>JARQOC010000001.1:551123391-552323391 GCA_033576535.1 Allobates femoralis | reverse complement strand
GTTGCACAGATCAGTTCTGATGATTTTTAGGAATAAGAAACATCCGTGTTTTTACAGAACTTTTTTCATTAGTTAAAGAAATTGTGTTAATTTCTCTATTGTATTATACCGTATATACTCGTGTATAAGCCGACCCGTGTATAAGCCGACCCCCCTACTTTTGCCCCCAAAACCTGGGAAAATCTATTGACTCGTGTATAAGCCGAGGGTGGACCCCAGCACAGGTATACAGCCCCCAGCAGTGTGGTATACAGCAGCCCCAGAGGTATATACAGCAGCCCCAGTGGTAGTATACAGCAGCAGCCCCAGTGGTATATACAGCAGCAGCCCCAGTGGTTAGTATACAGCAGCCCCAGAGGTATATACAGCCCCAGTGGTAGTATACAGCAGCCCCAGTGGTAGTATACAGCAGCCCCAGTGGTACTATACAGCAGCCCCAGTGGTACTATACAGCAGCCCCAGTGGTACTATACAGCAGCCCCAGTGGTAGTATACAGCAGCCCCAGAGGTATATACAGCAGCCCCAGAGGTATATACAGCCCCAGTGGTAGTATACAGCAGCCCCAGTGGTAGTATACAGCAGCCCCAGTGGTACTATACAGCAGCCCCAGTGGTAGTATACAGCAGCCCCAGTGGTAGTATACAGCAGCCCCAGAGGTATATACAGCCCCAGTGGTAGTATACAGCAGCCCCAGTGGTAGTATACAGCAGCCCCAGTGGTACTATACAGCAGCCCCAGTGGTAGTATACAGCAGCCCCAGAGGTATATACAGCAGCCCCAGAGGTATATACAGCCCCAGTGGTAGTATACAGCAGCCCCAGTGGTAGTATACAGCAGCCCCAGTGGTAGTATACAGCAGCCCCATTGGTACTATACAGCAGCCCCAGTGGTAGTATACAGCAGCCCCAGAGGTAGTATACAGCAGCCCCAGTGGTACTATACAGCAGCCCCAGTGGTAGTATACAGGAGCCCCAGAGGTATATACAGCCCCAGTGGTAGTATACAGCAGCCCCAGTGGTAAGTATACAGCAGCCCCATTGGTACTATACAGCAGCCCCAGTGGTAGTATACAGCAGCCCCAGAGGTAGTATACAGCAGCCCCAGTGGTACTATACAGCAGCCCCAGTGGTAGTATACAGCAGCCCCAGAGGTATATACAGCCCCAGTGGTAGTATACAGCAGCCCCAGTGGTAGTATACAGCAGCCCCAGTGGTAGTATACAGCAGCAGCAGCCCCAGGGGTGTATACATCAGCAGCCCCAGGGCTGTATACACCAGCAGCCCCAGGGCTGTATACACCAGCAGCCCCAGGGCTGTATACACCAGCAGCCCCAGGGCTGTATACACCAGCAGCCCCAGGGCTGTATACAGCAGCAGCCCCAGGGCTGTATACACCAGCAGCCCCAGGGCTGTATACACCAGCAGCCCCAGGGCTGTATACAGCAGCAGCCCCAGGGCTGTATACACCAGCAGCCCCAGGGCTGTATACAGCAGCAGCCCCAGGGCTGTATACACCAGCAGCCCCGGAGGTATACAGGCCCCCCCATCAAGCTTGCGCGGCAGCCTGTAAAGGAAAATCATACTCATCGCTGTCCTGCGCTGTCCCGCCGCTTGCCGACACACGATCCCGGGCTTCAATCCGCGTCTTCCGGCTTCCGGGTTCCTGTGGTCGCGCGCAATGACGTCATTGCCCGCGACCACAGAAGACGCGGATTGAAGCCCAGGATCGTGATGGCAGCGGCGGGACAGCGCGGGACAGCGCGGGACAGCGATGAGTATGATTCTCCTTTACAGGCTGCCGCGCAAGGGGGGCCTGGCGCTTGATGGGGGGGCCTGTATACCTTCAGGGCAGCTGCTGTATATATACGGATTACCGTATATACCCGCGTATAAGCCGAGGGGGGACTTTTCAGCCCAAATTTTGGGCTGAAAAACTCGGCTTATACGCGAGTATATACGGTATGTGCTTTTTTTTTTTCTTATTTATGGAGATAGTATGTTAATAATGTGACAATGGCAGTTCTATTCTCGGCTCTGTTAGTCTCTTTGGCCTCCTTAATATTTGCCAACTTTGTCTCTTAAGAGTTATGGAAGCTTACTGTAAATGTCAAGTTTAACCGTCTGCTAATTTCAGACCTCGGGGCTGCGATGAAAAGCCAAAAGGCGGCAAGGCAGCACAACAGAAAATGGCCCATCTGTTGTATGACGAGGCCAGAGGTATGGATCACAACTGTCAATTTTGGAAATCTGCCCCTTGTGTCTCTAGGTGAAGCTAACCTTTTTTTATATATATATATATATAATTCATTATCATACACACACTTTTCAGTTTTTACCTAGTGTGTTTAATAATATAGATACTAAAAACTAATAATTCTCTCAGTGTGCATTAGGTAAAGCTTTGGTCCCTTTTGCATAATTGTTCCCATTGTAACTGAAACTACTGAGCAGTGCGAGACATAACAGATACCACCAGCACCAGACGAACCCTTGGAATTATGGTCTGTCTTTTTGATGCCCCTATAGATATGCCCCCAAAAAAGCAAAGCAGATTACCGCTCTCAGAGTAGCCTGTCTCAGGTAGAGGAGGCCACTTGTATGAGACTAAAGGTACCGTCACACGCGGCAATTTTGCATGCAATTTCACTGGCAATTTGCTGGTTGCAGTGAAATCATGGACACATTGTTCTATTTTGTTGCCGTATACAAATAGAACAATGTGTCCATGATTTCACTGCAACCAGCAAATTGCCAGTGAAATTGCATGCAAAACTGCCGCGTGTGACGGTACCTTAAGAAGAAAGAAACAGGGCACATCTCAGAGGCAAGAAAAGGCCTAATTCCTCAAGAGTGCCTCCAGTGACAAAAATGATCCACCAGAAGGGCTAGGTGTTGTCTTCACACTGGCGCATCCTGACATAAGTGTGGATCATAGTAAGGATATGAACCCAGGTCCGAGTGTTGGCTGTGTAATACAAGAAGTAACAGCAACAATTTCCGAATCCCGATGCTACTGTGCAAGGAGTGATCTGAACTCCTTTCTTTTTATAGTGATGAAGTTTCTTATTATGAATAATCCTCTCTTGATATGTACATCTCTAACCCTTATTATGTAGCATCCTCTGTTGTTACCTACATCACCCCCTAATTATGTGGCATCATCTTTTATTATGGACATCGTCATCCCTTACTAGGTAACATCATCACTTGTTATGTATAGCACCAAGCCTTACATAGCATAGTCTCTTGTTATAGCTGCTTTTCAGTGCACCCTCTCACCCTCTCTTAATATTTATATGTGGCACCCCTGAGAGTTCAATAGCCACAGAGGTACTGAACCTCAGCCTGAGGTGTGGTACCTCACTCTCAGGTAAAAAGGGTATTATACCTGGCACCCACACACCCGCATCCAACACGACATACTCCAAGTTGGGGATTTGGGCAGACCCTGTTTAGAGAGGGTTCCATTCCAGGCTGGAGGGGAAATAGGTAGAGCGTGTGGGTGGAGGAAGTAGAAAGGTAGAGCGCCTGGAAGTTGGGGAGCAGGGAGAAGGACGTAGAAAACGGACTGACATAGGAGACATGAGGAGACTAAGGAGGAGTGGGACAGAGAGTTGGTGTCAGGAGTCTAACACAAGTGGATATGTGAGAGATGTTCTGGGGACTGGAGCCGGTTGCAGCTTGTCCCAAGAGAAAGAAGGAAGAGACGAGACAGAGGAGCTAGAGAGAAGCTCTAGAGGGACAGAAGGGTTCCCAGGGGCCCGGGAGGGAAGAATCCACCTGTGGCTCTTGCATCCAAGTTGACGTTAACCGAGCTCGGCTGGAGGGACCGGGTCGCATAAGGGGAATGGCCCAAGACTGGTGGAGTGACTGAAAGACTCAGTGCTGTCAGGTTCTGTCTGGTGAATCCTACAAAAAACAGGATCCAACTTGACAGACAAACCGTGGTGTGAAGCTGGTGTTATAAGAGATACAATATATAGATACAGTTGCAATACAGGTGATAATATACAATCAGGTTACAAGCAAAGATTTACAGTGTCTAGTAACCAGGGATTAAGAATAAAGCTGCCTGGGTGTAATGTTCTGCAGATCCTTGGGGCACTGAAGTACTCAGATGGCCCCTCTCAGCTTCCGCATCAGTAGATAACAAAACTACTACCAACTACTATGGGTGATGGGGCTCAACCTTGCCATATCCACTAGGTTCGAGCCTACCCTCACGTGACCTCTCAAGAAGTTGTTTAAGGTGTGATCCCACCTTCAGCAGAAGTTCCGGTTTTGGTATTTCAAGAATATTACAACAAGAGAACAAATTTCATCTGAAATATCCCTGCCATATTCCATCTCTCAAATTATAGAGCAAATTGATAAAAAAGAAGATGGACCTTGATAAGGGAAATCTCAGTTTAGGTCGCTTCTTCATCTGGTACGAGTGTAAAATAGGTAACCATGTATCTTTTGGTACATTCTGATTCCTGAAATGCCAATGACATACATGTGCAGTGCATGTTCAGGATACTGGAGCCAGTATGTCTACAGTGTGACTATTGTCACAGCAGAGGTTCTGATAGTGCAGGAAGACTACAGTAGGTAGGCAAAAGGACACTGGGAAAATTTGATTTCCACATGGCACCTAATGGGGAGGTGGTTTGAAGTGTGATGAAATAAAGCTGACCTGGTAATATTTGTAATATTCATGACACCAAGTGAAAGGTCACTGGTTTGAATCTAGTAGCAGGCAGCCATGAAGTAAAGAGAAACAGCGTCATCCAGCTCATCGATAGTGGTCTATCAGCCAAGAAAATGTACAACCTGCATCATGTGAGTGCCAGTGACAGTCAGAAGAATATGAAATGAAGTCCTTTCATCCATTCAAGAGCCAAAAGGTGGATGTACTGGAACAATATTGGAGTTAAGGACTTGGTAAATCACAAGGTCTATCAGTTCTGGCACAACAATCACAACAGTGGAGGTGGATCGTATGTTTTGTAAAAGTGAGGTCCCAGATGTGCATGCAAGCACCGTGTTGCGCACAATACACAAGTCTGGACTGGTGGCCTGAAAATAGGAGAAGAATCCTTGACTTTAATATTGTCAGGAACTTTAAACTTTAAAACTAATTTGAA
Organism: Allobates femoralis; assembly: GCA_033576535.1. Taxonomy (NCBI): domain Eukaryota; kingdom Metazoa; phylum Chordata; class Amphibia; order Anura; family Aromobatidae; genus Allobates; species Allobates femoralis. The sequence goes on along the minus strand of JARQOC010000001.1, from coordinate 552,318,262 downwards.
CAAATTATTAAACAACATGTATGCAAGTACCTGGATGAGAATGAAGTGATAAACCAGAGTGCAAATATATACACAAACATTTACCAATACATACACACAATTCTACATGCAAATACACATACATTTTATACACATATTCACATACATACACATACAGTATGTTGCATGCATCCACCTCTGCTTTGTTGGGATGCCTCTGGCTTGGCATATCACAAATGTAAAAGTGCAGTGCTGTCCCACAACTGCAACAGGCCCTCAACAGCTGATTGGGGACTGGCTTGGGGGTATGTGTGCCTCTACCCCCAGCCCATCCATATCTGATCATAACAAATAAAAGAGATGGGAGCCGGTCATTTCATATGGTATAGGAGGCCAGAGTACACAGCTCATTCTACATTTGGACAGGAAAAGGCCTAATCTGATTGTAGAGTTCTGCATCCCATTTCCCCTAGTCAGATAAGATGAGGTTACTCGAGTAATAATAAAGCTGTGTTTCCGATATCTATCTCAAAACAGTTGAATACACACCTAAGAGTGTACGCTAGACAGCTAAACACATCTTTTCCTGGCAACTGCAGATTTAGAGTACCGTACTTAGTTCTTACTGGTGTATTCGGATTTTAAATGATTTGTCCGACTACTTCTATTTCTATTAAAGTTAACAAAGGACTTTCTGGCATTTAGGCTCCTTTCACATCAGCGGTATACGCTGATGTGCGGCAGATCCGGCAGGTGGAGCTGCAACTGCCGGATCTGCCACCTAATGGCCGACTTGCGGCCTGGATCTGGCAAACCCCAAGCAAGCAGCATTTTTTTTTCGCGGCCGCAAGTGCCGGATCTGCCGCATCCGGCAGAACCTCACTTGCCACACTGGATCGCAAGCCCCATAGACAATGCATGTGTGGCGCCGCTGCGACCAGGGTGGCCGCAGGTAGGAACTGCAGCCAGGAGATTGTGACAGTTTGTATATCAAACACCTCCAAAACACACATCCACTGACATAGGACTCTAGGCAGGCAAGGGGTGGTAGGGCCAGTCACAAGTGGGTGGGGTGTAGTCAAGGTAACGAACCAGTATAAAAAGGGAAAACAGGAAGTAGTTAGTTAGTAGGTGAGTGCTGAGCAGCCAAGACAAGTAGGCCGGAGTAGGCTGAGAGGAAAAGACCAGTAAAGACAAGAGTAGGCCAGAGTGAGCCGACCAATACAGACAGGAACAACAGAAACAAAAAGTGACACATCCCGGTGGGATTGGGCTCCTTGGAGACGCAGAATCCACAGAGTCATAGTACCATGGAGAGAAAGCTCGTATATAGCCGGCATCCCAGGGGAGTGTGAGGACAGAGACCGGTTCGGTGCCACCGAGTCCGAGGAAGATGGTAGCGCTGACAAATTACTGGCAGGACAGACTCTCCTGACATACCTGGGAAGTTACACGGGTAGGAAAGAGCCCGGTGATCCCTTGCAAGACAGGGACACCCAAGGCTAGGCTGGGACCAGAGTGTCAGCTCTGAGGGGGCTGAAGTTTCACTCCGACTCCCCAGACAAAACTGACGGGGAACACAGATTCCAGATCTGTATTCCCACTACAGGGTTGGGGGCACAGCAGCAACCAGGAAGACCCGGCTGACCGCTCATACACTAAGGGGGAAGCCACATTGAGGGACCGAGCTGCCGCTCCGCAGTCCACCCAGAAGAAGAGAGTGAGAGAATCAGCCTGAAAGGACATATAGAAAGAGTGAGGGGTCTCAGAGTGACAACCTGGCTGCAGAGGGTTCAAATGTTACCGGAGTTAACTGTGTAAAGCTGTTAAGAGCTGAACTGTACCATGAACTTTTTGACCGTGAAGAACTTACAAGTAAACCCTTGAACCGTGCTTCAGTGTCCGTGTCTGATTCCAGGTATACAGAACTGTTATAGCACCATTTTACCCTGTCAGGAGCTGTCCTGACCCGCGGCGGGCTCATCTACCTTGCTGCAGCATCCATCTATCCTTCTGACAGAAGTACACTGCAGCTGTGGTCCCCCCATTGACCACAACCCGTGGGTGGCGTCATGACAAACTATCCCTGTAAATATCCCCCCATCTATTGCGGAACCCGGGACACGGTCCGGACCAAGACCGCCGTGACATCCCCAGCAGTACCCCGATCTGGTACCGAGTACCCCGTCCCAGTGGGCTCCTCACATGGGCCTTGTCGGATCAGGGCTGTAGGTCGGCCGTTAGGTGTCAGATCTGGCAGATGCAGCGCCACCTGCCGGATCTGCCGCACATCAGCGTATACTGCTGATGTGAAAGGGCCCTTAGTTATGTTTTGAGTGAGGTTTTGTTTTCCAGAAATTAGAACATATCTATTTTTTATTAAAATGCTTTTGGTCTGAGAATGATTTTGATTCAAGAGTGCTTTTACGATTTAAAGAAAAAAGTCCAACGGAAAGTTTCTCATAAGGGCTCTTAAGCTAGGTAAGAACTAGATAGGATAACCCCATCATCACTGAACCTGGTAACGAGCCTGTAATGTCATCAGGCGAGGATACAATTCCGATCAACATCAAAGCCTGACAGTCAGACAAGCACATCGAAAATCGCAATTTGCTTCATCAGATGAAGCTACGGCACAGTTACCCCACAGACAATAAAAACTAGTGCAACCAATAACCTGATGCTGCAGAAACAAATAGAGCCTAATGGTGCGTAGAATAAGTGGATCCCTTTATTGTAGCTCTTATAATTAAAAAGGGAGGAAAATGTGCCAGTCAGATGATAAGATCGTTAAAGCAATCTTCATCAAATCTGGCTGTTCCTGTAAAGTAATTGTATTATTTTATACACTGGTTTCCTATCCCATAATGCCATTTGACTGGTTTTGACTTGAAAATTGCAGGAATGGCATTATCACCTAAGAAGAATGAGCACTTTACAGTGCAGGGAACAAACCGCCTGGATTTACTCTAAATTGTTTGTGCTTCTTCTGCGCTTCTGAGTTCACCATCAGAGTGAAATAGATGATGATAAGAAGGAGATTGTGTGTATAGGCTGGTGAAAGCTAGATAAGGAAGAGAGGACTGGAAAGAAGGAAGAATATCTGCAAAAATATGAGCAGGACTTTACTTCAAGAAGGCAAAATGAAACCGCTTTATGTATTTTCTATACGATGAAATGGACATGAAAAAACTGCCAGAAATCCAACATTTAGCAGAATGTAATTTTTAACTAATTTCTTGTCAAATAAATATATACAGTATACAGTGGGGAAACAAGTATTTGATAGACTGACATTTTGCAAGTTTTCCCACCTACAAAGAATGGAGAGGTCTGTAATATGTATCGTCGGCACACCAACCGTAATGGTACCTTTACACGCCGCTACAGGATGGAGGAAACAACCGGGTGCTTCACGTGCACGAGCACGCACAAAGGGTTGCAAACAGTAATCGCACCACCTTTACACGCTGCAACAAGGTGCGTTACGGTAGGTTACATCTATCTCTGGATACACCGCCGGGTGCCACAAGTTACCTTCTGTAGCTCACTTTACCTCATTTACACGCCGCTATAACAAGGTTATATAGGCGGAACAAAGGCAGCAGGAAAAACACATAGACGTGCCACAATTGTGGATTACGAGAATTCCGTACGCTGATAGGACAAAGCAATAACATCATGATTGGGCAGCCAGCGCAGGAGGCTGACTAATACATGACACTCGAGCAATTGTGTAGTGTGACTGGTCAGCTCCTTAAATATGCCGCCCTATGCAGTGACAACCAATCGTAACGCAGGAGCATCCTCCAATGATTGCTGATGGGGCGCGGTATCCCGGAGCCTGTGTCACACCCCAGGTAGATAGCAAGGTGTCGAAACAACCCTCCTGTTCCTTATTTACACGTCGATACAGGCCGTAACCATCGCCTTGAAATCAACCTGTTTTTGAGCACTGCTCTGAAACAGGTGCCTCAAGTGACGGGTGGCAACAACCGTCTTCACACGCCGCTACCTTGGTTTGATTTGGCGGTACAAGATACATTTCTCGCATCTACCCGGTTGTTTCCACCATCCTGTAGCGGCGTGTAAAGGTACCATTAGAGACATAATCTGAAAAATTTCCAGAAAATCACATGGTATTATTTTTAAATAATGAAATTGCATTTTATTGCATGAAATAAGTATTTGATACAATTGAAAAATATTACTTAATGTCTGGTACAGAAAACTTTGCAATTACAGAGGTCAGACATTTCCTGTAGTTTTTCGCAAACACTGCATCAGGGATTTTGGCCCACTCCTCCATGCAGATCTTCTCCAAATCATTCAGATTTTGGGGCTGTTGATGGGTAACATTGGGTTTCATCTCCCTCCAAAGGTTTTCTATAGGGTTCAGGTCTGGAGACTGGCTAGGCCAGTCCAGCACCTTGAAATGTTCTTTAGGTTAGGGTCACATTATCGTTAAATGGCGCTTGCGTTAAAAACTTAGAATTTGGCAGCATAAACACAGTGCTAACGCCATTTTAGTGCTGTGTTAACGCTGCCAATGTTACCCTATAGAGATGCGGCCCATAGCGCGGCTCCAACGCGGTCATCCGAGTGAAATCTCACACTTTTTCCTAACATGAGAAAAGGCGTTGTTGAAAGCGTCTTTTTGCGCGTGAGAAAAGTGTGAGATTTCATTCAGATGGCCGCGTTGGAGCCGCTCTACAGGCCATGTCTCCATAGGATAACATTGGCAGCATTAACACGACGCTACCCTGGCAGTAGCACTGCGTTTATGCTGCCAAAACCTATGTTTTTAACGCAAGCCCTGATTAACGTTAATTTGACCCTAGCCTTACAGAGCCACTCCTTAGTTTACCTTGCTGTGTGTTTCGGATGATTTTCATGATGGAAGAGCCAATCATGACCCGCCTTCAATCTCTTACTGAGTGAAGGAGTTTGTTGGATAAAAATCCATGATACATTCATCCTCCATTCAATATGATGCTGTCATCCTGTCTCCTTTGCAGAAAAGTACACCCAAAATAGGATGCTTCCATCCACATGTTTCAGAGTAGTTGACAGTGTTTTTGGGGTTGTATTTATCCTTCTTCTTCCTCCAAACACGCCAAGTGGAGTTGATACCAAAAAGTTCTATTTTGGTGTCATCAGACCACATGACCTTCACCCATGCCGTCTATGGATCATCTAGATCAGGGGTCCCCAAACGTTTTACATGGGGGTCGGTTCACTGTCCCTCAGACCGTTGGAGGGCCGAACTATAAAAATAAACTATGAAAATCCCTATGAACACTGCACATATCTTATTTTAAAGTAAAAAAAACTAACTGGAACAAATACAATATTTAAAATAAAGAAAATGTCAATTTAAATCAACAAACTTACCAGTATTTCAATGGGAACTATGGGCCTGCTTTTGGCTAATGAGATGGTCAATGTCCAGTTCCATATTTGTCACTGATAGCCGTAACAAGTGATGCAAGCGTGCATCAGTTAGTCTAGATCTGGTACAAAATAATGGATACTTAGGATTACACCCAGTATATAGGACAGGAGAAGTGGCACTGTGCAGCGTATATATACAGAATAATACAAATACTGAGGATTACACTCAGTATACGGGACAGGAGAATTGCCCTGATTCTCCCCCCTATATGCACGAACACACAGCAGCCAGTCCAGGCCCCACCACACACACACAGCAGCCTGCCCAACCCCCTCCCCCCATCACATACACACGGCAGCCAGCCCAGGCCCCACCACACACACATACACGGCAGCCTGCCCAGGCTATCCACCAGACACAGCAGCCTGCTCCCTCCCACCCCGCACCATGCACACACAAATACACAAACACAAAGCAGCCAGCCAAGGTCTCTCCACACACACACAGCAGCCAGCCCAGACTTACCCCCCCCACACCCAGCAGCCTGCCCCAGCTCCCCCACACACAGCAGCCTGCCCCAGCCCCCCCATACACAGCAGCCTGCCCTAGCCCCCCAACACACAGCAACCTGCCCCAGCCCCCCACACAAGGCAGCCTGCCTCAAACCCCCCCACACACAGCAGCCTTCCCCAACCCCCCCACAGCAGCCTGCCCTAGCCCCCCACCACACAGCAGCCTGCCCCAGCCCCCCCACACACAGCAGCCTGCCCCAGCCCCCCATCCCCCACACACAGCAGCCTGCCCCAGCCTCAGATAGTGAGATACCTTGCCTTTTTGCCTCCCTCGGCTTTGGCTTACTGTCCCGTACTGCGAGTCCCAGCTCTGCAGCTGACACAGAAGCCTGGGGGAGCGCGGAGGAGACTGTCTGCTGTCGTCGCTGCTTTAGGGCAGCTCCACTGTCTGCACAGTGCACAGGGAGGGACCACCTTGTAATGGCCGCTGTCGGGGTGGCCGGTGCGTTTCTGTTTCATGGGTGGGGGAGGAGAGTGTGTGCTCTCTCCGCCCACAAAGAAAGTGCTGTCGCTGTCGTGAATTCGTCACACAGCACAGCACTGAAGATACATAATGCGTGGGCCGCCCTCAGCCGCTGATTGGTTGCGTGACAGTGCAGTGGTCTCGGGGGGCCAGATGCAGCCCACGGGCGGTAGTTCGGGGACCCCTGATCCAGATGGTCACTGGCATACTTTTAATGGGACTAAACATGTGACTCACCGTGGCCGGGACTCCGGTTTAGACAGGCAGTAGCTTCTTCCTCCTTGTCACGGGTGGACCGCGCCTGCCGGTAGTGGGGCCCGGTTGAGTGCAGATCAAAAAGTTGAAGACGTCTTGTGGGAACAGATTAAGGGGTTAATTGTTTTGTGACACCACCTATGAGTGTTTCGGTAAGTCTTACTGACGCTGCGGGGCCTCCGGGGGATGGAATGCAGCAAGATGGAACGCTCCCCACAGGCTAAGCGATGATCCCCGGAGGCTGGAGCTACTTAAGATGTTGTGCGGCAGCTGCGGTTACCTTGAAGTGCGGACAGACAGTTCATAAGAAAGCACGGACACTGTAAGTCTCTGTACGGGTTCTTTACTGTAACCAGCAGGCAATACATGGTATACAGTTGTAGGTAGCAGACCGGGTGGACTCAGCAGTGATAGGTGTCCCTCAGAGATCCACGGTATTCCTCCATTCTAACTAAGTAAGTTGCCGTTGTCACCCAGGAATACCAGGTCAGGTACAGGGAGGCTGCTTGAATGCCCTATCTGGGGTATACGTTCCGGATACTTTGGGGAGCCTTGGGTCCCTTGGTGGGTACACCGCTGGTTAGACGACTGGATTTGGCGATGGTGGGGTGCTCCTGTAGAGCGGTCCCTCCACTCTTCTGGTTCGCATAGCAGAGCTGAACTGCTGCTAGCTTCGGTACCAGCAAACCGGCTGTAAATGGGCACGGGATGATTTTGGACCCGCATTTTGAAGCCCGTAGAATGGTTGGTAATGCACTGGGAGTAATGGTGCTCAACCATGGTGACGGTAGGGAGATGGCCGGTAGAAGGTGGCCAGGGGGCCGCACAAGACTGTACAACCCCCTCTCTGAGGTTGCAGAGCTGGGATTCTGCAGAGGTCTTCTACGTTGCTGTTGCTCTCCCAGACTCGACTCTTCTCTCTCCTAATTGAACTAAACTTTCCACTACACACTACCCTTGCACTCCGCCCACCAGGACCTGATTGGCCCTCTATGCTAGGTGATGCATGCAGGGTATGGATCTCTGAGTTAACCGTGTGACTGCTGGGTCAGAGAATATTGCTGCTGCATTTATGGCTGCAATACCCTCCTGTGACGCACTCGTTGTGGGGCGCCACACATGCACTGGGTTGAGAAGGGGAACCTTGCATGCCCTGCAGGATTTTAATCCATGACAGTGCAGTGTGTTGCTAACCTTAATCTTTGAGACTGTGTTCACAAGCCCTCTTCACCTCATTGACCAGGTCCAAGCGTATAGTTCTGGGCTGACTCCTGACCTTTCTCAGAATCATCCTTACCCCATGAGACGATATTCTTGCATGGAGCCCCAGACAGAGGAAGATTGGCAGTAATCTTTTGAAATGAAATATAATTTATTTATTTAAAAACCAAAAATATGATTTTCTGGATTTTTTTTTACATTCTGTCTCTCACAACTGAAGTGTACGTGCACTTTGAGCAGTGACCTCTAAGTTGGAAAAATGGTTGCAACAGATCCCAGGAGCAACATCTGAACTCTCTGTCCAGAAAAGTGCAGTGCTGGGAACAACTGTAATGACCGAAGGTTCTAATCAGATCCAGCGGGTCACAAACTGAGACAGAGACCCATAGACGCATTGGTGAGTCTCGTCCGTGACTCGCATAGAATCGCAACATGTTGTGATTGACTCGCAATCCGAGAATCGGATGCGGAAAAAGCGTATGAGACTCGGAAATGTGCTCTCAGGCATTAGTTAACATTGGTCCGAGAGCAATGCGATTTTTTTGCACAGTAAACTCGGACGAGTTTCACTGATGTGTGTCCGAGCCCTAAGATGCAACACCTTCCGTTTTGTCTTTGACTCAATTCCTGTTAGGGCTCGAACACAAAGCAGTGAAACTTGTCCGAGTTTACTGTGCGGAAAAATCCTAAGTTACAGACTTAGCATAAGGGTATGGACACACATCAGAGTGTAAAAACTGTCCGATTCTTGGATCTGAGTGTCGGATTAGTGTGATCCTAGTTTTGCTCAGTGTGGCTTGCGAGTGCTTTCCGAGTGCAATCAGTTTTTTTCCTCAGCAGCTAGTTACTGTATAATCATTTACAGGTGCATTTCCTACAGTTGTCTGAGCTACAGAATGGTAATGTAGCAATTAAAATTAGCATCAGACTCGGATGGTGCGAGTGCTTTCTGAGTGCAATCTGAGTTTATTGTCGGACCCATAGACTTGCATTGGTGAGTCTCGTCCGTGACTCGCATAGAATCGCAACATGTTGCAATTGACTCGCAATCCGAGAATCGGATGCGGAAAAAGCGTATGAGACTTGGAAATGTGCTCTCGGACATTAGTTAACATTGGTTCGAGTGCAACGCGATTTTTCCACACAGTAAACTCAGACGAGTTTCACTGATGTGTCTCCGAGCCCTTAGCCAGAACAAATGTGCCACTCTTAGGCCCCTTTCACATCAGCGTTTTTTTCAAATCGCGGCAGATGCGATGAAAAAACCGCATCTGCCGCGATTAACGCATAACTGACACACTTGCGGCACAGTTGCGGCAAGCCCCTTGCAATGTCTATGCGGCAGGTGCGGCTGCGAAAAAAAACGCTGCTGACTGTGTTTTTTTTGCGGCCGCACCTGCCGCAAGTGCCGATACCGCACCTGCCGCACCCTTACCGCAAGCCCCATAGACTTTGCATGGGGCTTGCCGCAACCGTGCCGCAAGTGCAGCGGTTATGCGTTAATCGCGGCAGATGCGTTTTTTTCACCGCATCTGCCGCGATTTGAAAAAAACGCTAATGTGAAAGGGGCCTTAGGCTACTTTCACATAACAATTTTTTCCCTGTCCGTGGGATCCTACTTTTTGTAGGATCCCACGGACAGACAAGGAAAGCATCGGAGGTGACCGGGTCCTTGATAATCACGGATCCGTACACAGTAGGGCACTTTCACTTCTGCAATGTATAATATACATTGCAGAAGTGAAATATAACAAAGAGTTAAAAATAAAAAATCATTATGCTCACCTATCCTCGATCCAACACTGCCTCCCACAGCAACGTTCTTGTGCTTACAGGACCTGTGATGATGTCACAGAGCATCATCGGGTCACATGACGGCCATCTGATTGGCTGGTAGTGACAGGTCCTTTTCCAGCAATCGGATGGCTTCTCTGGCGGTCCCGGTGAAGGAGTCGGAAGGTGAGTATGTAAGTTTATTATTGTTTAACAACTTCTATTAACTTTTAGGCTACTTTCGCAGTGTATCTATAGATACACTGCGAAAGTATTAGGACTACTCACTACTCCCGAGTACTCATAAGTACTCGGAGAGTAGCGAGTAGCCCGAATACCGCTACTATTCGTCGAATACGGAATAGTAGTGAGTATACTCGCTCATCCCTACTAGTGGTATATACTTCTGAATGGGGAAGATATGTTAATAGAAAATGTGCAGGATCGATTCCATCAGGATTAAGAATAATTTTTATTTTTTGAGAATATCTTTTTGATATCAATTGGGTCATAATTAATAAGAAATAAAAATAACACTATCATATTTGGACCTTGACTTCGAAAAATAAAAATAAAAATATAAATAAAGAGAAAAAGAAACAGAAAACAAAGGTAAAGATAAATAATGGAACAAAAGGGAACAAATAATTTTTTACTATACAATTTTTTTTTTAATTATACCCTTATATGTATTTGTATATACATATATATATATATATATATATATATATATATATACAAAAAGGAAGAGAGAGAGATATGTGTATATTTATTCTATTGTTTTCTATTCTATCTTGGGAGGAACTGAGTAACACTAATGAGACTGGATACTGAAGACTTATGGTGGGTTTACACGTTGCGATAGCGGCGTCCAACTCTGACCAAAAGTCACGTGGTTCGTGCGTTGGACCCGATATCGTTCGTGCGTTGTACGGTGTGAACGTACAATGGGATGCTGGAACGATGGCAAACCGATATCGGGGGTCGAATGAGCGTGCTATTCAACCGCCCAATATCAGATGCCGGTTGGAGCCAGATCGTGCTGTGTGACAGCCCAACTCCGATGTGTAGTGCAACGTCACCCATTCACTCCCATGTTAAATGGTCGTTCCTGGGTAGGGGGGTGTACACATCGTAGGGACGTTGTATCACGATATCGCAACGTGTAAACTGCCGATGCGATTCTGGGAAAACCGTTGTATATGATATCGGAACGATATTGTGACGTGTAAACCCACCATTAGACATGTGTGATCAATATGATTAATTAGGAGGGATAACACACTATATAACCTCCACATTTTATGTAATACTTCATATACCTGAGAAAGGCTATTTTATGACATACATAGCCGAAACGCGTTGTTTTAATTTTTATGAATCTTATGATTTTTATTACTGTGAAACTATTTCAAATAAATCTCAAGGAAAGAAAAAGGAGTCAGAGTCCTTATCATAAGGTCAATCTCCTTGGGAGCGCTCAAACATCTGGATACCTTGATTATTTGCGGCAAAATTGACATCAAAAGCATCAAAAGCAAAAAGGCACAGTCCCTAGTCAAAATACATATCACATATAAAGCAGTAAATTGATCACCAATTTGGTGTATAGAATGCATGTTCAGGTTAGTATTCAGGTAAGGTGCTTCTTCATGGGGATCCTCAATACTAAGCTGAATATGCGAAACGTACGTTGGGGGTAACTTCGTCCAGGGGCTTGGTCACAGCCACCTGCGCCTGCCTTAAGATCCTGGTAACCTGATAACAATGCCTTTGGGCATTTCTACTTAAGCTTAGCTGCTCAGATCCCTTTCTCTATATTGCATTCTATACACCATCAGGCTGCGTGCCACCTTTTAATCCTGCAATTATATGTGTTTATTGTTGTCTGATGTGATTAAATAGAATTGTATATTTTTCTAAGCAAAAAAGCTCCACAATTTTTTTTTCTTCTTCAAGTATTGTCCTCTAACTTTGATAGCAAGAAGTCTGCTTAATCAGCAAAGAGCATGGAGAACCATCTGCAGGAGTTTCTAGAGACCATCTTAAGAAATGTCCTGAACAGTTGAAACCAAAAGAAGTAATTCCTTGTGTACCCCAACCTAAAGAAGAAAAGAAGGAGAAGATGATATGCACTGTACTTGGAGATTTTCCTGAAAGTTGGTCTCAGTAGAATGGGCCATAATTGTACCATTACTGACTTTCACTCAACCAGTAGAAAGCCCAGAAAGACCAGAATAACCCATAGACGTTCCGGAAGAACCACCAGTTGAAGCAGAACCAGAAAATCCTGCTATTGGTGAATCTGCCAGTCCTATGGTAAGACTAAGACAATACTACGGTATACCAGAGTCACATAGATCTACATGCAATCAAGTGGATAGTGCACGCACAGCCAGAGGTGTACCTAGGTGCGATGGCGCCCGGGGCAAACTTCTATTTTGGCGCCCCCCCCCCCCCGTCCTCACCTACCTTGGGATGTTAATGTGTTAATGACTGTCAGCTTTCCTCACTCCTGGTGCCCCCTCCTCCTCCACCCCCGACTCCTCGGTCACACTCACCCCATCCCGTCCAGGCCGTCTCTCCTCCGCCGCCAGTTTCCGGGGTCTCCTGCAGTCACCCCGCACCGGACCCACTGCCGCCAAGTCTCCCACTGGCCCCCGCGGCCCCAGACTGGCGCGGAAGCGGAAGTGATGTCGGGCGCTCCCTTTCAGGGAAGCGCCACTAAACTGTGTAATGTAAACCCCTGTAATGTGTGTGTGCGGCCGGGTGTAGCAGGAGGAGGGGAGGGGGAAGGGGTGCCGCCGGCGCCCTCCGCTGAGTTGCGCCCGGGGCAAGAGGTCCGGCTGCACCCCCCTGGATACACCCCTGCGCACAGCACCAGTTGTAGACACTAGTACACAATCCCAACCAGTTGAGATACCAGTGTTGCGTAGATACAACCATAGCATCATTGGTCAGCCCCCATCCCAATACAGAGACTAAAGTGTAATATGGAAAATGTGTATATACTGTAAGTGTTCTTGTATGTAAATAGTCAGACAGTGAAGATTAGTGTACAGAAGAGTGGAGGAACTGGACTCAATCCCAGGAACATTAAGTTAGGAAGGCAAGTTCTTGGTGGAGGAGGTAGAAACCAGGACTTCTAAGCCAAGACGCCCATAGGGAAAAGTGAAATGTAAATATGTTTTTCTGTGTATATTTGTTACAACCAAGTGAACCCGTAAACACCAAGCGTATTGTGCCTGCAGGACTTATTGCATGAACATTTGCACTTTTCTTGAACTTTTATTTAAACATGGACCAGTAAACCACAGGACTGGTAGTTGTCAAAAACTTTCTTGTATATATTGATCCGCAGCCTGTGGTGGAAGGACTAGCGCTGTATGGACTGCTTACTAGTTGAGCCCTTGGACTTCTCACCTGTTTTTCCGTTCTATTGAGTTTTGTAATTTTTGATTTTTAAGACTTTGTACAATTTTATTGTTATTAATGTTTTGAAAATGTTGTGTTTCTCAGTCCAGGAGTATTGAATTTAACTAGGGAGAATGTGGCACCCCAGGGCTCGATTGCCACAGATACACCTGGGACAGGGAAGGATCTCCACATCAGGTAAGCTCGCACACAACACCTTTCACTCCAGACCTGAAGGGGGAGCTCTAAATGCCGAGTTCAGGCGAGGTCCCCTATAAATTCAGGATTGGAGGTGGAGTTAGGCAGTGCAGTTCTAGAGAGGACTGTGAAAACGTCATGGTGACAGAGCTGTGGTAAGCCCGGACCAGTGAGCTCTACTAACCTGCTTGAGTGACCCTAGAGCGAGGGTCGGAGGCAAGGAGTAGTAACAGCAGGGGGAGTGGAGCCATACCGCTTCGCCCCGGAGGAACATCGCCTGAAACCGGACACCACAGTCTGTGACTGGAAGGGATCTATCAACCCAGCAGTAAAGACCGGAGGCCAGGGAGACTTCAGATCTCCTGGCCACAGCAGCACTTGAGGCACAGCCACTAGCAGAGCCAGGGACTGCAGTGGATACAGCAGTGCCCTGCAGCAGAGCTCTCTCCGCCTGCCATACAAGTGAGGACAGCAAGACAGGGTCAGGGCTTAGCTTCAGACAGCCTGGGATCAAAATACACACAGCGCAGCAGGGAGGCCTCATAACTCGCCAGGTGTGGAGATCCTGAATTGTTACCAGACCACCTGGGCCCGTACCATTAGAGACTGTACCCAGGACTATACCTAAATCATCAGTAAAAGGTACGGAAAAATCAATCCTGTATGTGACTGTTATTGCTGCCCCTGGTCCTGCTCCCTCCATAGACTGTCCTGCAATTACCATATACCACAACTTCCCCAGGGTTCACGCTCCACCTACAGGGAGTGCAACCATCTTGCTGCCCAAACATCACCACGGAAGTCTGACCTGCAGCACTGGTAACCATACCAGAACCGTAGCTGGCATAACAAACTATTTTTATTATTTTTATTGACTCTTTTCAGCTACGAACACGGCCACAGGACCGGGTACAGGCCCCAGTGACATTCCCCATGAATCAATGCCAGGAGCCGGGTACCCCACGGCCCTGGGGCGGGTGACTGCATCCTGCGACAATATGATAGATCCATACTCCATAAATCCATCACTACGGCGGCGCTGGTGTGATTCTGCATCCTGTGACAGTCTGATAGATTTGTACTCCGTAGATTCATCATTATGGTGGTGCCTGTGTGATGCTGCATCTTGTGACAGTCTAATTGATCTGGATTTCAGTAGATCTGTCATAGATTTGTTCTACAGCAACAGCTAAATTTGCCATGATATTACCAAATTTTCTACTAAGCATCCTGGAAATGTTCCTGCTTTTCTCCTTTTAAATTCTTTTTTTATGTCTTCTACACTTCAGATGGCCAAAAAATGAACTCAATGAACCAAGAGTTAGAGTTAATCAAATAGTACACCAATCTCTCCTTCCCTTCCTATATAAAATCTCTCACCCGCTCTTGCCGCTTGCACCTGAAGAACATCTCTAGAGTCCGCCCCTTTCTCACTATGGAAACAACAAAATCCTTTGCTGTGGCCCTGATCCACTCCCACCTTGATTATTGCAATTCTCTATTTATTGGCCTCCCCCTCACTAGGCTTTCCCCTCTCCAGTCCATTCTTAATGCAGCAGGCAGGATCACCTATCTGGCTAACTGTTACTCGTATGCTTCCACTCTGTGAAAGTCCTTGCACTGTCTGCCCATACATTATAAGATGCAATTCAAACTGCTTGTTCTCACCCACAAAGCTCTCCACAGTGCAGCACCTCCCTATCTTTCTACCTTCATCTCTGTCCATGACAACACCTGTTCTCTTCGCTCTGGGAGTGACTTTAGACTAACATCTGCATTAATCCGAACCTCTTACTCCTGGTTCCAATACTTCTTCCGAGCTGAACCAATACTCTGTAATGCTCTACCCCAAGAAATTAGGACTATCCACAATTTATATAGTTTCAGGCGCTCCCTAAAAACACATCTTTTTAGGGTTGCCTATCGTGCTCCCTAACCGAAGTCACTTAGACATAGCCTATTCATGCCACCATACCCAAAAGAATGGCTGTGGAAGACTCATGCAGCTCTTATCTATTCTCCATTCCCTCAAGATGGCAGAACCAGTATTGTAAATAAGCCCCTGTACTTTGTGTCACCCCCAACTTATTGTAGATTGTAACTTTTCTGAGAAGGGCTGTCATTATTTTGCTTTAATTTTTGTAATCTTTATAACTGTTACTTATGACTGCTTGAACATGAATCTCTGTATTGTAAAGCGCTGCTGAATATGTTGGAGCTTCATAAATAAAAATTATTAGTATTATTAGTACAACTAAGAAACTTATAGCAGGATGATGAGAGAACAATTTATGAGTTCTGTTACTACAGAGATTTCCCTTCCTTCACCTTCCTCTTGATTACGAACCATGCTGGTAGACGACTGTATGTAAAGTGAATCAATAAATAATTTAATGTACCCTCCAGCTCACGTCTCCTTCTTATGACAGCTGAGGATTATGGTTCTGAAGTAGGGTAAACTGCAAAATGACATGTATGAATGCAAATGCAGCTATGCTTTCTTTGTACATGTCTTCCTTAGAACTGCCATATAAGTGATTACAAATGGAATGCAAATATATGAATATATAAGAAAACCCATATTCTCCACATTCCTGCTGTTGTCAATGACACATGTATATTGTATATTAATAGCATAATTGTGCTGAATGCATCTACAATGTCACTGTTCATAATATACATTGATATCATATTCTCCGATATTAATATAGGAATTAATGGTGAAAGTTTGGTTCAGCAGTTAAAGAAAATCTGTCAGCATCTTTTTCCTAACTCATCGGAAATCAACATTATGTAGGCAAAAAGACCCTGAATCCAGCGATTTGTCACTTTGTTTGCTGAGTGCATTGGCTGCGGCACAGAGTTTTTAGATTTAGCATGTAGCCTAGCTGAGGCAGCTGTCCATGCCCACACCAGTACATGTACAATGCCTATAGACTGTGAGCTGCTCATCACAGGAGATGTGTCGAGCCAATGCTATGCCATGTAGTCCAAACAATGATGCTAAAACAATCATTGCAGGTAAACAACCGCACAGACTTGATAAGAGATGCAATAGTTGAAGTCTGTGTTTTAACCCCTACGGCATGCTGTTGTTGAGCCCCAGGCCCTGGGTTACTCGGGTATCAGGCTTGGAGAGGTTTTCATGGGGATGTCACGGGTAACAGTGCCTGAGCCTGTGGCCTGGGTGACACTTCAATAGAGGGGTTATGTATAGGGGATAAGAGTCATTATCACGTGACGCCACCTGTAGTACCTGGTGATGGGTCACCAGTGCTGCCACAGTCCTCCAGAGGGTGATGGTATTGCGGCAGGGATGGCAAAGCTCCTACAGGTGGAGCTGGACCTCCGGGGCAGCGTTGCTGTAAGCAAACAGGTTGAATTCTGTAGCAGAAAGACACAGAGGCAAAGTCACTCTCCCAGGTACTTTACTGTAAACAGTCATCAGCATACAAGTCCACAGTTTAGCAAAAGTTGTTAAAGAAACAGGTAGCTCTACGGGTGGCTGCAAGTGGATGCCAGGTGGTATGGTGGTACCCGTGGTATACCTTAGTTGATGAACCCATGTCCTTTCTTCTCCGCGTAGGATGAGTCTATACCCAATGGCTCCTTGAAGGTAGACTTGAGGCTCCCCTCCCTCGTGGTGAGGAAACAGACAGACTGCTCCATCTGGCAGGGTGCCGCAGCCGGTGAACTGACTGCAGCAGCCGGTTGACGACTTCTGAAGTGGACTCTGGCCGTTTCCTTGAGTTAGGCATTCTTGTGGTGGACTGGAGAATTCCCTGGAGTATGGTTGCTCCACACTGGGGTTCCCCCTTTCTCTCTCGGGCCCAGACTCATGCGTCAGGCACCCTCTCTCAGAATTCCCTCAGGATCCCCTTTCATCTTCCCTCCAGATCAGCGTAGAGCTGTCCGGGTAAGCCTTCCGCCTTGCTCCACACTCCTCCTCGACTTCTCTCCAACTCTCTTCTCCTCTGACTACTCCTCCGACTGTTCTCTACTCCTCGTAGAGGTGAATATATCTCTCTCCCTTGGGGAAACCTCCCACCACTACTCTGTGTGGGAGTGCAGGAATGGGTCCCACCCACCAGCCTAGTATCCACCTGCAGCTGGGGAAAATTACACTACTCTTACGAGTGCAATACCCCACTGTGACGCCAGACCATGTGGGGCGCCACACTGTCTTCACAATACATAGCAAAATTCTGCTGCCAGATTCCTTTTAATTTTTGGCTCGTTTATTATTATTGTTATTATTAGGTATTTATATAGCGCTATTAGGATACATGGCGCTTTACAAGTTAGAGGGTAGACAAAGACAAGTGGTCGAAAAACAACGACACATCGACAAATCAATCATACGGGTACAATAGAGGCGGGGATCCTGTCCGCGAGGGCTCACAGTCTAGAGGGAGTGGGGAGGGAGACAGTAGGAGGGGGAGAGGTGAGATGGTGCAGTGGATTGGGTCTCAGTGTGTGTTGTAGGCTTGTAGGAAGAGGTGGGTCTTCAGGTTTTTCTTGAAGGATCCCAGGGTAGGGGAGTGTCTGATGTGGTGGGGGAGGGAGTTCCAGAGTCTGGCAGAAGCACGAGAGAAGTCTTGTGTGCGGTTGTGGGAGGTGGAAATGCGGGGGGCTGAGAGAAGGAGTTCCTGAGAGGAGCGCAAGTTGCGTGAGGGGAGGTAGCGGGAGACTAGGTCGAAGATGTAGGGAGGGGACAGGTTGTGTATGGCCTTGTATGTCAGGGTTAGGGTTTTGAAGCGAGATCGCTGGGGGATGGGGAGCCAGTAGAGGGCTCGGCAGAGAGGGGAGGTGGGAGAGTAACGGGGAGATAGGTGGATGAGTCGGGCTGCAGAGTTGAGGATGGAGCGGAGAGGTGCGAGGGAGGAGGCAGGGAGGCCGGTGAACAGGAGGTTGCAGTAGTCCAGGCAGGAGATGATGAGGGCATGGACAAGTGTCTTGGCCGTGTTGTGGTCAAGGAAGGAACGGATACAGGCAATGTTTTTTAGTTGGAGTTGAGAGGCGGTGGCGAGGGCATGGATGTGGGGCTTGAAGGAGAGGGAGGAGTCGAGAATTACCCCGAGGCACTTGGTGTGGGGGAGGGTTGAGAGTGTGCAGTCATTGACGGTGATTGATAGGTCTTGAAGCGGGGCGGGGTTGTTCGGGGGAAAGACGATGAATTCGGTCTTGTCCATGTTGAGTTTTAGGAAGCGGGTAGAAAAGAAGGATGCAATGGCGGATAGGCATGGAGGAATTTTGGATAAAAGGGATGAGATATCAGGGCCTGTTTATGGAGGAATCAATCAGTTTAGTAATTTAGTCATTAAATACTTGCCACGAATACTTCAATTTATTGTAAAATTTCAAGCTCATAAATTAACTACATAACCCTGAATTTACAACTATGTTATGTCATTCAGATATGGCAACTGTTTTTGGAAGAGAGACAGACAGCAGGACGTAGGGTGGTGTTTGCCACCTTTTATAATGCAAGTTAAATATGCAAGTTGTCTCTTTAGAGAGGAATCCAAGTGGTAAGGTTTACTACTTCCAATAGGTGGCAATAGTAGGTTAAAGTCCTTTTACTCTCTAAAGGAACAATTTGCTTATTTAATTTTTCATTAAGTCGCCTCATGCTGGCATGTCATTTTCCACAAGGAGAGACCTTACCCTTAGATCCTAGTCTTAGCCTCTCTGTACGTAGCAAAATCAGATCTCATATTTTGCACTGCCGGGCAGCAATACTCATAAACACCGTGTCTGCAAATTGAGATTTTTGTTAGCATTTTATTCAAATTATATGGCAAGGCTCATTAAAGGATACATATTGACGTTTAGAATTGCTATGTCCATAAGTCTTCTTTTTTAATCTTGCAGAAGAGCATTGCAAGACTTTTAAGTCTTTTCATTCTGGCAAACCAGACCTGACATGTCCCTCTCCGCAAGGAGAAATCTTACCGCTTAGATATCATTATGCACCTTAGAAATTGATTATGAATTCTGTTATCCTTTTGGATTGGTCAAAGGGACAGTTTATTCTGTAGCAACTACACCTCAGTTGTCATCTCATATCATCATAATGAGGATAGCAATGACAGGTAACATACTTGACGCGCTTCGGCCGCGAGCGCTACTTGGGACCGGGCCCACGGCTGCTTCTCACCGCTGGCAGGGGAAGTCATGGGGATCGAGTCCCGGTCTCGTGGCCTTGGGGGTCTGGTTTGAAAGAGGTTTCTGGCCTAGTTGTTTAGGGATTGTGACACCACCCGTAGTATGCGGCTATTAGTGGCTGCGGCTGCCATATGGGACCTCTGGCGATGATGAGATGGCAGCTGTGATGGAGTGGGTCCCCAGGGCAACCAGTATAGTCTATGGCAGTGGTAGGCCATTGAGGGTGCAGGACTGAGGGCATGTAATGACCGACAGACACAAGGGTTGAAGTCTCCATTACCTTTACTGGTAGTAGTAGTAGTTTCATCCAGGGTACCGTCCACAAAATATTTGGGAGTCCGGGCACTTGGAAGCAAGTTGGGATTCTCCTCACCCGGTGAGTTCTGAGGCCTCCCTGTTGCGCTAATCTTGGCGGGTCCTAGTTGCCTGTAGCTAAGCTGCGACCTACAAATCCTGCGTACGGTCTCTTGCCCGTATGGCAGGCAGCTTTAGCCCTCTCTGGGTTACACTCCTCTGGTGTTATGATCCGATGACTTAGCAGTAACATGAAGATTCCACAGAAGTTGTTGGTAACTATACTGACTGCGACACCTGACTCAATACCGCAACTAGAAGTAGCCATGGGATGTAACTAACCGTGCCCTAGACACCTCAACACGACCGGAGAAATAGCTACCCCTAGAGATAAAAATAGGAAAAGTTATCTTGCCTCAGAGCAGAACCCCAAAATAGCTGCAAGCCCCCCACAAATATTAACTGGGAAACAGGAGAGGAAAAGACACACACAGGCAGAATATAGAGTTCAGCAAAAGAGGCCACACTAACTAGATAGTAAAGACAGGATAGAATACTATTGCAGTCAGTATTAAAATACTATAAAAAAATATCCAACAGCAGATAGTGTAAAAAATTACCCTGAGTCCACTAAGACTAGCTGCCCTCTATATCTGCAAAACGTCTGTGAAATAAACAAGAATAAACAAATACCAATACCAATTACACTGGAAATAGCAGATAACAGTGAATAGCAACTTCCTGAGAGCAGGTAAAAAAATATGCAGACTAAATATCAACCCACAACTCAGAACAAGACAAACTGAAAACATATCCACAAGCACAGAACATGTGCGCCACAAAGTAACAAAAACCATTCACTTAGCTTGCAAGGAATTCAGCAGACCAGGAGAAACCAGGAAAAGGTGTGGACACCTCCAGGAACATTTACAACTGGCAAGGACTGATCAGCTTCAAACCACTATATGCTCCAATCTGACCTTGACTGCCAATCATCAAGATCAGCTGTCGAACTCTCCAACACACAGCCAGCTGCATTACCAGCAACAACCTCCAGAGGGAGCTCACAATCAGAATTCCTCCTTAATGAATTCTCAACACTCTGGCTGCTCTCCCTGAGCTCTTTAGTGCTGCTGTGCCTCCTAGGCTTCGTTGTGGATGAAAGACTTGGAATCTCCCACCCTCCAGTGTTGGCTGCTGGGCCTAGAGTCCCTCACAGCTTCGGACTCTGGTGTCTGCTCCCGGCGCTCTGCACTGGGGTGAGCCTGGCAACTGGCTCCACTCCCCAGGCCTGCTTCTCCACCTCCTCAGACTCTCTACTACAGATCCCTCACACTGGATAGTCTCTGTCCTGGGATGAGCCTTACAATGCTCCAGTCCACAAAGGGCCACTCTGGGTCACTGGTTCGGGCCTAACTGCGGCACCGACCACCAGGACGTCTTCGCAGCTCTCCTAGCTTCTGCACACACTCTGACTAACTCCTCCCCCAGCAGCAGTATTTATAGGGGATCTTGCCTAAGGTCAGCAAGTGGGGCTCCCCCTACTGTGCCGGGGTGGAAGGTGTTGCATGTAGTAGGTACCTGCTGTAGAAACCCCGCTGTGCATTAGAGAAGTCTGTGGCTACCTGTGTGAGCAGGGCGCCACACTTTGCTAAAGCAGCAGCAGTAGGAGCTTACACACTGAGCGCAGCAAGGAGACCTCAGAACCGGCCAGGTGAAGATTACCCTGAGTTGCTCTCAGACAAGGACCCCAGTAACAGCAACCTGAATTGCAGTGCATCAGTAAAAGGACTGAGGTTATGACTAAGAGGCACTTTAGCCTCGAAACATGTAAACCAGTGCCCGGGATAGCTTGTATCTAATCGGACTATACTATATTCTCGATTTTCCATGCATATTATGCTGTAAATCAATAAAGAAATCTTTTTGGAACTAAGAACTTTTGGTGCTGGACCTTAAAGGTAACGACACACGCCTCCATATCGCTGGCAGTTCCCGAACTCGGCGACGTGGAAACCACATTGCATGTGCGTAGTGGCATGTGACTGGGCGATTCTACGGCGAAAAATCGCTGGTGGAGACTCGCCTGATTGCCCTGCCCTGCAGTGAAATCAAGCGATACCCACCAGGCGATATCAGCGCATCCTGGCGTGTCACAGGGCGATAGCGACGTACACAGTGATCCTGAAATCAATCCCATAGGCATGCTTGGATGGTGTTTTTTTGCGCCGCATCTGCGGCGATTTGTGGGTGATACTGCGTTCCGATTGGCTGGCCATGTCCGAGGCACCTTATTTGATGACCCGTACATTCATGCAAGCTGACCAAATGGGAACACTGTTCCGTCCACCATTCGCAGTGATAGGGGCGCGGTGTAACACACTCTAACACGCCCCTATCGAAACGGTATGCCCACATCGCTTCTATGATTGTGGCGCGTGACGCGGTGATGTGTGAAGGGAAGATCGCTTCTGGTCTCCTGCAGGCGATTTCTGGAATGCAGGGTCGCCGAAGATCGCATGCTAGATAGCTACATGTGACAGCTCCACAGCGATCTGAAAAAAGTTCCCGAAACGTGTGAGCTCATGGCAAATCGCCGGCGATATGTAAGCCATATGGCGGTGTGTGATGGTACCTTAAAGTTTTTTCTAGTAAAAGGACTGAGGAACTACAAAACTGTGAGTCTGTCTGTTGCTTTGCACCTGCGCCATCCTGCTCCATACTCCTTTTCTACACCCACTTCCCCGCTCTGCCCATGGGGAGCCTCTCCATCCCAGCTGCCCATCCATCATCCCTGTATGTTCTGCAGCAGTGGTGGCTGCCTATAGCCACATACCACAGGTGATGTCATGAATAAATTCCCTTTTTCATCATCCCCTACCCTATCAAGCCAGAAATTCCCTTTAATAACTACACCCAGGGTCACGGAAGCCGGGTCTCGACCCCTGTGACTCCCCAGAGACAGTGTAGCCCAGATCAGAGTACGCCACGGCCCTGGGGTCCGACAGTTTTCTGGCTTCACAAACAGGATCCCGTAGCCTGGTACCACCAGGTTCTGTGTGCCGTGAACTGTGTAAATATGTGTTTTTGACTGTAGCTATTACAAATACGCAAGGCGAGGGGGTAAGGTGAGGGGGCATGTCATCATGGGTGGTAACCTCCCAAGAGCATGAAGCAAGACCCAACATGCGCTCTGACGACCTCCGGTGGGGACGAGAAAATCTGTCCCACCGACCTAACTAAAATTATATATCCCTACAGAAGTGAAAGACTGGAAGGGTTGAGATTTACTAAGGTAGGAGGGGGAGGAAAATGTCGGAGCCAAGAGAGCCCGCACAGGGGGCAGGCGTAGCTGGTCCTACAATACTGAACGTAGCCCTAGGGGTGGATGGAGCACCCATCGTCGGCGCAGCGCAAGCCATGTCACCGGTAATGTCATTCCTAATGCTGTACACACCCGGAGCGACGTGGTTGCCGCAATACGCAGGGAACCCAATACCCTGACCGACTTCAGGGAGAGACTAAACACTTATCATAGAGTGTACCCCCTGAGAGAAGGCCAGCAAGTCATCATATTAATAGGACAATTGACTCCCGCACAGTGGGAGGTAAGTCCGGGCTGCACATAAAGATACTGTTGAACATGTAATTGCCAGGCTGACAGCTACTTTTGATACCAGTACTGCTGCACAAGTAAAAATTAGATTCTTTGGGTGCAGGCAGAAGCCACAGAAGAGCGCATGGGACTTTGCATTAAATTTACAGGAAGCGCTCAGGGCATTGAAATAGACAGACCCTACTCTGGCGCATGGAGAGAACAAACTGCTTATTGACCAATTTATTGATGAACTCTTACTACCTGCTCATAGAGCACAACTGAGAATGATGGATATACAAAACCGTGATCTGGACTTTGTGCAGTTTAAGGGCAGAGGTATCCGCATTCTACAGGAGGAAGCACCTCATGTTACAGAACCTGCACAATTCCTAGCTTCCACTTACCAACAGCCGGGGTTATAGGATTTGCAGGCTACAGCAGGGGCAAATGCACAGACTTAGTGGCCTATCACCAATGAGGCTCTAAATTCCAAAATTTAAGCCATAACTAAAAGTGTAGCTGAAATGGCCAAGGCGATGCAAAAGCTGCAAGAATCCAAGCCGGTGGAGAAGATCGAATTGGCTTCCAGCAGAGATGGCGTCCCGTGGATGCGACCAAGAAGATACCCAGCGACCAGAGGACGACACAGCAATCGCTATAACCCTGATGGACAGCCCATCTGCCGCCGCTGTGAAAAACCATGTCACTTTGCCAGGGAATGTACTTTAAATTAGAATCCCCTGGGGTAGCGGGCTGTCCCTTAGGAATAAGATCACCAGGCCCACCAAACTGGCGTGACAGGTACGTGGGAGGACGCTCGGTCCTGCTTGTCGTGCTGGATGGAATCCCCATAAACACTTTGCTGGACACTGGTTCACAGGTGACAACTATACCGTATATCCTTTGGAAAAGATACTGGGCAGACTCAGACATTTTACGTGGCCCAAATAATGACTTTAATATAATAGATAGTAACGGTAAACCTGTGCCACAGATGGGGTTCAAAGAAGTGACCATTAAGGTGGGGTGGGTGGAGTTGAAAGGCCAAGGATTAATAATTGTTGATGTTGACTGGCATGACCGTAATCCATTGATTATTTTGGGTACTATTGTCTTGCCGAAATTATTGTTGTATTACAGGAGATTGCCGAGACTGCCAACAATGGACAGCAATGAGTTCTGCGGAGAGAAATAAAAGTACCGACGCTGAGACAGCAGGTAGAGTTGTCCAGAGGAGAAATTGGCAGCGCAAGAGTAAGTGACCCGGTACCAATTGTAATACCCCCGAAAAGTGAAATGTTGGTCTGGTGTAGGGCAGCAACAGGCCTTAGAGGACGAGATCACAAGGTTGAGCCTGTATATTCAGACAGTAGGCCCACTATCCTAACAGCCAGAGGAGTAGTTGAGGTACACAGAGGAAGGGTACCAGTGAGCATTTTAAATTGTGGGGAGGAAGTTACCTTGCCAAAATATGCTACCATTGCTAAATTATACACTGTCGATAACAACTCCATCAAGACAGTAGAACCCTTGAACCCCTATCTAAACTGGCGGAGGGCAATGGCTCAGAGGGAAAGCTGGAGGATTGGTGCCAGAAGTTACATGTGGGTACCGATTCTACACCCTTCCATCAAAAGTATGGAATATTACGGATAGTGAGAGAGTATGAACAAGTCTTCAACAAACACCCGTTAGACTTTGGGCAGATAAATGGGGTAGAACATCACATACCCACTGGTGATCATCCACCCATAAAAGAAAGATATAGGCCTGTACCGCCAGCTCACTACCAATGTGCCAAGGACATGTTAAGAGAAATGAAAGAGGCTGGGGTGATAAAAGATAGTTGTAGCCCCTGGGCAGCTCCTCTAGTCCTGGTCAGAAAAAAAGATGGTACAATGAGGATGTGTGTAGACTACAGGCAGATCAATTGCATTACACACAAGGATGCATACCCACTACCTAGAATCAAAGAATCACTAGCTCCATTGCGATCTGCTAGCTACTTTTCCACCTTAGATCTTACTAGTGGGTATTGGTAAGTTCCTGTTGCAGAGGCAGACCGAGAGAAGACAGAGTTCACCACGCCAATGGGCCTCTGCGAGTTCAATTGTATGCCATTCAGACTCTGTAACACACTGGGAACATTCAAGAGGCTGATGGAGTGATGCCTGGGGTACAAGAACTTCTTAACCATCTTATTATACCTGGACAATGTCATAGTCTACTCGAAGACGTATTAAGAGCATCTGGAGCACTTGGCAGAAGCCTTGTCCAGCTATGGTATGAGAGTGAAGCCATCCAAGTGTCATCTGCTAAAACCAAAGGTACAGTACTTTGGTCATGTTGTAAGCTTCGAAGGTGTAGCACCTGACCCCGAGAAAGTAATAGTCATTAGAGACTGGCAAGACCCACCAGTGTCAAAGAGGTGAGGCAGTTCCTGGGGCTGGTAGGATGCTATAGAAGGTTCATCAAGGGGTTCACGAAGATGGCAGCACCCTTACAAGATCTCCTGGTAGGACAATCCAAGAAAGCTAAGAGCTCGAGTCCTCCATTTGTATGGAGCAGCCAGAGGGAAGAATCCTTCAAGAAGTTGAAATGGGCTTTGACGGGGGAGATCTTAACATACCCTGATTACAGCCAGCCATTTATTTTGTATACTAATGCCAGTAATGTGGGAATGGGAGCCGTGCTGTCTCAAATACAAGAAAGTAAAGAGAAGGTAATATTCTTTGCACGTAGGAAGCTCCGTCCTACAGAAAGAAACCTGGAAAACTATAGCTCATTCAAGTTAGAATTCCTGGCCGTAGTCTGGGCCATCACAGAATGCTTCAAACACTACCTGGCTGCCGCGAAGTTTACTATCTTTACAGATAACAACCCGCTTACTCACTTTGACTCCGCACTAGAGCTGGATGGCTTGGCTGTCTAACTACTATTTCACCATCAAATACAGGGCAGGCTGTAAGAATGCCAACGTGATGCCTTGTCCAGGATGCCACACTTGCAGGACGAGTAACAAGAACTAGAGGACCTGGAAGAAATATAGCTACCGGCCTTTCACCGCCCTCATGTGAAGCAATACAGGAGCTGTGTGTATAACAAATATCAAGAAGCAAGATTGAACCCATTACCTCACCATGGATGGGCTCAAACACAGAACAGTGATCCAGCTGTAAAGTTAGTCAAGGAGCTACTGACGCAGGAGGTTTTGAACCCTGGTCCAGATGCCCCATCTGAAGCTCAACAGCTGTGGAAAGAGTGAAGTAAACTATTCCTGTATGAAGGTAAATTGTGCAGAAGGCATACAAACCCTAAAACTCACGATCTGGTGTGGCAAATTGGCGTGCCGAAAAGGGATGTGATGATGGTCCTAGAAGCCTACCATGGGCATTTCGATTGGAAGAAATTAGAGATTCTGCTAAGAGAGAGATTCTATTGGGTTGGCATGAGAAGATCCATTGACAATTGGTGCAGGAACTGTGGCCCGTGCAATCTGAGAAGAAAAGACAAAGATAGTTAGAGAGCCCACTCCAGCCCATTGTAACAAAACAACCACTAGAACTTGTAGCCTTGGATCATGTCAATTTAACTCCAAGTAGATTAGGCTATGTCTATGCCCTTACAATAGTGGACCCCTATTCCCGTTTCTTGGTGG
This sequence comes from Allobates femoralis, assembly GCA_033576535.1. Lineage (NCBI taxonomy): Eukaryota > Metazoa > Chordata > Amphibia > Anura > Aromobatidae > Allobates > Allobates femoralis. Next base: position 552,291,274 of record JARQOC010000001.1, on the reverse strand, counting down.
TAGTGCCTGTGAAGGTTCTAACAGCCAGAACAGCAGCTAGAGCGTTCCAGGCTTACTTCTACAGACTGCATGTATATCCGGAATAGGTCCACACAGGTCAAGGCCCAGTGGAAGTGTTCCAAGAATTTTGTAATCTCTATGGTTGTAAAAAGATCAGGACAACTCCATACCATCCGCAAACAAATGGCTTATATGAGAAAATTAATCAAATTGTGATGGATTTATTGAAGACCTTACCAGCAGAAGAAAGGAATATGTGGCCGGCAAAGTGAGTCACCCGCCAGGGCCGTGGGGTACTCGGGACCGATCCCCTTCAGTCTCTGCTATCTGGGGGGATATCACGGTGATGGCCAAGACAGGTTCCGTGACCCTGGGCGACGTCAATAAAAGAGGAATAAAAATAAAAAGTAAAATGGGAGTTTGTCAAGGATGTGATGCCACCTATGTTTTGTGGCCAGTATGAGCCACCGCTGCTTGTCATGGTCCTGGGGATGATGGCAATGGGCAGCGAGGTGTTATGCCCTCCACGGGCATGGCTGGTTATCTTCTGGGCCGGTATATAAAGAACAAAAAAGAAAATAACAGCGCCTCGCAAGCTGGAATCTTAATCTTCAAGTGTATTTATTCCATCCACCAGCAGCACAACGGTTCGGTCCTAGACTTTTATCAAGTGACCGAAACGTTGTGCTGCTGGTGGATGGAATAAATACACTTGAAGATTAAGATTCCAGCTTGTGAGGCGCTGTTCTTTTCTTTTTTGTTCTTTTGGTGCTAATTTGCCTGGTGGAACTCCCAGGCTAGGAACGAAGCGTCTCAATCTTGGAACCTGGTAGGTTCTGCCTCCACGTGGTGCTGTGGACAATTTTCCCTTTTATTATGCTGGGCCGGTATATAGTCTATGTGTGATGGTAGGATGAGGGTTGCAGGAGTCAGCGTACAAAGTAGTGGACAGACACGGGAAGAACAGTCCGTTTTACTTTCAATTATCTTATTGCTGGTGTAGCTGAGTACTGCCGAAGTCATTGTTCGGGATCCGGAGCTTGGAGGTGAGTCAGGACTATCCACGCTGGGCAAGTTGTGAGGCCTACCTACGGTGTTGGTTAAGGTGGGCCTTAGCTGCACCTTCCCCTATCTACCCTTCCTGAGCTCTGTAGAGTGGCTGTGTCTCCTGGCTTGAGTGTGAATGGGAAACCTGAAATTGCCTGCTCTCCGGGTTGGTTGCTAGGTGTAGAATCCCTGATGACCTCGGTCTCTGATGACCATACTTCACTAGGCCCTGGGGTGAACCAGCGCTGGCTCCACTCCCCAGACCTAGTTTACCACTTCCTCAGACCCTCACCACGGGTCTAACACATGGTCAAAGAGAAAATGATGGGAGTGATGGTGTGTCACGGTCCGCGCTGCTTCTGGGTTCAAATAACTCACCAAAGAGCCCAACAACTTTTCATCTCTTTATTTCTTCTCCTACGCGTTTCAACGCCACACCCGGCGCCTTCCTCAGGGATAACCTGATATCCCTGAGGAAGGCGCCGGGTGTGGCGTTGAAACGCGTAGGAGAAGAAATAAAGAGGATGAAAAGTAGTTGGGCTCTTTGATGAGTTATTTGAACCCAGAAGCAGCGCGGACCGTGACACACCATCACTCCCATCATTTTCTCTTGGAACATACCCACTATCCAGTGGTAGGTGGAGGTCCTGCAGCAGCTTGGAACATTGATTCCTAAACGCCTTCAAACCAGTTGTGGGGACCACAACTGGACCAGGTGAGCGGCCACACAGCACCACCGTTTGCACACCAGTGTCACTAGTGATAGGGCACTATTGCGCCTCTTGTCCCCCCCCCTTTTTATATTTTGCAGTAACACATGGTCAGTCAGTCAACTAGGATGGGTCTAGCCCGGGTGTCATCCCTAGGGTGTCTTTTACAGTCCTCCCTGGAACTGGACTAACTGGCCCCTCCCCCAGACAGAATTTATAGGGGACCTGCCCTGAAACTGTACTTTAGAGATCCCCCTTCTGGCCTGGAGTCAGGATGGTGTTGTGCGTGTGCTTACCTGGTGGATGCCTTGCTTCACCTCCAAGCTTATAATGTCGCTACCGGGACCCCGGGGCACCACACTTCCCCTTGGTTAATTTCAGTACTCCCGGACTGAGGAAACAAATGCAAACATAACAACAATATAACAAGAATTAATAGCATAGTCTCAAAATATAAAAATTTACAAAAAACAGGAAAATTGATGAAAAACAGTCACTCCGGTGATTAGTCCTTCCACCTTTGGCTGATGAACAATATTTACACAAAGTCTTTGCCACAACCAGTCCATATTTAAAGAAAAATAAAAATTCTAACAGTTGCAAAAGGTTCCTACAGTAAAATCTCTGTAAGTCAGGAACGTGTGACGGTTTAATTCAAAAGGAACATATTTACATGACAAGCCAAGAATATTTACATTAATACTTCTAACTCCCCTCTCGGGGCTAATCATCTTTATACTGAGCTGAAACCTGGCCCTTAGTGCTATGCATGTACTTACACAGTTCCAGGATACTGCCACATGTGATGCTAGGTAACACTAGTGTGCCTGTCAGGTTGTCTGAGGGTCCCTTTACACGCCACCACTGCAAGGTAGCAACTGCCTGGCATTGGGGATAATTGTGCCTGTTGCTATGAAATTGCTACGAAATGGCGGCGTGTAAATAGGGAAATTCCTCCCGGTGTCCTGCAGTTGACTCAGATACCTGTTTCTGAGCCATGCTCAAAAACCAAAGGCAACACAAAGGCACAATTGCCATGGTAGTGGCGTCTAAACGGGGCACAAGCATGGATGTTGCTCCCTAGTGAGTGGCATGCCACAGCATCATGAATACCACTACCCATCAAGCGAGCATTGGTGGGGGCTACTGTGTAACCATTGGCTGTCCTTTCACAGGGCGCCATATTAAATTTAAAGAGCTATCCATTCACAGTCCACAATTGGAATGACGTCATGTATTAGCCAGCCTCCTGCGCAGCTGGCCAATCATGATGCTATTGCGTTGTCCAATCAACGCTTTTGTGTCACGGAATACACAACTCTGCACACGCCTTGCGGCGCGAAAGATGTACGCCCATATTCCTTTGTGGTAGCGGCTGTAAAGCGGGGAAGGTATTCAACAGGAAGGAAGCCGCAGGATCTGTCGGAACTTCCGGGGAACAAAGATACCTTCAGTTGACAATGCAATGGCGGCGTGTATATGCGGCATCAGTGATCGGTATCCACCGTCAAAAACGTGCGTGTGCACGTCCGGTGGATACCTGTTGCTAGGCACTGTGGCGGCGTGTATGGAACCTTGATTCCATAGTGTTAGCTATTTATGGAATAGATGCATTATCGTCTGGTTCTAATGGTTCTGGTGGGGCAGCAGGAACTCTCTGACTCACCAGGGGACTGACAGGCTCTTGCTCAAACCTGGACGGTTCTTCTGACTCCCAGTCTTCATCTTTGCAGAGTCCTGGCAGGTGGCTGTGTCACTGGCATCGGGAAGGTCAACACAGGGATCACAATAGCTCTGTTGATCTTGGTCCAATCCTTAGGGAAGTCGCCCAGTACGGTGTGGATCATCTCTTCTTTGGCTGCTTCTGGTACAGGTGTTGGCAAGACTGGCTCAGGGCCCTTCAGCTGCTCGAGGCACCGTTAGTGATCTCTGGAGACAGTGGCTGAGGTTTCTCCACCGTCTCGACTAATGAGGCAAACCTTCTGAGGGTCAAGGTGATATGGCATCAGAGTGTAGGGCTCACCCTCCCACTGGTTGTCTAGTTTATGAACCCGTTGTTTCCGCTTCAGGACTTGCTCTCTGGGTTCCAGAGGGCCGGTTGGAACACTTTGATTGTACACCCTCTCCTGCTTCTTCTTAGCCGTGCCAGGTTCTTCTCACACACTCTTGTACCTGGCAATACCTCTGTTGGTCATCAGTATCGTAGTCCATCTCCGGGAGGTTACTGTCAAGGGTCAGCACCCCCATCTCCTGGTCTATGGGTAGCTTGCCCGGTCTGGCTCTCATTAAGTAAGCGGGACTGAAGATAGTGGAGTTTACTGGGATATTATTGTACATATCCACTAAATCTGGCAGCTTCTCTGGCCACATGTTCTTCTCTTCTAGCGGAAGTGTCTTCAATAAATCCATTATGATCTGATTCATTTTTTCACACAGATCGTTGGTCTGCGGATGATAAGGCGTAGTCCTGATCTTCTTACAACCATAAAGGCTGCAGAATTCCTGGAATACTTCCGCTTCGAAGGCTGGACCTTGATCGCTCAGTACCCGCACGGGGTAGCCATGGGGCCTACAGAAGTGCATCAGGAAGGTTTGTGCAGCAGTCCTTACTGTCAGGTCTTTCACGGGCACCACCACCAGGAATCGGGAGTAATCCTTCACTATTGTAAGGGCATAGACATAGCCGGACCTGCTTGGGGTCAACTTCACGTGGTCCCGGGGGTCTGACATATACATATATATCAGTCCAATGTAGAAAAAAGAGAAGCGGCACTCACCCTTTTAGATGCCAAATCCTTTATTTCGTATTGCTCATCTTAGCATAGACAAATCAGGCGGGGAGAGGGAGTAGGGGTCAGCGGAACAATGGCTTGCCATTTCGCAGCTCTTGCTGCTTCAACGGGTCCAGGGGATAGGGAGTGGGGGCCGGCGGACAACGGCTTGCCGTTTCGCAGATCTTGCTGCTTCAACGGGTTCAGTGGACCCGTTGAAGCAGCAAGAGCTGCGAAACGGCATGCCGTCGTTCCGCCGACCCCCACTCCCTCACCCCGCCTGATTTGTTTATGCTAAGATGAACAAGACGAAATAAAGGATTTGGCATCTAAAAGGGTGAGCGCCGCTTCTCTTTTTTCTACATTGGACTGATTACTTGTTTGCTTATTGAACCCCAGGTAGCCTTAGACTTCTTTGCAGATAACCTGTTGGTGCCCGGTCCTCTACACAATTGGAGATATTTATATATATATTTGGTCAATATTCTGGTTGATGGTGAGTGATGGCAAAACTCTGGAGCTGCATGTATTTCTTCTCCACCTTCTCTTTTTTGAAGCCATTCACTACAATTCTGAGTCTAGAGAGCAGAATCAGGAGAAAAAAGACAAAGAAGTGAAAGGGCAGAGCCGTTATGTGTGCACAGCCGGGCACTGACAATGCCCATGCTCACACATGCTGGTAGCATTCAGTGTTCACTCTGGGAAGGGAGCATTGAAATTGGGGAAGGCTCCTAATATGCAAATGACAATTAAGGCTAGGGTCACACTAGCATTAGGTTTCTGTTCAGGGAGGTTCTGCTAAAAAGATAGAATCTGGCAGCATTAAGTCAGTGTTACTGTAAAGGTAACGCTGCCTTAACGCTGCCAATACATTCCTATGGATGACGGATCCCCGAGCGCAGGTCAAACTGTGGCATTTAAGTGCCGGAGTTTGAAACCTCACGCTATTGCCAAGTACATCACATATGCTTGGAAATAGCGCAAGGTTTCAAACTTTGGCACTTAGGTGTCGGCGTTTGACAGCGTCCAGGAGTCCATCATCCGTAGGATTACATTGGCAGCATTAACGCATCTATCCATTATGGTTACAGTGCATTAATGCTGCCAGATTCTATCTTCTTAACGGAACTCCCCTGAACGGAAACCTAACGCTAGTGTGACCCTAGCCTAACTCTAAATAGGTGTAACGGTGAACAATGTGTGTGTATATATACATTTTTAATACATACATATATTTTTTAATTTGATGTCCTTATCATGTAAAAATATTGTTTTCCAACCATGCCCCCTACTTCTTCACGAGGGTTTTACTAACAAAACATTGTATTTATAGTAGTAGCGTAACTTGAAGCTCATGGGCCCTGTTGCGAAACTTCCAATAAGGCCCCAATTACTGCAAATCTTTAATAACATTAGTCTTTTTCTATAGGCCAAAGAAACCTTTGGGGCTCCCTAGGCTCCAGGGCCCGGGTGCAATGCAACCCCTGCACCAAGTGTATAAACACCATGTTTATACTGCTAATTGTGTACTATAATGTAGACTCACAATGAAGGCTCCCAAAATCTGATTTACATCTTATTTTATATTTTCCAATAAAAGGACCTTTTTTACTTCAGAAAATCCTTTCAAATACTATTTATAAGCTGCTTGATAACAGAGCACTAATTGAATCATCCAATATGTGGCTCCCATACCCGATAACTAGGGCAGGAAACAGTTTCAGCAGGTATGGAACAGGTTACACCACCAAGACTCCTCTATACTAACATATCATACGGTTACAGTCCTTTCCACGAGGGAGCCATCTTCCCATCTATTCTAGATACATTGCAGTTTTGTCATATGGACCAGATGGAAAATTAGGGCATGTAGCTAGCATCTCGATGGAACCCAGTGATCCTCATTGAAAGTCAGATGGGTGTTTTTAACAAACCACAAGGTGAATGTGATCAGGACTTTAATCAGCTGCTAGTGTAAAATAATGATTCACTTATTTTCATTCATTTTCTGAATACCCCAGACATCGCAATGGAGATTGTAAAAACAAAATGTATTATACTTCTTTAAAAATTATGAAAGTGTTTGTAATAAATCCAGAGAGATGAATAAAATGCACATACACTGTGTGCAGAATAATTAGGCAAGTTGTATTTTAGAGGATTATTTATATTATTAATCAACAACTATGTTCTCAATCAACCCAAAAGACTCAAATATCAAAGCTTAATATTTTTGGAAGTTGGAGTGGATTTTTATAGATTTGGCTATTCTAGGAGGATATCTGTTTGTGCAGGTAACTATTACTGTGCAGAATTATTAGGCAACTTAATAAAAACAAATATATTCCCATCTCACTTGTTTATTTTCCCCTGGTAAACCAATATGACTGCACAAAATTTAGGAAAAAAACATTTCTGACATGCAAAAAAAAACACAAAAAAATGACTGACCAATATAGCCACCTTTCTTTATGATGACACTCAGCAGCCTTCCATCCATAGATTCTGTCAGTTGCTTGATCTGTTTACGATCCACATTGCATGCAGCAGCCACCACAGCCTCCCAGACACTGTTCCGAGAGGTGTACTGTTTTCCCTCCCTGTAGATCTCACATTTTAGGAGGGACCACAGGTTCTCTATGGGGTTCAGATCAATTGAACAAGGGGACCATGTCATTCTTTTTTCTTCTTTTAGACCTTTACTGGCCAGCCACGCTGTGGAGTAGTTGGATGCATGTGATGGAGCATTGTTCTGCATGAAAATCATGTTTTTCTTGAATGATACAGACTTCTTCCAGTACCACTGCTTGAATAAGTTGTCTTCCAGAAACTGGCATAGGTCTGGGAGTTGAGCTTCACTCCTAAACCCGAAAGGGTCCCACAAGTTCATCTTTGATAATACCAGCCCATACCAGTACTCCACCTCCACATTGCTGGTGTCTGAGTCGGAGTGGAGTCTTTGCCCTTTACTGATCCAGCCTCTGGCCCATCCATCTGGCCCATCTGTAGTCACTCTCATTTCATCGGTCCATAAAACCTTTGAAAAATCATTCTTAATATATTTCTTGGCCCAGTCTTGACATTTTATCTTAAGTTTATTGTTCAAAGGCGATAGTTTTTCAGCCTTCCTTACCTTGGCCATGTCCCTGAGTATGGCACACCTTGTGCTTTTTGAAACTTCAATAACGTTGCAGCTCTGAAATATGGCAAAACTGGTGGCAAATGGCATCTTGGCAGTTTCACGCTTGATTTTCCTCAATTCATGGGCAGTTATTTTGGGCCTTTTTTGCCCAACACGCTTCTTGCGACCTGTTGGCTATTTGCAATGAAACGCTTGATTGTTCGGTGATCGTGCTTCAAATGTTTGGCAATTTTTAGACTGCTGCTCCCTCTGCAAGACATCTCACAATTCTGGACTTTTCAGAGCCTGTTAAATCTCTCTTCTGACCCTATTTTGCCTAAGGAAAGGCATTTGCCTAATAATTAAGCACACCTTATATAGGGTGTTGATGTCATTACACCACACCCCTCCTCATTACAGAGATGACATCACCTGATTTACTTAATTGGTAGTTGGCTCTCTATACATCTTGGCGTAGGACAACATGTATAAAAAGTATCATGTGATCAAAATACTCATTTGCCTAATATTCTGCACACAGTGTATATATTAGCAGCAGCACAACACGTGCACTTTTAGATCTCTCGTTTCTACATGGAGATACATGACAGAACAGCAGCTGAGAAATAGTGCAAAACTGAAGGGAATGCTTTTATTGTCCATGTTGTAAATACAGATATGGCCTCGAGCGTCTTCTGCATAATACATACAAGGACAGGATGAATGATATGCACATCATACTGCCATTTGTCTTTATTGTTCGACTTGAATGACCAAAATCTAGCTCTCCGGCTGATTCGGCCGTACACTGCTAGAATAATACAAAAATCATATTAATTAAGAGGTCAATGCTAAGCATGGAAAATATTCAGAAAAGTCCCTGAAAATCTATTATTATTAATAAAATGTACTAAGGAAATCTGATAGTTGTTTACTAGTGATATATTCAGTGTCTTGAAAAAGTATTGAAATCCCATATACATTTTCTACATTTTTTCTGTCACACACACAAACCTAAACATGTTTTATTGGGTTTTTTTGTGATATACAAACACTAAGTTTCAAGTATTTGTGAAGTGTAAAGAAAATGATACCTGGTTTTCTAAATATTTAAAAAATATAAATATGAAAATTGTGATGTACATTTGTACTCAGCTCTGAGTCAATACATTGCAGGACCACCTTTCGCTGCAATTACTGCTGGCAAGTCTTTTGCGTTCTGTCTCCACCATCTTTGCACATGTGACTGGATTAAAATTTTACTCATTCTTCAGTGCAAAATATCTCCAGCTCAGTAAGATTGAATGGAAAGTGTCTGTAAGGGCCACGTCACACACACAGATAATTGTGCAGATATTGTTCGCAGATCTCTTGTTGCAGTGAAATCATGGACGCATTGTTCATTTGTATATGGCCAAAAATGGAACAATTTGTCCATGATTTCACTGCAACAAGAGATCTGCGAACAATCTCTGCAGAATTATCTGTGTGTGTGACGTGGCACTAAGGCTGGAGTCAGACTTGGATATGGACCCACGTTCCAGCCAACACTGAAACCGGACAGCGTTAATGGCAAGCGCTGGTGGAAACGTGGGTCCATAGAAACCTTGTGTTTACCTTAGCAGCAGCCGCACACAGAGCTGCATGACTGCCGCTTTTCAGGAGAGCACAGGAAAACACTGCAGGCAGTGTTTCCTTGCGCGGAGGAAAAGTGCCCCCCCACTGTTTTGTGTGCGGCTGCTACTATGGTAAACACATGGTTTCTATGGACCCACGTTCCAGCCAGCACTGAAACCGGACAGCGTTAATGGCAAGCGCTGGCTGGAAACGTGGGTCCATAGAAACCTTGTGTTTACCTTAGCAGCAGCACATACAGAGCTGCATGACTGCCGCTTTTCAGGAGAGCACAGGAAACACTGCAGGCAGTGTTTCCTGTGCACGGAGGAAAGTGCCCCCAGCAGCAAAAGAGAACACTCACACATGACAATAAGGTGGAGGATGGTAAGTCCCCAAAAACAGGAAATACCGGATCCCATGGAGATGCGCATGCAACTAGAGATGAGCGGTGCTTGATTCAAATTGTTTGCCAATTTCAAATTTAAGCTCTTTTGGGCGGTGTTCGAGTAATTTGCCCAATTCGAACAATTTGCTTCAAATTTGGCAGTTCTAGGTTATGTTTGATAACACTTCGATCACCAAAAGCTTAACCCTAACCCTGTTAATGAATGTGAATATCCAGTTTCTGTGTATAGTGTGCGAGGGGGGGTTTAGATCAGTGCTGCAGAAATAATGGCGATCTCCGTCTTTTTTTCTCCTAACTGCATATACAGTGGGGCGGTGTAGGCTGTCAGCCAATAGCACTCACACACAGCAAAGTGCATTTTTTGAACACAACCAAGGTCAGGCATCACAGCTGTGTAAGTCACATGTCCTAGCCCTATAAGACCCGGCCATTTTCCCCATCGCCCACCATTTGCTCATTGCTGCAGCTCTGTGTCAGAACGGCACCGCTGCTGCTGTGGGCGCTATACAGTGAAAACTGTCAATTCTCTTCTTATTCAGCTAGTGAGCGAATATAAAGTTAGATAGATAGGTTTAGGGAGTAGGGACTGGAGGGAAGGAGCGAAATGTAGGAATATCAGCCCTTTTGAGGGCTACTTCATAGGAGTAAGGAGTAGGGTGTAGGGACTAATTTTAATATCAGCCCTTTTCAGGGCTACTTCATAGAAGTAGGGACTAGTTGTAATCTTAGCCCTTTTGAGGGCTGAGTCACAGCAGTTCATAGCAGTTTTTACAAGGCAAGTGTGTGCCAGTGCTGTGCAATTGTTTTTCACAGCATCTGGCCACATCTAGCTCAGGGAATCCTTTAGGGCAGGTAGTGTAGCATTGCTATGAAGAAAGCTACACCACCTGTCTTAAGTAGGCATTTTTTGGCTGCAACTAGTCCAGGCAATTTATTCGGGCTAGTAGCAATGTCACTTACACTGTGGTGTAGCCCACTTGTGAAAGAAGCTACACCGCCTGTGTAGTTACTAGTAATTTTTAACTGGACCTAACCCAGGTCCCACTTCGGTCTAGTAGCAGTGTCACAAAAAGCAGTAGTGTAGGCCACTTCTAATACAAGTAACTACACCGCCTGGATAGTTCCTGGTAATATTTAACTGCACCTTGCCCTGGTCTCACTTCGGGTCAAGTAGCAGTGTCACAAAAAACAGTAGTGTAGACAACTTCTAATACAACCAACTACATCACCTGTGTAGTTCCTAGTAATTTTTAACTGCACCTTGCCCAGGTCTCACTTCGGGTCAAGTAGCAGTGTCACAAAAACCTGTAGTGTAGGCCACTTCTAATAAACCAACTACCCCGCCTGTATAGTTCCTACTAATTTTTAACTGCACCTTGCCCAGGTCTCACTTTGGGCCTAGTAGCAGTGTTGGTTCAGTCACCTCTGCTCGATTTACATCCAACTTTTTCTTGTCCAACAACTGCACAGTTGCCAATTTTGTCACATACAAAATGAGTGGCAAAAGGCCTGCTGCTGGTGGAAAAGTCGGGGTAGGCAGACATGCTGGTGGAAAAGGGAAATAAAAGTTTACCGTGGGTAGATGCTAAAGCTACATTAACATCTGCTGAAGAAAGACAATCTTCCAGCCAGTAAGATGTCTACTTCTTTACGTGGCAAATCGGATATGATCCCTTTCTTATGGACACGACCATCGATACCACTTGTAAATGAGGCACAAAAACAGCAGGTGCTTGAATGGATCGCAAGTGCTCCATCAAGTGGCCTCTACTCAACCTCAACTTCTACATCACAAACCCTCCAGTCATCTGAGGTGTCAGCCCAATCGCAATTCATTCCTCCCAGCTCCAAAGTCTTCAGCTGCCCTACTGAGTCTGGGGTAACAGACATGGTTGAGTCTGCAGAGCTGTTCAGTGACACAATAGCCTGAGAAGAATCAGAGGTCTGCTCCAAAGCTGCAGTGAGTCCAGACGAGTTAATAATCTGCCCTGATGCCAGAAGCTTTGTGAGTCAGATCCAGGCCCAGATGAAGAAGGTTCTGACCATCATGTAGACCCTCATTCCCTAAAGGTACCTTTACATGCCGCAACTACGGTGTAGCAACTGAGAGGCAATCCGGAGTTCCGTCACTGTTGCCCTGAAAATGCTACGAAATTGAGGCATGTAATTCTGGAACCCGGTGGTGATTTTGAAAGTTGCTCCCGGCTGCAATTTCAGAGCATTGTTCAAAAACCAGACGCAACCCTGAAGGTGAATTTCCCTGGTTTCGGCGTGTGAAGGGGCGATAGGGATGGAATCAGCATCACCTACTGATTTCCCAGAGGCGTGCCACAGCGTGCTGGATACAGCTCCCCCCAGCGATGATTGGTGCTGGCTACTGTCCTTCCATTGGCTGTCCCTTCACAGGGCGACATATTGGAAGAGCTGTCCATTCACACTACACAACTGCAATGGCGTCATGTATTAGCCAGCCTTCCTGCTGGCTAATAATGACGCTATTGCGTTGTCTAATCAGCATGTTTGGGGTGCAGAAGTACACAAGTATGTCACGCCTATGATCATGTACACCCACATTCCTTTGGGGATTGCGGCGTGTGAAGCGGCATCAGGAGTCAACCGGATGTTTCCCAATGTTAGTGTGGGAACTTCCGGGACGACACATCACCTTGGGTTGAGGGCGCAATTGCGGCGTGTAGATGCACCTTTGGCATTTAAGGCAACCGTGAAAAACGTGCAAGCGCACGTTCAGTTGCCTCCGATTGCCGTCAAAAGTTGCGGCGTGTAAAGGTACCTTAACAGTAACTACTCTTGATGGACACAGTGAGGATGATGCTGATTAGACTCAGATACCATGATTGGATTGACAAACTAAGTTTTTGGTCAAGGCAGGAAGAGGTTGTCTCTGAGGACGAGGGGTGTGGGAACACAGAGGATGATGATGAGGCTGGAGATCCCACTTACTATCAACCCACAGTCAGCCAGTTGATGAGGTCAGCAGAGGAGGTGGAGGAGGATGCTAGTGACGACGAGGTTAGGTTGCGCCTTCCTGGACATAGACGGAGTACTGGAAGCACGTCAACAACTGCATTCGCAGCCACAACTCTGCCTCTGAGCAGAAGTCAAGGTGGCTCTGCAGCTTGCATGGGCTCTAAGCCTTGCCTAGCCTGAGCCTTTTTTTACATCGTCAAGGATCTCCCAACTCATGTCTTCTGCAAGATTTGCCATCAATCTCTGATTAGAGGCCAAAAACTCACTAGGTTGAGTACTTCATGTAAGAACCGCCAAATGGACATGAAGCACAAGTTGCAGTGGAGAGCTCACTGTGCTAGAATGCGGGCTAGCAGGGCGGGCCTACTACCATCTGCCCCATCAAGTGCATCCGTGTGCTCTTCATCATTGTGACTGTGGGGACAGCTGTCACACATGATTTTGGACGCAGACCTTCCACCTCTTTACCCGTAAACAGGCAGTGTGATTGGCAGGTCGTCACTTGGTTTTCAAGTGGAGAATGTTGCTGGTGTTGAGCTCTCTCAGACGTAGAGAGCACCACCTTTGAATGAAGGCAACATTACATCTTCACCTGCACCTCCCTCACAGACCAGCAGTTTGCCTGGGACACCCTACTCAACCCTGTCTCAGCACAGCAGCCAGCCCTCCATCCTCAGATGTGGACAAGTAAAAGACCATTTCCTCCTAGCCATGAGAAGCTAAGCGCTTGAATTTCACCATCTGCAAGCTGTTGGCTACAGAAATGTTGCCTTTCCGCCTGGTGGACACAGAGGATTTTCAAGACCTTTTCTCCGTCGCAGTGCCCAGTACAGATACCCAGTCGCCACTCCTTCTCCAAGAAAGGTGTACCTGCGCTACACCAGCAGGTCGCAGACAACATCACCGCTTCCACCGCAACATCACCGCTTGTGACAGGGTGCATTTCACCACAGACACTTGGACCAGTAAGCATGGATAGGGGCGTTACATGTCGCTGACTGGGCACTGGTTAACTATGGTGAAAGCTGGAGAAGGGGTCTGCTGTCCACGTCTTGCTGTCCCTACGAGTTGTGCAGTCCATCCTCTGTAGGTAGAAGTTCCTCCACTGCTTCTGCCTCCTCAACCTCGTCTCAGTCCTTCTTCTCCGCTTATAGCCTGTCTGGTAATGCTACCCGCGTTGTAACTGCACAGAAGGAATCTTGCACACCTTCCTTACTATGCTGGCAGCAGGGCTCAACTCCATCAGGCGGTCTTTACCTTGAAATGCCTGGGAAATGTGAGTCACACAGCTGAGGAGTTGTGGTCAGCTCTGGTGACCGAGTTTCAGCAATGGTTATCTCCACTCAACCTGCAGCCAGGGAAAGGCCATGTGCGACAATGCTGCAAACCTGGGTGCGGCCCTTTGCCGGGGCAATATCACACACGTGCCTTGTAGTATGGCTCACGTGTTGAATCTGGTTTTCCAGCAATTTTGGACACACGGTTGTGGAGCCCACTGGGACGGGGTACTCGGTACCGTCCGGGGTATTGCTGGGGATGTCACGGAGGTCCTGGTCCGTACTGTGTCCCGGGTTCCGCAAGTAAATAGGGGAATATTTAAAGGGGAGTTTGTCGTGACGCCACCCACAGGTTGTGGTCAGGGTGACCACCGCTACTGCAGAACCTCCGGGGATGAAGTTTGGCAGCTGGAGATGGAACGGCTCTCCGCAGGGTAGAGCCTGGTTCCCCGGGGCAGTGGTAGTTAAAGTCTATGATGGATGCTGCTGCAGGATAGGGATGATAGTGGAGATGATAGGAACAGTTTGGAGGGAGTTGTGAGGGAGAGCAGGGTTTGCAAGGATTATAATGGGGTTGTAGCCAACACGGCCCTTTCTTTGCAGATGCAGCACTGGGTGTCTTGGTGCTGGATGAGGTATGGTAATAGGTGCAATTCACTTACTTTCCTGCTGCTGCAGCCTGTGTTCGGCTCTGCAGATGGGGATCTCTGCTGTTAAATATAGGGCAAAGGGTGCAATTAATACACAGACTCACGGTTTTGTAGTTCTCCAAAGCTTTACTGTAGTTGTTGTTCAGCAAGTACTGTCCACGGAGTCTGTAATGGGTCCGGGTTGCTCCCACCCTGTCCGGGTCCTTGGCTTCCCACTGCTGCGCTGTGTGTGTGGCCCTGCTGCTGCTTTAGCTGAGCTGCTGGCACTGTCTCTCCTCACAGGTACCCCTTTTGCTAGGAACTTAAGTCTTCCGTGTGCTTCTGACCCCACCGTGTTGCTTTGCTGAGGTACAGTGTAAATCTAACAATCTCCACTATCCGGTGTTTACTGTGCGTGTGTGTCATTCACAGTTTCGGATCCGGTATCCGGTCTGTGCGCTCCTCCGGGGCGAGTTGTGAAGTCACTCAGTCTTCCAGATGTGTTCCTCTGTTTCTTGTGCTCCTTCCATCAGACCCTGGCTAGGCCTGGAATCGAGGAGCAGACTGTAGAAAAGCCTGAGGCAGCCTCTTTACACTACAGTCTCTCTCTCAGTTCTCCCAGGAACTGATATCTTCACAGTACTCCTACAAACTGAACTAACTAATTCCTCTTGACCCAGAGTATATAAGGGAGCTGTTTTAGCTCCCCCTCCTGGCCCAGAGGATGCTAGTGTAGTGTCCAGTAGTGTGTAGTGTAGTGTCCAGTGTTGTGTGGGGAGTGAACCGTGTGATGTTACTGTGGCACATGAACCCTTGGGGTGCCACACTATCCCGGCCTAGATGGGCTTCTGCAGAGGGCACAGTTGCTGTGTGCTCACTTCCGGCATTCCATTCTGCAGCACAACAACTTGCTTCACTGCAGAAGTCTTTGGGCTTACTCGTTCACCGGCTGAAATGTGATGTGCCGACATGCTGGACTCTACTCTGCACTAGTTGCAGCGACTGTGGCAGCACTGCCGAGCCATGGTGCAATATGTTATGACGATAGCCTGGGCCAATGAGATCAAGAGGGGGGGCAGATCACGCTGCAGGAGTGGTCTCAGATCAAGGACCTATGCACCCTTCTGCACAGTTTTGAGATGGCGACGAAGATGTTTAGTGCTGAGATGCCATTATCAGCATGACTATTCCGGTCATCTACATGCTGGGTCAGGTTGTGGGACAAGAGGAGGTGGAGGAAGTACAGAAGGAGTCCTATACGGAAGGGATGACAACATCTCCAAGGTCCTCAGGTCGGCAGCACCAAGACGACAAGCATGGGAGGGGGTTGGGTGTAGCAACCAAACTCTTGAGGAAGGTGCAGGAGCCCAGGATGAACTGGTGATGGGCATGGAAGAGTCAGCAGATGACGGAGACCTTGATGACATTTCTGTTGTGCAAGGTTGGGGGGAGAGGGCAGAGGAAGCAAGCATGATTCTCACCTCCCAACGCCAACAGAGCAAGCACTTGGTCCTCCTGGATGCGCAAGACACGTGAGCGCCTTCTTGCTGCACTACCTGCAACATGATTGTCCAAATTAGAAGTAATGCCAACTACTGGGTTGCCACACTCTTAGATCCCCGGTACAAGACCAAATTTGCCCAAATAATTCCTGCCATAGAAAGGGACGCACGCATGCAGGAGTATCAGCAGAAGCTGATATATAATCTCAGATCGGCTTTTCCACAAAACACCAGTGGTACACAAAGTGAATCTCACAGTTCTAACTTGTCAATTGTTTATCATCACTCACACCGTACCAGTAACACTGTATCTGGTGGTGGCAACAGCAATTTTGTGGCCTCGTTTCACAATTTTTTTAGACCATCATTTCCAAGGCCTGAAGACACGAGAAGTCTGACACATAGTCAACACCTGTAACGGATGGTACACGAGTTTCTCCAACTTAACATCGATACCATGAATGGGGAACTGGAGCCTTGCTCATTTTGGGCTTCCAATCTGGAAAAATGGCCTGAGCTCACCACTCATGCCTTGTTGTGCCCCGCAACCAGCATTCTCTCGGAACGTGTGTTCAGCGCTGCTGGTGGTGTGCTGACAGAAAAGCGCACGCGTCTGTCTACCCAGAATGTGGACAGACTAACGTTCATAAAGATGAACAAGGCATGGATCCGCAAGGAGTTTTCTACCCCTGTGTCATCCTGGGGAGACTTAAGCCTTGTGGATTTTTGTCTAAAGTAAACATTCAAAGTTTACAACTGTGGGGCAATTGAGGCCACTTAAGTGGTGTCTGTGTCCAAATTTTTGGAAAAAATGGAGACTCATGTTGTAGTCCCCTAAATGTGACACAATGCTCATCGTCTGCACGAGACCTTACAGATACTGAGGAAAAACATCACCAAATACTCATCGTATGTACGAGGCCTTACAGATACTGAGGAAAAACTCACCCAATACTCATTATCTGCACGAGGTCTTACAGATACTGAGGAAAAACCTCAACAAATAGTCATCGTCTGCACGAGGCCTTACAGATATTGAATAAAAACATCACCAAATGCTCATAGTCTGCATGAGGCCTTACAGATACTGAAGTAAAACTCACCAAATACTCATCGTCTGCAAGTGGCCTTACAGATACTGAAGTAAAACTCACCAGTACTCATCGTGTGCATAATGCCTTGCAAATGCTGGAGTAAAAACGAGATTTAGAAGGGCATGACATGCCTATATCTGTGTCTCCTCCTCCTTTTACTCGTCAATCTCTTTCTTTTCACATTTTTATATGTACTTGTCACTTTTCCATGTGTTTGTTGTATCTTCTGAGTAGTTTGTCACCTTTTGGACACCTTAGAAGGTGTTTTCTATGTGTTTGTATGTGTTTGTGTTTGCCTGCCATTGTTTTCAGTGGAGTTCGACTCTGACGAACATTCGACGAACATTCAACGAACACACCTCCAATTCGACAATCGAATTCGAACACTAGGGTGGTGGCTTATCTCTACATGCAACACCGTTCACCATGACATGAAACACAGACAGCCCACTATCCCCGTAGGAGGTGATCTCGAGGTCTGTTTTTTTTTTCTAAAGCCAAGGCTAAAATTAATTCTATAAATCAACTTTGCTACTTGTGATTCAGCTTTTAATTAGTAATGTGTTTTCTTTTAAAAGTTTAATTACTTAACTCTTGTTTACAACTTAAATACGTGTGGAAAATAGTAATTTTAAAATATGATTTCAAAGTGGCTTATTAACGAGTGGTGAATAAAGTTTTCCAAAGAAAAAAAATATCAAATACTTAAATGAAATAGTAAATGAATTTATATAGTTGGTAGTTAATATTTTTTCTATACCACTATATTGAGCTTTCATCTTACATAAAGTATCTGAATTATGGACAGCCAGTAGCTGGTGGACTGATATTTGCAATTTGTTTCCATTTGGTGCAGTCACGAGATCTTTAATATGTGTCCATGGCCATTACATGTAAAGTGCCTTTTTGCCAGTAATATATCCATAGATGGAGGGCACATAATATGATGGGTCAGAGGACACAACTGTGGAAGGTGGAGCATTGAATCAAACAGGCTATGTTCTATGTGATGTCAGGTTAAAAATACCCAGCTTAGCTCTTCACATGATCAGACAGTAATACAGTCAGTGAGTGCATAGAGTGGAGGGTCCCACCTGTCAAGATGCACCAGTCTTGAGTTAATAGCTTAGACGAGGAATGGTGATTAGAGTTGACCTGCTGATGGAAGCAGCAATCCTGACATCGGTATCAGATGACACCTACAGTAGGAACCAACAGTAGTGTTTTGTTTCTGTTGGACCTGCTGGAAATGAATACTAAATACAGTATGGAATTTAGCAATTGGTTTTAGAACACTTTTAACCATAAAAACCAAAACACCCTGTTTTATGAAAGTGATCTAAGACAGTGAAAAAGACAGTTGGATGAAAGCTCTGCATGTTTATTCTGGGTTGTACCACAAGCTCTATGCCTCAACTCTAATGTGACCACCAAGAATTATGCTTATATTGTGTTGCATAGCCATCAAGCTCTACATCCCAAAAATGTATAAGGGTGCCTGGCGACGGCACCGCCGATGTATTAGGTGATGTAGGGGCGTGGCCTATCAGCACCGATATCGCCCCTGCGTCGCCTAATGTAAAGGGGCGATGTCGGCTCCTCTGCGTGCTCGCTTGGTTTCACATCAGTAATGTGTCCACATCGCCCCATGTAAACGGCTGCCGGAGACCTGACAAGCGATGGGAGCCATAGGCTCCCATTGTACTGCATTGCTGCTGGGGTTTTGAGACAACCCGGTGGCAATGCCGCCTGTCAGCTCGCCGGGGCATCGCCGGAGGTGTCTCCCTGTGTAAACGAGGGGCGGCGACGCTGGCGGAGCACCAAAAACGTGTACGCTCCCGCTAGTCGCCGCCAACATCTCCGGTGCCGTCGCCAGGTGTGACGGACCCTAAGGGTACCTTTACACGTCGCAACATTGCATGCAATTTCACTTGCAACTTACTGGTTGCAGTGAAATCATGGACACATTGTTACATTTGTACACGGCAGCAAAATGGAACAATGTGTCCATGATTTCACTGCAACCAGTAAGTTGCAAGTGAAATTGCATGCAATGTTGCGATGTGTAAAGGTACCCTAAGAGAGTGCCAATGTTGAGAGGCTGAAACTGATATTCTAGCTTCAGTTGAACGGTAAGTCTGTAAGAGTCTAAGTTGGGTAAGGGTTAGGTTTCTACACACCGAGATTGCCCTTTAACAAGCTTTCTTTATTGGCAGCTGAGGTTGGCTGTTATGAAAGTCACAGACAGTAGATTAACTGGGTTATCTGGGCTTTAGGGGGAAAAAATGTGCCCAAGAACTACCAGGCAGGCAGCTACCACCTACTTGTCGGTTGTGCCTTGCACCGTTCACCACCGACACGGAGTGATCTTAGACTGCTCCTGTCAGTGATTTTGCCACTTACACTGACATCACGTCAGAGGGGTGGCTTCTCCACTCTATCAATGGGTGTCTTAGCTGATGTCATGTTGATTGACAGCCAGCTCCCCTAATTAACCTCTTCCAGACCCTTGGCCCACCCCCTGGGCCATGGAATGATCGGGCTCCTGCAGGTCGAGTGAGGGTGTCACTGACCTGTCACTCGGCCTGCAGGTACATGGGGAGTTGTACAACACCCCAGGGGGGGTCGATTTGCCCCACCCCCACCCCCCCCGGCTACAGGCGCGGTGATTGGCACTCAAAAGTGAAAGTGAAAATCACCGCGCCTGTAATGCTTCCCTGCCTGCCGCTGCTATCCCTACCCTCCAATCTTCTCCCCTGTCATCCTCTAACTGCCCCCCTGCCCCCCACCTCTTTCCTGCCCCCTCTTCATCTTTCTTACCCCCCCCACTTCCTTTTCCTGCTTCCTGTCCCTGCCGCCCGCTTCCTCTTCCTGCCGCCCGCCTCCTCCTGCCTGCCCCCACTTCCTCCTGCCTGCCCCCGCTTCTTCCTGCCTGCCCCCGCTTCCTCCTAAGTGCCCCCCTACTTCTCCTGTCACCCCCCCCTCTTCCCCCTTCCTGCCCCCCCGATCACCGGAGTGGCGATCGCCTCTCCCACTCACCCCTCCGGCGGCCGCTCTGTCTCCACTGCGTCCCGCTCCTCCTCCTCCTCTTCACCGGCTCCGGATCTGACAACTCTGTGCTGGAGCTGCCAGATCACTTTCTACAGCTAGATCCTGAGGATCCCGATCTCCCTGCATGGGCATCGAGCTGCAGAAAGCGATCTGACAGCCCGGACGCAGTGATGCACATAGTGGGTCAATGCGCCTGTGCTGCCAGATCGCTTTCCGCAGCTCGATCCCCATGCATGGGGATCGAGCTGCGGAAAGCTATCTGGCAACCCAGGTGCAGTGATGCACATAGTGGGTCACTGCGCCCGGGGTGTCAGATCACTTTCTGCAGCTCGATCACCATGCTGGCGGGTTGGGCTCCAGAGTAGCGATCTGAAAGCAAAGGCGATCGAGCGGCGTGGGACCTTCGTTGTGGACTACGTCGGAGCGATCGGGCGTCGTGGGACCTTCGTTGTGGACTACGTCGGATCTTTTTATAATAAAGATGGAGTCCGAATTGTGTCTGTGTTTTTTTTTCAAATAAAAAGATTTTTCTCTGTGTGTATTTATTGACTATTTACCGTACTAGAGATTCCTAATGGCGGGTCTAACATTGGCCCTATATTATGAATCTCGGGCTTAGTGCCAGCTGCCAATAAAAAGCTGGCATTAACCCCTTTATTACCCAGTTAGCCACCGGTACCAGGGCAACTGGAAGAGCGTGGGTACAGCGCCATAAAATGGTGCTTCAATGAATGCGCCATTTTCTGGGGCGGCTGCGGGCTGCAATTCGCAGCATGGGGGGCCCAGAACGCTTGGACCTCTCTATGCTGAGGATTCCAGCCCCCAGCTGCCTAGTTGTACCTGGCTGTATTTTTGGTTCCAGCCAGGTATGACGAGGCAGCTGGTGGCTGGTGGCAGTCCGTAGCTGCCAAGTTGTACCTGGCTGGACCAAAAATATGGCGGAGCCCTATGTCATTTTTTTTCTAGAAATAATTCTAGAAATAAAAAAAAAATAGGCTTCGCTGTATTTTTGGTTCCAGCCAGGTACAATGAGGCAGCTGGGGGCTGGTGGCAGTCCGTAGCTGCCAAGTTGTACCTGGCTGGACCAAAAATATGGCAGAGCCCCATGTAATTTTTTTTTTTAAATTCTACAAATAAAATGACATGGAGCTTTGCCGTATTTTTGGTTGCCAGCCAGATACAACATGGCAGCTAGGGGGCTGGAATCCTCAGCATGGAGAGACCCAAATGTATTGGGTCCCCTATGCTGCGAATTTTAACTACTAGACTAGTATGTTTTTTCACAAAAAGTTTCTTTATTCATTTATACATCTCAATTTGTGAAGCACATGGGGGTTCAAAGTGCTCACTGTGCATCTAGATATGTTCCCTGGGGGGTCTAGTTTGCAAAATGGGGTCACTTGTGGGGAGCTCAAATGTTTAGGCACACAGGGGCTCTCCATACGCGACCTGGTGTCCGCTAACCATTCCAATTGTTGGCAAACACCAGGTTGCGTATGGAGAGCCCCTGTGTGCCTAAACTTTGGAGCTCCCCCACAAGTGACCCCATTTTGGAAACTAGACCCCCCAAGGAACCTATCTAGATGCATAGTGAGCACATTGAATCCCCAGGTGCTTCACAAACTGATCCGTAATAAGGTAAAAATACTTTTTTTCACACAAATTTTCCTTTTTAATTTGTACGGATCAATTTGTGAAGCACCTGGGGGTTCAAAGTGCTCACTATGCATCTAGATATGTTCCCTGGGGTGTCTAGTTTCCAAAATGGGGTCACTTGTGGGGGAGCTCAAATGTTTAGGCACACAGGAGCTCTCCAAATGCGACATGGTGTCCGCTAACAATTTGAGCTGATTTTCCATTCAAATTGTTAGCGGACACCATGTCGCGTTTGGTGAGCCCCTGTGTGCCTAAACTTTGGAGCTCCCCCACAAGTGACCCCATTTTGGAAACTAGACCCCCCAGGGAACATATCTAGATGGGTGGTGAGCATATTGAACCCCCAGGTTCTTCACAAATTAATTCATGAAAATGAAAAAAAATACTTTTTGTGGAAAAAAAGTACTTTTTAATTTTTACGGATCAATTTGTGAAGCACCTGCGGGTTCAAAGTGCTCACAATGCATCTAGATATGTTCCCTGGGGGGTCTAGTTTACAAAATGGGGTTACTTGTGGTGGAGCCCCAATGTTTAGGCACACAGGGGCTCTCCAAATGCGATATGGTGTCCGCTAACAATTTGAGGTGATTTTCCATTCAAATTGTTAGCGGACACCATGTCGCGTTTGGAGAGCCCCTGTGTGCCTAAACTTTGGAGCTCCCCCACAAGTGACCCCATTTTGGAAACTAGACCCCCCCGGGAACTTATCTAGATGAGTGGTGAGCATATTGAACCCCCACATGCTTTACAAATTGATCTGTGAATATGGAAAAAGTACTTTTTTTTTTTCACAAAAATGTTCTTTTAGCCTCAATTCTTTCATTTTCACATGGGTAACAGGATAAAATTCATCCTAAAATTTGTTGGGCAATTTCTCCTGAGTACACCGATACCTCATATGTGGTCATAAACCACTGTTTTGGCGCGCGGCAGGGCTCAGAAGTGAAGGAGCGCCATTTCACTTTTTGAATGGAAAATTAGCTCCAAAAGTCAAATTGCGCTCTTTCCCTTCAGAGCCCTGCCGTGCGCCCAAACCGTGGTTTATGATCACATATGTGGTATCGATATACTCAGGAGAAATTGCCCAACAAATTTTAGGATCCATTTTATCTTGTTGCCCATGTGAAAATGAAAAAATTGAGGATAAAAGAACATTTTTGTTAGAAAAATTAAAATATCCATTTTTTTGTTTCCAATTTGCTTAGTTCCTGTGAAGCACCTGAAGGGTTAATAATCTTCTTGAATGTAGTTTTGAGTAGCTTGAGGGGTGCAGTTTTTGGAATGGTGTCACTTTTGGGTGTTTTCTGTCATGTAAACCCCTCAAAGGGACTTCAAATGGGATGTGGTCACTAAAAAAAATGGTTTTGTAAATTTTGGTGGAAAAATGAAAAATTGCTCATGAACTTTGAACCCTTATAACTTCCTAACAAAATTTTTTTTTTTTTCCAAAATTGTGCTGATGTAAAGTAGACATGTGGGAAATATTATTTCATAACTATTTTGTGTCATATACCTCTCTGGTTTACCAGAAGAAAAATTCAAAATTTGAAAATTGCAAAATTTTCAAAATTTTTGCCATATTTTGGATTTTTTCACAAATAAACGCAAAAATTATCGACCTAAATTTAATACTATCATGAAGCCCAATATGTCACGAAAAAACAATCTCAGAATCGCTAGGATCCGTTGAAGCGTTCCCGAGTTATAACCTCATAAAGGGACACTGGTCAGAATTGCAAAAAATGGCAAGGTCATGAAGGGGTTAAGAAGTGAAGAGCTGGCTGTCAATCAGCAGGAGACCGGCTGTCCCACCCCTTCCACAGAGTGGAGCGGAAAACAAGCCGCCACTCTGCTTACCCAGCCATGCTGTCCTGGCAGGAGCAGTCTGTGCCCACTCTGTGGCAGCAGTGAACGGTGTCAGGCGCAACAAGCAGGTAGGTGGAAGCTACCTGCCTGTTAGTGCTTGGGCACATTTTTTTTTATCATTTTTTAAGCAGCAAGACAGGGGTTTAGGGCAGCACTACTTTTGCCAACAAAACAATGGAAACCTATGACCAAAGGTCTATATTGAAGGTAGTAATTACAAATGTAACATTTAGAAAGCACTAAACTAGTTAAATGCAGAATAAACACATTTAGGTTTTAAAAATTATAAAAAAGATCTTTATTAAAATTGCTGCATCTACAAATTGACCTTTTTTTATATTCTAACAATTTTGAAAAAAAACCCACTACAGAATACATAGAAATGATGTTCAATATCTCTGCAGTCTGGTAACATTTCCAAGCGTAATATGCTAAGAAACATTCAGGGCACATATTGGAAATGAGTAAAATTTATGGATAGCCCTTCATAATAGAGAGCGCTATCAATCATAGAGTTTAGTCTGTTTGTCTAGAAAAGTGAAGAGCATCATAAAAAGTCAGAAGCAAAATTTCAACCAAATATCTGTTGAATAGTTTTTTATATGAAGATACTTTTGTTTTGTTTTTTTTCCTCTGTTTAAAATGTTCAAAAACATTAATCTTAATTTAAAAGAACAAGAAGTCTGTGAAAAATAATGTCCATCTTTTTGGGATGAAGCTGCAGTCCTTTGTGCCCTCTAGTGTTTATGTCAGGTCTGGTGGTTCTGCACTTGAGCGGGTCCATCATGCTCCAGGGCGTGTTCTGGCCCCCCAGGGCTGGCGTTAAGGGGGGCAGACTGGGCCCCCTATCTAGATAGGCCCCCTTTATGCCCCAACTCATTTATTGCTTTTTATGAGTGTCCATACTGAGGTATATCCAGATCTTGGGAAGATGGTGTACCACGGTCCACGCTGCAGCCTCAATGGAATCACAAGGAATATAAGGTTCCACGAAGTGACAAGGAAAGCAAGGTTCCAAAGGTAACAATCTTCTTTATTCCACCAACGCGTTTCGGCGCCTCTCCTGGCACCTTCATCAGGGTTACCCTGATGAAGGTGCCAGGAGAGGCGCCGAAACGTGTTGGTGGAATAAAGAAGATGTTACCTTTGGAACCTTGCATTCCTTGTCACTTCTTGGAACCTTATATTCCTTGTGATTCCACTGAGGCAGCAGCGCAGACCGTGGTACACCATCTTCCCAAGATCTGGATGTTTTTCCACGTGCGAGTTGCTGGTGGAGGTCCTGCAGCAGCTAAAAAACCAAATGCTCATAAACCAGTTGTGGGGCACGCAACTGGACCAGGTGAGTGCACACCTATAGATAAACTCACACAGACAGTGTCACTAGTGATAGGGCACTATTGCGCCTCTTGTATCCCCCCCTTTTTGTATTTTTACATACTCAGGTATATACTCAGGTATATGAAGCCTAGTGCTCACTGTGCTGCACGCACATTTACTGCTAGCACCTAGGCAGAAGAGGGGAAGTAAAGGTCTTCAGTACATTTCCAACCTCTACCTGCAATGGAGCTACAGATACCACTGGGCACCACAGCACCAGGCAGGGCTGTACTGATCTTTCTGCCTCTTCTGCTGAATGCTGCGCTATCCAGTGTTATCTCCATTGCAGTCAGAGGTCGGATCAGCAGTCCTGTTCACCTCTGCTCTATCACTACTGCTGGAATCCAGCGACTTATACAATGTCCTAACAGCTATTGTCAGGACATAACAACATATACAGTATGTTTTTACAGATTTCACACATTGCTTTTTAAAACTTTAATGGTAGATTATTATTATTATTATTATTAATTATTATAGCGCAATTTATTCCATGGCGCTTTACATGGGAAAAGGGGCATACACAGACAAGTACAATAATCATGAGCAGTACAAGGCACACACACAAGTACAGAAGGAGAAGGGACCCTGCCCGCGAGGGCTCACAGTCTATTATCAACTATAATATCTGACTATTCTTTACAAAAAAAAATTGCTGCTATATTTTTTGTTAGAATTATCTATATATCTAATGTTATTTCCAAAGAAAAGGAATAAATTGAGCCACCTTACCCCTCCGGAGATTTCCAGAATCCAGACACCGATTCCTCGGATATCTTACATGGATAGAAGCGTAAGAGTAAGCCCTTGTCCTATGGTATCAATTGAAGTGATTCCAGCAAAATATCCAACCATGCCAGTTTAATCCTTTAGTAAAATTGAACTTTTATTTCTTATACATAAATAGTCCAGTCTCTCCTCACAGAATTATGTATAATACCATCCTGGTAATCCTATCGGTCTGATGGGATTACCAGGATGGTAGTAAATATAATTCTGCGTAGAGAATACTGAACTTTTTATGTATAAGAAATAAAAGTTCAATTTTACTAAAGGACTAAACTGGCATGGTTGGATATTTTGCTGGAATCACTTCAATTGATATGTAAAGTTAGTTATTGCAATATAGGTAGCATAACTAGTATATTTTGGCTTTAGTGCTATTTTCCATAAGTAACTTTATAAATCATTAAGAAAAATAATTAAAATGACAAAGATCTAAGTTTTCATAATGGACAGTGTATTCTTTACATGCATTTTGCAATAGAGAAGAAAATACCGGGCATCTACCGGGTTCAGGCTTAGAAGTCTTCCTTGGCTTTGAGGAAAGCAATCCTGGGTCAGGGAGCCTCTCGGAGCACGGTGTTGCACGCCATTATGGGAGAAATCCAAATATCCAAGAAAAAAAAAGCCAGGCGGCACACACCGAATTTCTGAGATCCTTTTATTCGTCCAGTTAGTCACAAGACATAATCAAGCGGGGAGAGGGAGTGGGGAGCACGGACGACCTTGAAGCGGCACTGCTCTGCTAAAAAGCAGCCGTAGTCCGTGCTCACCACTCCCTCTCCCCGCTTATGTCTTGTGAATAACTGGACAAATAGAAGGATCTCAGAAATTCGGTGAGTGCCGCCTGGCTTTTTCTTTCTGGATATTTGTCTTTACATGTATTTGTTCAGTTGAACAATGGGAGTATGGCAACTGATGCAAGATAATCGGATGATGGAAAGATTAATCTCTCCATCTCCTCCACACCTGTGATCTGATCTTGCATGTGAGAGAATCAGATGACAGTTAATGACACTCGGTCACGCTCGCAGCAGAGATGGAGATGAGTGTCATTAACATATAGCATTATCTGGAGCCCGACACACGAGGACAGGACCTTCACAACTATCACAACTATCAACCATGCAGCTCTTAAAGACAAACACATACACAGCAGCATCCAGCAATGTCAGCGCGTGACAGCGCTATTCCCTGCTACTATCGGTGACCCTGACACCCTGTGCCATGACAGTGCAGGGTCAGCTGATGACCTCAGTTGCTGTCATGACTCACTTCCTGCATGCAATGCCTGAGCGGCAGCATGTACATAAGATGACCATTTCTGCAGTGCAGAGACAGGTACCATCACAGCTCTGTACTGCAGGAGTGATCAGACATTACAGTGCTGAGGCGCCCTAAGGGGCCAAGTGAAGTAAAGGAAAAGCGAAAATAAAAAGTTCTCAAAAACATGAAAAAAAAAATCAAATTACCACCTCTGTACCACATTGAAAATAAAACACACATATATATATATATATATATATATACATATACATATGTATATAACACATGTTTGGTATGGCCGCATTCAGAAATGCCTGATCTGGCTAAATATAAATTCAATTAATCAGATCTGTGAACTGCATACTGGAAAGAAGTCCAAATGCCACGATTATGCTTTTTTTAGTCACCGCAACATTGCAATAAAATGCAGTAAAAAATGGTTTCATTAGAAATGTCAGCTCAAGATGCAAAAAATAAGCCGTCACACATCCCCAGATCGCGGAAAATAAGGACGCTATGGATTGTGGAAAATGGCGACAAAAGCGCAATTCTTTGTTTTCTGATTTTTTCTAGCCACTTAGATAAAAGTAAAAGTATACATGTTTGGTATCTATGAACTCGTACCAATCAGGGGAATCATTTTTAGTTTCAGTTTTACCATATAATGAACATGCTTAATAAAAAAAAACATTTGGCAATTTCACTGCACTTGGAATTTTTTTCCTGCTTTCCAGTATATTATATCGTAAAATTAATGATGTCTTCCAAAACTACAACTCGTCCCGCAATAAACAAGCCCTCATATGTCTATATTGATGGAAAAAATAAAAAAACGAATGCCTCTTGGAAGTGGGAGAGGGAAAAAAATGAAAGCGTAAAAATGGAAAATGGAAGGGTAGTTAAGGGTTAAACCTCATTTTGTCCACAGTAAAGTGTGGAAAATGTTGCTCTATTGGTCTCTGTAGCTCCAGATGCCGAATAGATGGAAAAGACAGGATTTACTATGTAGCCAAAAACAAGAGGTGATATGAATCAGCGCTCAGGCAGAGACCAGGACACTGCTATAGCACAATTACCTTTAGGTTTTATTAGATCAATATGGGAATCCAGTATCCACAACGCGTTTCAACGCAACAGGCGTCTTTATCAAGTGATAACACGGATTCTCCATGACAATTACTTATATGCATACACAATCAAAAAGGGGAGGGGGTAATACACCGGTATGATGCAATCTATGTAATGGATCCTGAAGGGGATCAGGTAATCTCCATACAGTCCATTAAATGCGACAGGTGTGCATAATATATATTGCAAGGCAATTATGACAGTAATATATGTCTAAAAATATATATGTGAATATAAAACAGATTATTAAATACTAAATATAAAATTTTCATATAAATACATACATATAACAATTAATCTAAAAGAGGATTATTATAAAAAAAAGGATTATTATAAAAAAAAAAAAAAAAAAAAAAAAAAAATACGTATGTATTTATATGAAAATTTTATATTTAGTATTTAATAATCTGTTTTATATTCACATACATATTTTTAGACATATATTACTGTCATAATTGCCTTGCAATATATATTATGCACACCTTGTCGCATTTAATGGACTGTATGGAGATTACCTGATCCCCTTCAGGATCCATTACATAGATTGCATCATACCGGTGTATTACCCCCTCCCCTTTTTGATTGTGTATGCATATAAGTAATTGTCATGGAGAATCCGGGTTATCACTTGATAAAGACGCCTGTTGCGTTGAAACGCGTTGTGGATACTGGATTCCCATATTGATCTAATAAAACCTAAAGGTAATTGTGCTATAGCAGTGTCCTGGTCTCTGCCTGAGCGCTGATTCATATCACCTCTTGTTTTTGGCTATACACTTCTTCCTTGGAAGCGTGATAAGCTGCAGCTCGGCACCCAGGACCCCGCAGACTTGATACTAACACCCTCCCACAGCAGTCACGTGCACCAGACACCGGCGGTTCACGTGAATCATTTGAGCTCTGAGCCAGCGTGAACACCAGCGGACTTGTCCACAGCTCTTCTACCTGTTGTGCGGTCGGCACAACAGAACCAGGTGAGCAGGGGACATTGTCACATACCCCTCTTATTGGTTTATACAGTGTGGCGCAACTTTTGTCTCTTTTGTAGGATTTACTATGTGGCATCATGTAGATGCTCCATTTTGGCGCAGGTTTATCACAACCGTCCGCAAGACAAACTGCCATCACACAGCCACCTTCAGCTGTCTGAGGAATTCACACTAGGCTTTGAATGGTTGCTATAGGCAACAGATACATTTAACTTTTGCCGGGTCACATGATGCTTGAGCTGGGTGATGTCACATTCTAGAATGTTGTGGGTGATGATGTCCCAGAACCAGTGTGATGTCACCCAGCCTATATAAGGAGGCTCCACCCACCTGGACCTTGTAGTTCATTGTCCATACCTTGGTGGTAACATACTTCTATCCTAGAGACAATGATGATTTTTACATTGTTCTTATGCTTTTCCTTGATCTACCCTGGAAAGTCCAGTGGGCTGCCGGTGAGTACCTCTCTATAATTACAAATGGCGGATGCTTAGAGACAGTTGATATTTAGGAAGGTGATGGGGAGGAGACCTATAAGAATTCACCTGCTGAAATTGTGGCTTATGGCAGGGAATTTGGCTCAGGAAGTGAGAGTCAGGAGGGATATAACGTGTATTGCAGATTATTAGATGCATCCCAAATTTAGAGGAAAAAATTAGGAAAAAGATGTAAAAGGAGGGTCTGTGCTATAATCCTAGGTCTGTCTTATAAGCCATCTTTTAACAGTATGTATAGTTACGGCGCAAGTACAGATAGAGATGTAGGCTGTCAGAGATATCTGCACTGGCTTTTAAGACATTTTCCTTTCCCATCACATCACCTGCCGGGAGATTAATGGTGCCCAGCGAGCACCTGCCAGGACGCCCCGTCCACACAGTGTCGGGCCCCCACAGCATTGCTCCACCGTGCTGCCGAGTGATGGTGAAGGCAGCTCAGTATGAGTAGAGCTGCTAATGGGAACTTCACATTAGTTGTGTGGCAACTTCAATTGAGTTCCAAAGCCCATAATCCAGTATAATACATTTATAAGGGACAAAACTGTTTTATTCAAATGGGAAATATTTTTAAAATACTGATACTAAGTAATGGAGGATATACAGAGACTTACTCCCAAGGAAAATATTTAATATTAATGTCCATATGTTTCTATATGGGGTGAATGTGCCGCCCGGGGTATGAGCAGTCCCCTATGAGAATTCCTATGGCAACAGGAAATATATGTATTTGAAGCTTATGAGGACGGGGTCCGGGTGAATAGCGCTGCCCATTTATTTTCCAGGCCTTTTTTTTTTTTCATATTATACATTTTTAATGACAAATAATAACATTTTTCAGATTTTTCACTTAATGTGACTGAAGTTACACTTGCTGGACTTTGTTACTTAGTTCTGAGCACCAATATCCACAGTGAGCCGGGTTCTCTCCTTTCTATTGTAGTGATTAATGACTTTGATGCTGTCGTCTATAAAGCCATGGCAATGTGGATTGCATCACACATTATAGGATTAGATACACATCCAAGCAGACAATTACTTAATGTGAGTGGATCACTCATGTCATTGCGGTGAGCGCTCACCCGAAATTACTGTGATCTCAGCACCACAATGACATGACTGCTCCACCCACATTAAGTAATTATTTGCTTGGATGTGTATCTAATCCTATAATGTGTGATGCAATCCACATAGCCATGTATCTAACATCATGTGTTATACGCTCCACAAATACACGTATCTAATCCTATCTTGCACTGAGCTGTGTATCTTATTCCATCATGTGCCAGTTGATATAGCCATGAATCTAATTATATATTTGATACAGCTGTGTATCTAATCCTATCATAAGTGATACAGTCCACATAGGCATATATTCAATCATATTACATGTGATACAGTTTGCTTAACTGTGCATCTAATCATATTATGTGCGATACTGATGCCTTTGCTTGTGTATCTAATTCTATCATGTGTGATACTGATAACTTATGTAATTACTGTGATCTAAGTGACACAACTGCAAAAGTTAAACATTTCAGAACTTTAAATCAGTTTTCAGATTTTATAACTCTAAAACACTTTTTAAATATTAAAAAACATTAATACATTACTTTTTTTTTTTTAATTGTTGAAAAAAAATTATTTTTGATGACACTTCCTTTAAAAAGATCTATAGATGTTGTCAAAAGTGAAAAACCAACCTTTCTGACCAATCACAGCACAGATTACATTTTCTAAAGTTCTCTTAAAAAATTGAAGCTGTTATGTAATTGGTCACTATATGGAATGTTTTTCTTTTAGACATTTTATATTACAGTAGGTCCAAAGTCCCAAAAATTGACCTGTTGAATATAGCTGAGTAATGATGTCGAAGATTCATATCAAAGTCGACCTAAAAACAATAATTCATGGATTCAGGAGGTAAATCCCAAACTTCAGCTTGATTGTCTCTATGGAATATTCATGGAGTTTGCTTTATATTGTATGCATCACTGTATTATAACAGGAGCTCTCTGATTGGATGGAATGTTCTTAGGATATTCATGGAGTTTGCTTTATATTGTATCCGTCACTGTATCATAACAGGAGCTCTGTGATTGGATGGAATGTTCTTAACTATACAAGATTTTATTATGTTTTTTTTTTTCATTATAGGATGAGCCATCATCAGAGGATGTCAGGAACGATGACATCTACTTTTTTCTCTGGCTCTTCTGCAGCACTGTTTTTGTCACTGTGATGACAATACGTATCCTCACAAACCATTTTGCTTTATGTCATTTCCTGCACGTGAAGATAAAGAGGGCGAAACCCTCCGATTGTGATAAAGAACTAGGATCTCAACCTGCTCTGACAAATAGATCTGAACCTGATGACACACCTAAAAAACCTACTCCTAAGAACAAAAATGTTCAGGAAGAACAGGATACTTGTAAAGAACCAATATGCATTACTGAGATCCAGGTGCAAGAGACCCAAACTACTGTACTGCCCAATGGCTCGTGTCTGGGTACATCTGAGATTCAGGAGCAAGAGGTCAGGACAACAACTGAACTGCCCAACGACACGTGTCTGGGTACATCCATGGCTCCTGCTACCCAGCACCCCAAAGAAACATCTACACACAAGAAAAAGGTGTTATTTAGTAATATTGTCTTAGTCTATCCTATTCCATCTGACAACAAAGGAGCAAAAGCGCGAAGATCTGACCTTCATAAAGACAGGCTAATGATGATCATGCCTGCTACATCCATGGCTCCTGCACCCCAAGACCCCAAATAAACAGAGCCTAAAGAAACAGAGCAGAGAACACCAGAGCCTAAAGAAACAGAGCAGAGAACACCAGAGCCTAAAATGTCAAATTCACAACAACATTAAGTCAAGAGAAGGCCTGAAATGTCAACATCAACAAAACACAAATGTAAGTAGAAAAAACAACTTCCTGAAACTCCCATCACTCAAGTCTCGTATGTTCGGGATCCATCATGAGTAGGGATGAGCGAGTATACTCGTTACTATTCGGTACTCGCAGAATAGTACGGTATTCGGGCTACTTGTTACTTCGCGAGTTTACTTATTATTACTCATTATGAGTAGCGAGTACAATGCAAGTCAATGGTAAATGCTAGTACTATGCTGCTGGACCCTACAAAATGGTCTGGGTGCCTGAGAAAAAAAGGCTAAAATGGATGCATGATTGTTTAAAAGCTAGTCAGAGGAGAGGCAGAAAACAGGGCGGGAAGTGGAGGACCGGTCAGGGAGTAGAGAATCTCTTGAGGGCGGAGGACCGGGTGGGGAATTGAGGAACAGGCAGGGAGTGAAGTGCCGGGCGGGGAGCATACATCAGCTGATTGTTTAAAAAAGCCAGTGGCTTTATACCGCTGGCTTTTAAACAATCATGCATCCATTTCAACCTTTTCCTCAGGCCCCCAGAGGATTTTGTAGGGTCCAGCAGAAAATTACTCGCATTATTCGCATTTCCCATTGACTTGCATTGGACTCGCTACTCGTAACAAATATGCCAGTATTAGGAACTACACATTACGAGTATAGCGAGTCTGAATATTTCACTACTCGCTCATCCCTAATCACGAGTTTGAGTTTTGCCTCCTCATATAATAATTATTATTATTATTATTATTTATTTATATAGCGCCATTGGGTTCCATGGCGCTTTACATGAGGATGAGGGAGACAAGAACAAGTACACTAAATCTAGGCGATCAGGACGTACAGTACAGGAGGGCAGGACCCTGTCCACGAGGCTCACAGTCTATGATAATAATATTATTTATTCATTTATATAGCACTATTAATTCCATAGCACTTTACATACATCAGTAATGCTGTCTCTCTGGAGCTAACAACTAAACATCCTATCAGTATGTCTTTGCAATGTGGGAAGAAACCAGAGTGCCTGGAGGAAACCCATGCAAACCCACGCAAACACAGGAAAATTTGTTGTCCTTAGTGTCCTTGTAATAATATTTTATTATATTAATAATAATTATAATATTATTATTATTAATAATAATAATATTATTATATTATATTTATTTATATAGCGCCATTGGGTTCCATGGCGCTTTACATGAGGATGAGGGAGACAAGAACAAGTACACTAAATCTAGGCGATCAGGACGTACAGGTACAGGGACCCTGTCCACGAGGGCTCACAGTCTATGATAATAATATTATTTATTCATTTATATAGCACTATTAATTCCATAGCACTTTACATACATCAGTAATGCTGTCTCTCTTGGAGCTCACAACCTAAACATCCTATCAGTATGTCTTTGCAATGTGGGAAGAAACCAGAGTGCCTGGAGGAAACCCATGCAAACCCACGCAAACACAGGGAAATTTGTTGTCCTTAGTGTCCTTGGTGGGAATTGAACCCAGGCCCTCAAGACCTCAGTGCTGCAAAGGCTGCAGTGCTAACCACTTGAGCCACCGTGCAACTCACCTTCTTGTCCCCTTGACTACACTGTTGGGTTACACTATACTTTTCCATTAGCAAACTTGAAGTGTACATCTCACACATAAAGTTCAGACCTCTGAATGCCTGTATGCCGGAGGGTAATCACCTATTGATGGCTCCCAGCCGGAGGGTCATAACCCATTGATGGTATACAGCCAGAAAGAAGGTTAAGGACTTTTAATAGCACCATAGCCAGATCCCTAACTAATGACAAGGGACTGTGGCAACTACCAGTCATTCTAAACATACGTATATGGACTATATAATTAGTCCAATCACCCTATACCATCTGGGAGGACACTTCCACCATTGTACACATATCAACATTATTTTCCATACCTGATGCTGTTATATTGAGATCATATCAACAGTAAAACTCCCTAAAGGTATGGACAACTATTACCTTTAAAAAGGTAAACCTACTTAAGCCTATGACATACTCTGGGTTTGGAGGTTGGAATTTTTTTGGAGGGGATTAGGATTTTTTTGGGGGGCATTTTTTTGGGGGGTAGGGGTCAGATTTGGTGGGAAAGGGAAGTTTTGAGGTAGGGGCAGAGGGGTGAGGTTTGTGAGATGCATTTTTGGGTGAGTGGGGGTGCAGGTTTGTCGGGGCAGATTTGAGGGGTGTGGGTTTGTGGGTGGGGCAGTTTGGATTGATGGCTGGCTCCCCATGAGGTAAGGGGAGCCAGGGCGGGCATTTCTTTTCCCGCTCTGGACCGGACCGGCCCACAATGTGGGGTCTTGGCACACCTCCTCTGCACATGGCCTCAGGCTCCAAAGGCCGCCATTATGCACAGATTTTAGTAGAACAGTCCAAATCTCGAGTTTTAGGCACACGGAGTCCGGTTCTGTTGAACCGGGTCCATCCTATTCGTGATGCCAAGTTGTGGAGCCCACTGGGACGGGGAACTCGATACCGCACTGGGGTATCATGGGGAGTTATCACGGCAGTCTTGGTCCGGACCGTGTCCCGAGCCCACAAGTAAAAGGGAAATTCCAGTGGAACAAATAGCACGATCTCCTGCTGGGCGCTCGGAACAGGGCAAGGAATCCTGCCACACCCAGGTTCCGAGCGCCCCAGCAGGAGATCGTGCTATTTGTTCCACTGGTATTTCTCTCTCCCTGACGGCACGGCAGGAGCTGCTTGTTCTTAGCCGCAAGGACCTGTTTCGCCGTGGCTACGGCTTAACACTGGAGACATAGGACCTGTCTGACGGCAGCGCGCCCGGCCACATGGGACGTGAGGAGGCGGAGCCTGTGTAATACGAGGAAACAGCCTGGCTTAAGGGGGAGACCCCCATAATCGCTCACACTTATACCAGTGTTGTGCATGGACCGCACAACACTAGGAGGTTAGTAGACATAGAACCATAAGTTAACAGAGACTAAGGCGATATTGTACCATTGCGCCCCCTTTCTCTCCTTTTTTCTTTACACAAGTAAAAGGGGTTATTTACAGGGATTGTCGTGACACCACCCACGGGTTGTGGTCAGTGAGGGGACCACCGCTGCTGCCTACTTCTACCAGGAGGATGGATGGTGCTGCAGCTGGATGGATGGGCCTGCTGTGGGTCGGGCAGCTCCTAACAGGGTGTAATATATATATATAACAGTTCAACATGCAGGGAATCACACACGGGAGACTTTAGCAGGGTTCACTGGGTTTTACTTGCAGTTTCCTTTGGTACAGTTCACAAGTACAGTTCATTCACCAAGTTTTACTCCGCACTTCTAGTTAACCCTTCTGCAGCCAGGTTTTCCTTCTGAGACCCTTCTCTTCCTCAATACCTTTCAGGCTTTCTCCCTCTCACTTGTTCCCTTGTGTCTGTATGCTGGGTGACTCGGGTTCCTATTTGGGCTTCTCCCTATGTCCGGGTAGCAAGCTCTGAGCCCTATATGTCACTGCAGCTCCTGAACAGTGTTAGGAGCTCTGACCTGGAATCAGAGTTCCCTGTCGGTGTGTTTGTGATCCGGCATGTAGCTTCGGTCACCTCAGAGCCGACTCTCTGGTCCCAGCCTAGCCTTTGGTGTCCCTATGTTGCAAGGGATCACTGGGCCCTTTCTTACCCGTGTGATTACGGCGTATGTCAGGGGATTCCTTCCTGCCAGTCGTCCTCTGCCACTGCTGCCGTTTTCCTCGGACCCAGCTGCATCGGTCCGGTCTCAGTCTTTCCCCTTCCCTTTGTTCCTGGGCTGTGGAGCGGGCTTTCTCTCCAGGGGCTTATACCTCACAGGATTCTGCACCTCCCGGGAGCCCAAAACCTTCAGGGAAGTCTCTTCCTACTCACTCTGCTGTTCTCTGTCTTTACTGTTCAGGTCACTCTGGCCTACTGACTATTACTTATTGGTTTTCCCCTTATATACCCAGTCCTTTACCTTGACAACATCCCAACCACTTGTGACTGGCCCTACCACCCCTTGCCTAGAGTCCTGGGCTCCGGGTTGGGTTTTGTGTCGGTGGGTGTAGGTATGAAGGTGGTTTGTGCAAAACCTGTCTCCACCTGCCTGGCTGCAGTTCCTACCTGTGGCCACCCTGTACACAGGGGCGCCACATATAGAGTGTGCTTGGCTGGTTGTAGCGCAACCGTTGTACACACGTGGTTCAGCCACCCTTTCACCAGCAAAGTGTGCAGGGAGATTTCTTTGGAAAGTTCAGCACTATTAAGGTAAAACATTAAGTGTTCAATATTTTGTATTTTGCCCTTTCCATTTGCTTACTCAAAGCCATACATCAGCATGTTTTTTTTAAAGGCGAAGTATAATTTGAAAGAATTCTATTAACCTGCAGAAAATCATGTCATGTCAATAGGACAGCATGTGCTGCCACCGCCAATAGGCCAGGTGCCAACAGGTAAATAAACATATTCTCCCTTAGGGCGTTGCAGATCCCCCTCCCTGTTGTGCAGCCACTGTTTCAGTCACCACTCTGTATATATACAGTATAGAGCGGTGGGATTTGCCACACTCTGGGCGATGACTTCCACCAAGCTCTGCATTTACAGGTGGCTGCCAGTCAGTGTCCAGGATGTGAACAGTTCCAATGCGCTACACAAACAGCGCGTAGTGAAATAGTGGCACCAACAATTTCTTCTCATGATATCAGTGGCCCAACCCAAAGCTGTCCTGACACTGTAAACATCTACAGTAATGCCATATCTGCAGGTTAATGGGGCTATAGAACATAACTATTTTCCTAAAAATCCCTAATCTATGAATGTTTATTGGCCTATAATCCATATGTTTGAATATTATTAATGAGTGATTTCTCTGACTTTTCCAACAGTATCTTTGGTATCGACGAGAATTGAATCCTCTTACTCAACTTCATATTCCTCAAAGATGTTGCAATTTCTGAGGCCAGTCATGGAACTATGGATGTTTTTGGTTCCTGTTACACAAGAAAAGTGTTTTTTAAAGGGTTCAGATATCAAAATGTATTTCCAGCTATGTACAATAAAAAGGCAGAAACATATTTTGTAACTGTGTCTGTGTTAATTTATACATGTGTATTTAAAAGTTTCCACATCCACATGGATGACCCCTTTTCTCACGCTCATCTTCTTCATACAACAAATTAATAGATTACTTTGAATTTTGAAGAGGGTATTATGTGTTCAAAAAAATCATGGTACCTGAGCATACAGGCTCGGGTCACACATACCATCCGTTTTTGTTTCAGGTCCGTTTTTGTAGCAAACTTTTGTCCCAAGTCCCAAAAATGAATCCGTTAACGGATGGTGTGCTTAGGGGCACTTGCGTTTTTCAAAAACGGTCATCCAGTTTACTGGGCTCCAAAAAACGCGGCTAGCAGTATTTTTTGGTGCTGGTAAAAAACGGATCCTTTTTTTAACATGGGGCCCTATGGGGGAGCTATCTGTTAATGCAGGGTACCTATAGGCACCATCCATTAACGGATATCCATTTTTGGTGAAAAAATGACTAAGGCTAGGGTCAAATTTGCGGTTGTTTTGTTCAAATCCGGAAAAAAATGGTCAAAACGGATCCGGATCCACAACCATAGGCTGCAATAGAAAAACCGGATTGCACTTAATGCAATCCGATTACCGCATCCGGTTTTGCAGCCTGCGGTAATAATCATACAGGCTGCATTTTTCGGAGCGGTTGAAAAACCGGATCTGTTTTTTTTATAATGGCCGCCTATGGCAACCGGATCCGATACTGCAAGGTACATGAATGTACCTTGTGGTACCTGATCCGGTTTTTGGTGCCACAATGTTTTTTCATTGCAGATCTGCATCCATTACTGGATCCAGATCTGCAGTGTGATGCCAAATGTGACGGCACACGGTAATACCGCATCTGATAATGGACGTGGTTACCGGATTGTGCCTTGCAAATGTGGCCCTAGTCTAAGTCTAAAAATTTTCAAAAAACATCCAGGACCTCAGGGGACACTATTGGCACGATAAATTTAACGGATCCGTTTTTCAAAACGGCTCTAAAAAGTGGAGTGGTATGTGTGACCCTAGCCATAGCCATATACATTGTTAAATTCATCTACATAACATTTCATCAAAGTAGGAAAAATTCTAATCAGACTGTAGGTATAATCCAAATATCAGTCCTTTACTGAGCACACTTTTAAACATCTATGAATAAGACTGTGTATAGTTGAAACATGTCCCACACTGCTGATGTTTTAAAATGTGCTCATTAAAGGACTGATATTAGGATTTTACTTACATTCTGATTGGTTAGGGTCACACTTGGCAGTCAATTTTTCTGCCTTTGCAAAACCTGATTCCGTTTTTGCAAAATGCCATTTTTGCTTCTAAAAGACACTATGCGTTAACAGATTGTACCTATATGTATAAGTACTATATGGTAACGGATGCATTTCCCATAGGGTCCCATGTTAAAAAAAAGCTATGCGTTTTTTTTTACTGCACCCCAAAAAACGCTGCTAGCATAGCGTTTTTTAGCAGTGCATTTTGACACTGCATTTTTTGCATGGGAGCCTATGGATCCTTTAAAACCATTAGTTTTTCACAAAAAGTTGAAAAACTGATGGTTTTAACGGATCCAGGGCTCAAGTGTGACCCTAGGCATTGGAATTTTACCTACTTTGATGACATATTTCTAAGGCTAGGGTCACACATAAATACAGAATTGCGTTCACCGCATCCAGATCCGGATGTGGTGAACGCAATTGTCTTCTGACATTCAGCAATCCGGGAACCGGATTGCTGAAGCCGCAATACGGTAACCGGATTGCTCAGGATGCCGCATGGATGAGCAAACTGTTCTGTGCAGTGTGTAACCTTTTAATTTGATTAATAAATGTTTATATAATGTCTCTAGGGGGTGCTCACTCCCCCTAGAGACCTTCCACCAACTCAGGTGGGCATATAATGGTGGAATCACTTATGTACAGCAGCTGTCTCCTGACAGCTGCTGTACAGTTTTATGAATGAAAGCGCCGGGCTCCTCTGAGAGCGGCGCGCATACTATAGCTATTGCTATAGTATGTGCGCCGCTGTCCGAGGTCCTGAAGCCTTATACAGTAGATCTATGGGCAGCGCTGCCTATAGATCTACTGTAAATGGCTTCAGGACCTCGGACAGCGGCGCACATACTATAGCAATAACTATTCATAAAACTGTACAGCAGCTGTCAGGAGACAGCTGCTGTACATAAGTGATTTCACCATTTTATGCCCACCTGAGTGGGTGGAAGGTCTCTAGGGGGAGTGGGCACCCCCTAGAGACATTATAGAAACATTTAATAATAAAATAAATAGTTTCCAAACTGCACAGAACACTTTGCTTATCCGGGATAAGCAAAGTATATGCGGGAACTGCATTGCTCAGGATTACACATCCTGAGCAATCCGATTCCCGCATTGCAGATGTTAAAACCGCTCTGAAAACTGCAGCCTGCATGATATTTCACGCAGGCTGCAGAGCCAGAGACGGAAACAGGGATTGCTTGTGAAGCAATCCGGGTTTTATCATAGGCTCCTATGAGGAGCGTTTCCTGATCCGGTTTTGAGCTTTTTGAATGCTCAAAACTATCAGGTTTTCAAAAAAAAAAAACTGATGTGTGACCCTAGCTTTAATTCCCAGACCACGGGTATCTAATCTGGACCAGGATCCAACATGACTTGTTCTGTGATTACATGGTGAGTGAATTTTCTTCAATCATCGACATAACACCCCGATCTTTCGGTTGCTCCCAGTTTGCCTAACTTCCACAAAGACCGCAGGCATGGCCACAGTCTGATCTTTATTTTGGCGAACATCGAATTATAACTTTGGCCTAGATTAGGACGGTTCAATCTGCTTCATGGTGTTTAAAGACATGTTTTTAACACCAATTCTAAAGCCGGGAAAGACTGAATTGTTAATTTTGATGCAGAAGTAAAGTATAAGGCTAGGGCCACACTGATGTTTGTACCCTATTCTAACGCAATCCGCTTAAAACTTAGAAGTTTTCCCGTTAACTCTATGCGCTTTGGGAAAACACTGCCCCCGATGTGTACCATGGTTACCAGCGTGGCACCCTGCGGTACAGGAAGCCACAGGAACACCTAGTGCAGGAGACATTTCCACGTCAGGTGCCCATACACATACAACACCTTCCACCCCAGGCCTGTAGGCGGAGCCCCACTTGCTGCCTTTAGGCAAGATCCCCTATAAATACAGGTGCTGGGGGCGGAGTTAGTCAGGCCACGCAGTACGGAGCAGTACTGTGAAGACAACCTGGTAGCGGAGCCATGCTAGGCCCATACCAGAGGAAAGCCTAGCCAGACTAAGGAACTCGAGAGTGAGGGTCGGAGGCAAGGCGAAGAACAAAATGGGGGCAGAGGAACCATACCGGTTTACCCCAGGAAGCAACCCAGACACTGGAGTCCGAGTCTGCTAAGGAGCACTTAGCCCAGCAAAAAACACTGGTTCACCATGGAGACTCCAGTCTCCTGGACACCTGTATCAGCAACCAACACGAGAGCCCGAAACCGCAGGAGAGAGATAGCGGCATATCTCAGAAGGTTTAAAGCAAAAGAAAGGAGAGAAGAAGCGATACAAACTCAATTAATCATGGTAAATATTAACAAGTGTATTCAAGCACAAACAACAGAGAAATTGGTCACACAAAAGCATAAAAATATTTAAAATAGCCTTTTTCCGCTATAACAAATCCAATGATTACATAACATCATGGATAATCTCATTGCCAATTGCCAGTACCAGTTGTACACAGTTCATCAAAAATTTGATATTAATAGAACTTGCTTTTTCCCAAAGGGCCCCAAGGGTTATTGATATACCTTACACAAAGAGGGTAAGATGGTTTAGAAGGGGTATAGAAGGGAGTTGCAATTGCAGTCCAAATCTGGATGCGGTAACCGCAATTGCCATCACACACATTTTGCTGGCAAAATGTGTGGATGAAGCCGCAATGTGGTAACCAGATTGCTCCTGGTGTGTAACCGGAGCAATGCGGTTAATGTATAGTTTGTTAATCCCTGCTGCTCCAAGGATGAACAAACTGTTAACAGTTTAATAAAAGATGCAATATTAATAATAGTTGTGGGCAACATATCTCTAGGGGGTGCCCACCCCTCCTAGAGACATGCTGCCCACTCCTGTGGGCATGTCATGGGTTAATAACTGATTTACAGTAAGCCGGATATTGTTGGCTCTGTAGATTTTTATCAATGAAGCCGCGGCTCCTCTATCAGCTGCGCACATACTATACGTAATGTACGTATAGTATGTGCCGCTGTCCGAGGTCCTGTAGGCATTTACATTAGATCTATGGCGGTGCGGTGCCCATAGATCTAATGTAAATGTCTACAGGACCCTGGACAGCGCACATACTATACGTACATTACGTATAGTATGTGCGCAGCTGACAGAGGAGCCGCGGCTTCATTGATAGAAATCTACAGAGACGACAATGGCCGGCTTACTGTAAATCAGTTATTAACCCATGACATGTCCACAGGAATGGGTAGCATGTCTCTAAGGGGGTGGGCACACCCTAGAGACATGTTGCCCACAACTATTATTAATATTGCATCTTTTATTAAACAGTGTGAGGTAGCAACCGGGGAACCCGCTTGCAAAACGACAAGAACACGTGTTTTTAAGTTAACCAATGTCTACCCGTTTATTTTCACATATTAATCACATAACCCGGGTAGCATGTTTCACACATATCACATTGATTAACAACACTTTACATAAACACCATACATTTACATTTAACATCACAACACTTATATTGCACATAACGATTTATAGTAACCCGGGACCTGTAACCACGACTCTCTGTCCCCATTGGAGCTCTACTAACAGCTCCCGTGGTGGCTACGGCCTCCGGCCTACTTACACATCTTACAGTACCTTTATAATAAATACATTTGATATACTTCGATGATGACCCTTCCGGGTTCATAACAGGGATTGGCAAACCCTAGTAACCCGTGGCTGCGGCCTCCGGCCTAACCCCGCGTTACCCAGTACGGGAGCCCTTTTAACCCCTGCTTCTGACCTTCGTTACATACGCCTCAACGGGCCCTGTGGGTCCCAATGGCGGTACCTGCCGCCTGGCTTTAGTCCCCCAGCATGATGACTCAACACTCACCCTTAGTCAGGAATCCTGCCTGACCGGGTCCTTACACACCGTATGTGATCCATCATTCAAACGTCCATGGATCACACACCTGCTCACAGCCCACATCCATGGACTGTGGCCCCTCCATGGCCCATTACAGGGATTGGCAAACCATAGTACACGGGAACCACATCCGATACCTACTAGGAGCCCTATTACCCCTGTCTCTGGCACCACAGGCACACTCACCCCATTAGAGGTCGTGGTTGAGGGACGGGTACCCTCTGCAAGCAGCAGGGCAAGCCTCCCTCTCGCCCCAAGGACGGAACGCCTCCAACATCATCCATACTTGCTGGGTCTCTCTCTTCCCACATCGTTATACATGGCTCTTACATCTAGGCCATCATCTCACATTCAGGGCCATTGCCTAAGCCCTCATACACATATCAACGGGTCCTTTGCCGACTACCTAGTCGGACCCAATAGCGGTTATGCCCGCCTGGCATTACTCATACACAGCTCTCTCCGTTACACGGGAACCGCTGTCTTACCGGGCACGGATCCGGGTCTCGCTACCTGGATACGGGTCCACCAAGCGTCCCCCACGGGCTCCTTTCCCGGACGTGTTTCACCCCACGCCCGGACCAGTATCCACCGGGTTCAGCCACGGCTTCCCCACCAGGTGCTATCACAACCACGGATCTTGGCACCGGCATGGAGCTAGCATGCTCCCTTCATTCACACAGCCTCTGGACTGCTCTGCACTGGGCTGGTCTCAGCTTCCATCTCAATCACAGGCTGGTAAACTCTGGCTGGTAATCTCTGGTCTCAATCACACAGGTGGCCGGCTCTTATCGTGCCAGCCACTCCCACCTGGACACACCCCCTCAGCTGCTAATCATCAGCTTCCACACAGCTCAGGTTAACTCCCTGTGTTCCGGGTTGTCAGCACTCACTCATCACATCCTATTCCTCATGGACTCCTCTCACTCTCACTGCCGCTCATTAGGCTCATGAACTCATTGTGTTCAGGTTGGTTCACACAGTATTACCATCACAGGAAAACCGGCCAGTGTGCACAGGATCATCCTCTGATCCTACATGTGACGCGCCCCGGCCATGTGGACCATGCCGGCGGTGCCTCACATACCCCCCTCCTTGTTTACACCCGTGGGTAGGGGTTAAACACACGGCCCTGACAAGTCGGGTGACAGCGTC
This sequence comes from Allobates femoralis, assembly GCA_033576535.1. Taxonomy (NCBI): domain Eukaryota; kingdom Metazoa; phylum Chordata; class Amphibia; order Anura; family Aromobatidae; genus Allobates; species Allobates femoralis. The sequence continues at coordinate 552,247,215 of JARQOC010000001.1, read as the reverse complement.
GCTCCTGGCTTGTGAATAAGTGTCACACACACTGCCGGCTTGTACACCTAGGACACCGGTAAACCGTGTCCTAACCTCCCCCCTCCTTGTGCAGACCAGTGGGGGATGAACACACTGCCATAGGAGCCGGGCCACCACACAACACCTTGTGGCACCGCTCCCGGTTTGTATACCTGTGACTCCTGTCCAACCTCCCCCTCCTTGCTTAAACCAGCAGGGGCAAACACAGTTCATAGAATCCGGATGTGGCGTTGTCTTGGCAACTTCGTGACCCCTCGGGCCACCGGAACCTTGATCACGTCGACTTTGACTTCGGGACCCCTAGGGCCGCCCGATACTTTGAGTACGACGTCTTCGTGACCTCGCCAGGTCACCGGCAAGAGGCTAGGGTGCGTCGTGCGGTTGCCCATAGCAACCAAGTCCATATAAAGTGCATCAACAGAATTGTCCATATAAGGTGCTCCGGCACCACAGCCCTCGGCTGTCCCAACCCCCCTTTGTAACTGGGGTGCATTCCTCACCGGGCAACCTTGCCCGCATTCTCCACCATATGTGATTATAGGCACTGTGTTTGCCCCTGCTGGTTTAAGCAAGGAGGGGGAGGTTGGACAGGAGTCACAGGTATACAAACCAGGAGCCGGGCCACCACACAACACCTTGTGGCACCGCTCCCGGTTTGTATACCTGTGACTCCTGTCCAACCTCCCCCCTCCTTGCTTAAACCAGCAGGGCAAACACAGTTCATAGAATCCGGATGTGGCGTTGTCTTGGCAACTTCGTGACCCCTCGGGCCACCGGAACCTTGATCACGTCGACTTTGACTTCGGGACCCCTAGGGCCGCCCGATACTTTGAGTACGACGTCTTCGTGACCTCGCCAGGTCACCGGCAAGAGGCTAGGGTGCGTCGTGCGGTTGCCCATAGCAACCAAGTCCATATAAAGTGCATCAACAGAATTGTCCATATAAGGTGCTCCGGCACCACAGCCCTCGGCTGTCCCAACCCCCCTTTGTAACTGGGGTGCATTCCTCACCGGGCAACCTTGCCCGCATTCTCCACCATATGTGAGGTAGCAACCGGGGAACCCGCTTGCAAAACGACAAGAACACGTGTTTTTAAGTTAACCAATGTCTACCCGTTTATTTTCACATATTAATCACATAACCCGGGTAGCATGTTTCACACATATCACATTGATTAACAACACTTTACATAAACACCATACATTTACATTTAACATCACAACACTTATATTGCACATAACGATTTATAGTAACCCGGGACCTGTAACCACGACTCTCTGTCCCCATTGGAGCTCTACTAACAGCTCCCGTGGTGGCTACGGCCTCCGGCCTACTTACACATCTTACAGTACCTTTATAATAAATACATTTGATATACTTCGATGATGACCCTTCCGGGTTCATAACAGGGATTGGCAAACCCTAGTAACCCGTGGCTGCGGCCTCCGGCCTAACCCCGCGTTACCCAGTACGGGAGCCCTTTTAACCCCTGCTTCTGACCTTCGTTACATACGCCTCAACGGGCCCTGTGGGTCCCAATGGCGGTACCTGCCGCCTGGCTTTAGTCCCCCAGCATGATGACTCAACACTCACCCTTAGTCAGGAATCCTGCCTGACCGGGTCCTTACACACCGTATGTGATCCATCATTCAAACGTCCATGGATCACACACCTGCTCACAGCCCACATCCATGGACTGTGGCCCCTCCATGGCCCATTACAGGGATTGGCAAACCATAGTACACGGGAACCACATCCGATACCTACTAGGAGCCCTATTACCCCTGTCTCTGGCACCACAGGCACACTCACCCCATTAGAGGTCGTGGTTGAGGGACGGGTACCCTCTGCAAGCAGCAGGGCAAGCCTCCCTCTCGCCCCAAGGACGGAACGCCTCCAACATCATCCATACTTGCTGGGTCTCTCTCTTCCCACATCGTTATACATGGCTCTTACATCTAGGCCATCATCTCACATTCAGGGCCATTGCCTAAGCCCTCATACACATATCAACGGGTCCTTTGCCGACTACCTAGTCGGACCCAATAGCGGTTATGCCCGCCTGGCATTACTCATACACAGCTCTCTCCGTTACACGGGAACCGCTGTCTTACCGGGCACGGATCCGGGTCTCGCTACCTGGATACGGGTCCACCAAGCGTCCCCCACGGGCTCCTTTCCCGGACGTGTTTCACCCCACGCCCGGACCAGTATCCACCGGGTTCAGCCACGGCTTCCCCACCAGGTGCTATCACAACCACGGATCTTGGCACCGGCATGGAGCTAGCATGCTCCCTTCATTCACACAGCCTCTGGACTGCTCTGCACTGGGCTGGTCTCAGCTTCCATCTCAATCACAGGCTGGTAAACTCTGGCTGGTAATCTCTGGTCTCAATCACACAGGTGGCCGGCTCTTATCGTGCCAGCCACTCCCACCTGGACACACCCCCTCAGCTGCTAATCATCAGCTTCCACACAGCTCAGGTTAACTCCCTGTGTTCCGGGTTGTCAGCACTCACTCATCACATCCTATTCCTCATGGACTCCTCTCACTCTCACTGCCGCTCATTAGGCTCATGAACTCATTGTGTTCAGGTTGGTTCACACAGTATTACCATCACAGGAAAACCGGCCAGTGTGCACAGGATCATCCTCTGATCCTACATGTGACGCGCCCCGGCCATGTGGACCATGCCGGCGGTGCCTCACAACAGTTAACATTTTCTTCATCCCTGCGGCAGCAGGGATGAACAAACTATAAGGTAACCGCATTGCTCAGGACTACACATCCTGAGCAATGCGGTTACCGCCATTGCGGGTCAGAGAACTGCTCCGAAAACTGAAGTCTGCATGATTTTTCACGCAGGCTGCAGATCTGGAGCCGGTAACCGGATTGCTTTACAAGCAATCCTGTTACCATAGTGGGCTCCTATGGGGAGCGGTTCCTGCGCCGAAAAGCTCAAAACCGGATCAGATTAAAAAAAAAAAAAACGCAGGTGTGACCCTAGCCTGACTGTATCCTGCAAATTGCAGAGATGGGTTTTGTTTTTGGCTGCTGATGGTAAGTTTTTCTGATGCTGACTCTTTTAAGTAGTTTTTGCATATATTTTGTTAGGTCTCGTAAGCATAGGGAATGATGTTGTGGATTATAAGCTTAAGTGTCTTCGCCAATTTACAGTCATATGAAAAAGTTTGGGCACCCCTCTTAATCTTACTCATTTTTATTTGTTTAAAATTGGGTTTTTGCAACAGCTATTTCAGTGTGATATATGTAATAACTGATGGACACAGTAATATTTCAGGATTGAAATGAGGTTTATTGCACTTACCAAAAATGTGAAATATGCATTATTTCAAAAATTGACAGGTGCGAAAGTATGGGCACCTCAACAGAAAAGTGACATTTATATTTACTAGATCCACCTTTTGCAAAAATAACAGCCTCTAGTCGCTTCCTGTAGCTGTTAATGAGTTCCTGGATCCTGGATGAAGGTATTTTTGACCATTCCTCTTTACAAAACAATTCAGTTCAGTTAAGTTTGATGGTCGCCGAGCATGGACAGCCCGCTTCAAAACATCCCACAGATGTTCAATGATATTCAGGTCTGGGGACTGGGATGGCCATTCCAGAACATTGTAATTGTTCCTCTGCATGAATGCCTGAGTAGATTTGGAGCGGTGTTTTGGATCATTGTCTTGCTGAAAGAGCCATCCCTGGCGTAACTTCAACTTTGACACTGATTCTTGAACATTATTCTCAAGAATCTGCTGATACTGAGTGGAATCCATGCGACCCTCAACTTTAACAAGATTCCCGGTGCCGTCATTGGCCACACAGTCCCAAAGCATGATGGACCCTCCCCCAAATTTGACAGTGGGTAGCAAGTGTATTTCTTGGAATGCTGTGTTTTTGTGGCTCCATGCATAACGCCTTGTTGTGTGACCAAACAACTCAATCTTTGTTTCATCAGTCCACAGGACCTTCTTCCAAAATGAAACTGGCTTTTCCAAATGTGCTTTTGCATACCTCAGGCGACTCTGTTTGTGGCGTGCATGCAGAAACGGCTTCTTTCGCATCACTCTCCCATACAGCTTCTCCTTGTGCAGTGTGCGCTGTATTGTTGACTGATGCACAGTGACACCATCTGCAGCAAGATGATGCTGCAGGTCTTTGGAGGTGGTCTGTGGATTGTTCTTGACTGTTCTCACCATTCTTCTTCTCTGCCTTTCTGATATTTTTGTTGGCCTGCCACTTCTGGCCTTTACAAGAACTGTCCCTGTGGTCTTCACAGTGGAAACTGACAGGTTAAATCTCTGAGACAACTTTTTGTATCCTTCCCCTGAACAACTATGTTGAACAATCTTTTTTTTCAGAACATTTGAGAGCTGTTTTGAGGAGCTCATGATGTCACTCCTCAGAGAAGATGCAACTAAGAGAACAACTTGCAAGTGGACACCTGAAATAGCTTTTCTCTTGATTGGATACACCGGGCTATGAAGTACAAAGCTCAATGAGGTTAACAACTCAATTTAGTGCTTCAGTAAGTCAGTAAAAAGTAGTTAGGAGTATTCAAATCATGAAAATCAGAAGGGTGCCCATACTTTTGCACCTGTCAAATTTTGAAATAATGCATATTTGACATTTTTGGTTAGTGCAATAAACCTCATTTCAAACCTGAAATATTACTGTGTCCATCAGTTATTACATACAGTGCCTACAAGTAGTATTCAACCCCCTGCAGATTTAGGTGGTTTGATAAGATGCAAATAAGTTAGAGCCTTCAAACTGCAAACGAGAGTAGGATTTATTAACAGAAGCATAAATCTTACAAACCAAAAAGTTATGTTGCTCTGTTGAATTTTAATAAATTTTAAACATAAAAGTGTGGGTCAATTATTATTTAACCCCTAGGTTTAATATTTTGTGGAATAACCCTTGTTTGCAATTACAGCTAATAATCGTCTTTTATAAGACCTGATCAGGCCGGCACATGTCTCTGGAGTTATCTTGGCCCACTCCTCCATGCAGATCTTCTCCAAGTTATCTAGGTTCTTTGGGTGTCTCATGTGGACTTTAATCTTGAGCTCCTTCCACAAGTTTTCAATTGGGTTAAGGTCAGGAGACTGACTAGGCCACTCCAACACCTTGATTTTTTCCCTCTTGAACCAGGCCTTGGTTTTCTTGGCTGTGTGCTTTGGGTCGTTGTCTTGTTGGAAGATGAAATTACGACCCATCTTAAGATCCTTGATGGAGGAGCGGAGGTTCTTGGCCAAAATCTCCAGGTAGGCCGTGCTATCCATCTTCCCATGGATGCGGACCAGATGGCCAGGCCCCTTGGCTGAGAAACAGCCCCACAGCATGATGCTGCCACCACCATGCTTGACTGTAGGGATGGTATTCTGGGGTCGTATGCAGTGCCATCCAGTCTCCAAACGTCACGTGTGTGGTTGGCACCAAAGATCTCGATCTTCGTCTCATTAGACCATAGAACCTTGAACCAGTCTGTCTCAGAGTCCTCCAAGTGATCATGAGCAAACTGTAGACGAGCCTTGACATGACTCTTTGAAAGTAAAGGTACCTTACCGGCTCGTCTGGAACGGAGACCATTGCGGTGGAGTACGTTACTTATGGTATTGACTGAAACCAATGTCCCCACTGCCATAAGATCTTCCCGGAGCTCCTTCCTTGTTGTCCTTGGGTTAGCCTTGACTTTTCGAACAAGCCTGGCCTCGGCACGGGAGGAAACTTTCAAAGGCTGTCCAGGCCGTGGAAGGCTAACAGTAGTTCCATAAGCCTTCCACTTCCGGATGATGCTCCCAACAGTGGAGACAGGTAGGCCCAACTCCTTGGAAAGGGTTTTGTACCCCTTGCCAGCCTTGTGACCCTCCACGATCTTGTCTCTGATGGCCTTGGAATGCTCCTTTGTCTTTCCTATGTTGACCATGTATGAGTGCTGTTCACAAGTTTGGGGAGGGTCTTAAATAGTCAGAAAAGGCTGGCAAAAGAGATAATTAATCCACACATGTGAAGCTCATTGTTCTTTGTGCCTGAACTACTTCTTAATACTTTAGGGGGACCAAACAGAATTCTGGTGGTTTGAGGGGTTGAATAATAATTGACCCACACTTTTATGTTTAAAATTTATTAAAATTCAACTGAGCAACATAACTTTTTGGTTTGTAAGATTTATGCTTCTGTTAATAAATCCTACTCTCGTTTGCAGTTTGAAGGCTCTAACTTATTTGCATCTTATCAAACCACCTAAATCTGCAGGGGGTTGAATACTACTTGTAGGCACTGTATATCACACTGAAATAGCTGTTGCAAAAATTAAAAAAAAAAAAAATGAGTAAAATTAAAAGGGATGCCCAAACTTTTTCATATGACTGTATGAACCAATAACCCAAATAAAAGGTCTATCATAAAAAAGTTTTTGCATGTTTTTATCAGTTTTACGGGTGCAGCTAAGCCCCAAGGGGCGCCATTCATCCAGTGGTGTGGAGTCATCATACTGGGTGACCCATTTGGTCAGGTTGCAGGACCGGTGGGTAGCTATCAGACACTCCGCATTATATGTATCAGTGTGAATGGCGTCCTATGCAAGCCCCATATGTGCATGGCAAGTCACCTCCCCACATGTCTTTGTACGTAGAGGTGAGTTTATCTGCTTTCCCATGGGTTTGCTCTACATAATGGTGTCTTACTGCATCCTGCTAAGTGCAGTGTTGGTTTTTGTTTTTGGCTGCTGATGGTAGGTTTTTCTGATGCTGCCTTTTTTGAGTAGTTTTTATAACCTTGCAGTAGTGAATTTAGTCCATTGGTGCTTGTGTCCACATTCTAAAAAAAGGGTTTGCCCAATGCAAAACTGCATTACTCCAAAAGTTACTACTACCTGCTACTAACCTTGCAGGACTGCATTTAATCCACTGGTACTTGTGTCTACATTATAAAAACGCAGTTTGCCCAACTCAAAACAGCAGTATTCCAAAAGTTGCTATTACCTGCTACTAACCTCGCAACACTGCATTTAATCTGCTGGTGCTTCTATCCACATTCTGAAAAGGTGGTTGGCTCAACGCAAAACTGCAGTACTCCAAATTTTGCTATTGCCTGCTACTAACTATCCACAATCTATAAAGGCGGCTTTCTCAGGCTAGGGTCACACTTTAAACTAGAATTGCGTTCACCGCATCCAGATCCGGATGCGGTGAACGCAATTTGATACAGACAAGCCGCAATCCGGTAACCGAATTCCTCTGGATGTGTAATCCGGAGCAATCCAGTAACCGGATAGTTTGCTCATCCCTGTAAAATCTGTGAAATAAAACTTTATTAATCATAATAATTGTGCCCTTCATGTCTCTATGGGGTGCCCAACCCCCCTAGAGACATGCTACCTACTCAGGTTGACAGGTTAATATCTTATGTACAGTAAGCCGACTCCTGTCGGCTCTGTGCAATTTTATGAATGAAGCCGCAGCTCTCCTGTGAGCAGCGCTCATACTATACGTATTGTACGTATAGTATGTGCGCCGTCCAGGGTCCCGTAGGCTTAAACAGTAGATCTATGGCACTGCACAGCCCATAGATCTACTCTAAAAGCCTACAGGACCTCGGACAGCGCACATACTATACGTACATTACTTATAGTATGAGCGCTGCTCACAGGGGAGCTGCGGCTTCATTCATAAAATTGTACAGAGCCGACAGGAGTCGGCTTACTGTACATAAGATATTAACCTATTACATGCCAACCTGAGTAGGTACCATGTCTCTAGGGCAGGTGGGTACTCCCTAGAGACATGAAGGGCATAATTATTATGATTAATAAAGCTTTATTTTACAGTTAAGCTCTTTGCTTATCCCGGCAGCAACCGGGATTAGCAAAGTATATACGGTAACCACATTGCTCAGTATTACAGATCCTGAGCAATGCGGTTACCGCATTGCGGAGGCTAGAACCGCTCCGAAAACTGCAGCCTGCATGATTTTTCACGCAGGCTGCAGAGCCGGTTTTTAGAAAGGGCTCCTATGAGGAGTGTCTCCTGCTCCGGTTTTGAGCTTTTTAAAAGCTCAAAACCAGATCAGGTTTAAAAAAAACAAAACGCAAGTGTGACTCTAGCCTAGTCTAGTGCAAAACAGCAGTGCTCTAAAAGTTGCTACTGCCAGCTACTGACCTCGCAGTAGTGCATTTAATCCACTGGTGCTTGTGTCCACATTCTAAAAAGGCTGTTTGCCCAATTTTTACATTGCATTACTCCAATAGTTGCTACTGCCTGCTACTAACCTCGCAGGAGTGCATTTAATCCGCTGGTACTTGTGTCCACATTCTATAAAGGCGGTTTGCCCAATGCAAAATAGCAGTACGCCAAAAGTTGCTACTGACCTCTCAGGAGGCGATTTAACCCACTATTTTGGCTGTGCCATCTAGGTTGGCTTGTGGTATCCACCCCAAAATATGTTAATGACGCACCCCAGGGCTCGGGTACTCGGCTCTCGGACTGCTTCGGTCAGGGGGATGTCACGGGTAGCCTGCCGTGGCCCTGGTGGTCAGCTGAATAGGGAAGCTATTTACAGGGATTACATACAAAGTTTTGTGTCTTCATGACGCCACCTGCTGAGTCTGGTGATGCCCACCAGCACCGCCACAGTCCTCCGGTGGTTGATGGTATTGCGGCTTAGATGGATTAGTCCCGTAGGCGGGACTGGACTACCGGGGCAGCAATGCTATAAAACAAACAGTTTGTATTGAAAGGATGCAGCAGAGTCGGGACTTCACTTCACCGGGTAACTTTACTGGAAAACTTTCAATCAGCATTACAGTCTTTCAGCAGCAGTTGATGGTATAATGGCAAATGCTCCGGATGCTGCAATTGGGATTTCTGGTGGCAGACGGAGCCCTCCTTATGTTCCTCTCTGTGTCTTTCTTTCCTTGCCTCCCAGTGGCTGTGAAGTCTGACTTCTTAAAGATCGCCTGACCTCCTGCTGCTTCTTGTTCTGTCTCCCTCCCTTGTACCCGTCGGGTGAACCTTTTCCTTGTCCTTCACAGGATCCAACTGCAGGACTGGTTCCCCTCTTGTGGGCTCTTTGGAAGTCGGAGCCGTATCTGTAATATCCCCGTTTAGCGGATTTTCTGTGAGCCGTATAGGAACTCACAGTTCCGGGCTCCAGTACCCGGTTTCCTTCCTTTAGGTGAAAACTCTCCTGTTACTCAATCCCCTACTTAGAGTGAACTCTGCCTCTGAGTTTCCTTCTCTCTTTCTTTTTCTCTTTTGGGATCTTTGCTGTCTTGGGCCCCTCAGCCGAGGAGGCCCTCCTTGTTCCCTTCCAGGCTGGCTGGCTGCCTCCGACCTACTCCTTCAACTCCTCCTCACCAACTCACTAACTGCACTAGTTCCCCCTAGAGGTCGCTATATCCCTCCCGGGGTCCCTCCCACCCACTATTCTAGTGTGTGAATGCTGCTCTAGGGTTTCATCTAGCGACCATAGTCCCAATTGCAGTGGGGTGACTACACTGGTTTTCTGGGTGCAGTACCCCTTTTGTGGCACCTACGTAGTGGGGCGCCACATTACCAATACCCAAAATGCCCAAAAAGGCTGTTGTTAAGGGACTGGGATGTGGACGTGGATGTGGTGGTGTCAGTGGTGTGTCAGAAGGCAATGAGTCTGTGTCAGCTCAGATGAAGAAGCATGCATCCACTCTGTTCCTGGAAAAATGTCCCGGTCTGGAATATAAACGTGCATTGAAGTCAGACGGCCAAGAGCAGATTCTGTCTTGGATAGCAGACATGAGCTCTACGCAATTGTCCAGCAGAAACAAATCTTCCATGACCACACAGTCTAATGTCGATACACAGAAGGCTAACAATTCCAATCCTGAAGCTGGTTCTTCTTCCTCCCGCCATTATCAGTCACAGCAGACATATGACACCAAGCTTAGCCACTCAGAGGATCTATTTAGTTTGTATCATTTGGTTGACTGTGGCCTATCACCATGCAGCATTGAAGAGGCACGTGAGGAGGTGTCGTGCGATGATGCTCAAGTATTTGAGGAACTACAGCCATAAGAAAGGCACTTGGAGAAACGTCATTTACTGTCTCCAGAGGTGGAGGCTGATGATGATGAGACACAGTTGGCATCAGGTCAGCCTACAATGTCAACTGGGAAAGAGGATGAGATGGAAGACAAGGTGGTTGATGATGAGTCCACTGATCTGACCTGGACCGTTGGCATGCATCTCCATGACAGCAACACAGAGGAAGAAGGATATGTAGCACCCACACAGGCACCAAGGGGTCGTCAACGTGGTTTGTCTGGAGTGACAACTGGGTCAGCTGTTCCCAACACCACCCTAGCTGTGGCCAAGTCAGGGCAAGGGGGCATTCAGCTGTTGTGTGGAATTTTTTTTCTGAAAGTCTTTCAGAGAAAAACATTGTGGTCTGTAGCATCTGCCATACCAAGATGAGCAGAGGCCAGGGTAAATGCAACCTCAGCACCACCAGTATGTGAAACTACATGGCAGCCAAGCACCCCGGTAGGTGGGCGGAACACTAGAGTACCAAATCTGCATCTGGAGATGAAACTACTGCCATTTCGCCTGGGCTGCATCTATCCGAATCTGCAGTTAAGGAAGCTGATGCTCATATCTCCTGCCCACAAGCTGTGGTTGGTCACTCACAAGAAACATCAGCCATGTCCAATTCCTTTTCCAAGCAAAGTGTCTAATTGTCTGTGCCTTAGACGTTGGAAAGAAAGCGTCAATACCCAGCCATGCACCCACAGGCACAAATACTAAACTCCCCACCTTCCCAAATTGCTAGCTGTGGAGATGTTGCTGTTTAGTCTTGTGGGAACATAGTCTTTCCGTGATGTCCTGGCTGTGGCTTCCCCATGATACAGGGATCCCAGTCGCCACTATTTTGTCCGGTGTGCCATCCCTGCGTTACACAACACTTTCCTGCGTGTGTGTATCCTTCTTCTCCACTTCTAGTACCCCCATAGACTGCTCCAGTACTCCCTATACAATCCCAGCGCCTCTCCAAGCTGTCCTTCCTCACTACTCTGCCCCGGAGATCCAGTCCTACCTGTGGAGGACTTCACCATCTCAGCCGCAATCCCATCTACCTCCGGCGGACTGTGGCGGCGCTGGTGCTACTCACCAGAAACTGCAGGTGGCGTCACCACAACAAACTGTAAATAATCCCTTGTATATAAAAACCCATGTATGTTAGAGGGTCATCTCTGGGCCACCAACAATCTCAGGTTTCCTGCCCACTGCAGGTCCTCTGACCATTTGAATTTGGGCTGCAAATGTCATGGAGAGGGAGGAGAAGGAGGAGGAGGTTTAGCCCAACGCTAAAATGGGCACATTGTAAACTGCTATGGAATATGTATTCCAATATCTAAGTGTCAATCAGGAAGGGACCGCCCAAATGTCAAAGTATAATCGGTCCCTCCAAAACATATGTTACAGGTCCACCTGAGGCCTCTGAGATCTGGTACATTGTAGCTGGCCTTGCAAAGTGCTGGGGAATAGCTAACTAAAAATGATGTATGACAGAGGGACCTACAAAATGTATAAGTTAGGTCGCTCCGCAAGACAAAGCTACAACGATACATGTGAAGAAAAAAAGCGATGTTTTTTTCTGGTTTATTTAGCCTTGTATACTAGTGATTACGCATGAAAAACTGTTTGTGAACCTTTTTGGCCTATTAAATGCGATTTAGGTTAGGTTTGGTAGTTGTTATTGTGTATCTGTAACAGTGGCTTAATCCTGCAACAAAGCCATTCCCACAAACCATATGTGACTCAGAAATGCCTGCAGGCACATTCTCCAGGCTCTTCCCATTCTGTTTCATCACTTTCCAACCCATTTCAACCTTTTTCCTCAAGCTCCAGACCCTTTTTTAGGGTCCAACAGAAAATTATTGGCGTTCCCAAGTATAGTGATTACTGATAGTGATAGTGAGGAGGTGAGTTGTGACATCACCTATTGTGAATGGTGGATCCTGTGTTATCTACTGTATTTAGAGGTGGTATCATTCATTATACAGAAGGATAAGGACGTCAGCATTGATATCACCTATTGTGAATGGTGGCTCCTGTGTTATCTAATATATATAGAGGTGATAGTAGTCATTGTACAGGAGGAGGAGGTGAGCTGTGATATCACCTATTGTGAATGGTGGATCCTGTGTTATCTACTGTATTTAGAGGTGGTATCATTCATTATACAGAAGGAGAAGGACGTCAGCATTGATATTCATCTATTGTGAATGGTGGCTCCTGTATTATCTAATATATATAGAGGTAGTAATCATGTACAGGAGAGGTGAGGTGTGATATCACTATTGTGAATGGTGCTCTATTATCTAATATATATAGAGGTGATAGTAATCATGTAGAGAGAGTGAGCTGTGATATCACCTATTGTGAATGGTGGATCCTATTGTTATCTCCTGTATATGCTCTGTTTCCCTGAAAATTAGACATTGTCTTATGTCAATTTTTACTCCAAAAGATGTGATAGGTCTTATTTTCAGGGGATTTCTTATTTCCCCATGATCCCCATGCAACACCGATCATACCCCTGCAGCACCCGAAATCCCCATAATTCCTCTGCATCACCCAATATCCCCATCATCCCCCTGCAGCACCCATCATCACCCTGCGGCACCCAGTATCCCCATCATACCCCTGCAGCACCCATCATCCCCCTGCAACACCCAATATCCCCATTATCCCCTGCAGCACCCATCATCCTTCTGAAACAGCCAATATCCCTATCATCTCCTTTCAGTCCCCATCATCCCCCCGTACCTGCAACAAAAACACACAAACTCACTGATCTTCCTATATGTGCGTTACGATATCTGGGCAGTAACCCGGAGCTGTGAAATTTCCTATTGTGAATGATAGATCCTGTGTTATCTACTGTATACAGAGGTGTTACCAGTCATTGTATAGGAGGAGGAGGTGAGCTGTGACATCACCTATTGTAAATGGTGGATCCTGTGTTATCTACTGTATATAGAGGTGTTATCAGTTATTGCACAGGAGGAGGAGAGCTGTGATACCACCTATTGTGAATGATGGATCCGGTGTTATCTACTGTATCTAGAATGTTATTAGTCATTTTGGAGGAGGAGGTGAGCTATGATATCACCTATTGTAAATGGTGGTCCTGTGTTGTCTACTGTATGTAGAGGTGTTACCTTTCATTGTACAGGAGGGGGAGGAGGGGAGCTGTGATATAATCTGTTGTCAATGGTGGATTCTTTGTTATCTACTGGATATAGAATGTTATCAGTTTTAGTCCCATAAAGACATTAATACATGTAACCCCTTGTGAGGGCCGCCAGAGGCGTTTCGGGGTGTCTTTCCCCTTAGTCGTAGGCATACGACTAAAAGGACAGACACCTGGAAACATGTCTGGTGGCCCCCACAAGGGTTTACGTGTATTGATGTTTTTATGGGACTAAAACTCCTAATAAAGGTCTTGTTGTTTTAACTGATGAGCAGCGACACTGGATCCTTTTTTCATTGTACTCACAAGGAAGTGTGGCGCCCCTGCGGGTATTAGCCACAGTATAAGATCATAATAGTTGCACTCACTTAGAAAGCCAAGCCACTGCACTACCACCTTTGGCCAGTAGGGGGAGCTCCAGAGACACCAGAGACTTCCCTAGAGATAAAACACTGGTTTGAGGTAAATTTTCAGACAGTTGGAGCCAGGAGCTCAGAGTGACAGGAGCTGCATTGAGTTCCTGAGGACTGGCTGACAATTTCCAGGGCCAAGCCATCGGTCTGAGGAGGAGAAAACTGATAAGAGGAACACTTTCAGAATCGGGTAGCATCATTATCTACCCTAGATAAAAAGCGCAGATACGGATACCGGATCCGTGGCTGCATTAGTTATATACAATACAGCAACCGGAAAACGTGAGGTAACAACAAGCTTCACAGGGCCAGACACAGCAACATACTAAGAGTTCAGCAGTACTCCCGGAGGGGGTAAGCAGAGAGAGACAAAGGACTCAAGTTGCCTGTTGAGTGGGACCCAGAGAGGACAGATTTGGGCCGGCAGCGAGTTCACACACAGCAGCAGGGCCACATAGACAGCGCAAGCAGGAGGTAAAGGACCCGGTGGGGCCTGAGCAACTGAACCCCTATTGCAGACTCCGGAGACGGGACTTGTTGTATTATAGTTTGGTTGAAAGTAAACCAGTTAAACCTCATCTGTGCCTCAGCCTCTGATTTAACAGTTACCATCTATCCAGGATTGGGACCATCACCGCTGAGAGGATTTGCTGTGAATCAAGTAAGTGTCTGTGCCCTTAACATCTCCTCACCATACTTCCATCTTCATCCATCATTAACTTTAACATCACCTGTCCAGGGGACCCTACAGCCCTACCCGGAAAAGGGCTATACCATCTCAGCTGCCTCTCACCATCATCCCCTGGCCAGTACAAGGCAGCGGTGGCCATATATAGCCACATTTTTCTGGGTGGCGTCACGACAATAACATCTACAAACTTTATAAATTATATAAACTTCTAAATCCCCTGTAAATACCCCCTTTTAGGAGTGTGCCAGCCTGGGGCCACGGCCTGGGTCCAGCCACCAGTGACTTCCCCAAGGAAAGGGACCCTGCGCCGGGTATCCCGGTCCCTAAGCTGGGCGGCACATCTCCCTTTGGCGTCACGAACAGGATTTACCGTGCCTGGTTAAATCGGGTACTGTGTGCCGTGATTAATGCCGAAAATTGTGAGAAAATCCGAGAAAAATTGACATTTTTATCAAAAAGTGATTTTCCCATTGGAAACCATTGAAATAGACTTTTCCCCATTGACTAACATTGAAACAAAATGGCCGCCAGCCACTGAGGTAAAATTGCATCATCACTAATTACCTCATAACTGCCACAGCACGAGACTGCTATTTGAACTGTGTCATAGCCCTGAGCTCTGATCTGACTGAAAAATTTCAGATTCCGCCATTACTGAGCTCACGGCGAGCAGAAGCAGCAGGGGGCGTGTCTTTGTGGGCGGCACCAAGCTGAGAGCTCTGACGTCGGCAAAAGGGGAAAACCAATCCTGCTGCACAGCGGAACGATTATACGCCATCCCGACGGAAGCAGAGGACCGGAAGGGTCCGGATTAACTAAGGGGGCGCAACATGTCGCAGCACGGAGACGCCGAAACACCCGGCGACACATATGCAGCTGAATCACAGAACAGAGCGCTCGGCAGCACAGCGGCGCAAGGTGCAGCGCCTATTATGCCGATGTTGATGCCATATACCCCAGGTGCTCCATGGCTTCCAGTGTATGAAGGTAAGCCTAATACTTTTGATGATTTTAAAGAAAAACTGCTGGCCTATTTAAACATGTTTCCAATGGCAGAAGCTCAGCGTGTCGGTTTGCTGATGGCACAGTTAAGTGGTAATGCCAAGCGAGAAGTCACAGCATGGTCCGCTGATCTAAAAGACACTGCTGAGCATATTCTAGCTGGATTAAAGGCAGTATTTGAAACTACTGCTGGTAGCAAAGCAAAGACCAAATTCTTCAATTGCAAACAAAAGGCCAATGAGAGTGTGAGAGACTTTGCCCTGAATTTACAAGAGGCCCTTAAAGCGCTTACACTGGCTGAACCAATGTTTAACACTGGCGCTGATAAATTGTTAAAAGATCAATTCATTGAGGGACTATTAACCCCTTCTCATCGAGGGCATGCGAGTATGCTGACTTTCAAGGACCCTGAAGTGACATTTGCCCAGTTAAAGGAGAGCGCTATTCGTCTCCAGCAGGCAGAGGCACTTTGGGATCAGGATCCTGAGCAATCCATTACAGAAACCCCTCAACAACAGAGAGTGCTAGTGACATCAGTTAAGCCCCTGGAGGCCAGTGCTAATGATGCTTTCCAGCAAAAGCTTGACTCTCTAACAGACATTGTCACCTCAATGGCTAAAACCATGCAGGAAATGAGAGAATCACAGACTACATCCAAGATGGAGTTGGCGAACCGCAGAGAGGATATTCCCTGGATGAGACCCCAGAGATACCCAGCGTGGAGAGGACGACCCAACGACCGTTACCAGCCGGATGGACAGCCTATTTGCCGCCGTTGCCGGAAGCCAGGCCACATCGCCCGCAATTGTGATTTAAACAAGGATCCCCTGGGAATGCGGGCCGCTTCGCAGGAGTGAACTTTCAAGGCCCAACATCCTGGCACGATAAGTACGTCGGAGGACGTCCCATTATCCCCATCGTGCTGGACGGTATTCCCCTCAATGCCTTGTTGGACACTGGTTCCCAGATTTCATCTATACCACATATCCTTTATAAGAGGTACTGGGCAGATTCAGACATTGATAAAAGACCATCTAATGTTGAGCTAAGTATATATGCTAGTAATGGAAAATTGGTACCACAAGTAGGATTTAGAGAGATGACCATTAAGATTGGTAGAGTAGAATTAAAGAATCAGGGTATCATAATTGTTGATGTTAACCGACGGGAACCTTCTGTATTGATAGGTATGAATGTTTTAGAAAATTGTTTTTCCGAGGTTATTACTATTTTACAGCAATTTGCGGAAACTGCCCAATCCTGCCAGCAGAGAATTCTCTGGAGAGAGATAAAAGCATTGGTGCTGAAGCAACAAGTAGAGGTTGCAGGTGGAGAAATCGGCAGTGTGAGGGTAAGTGACCCAACTCCTATAGTAATACCTCCAAAAACTGAAATGCTGGTATGGTGTAGAGCAGCCATTGGTATTAAAGGACGAGATTACCAAGCCTTGGTAGAGCCTGTGTACACTGATAGTAGACCCACGATATTAACGGCTAGAGGAATAGTCGAGGTACACAGCGGAAGAGTACCCATACGTCTTTTGAATTGTGGAGAGGAAGAGGTCACTTTACCAAGGTACGCTACAATGGCCAAGCTATACACTGTTGACAACAATGCCATCATAGCCATTGAGCCCTTGAATCCGTCATGTCAGGCGGACGACAATGGTTCAAGTGGAGAATTAGAAGATTGGTGTCAGCAGCTGCATATAGGTACAGATTCAACACCTACCCACCAAAAACAAGGGGTGTACCGACTAGTAGAAGAATATGAACGGGTCTTCAGTAAACACCCATTAGACTTCGGACAGATTAAAGGGGTAGAACATACAATTCCTACCGGTAACCACCCACCAATAAAAGAGAGATATAGACCCATACCGCCCGCTCATTATCAATGTGCTAAAGACATGCTGAGAGAGATGAAACAGGCCGGGGTAATAAGAGACAGTTGTAGTCCCTGGGCAGCCCCTCTGGTAATAGTTAAAAAGAAAGACGGAACCATGAGAATGTGCGTAGACTACCGGCAGATTAATCACATTACCCATAAAGACGCCTACCCCTTACCTAGAATTGAAGAGTCATTAGCTGCTTTAAGATCTGCTAACTATTTTTCCACCTTAGACTTAACAAGTGGGTATTGGCAAGTCCCTGTGGCTGAGGAAGATAAAGAGAAGACAGCATTTACCACACCAATGGGTCTCTGTTTAATTTAATTGTATGCCGTTCGGACTCTGCAACGCACCCGGTACCTTTCAGCGATTGATGGAATGCTGTCTCGGACACAAGAACTTTGAAGCCGTCCTTCTGTACCTAGATGATGTAATAGTCTACTCAAAGACTTACGAACAACATCTACAAGATCTGGCAGAAGTGTTCGAAGCCTTATCCCGGTATGGTATGAAGATCAAGCCATCAAAATGTCACCTTCTAAAGCCAAAGGTACAATACCTGGGACACGTTGTAAGTTCAAAAGGAGTAGCACCGGATCCCGAGAAAGTAACCGTAATAAGGGATTGGCCAAGACCTACCAGCGTGAAACAGGTGAGGCAATTCCTGGGACTGGTGGGCTACTATCGTAGATTCATCCAAGGGTTCACCAAGCTAGCAGCACCTCTACAAGACATCCTGGTAGGGCAGTCGAAGAAGCCTTCAAACCGCAATCCTCCTTTCCAGTGGAGTGATGAGAGGGAAGATTCCTTTGAAAAGTTGAAGAAGGCATTGACCGGAGAAGAAGTTCTGGCATACCCCGATTACCATCAACCTTTCATCCTTTACACAGATGCCAGTAATGTGGGACTGGGAGCAGTACTATCTCAGAAGCAAGGAGGCAAGGAGAAAGTCATCGCCTTTGCAAGTAGAAAGCTCCGGCCTACTGAAAGAAATCCTGAAAATTACAGCTCCTTCAAGTTAGAACTACTGGCAGTAGTCTGGGCTGTGACTGAGCGTTTCAAACACTACTTGGCAGCTGCAGAATTCACCGTCTATACTGATAACAACCCATTGACCCACCTGGATACAGCCAAGCTAGGTGCGCTGGAACAGCGATGGATAGCCCGGCTGTCTAATTACAACTTCGTGATCAAGTATAGAGCAGGCCGAAAGAATGGAAATGCAGACGCCTTATCCCGGATGCCGCACTTGAGAGACGTGGAAGAAGAACTGGTAGAACTTGAAGAAATTGAACTACCCGCCTTCCATCGTCCCAAGGTAGGACAGTATCAATCCAGTGCCTACCAGAAACATCAACAAGTGAATCTCAACCCATTAGCACACCACAGATGGGCTGACACTCAAGACAGCAATCCAGCTGTGAAGTTGGTGAAAGAACTGCTGACTGAGCAAAGTGCGTATCCCAATGAAAATGCACCGAAAGAGACACATCAACTGTGGAAAGAGAGAGGCAAAATGTTCCTGTACCAAGGAAAGCTGTGCAGAAGATATACCAATCCAAAGACGCATGAGCTAGTATGGCAGATCATTGTGCCTAAACAAGATGTAAAAATGGTCCTAGAAGCTTATCACAATGGTGCTGGTCACTTCGGGTGGAAAAAGCTAGAAGTACTTTTAAGAGAAAGATTCTACTGGGTTGGAATGAGAAGATCAATTGAAGAATGGTGCAGAAACTGTGGTCCGTGCAACCTCAGAAGAAAAGATCTAAAAAACCAAAGAGCACCACTCCAGCCTATAGTTACCAAGCAACCACTTGAGCTCGTAGCAATAGACCACGTGAAATTGACACCAAGCCGGTCCGGCTATGTCTATGCTTTAACCATCGTGGACCATTACTCACGCTTCCTGGTAGTAGTGCCCGTGAAAGATCTCACTGCAAAGACAGCAGCTAAGGCGTTCCAGACATACTTTTGCAGACCTCATGGATATCCGGAACAAATACTCGCAGACCAAGGCACAGCATTTGAATCAGAGATCTTCAGAGAATTTTGCAATATGTATGGCTGCAAGAAGATCCGTACAACAGCCTATCATCCGCAAACAAATGGCTTATGCGAAAAAATGAACCATATTGTAATCGATCTCTTAAAGACTTTACCAGAGACAGAGAGAAACCTATGGCCAGAGAAATTGCCTGATTTGGTAGACCTCTATAACAATGTCCCGGTAAGCTCCAGAAACTGTACCCCAGCTTACCTTATGCGTGCAAGACCTGGCAAGCTACCAATAGATCTAGAAATGGGTATTGTAAAACCGGACGCAGAAGTTCAGGATTCCAACTGGGACTCCCTACGCCAACAACAATATCGCCAAGTGCAAGAATGCGTAGAAAGGAATCTCCAGAAAACTAGAGAAAGACAAGAGCAATACTTCAACCAGAGTGCTCTAGCAACCCCATTAAAACCTGGTGATCAAGTGCTCAAGAGAAACCGTCGCACTAATAAACTGGACAATCAGTGGGAATCCGTCCCATATACAGTTTTACCAATGAGAGTGAACAATCCTAAAATGTGTCTTATAAGCAAAGATGGTGGATTAACATCAGTACTAGTGTCAAGAGACAATCTAAAACTATGTCCAGAGACATTGAAAGAAAAAGAAGTCATTCAACCTGAACCAGAAGTTATTCAACCAGTACCGGTTCAACCTGTTGACGAAAAAGAAGAAGATGGAGTATATCACACCTATCTAGGAGACTTTCCTAAAACCTGGCCAACCTACAATGGTGCAGTAGTAGTTCCCATGATGGCTTTCTATCAAACACCAGACCCTGTACCACAAGAAGTCCCAAGACAGGAAGAACAAATTCCTAGTAATAATAGTCCTGGACACGGTGGAATTGCCAACCCCACAAATGTGGAATTATCCCTAGCAGAACCAGAAGTACTTACTAGGTATACGTCCACTCACACCATCACATTGAGTACACCCAGTACACAAGCGTTACGCAGATCACAGCGTAGTACTCAGGGTCAATTACCAGCAAGATATGCAGACTACCAAATGTAAATAGATTTCATGTGCATTGTCTATATGTTAAAGTTATGTAATTGAATAGAATCCTAAAAGGTATGATGTAAAGTGGCAGTCACGAAGAGTTAAAACTTGGCCTCATATGCGGTGACCCGAGGGCCTTGAGGCCTACTGCACTTACAACCCGAAATATCTGAAAGGAACTTGTTTAGTTGTTAATTAGTAGTTATTAGATGTAACGTTAAAAAGCTCAGTACCTACAGAGACTATTCTGTATGAACTACTTGCATATTCTTGAACTCTTTTCTTCATTTATCAGCCCGGAGGCGGTAAATTAAAGCTCCGGAAAGACTGTTTTTTGAACATTCTTAAATTATTCATAAACTTTGTTGGAAAAATGGACGCTAATTGCAGTGCCTTTCCTAACAAATAAATAGCCCTCAAGGACAGAGCTGTATTAATGGACGCTATTTGAAGTGACTTTTTACAAGACTCTATTTTTTAAACTTGAGTGGTTTTTGTAACTTTTTATTTTTTTTTAAGACTCTGTAGATATTATCTGTTATATCTTATGTTTATTGTCCCACAGTCCCGGAGTACTGTTCTTAACTAAGGGGGAATGTGGCGCCCCTGCGGGTATTAGCCACAGTATAAGATCATAATAGTTGCACTCACTTAGAAAGCCAAGCCACTGCACTACCACCTTTGGCCAGTAGGGGGAGCTCCAGAGACACCAGAGACTTCCCTAGAGATAAAACACTGGTTTGAGGTAAATTTTCAGACAGTTGGAGCCAGGAGCTCAGAGTGACAGGAGCTGCATTGAGTTCCTGAGGACTGGCTGACAATTTCCAGGGCCAAGCCATCGGTCTGAGGAGGAGAAAACTGATAAGAGGAACACTTTCAGAATCGGGTAGCATCATTATCTACCCTAGATAAAAAGCGCAGATACGGATACCGGATCCGTGGCTGCATTAGTTATATACAATACAGCAACCGGAAAACGTGAGGTAACAACAAGCTTCACAGGGCCAGACACAGCAACATACTAAGAGTTCAGCAGTACTCCCGGAGGGGGTAAGCAGAGAGAGACAAAGGACTCAAGTTGCCTGTTGAGTGGGACCCAGAGAGGACAGATTTGGGCCGGCAGCGAGTTCACACACAGCAGCAGGGCCACATAGACAGCGCAAGCAGGAGGTAAAGGACCCGGTGGGGCCTGAGCAACTGAACCCCTATTGCAGACTCCGGAGACGGGACTTGTTGTATTATAGTTTGGTTGAAAGTAAACCAGTTAAACCTCATCTGTGCCTCAGCCTCTGATTTAACAGTTACCATCTATCCAGGATTGGGACCATCACCGCTGAGAGGATTTGCTGTGAATCAAGTAAGTGTCTGTGCCCTTAACATCTCCTCACCATACTTCCATCTTCATCCATCATTAACTTTAACATCACCTGTCCAGGGGACCCTACAGCCCTACCCGGAAAAGGGCTATACCATCTCAGCTGCCTCTCACCATCATCCCCTGGCCAGTACAAGGCAGCGGTGGCCATATATAGCCACATTTTTCTGGGTGGCGTCACGACAATAACATCTACAAACTTTATAAATTATATAAACTTCTAAATCCCCTGTAAATACCCCCTTTTAGGAGTGTGCCAGCCTGGGGCCACGGCCTGGGTCCAGCCACCAGTGACTTCCCCAAGGAAAGGGACCCTGCGCCGGGTATCCCGGTCCCCTAAGCTGGGCGGCACAGAAGCATTCCCAGATAGTTCAAACTCAACTACACTGACTTGTAATGAGAGTCCAGGAGAAATGGAGAATAATTTTACTGAAATCTTATAATAAAGTACAATGCAGTAGGTAAAAAGAGTGATTCTGGAGAGCAGCATAACATGTGTGGATCCAAAGATAGCTACAGTAGAAGAGAGGAAGTAACTGACATCACAGGGCTACAGGAAGAGGGAAGGGACAAAATACCAAAGGCAGAACTTTTGCCTAGCAACAGAGAAATGCAATGCACAGCACAAAAACACACAATTAATTATTTCCATTTATTTTATTTAAAATTTTGCATCATTTGCCCTTTTGTTGCATTGTCTATTACTGGGTACTGAATGAGTTATCTCAGAATCCATCAGTGAGCTCGCTATGAGGGTCTGAAGAGGAGTTTGTAACTCTTGTTTTTTAATCCTTTCTGAGCTCCTCTCGCCGTGTCGGGTCACCCTTCGCTGGCCATTAGGGGCTGAGCTAGCGCTTTTGCCCACTCTGACATCATGCTAGGATGCTACTGCTTCCGGTGGCGGTGCTACTCAGCGGACCAGGAATGCCAGGTCCCCTTGTTTTGGCTTTTGCCAGCAGGTACGGTATGCTACATCTTCTGTGATAGTTAGATGGTGGGAGGTTCCCTCCACTTCACTCGCCTCC
This sequence comes from Allobates femoralis, assembly GCA_033576535.1. NCBI lineage: Eukaryota > Metazoa > Chordata > Amphibia > Anura > Aromobatidae > Allobates > Allobates femoralis. Next base: position 552,224,489 of record JARQOC010000001.1, on the reverse strand, counting down.
TGTGGTTCTGTGGGCAGAAGGAAGGGAGTGGGTGTTGCCTCAATGGGTCACATGACTGCTGGGAGGCAGTTTTAAACTTGCCATATGCTGTGCTTTGTTGTTATGATGGATGGTTTGGTCAGTAAAAGTTCTCTGAAGTAACTTGCTGTATGCAGCTCTTTCTTTTGTAACTGCTGTTTCAGCTTTCCCTTTTGGTGTATGCTGTGGTTCAGTTTTTGTTTCTTTTGCTGTTTCTTTTGCTTTTTGCTTTGCAATTGGGTGTTTGCCCTTCTTATTGTTGTGTGACTAATCACCAGCCGCCATGCTGTTTGCTGCCTGGGAAGGGCACTGCCATAGAACGGCAGGCCGGTGAAGAGTTTCCCCAGCCCTCAAGGGTGTGTGACTGTGACAGGTTGCCCCGACAAGTTGCGCTTGCTGTCGTGCAGTTGGTCAAACTCCCATCACCTGGCGTTACAGCCTAAAGGCGTTTTCTCATCAAAGTTGCAACTCAATCTCATGAGGAGAGGTTCCAAAGGCTTGTCTTTCAGAGAGCCACACTGTATGACTACCAGTAGTAGTAAAGGCTCCCCATATCCACTAGCTAAAAGTCTGCCAAATCTGTCCATTTCAGCGGGATCAGCAGACCAATTAATGACTCTCTCTCCCAACCGGTGGTGTCAGGAAAATGCAGAATTCTGTTTGAATTTAAACAACCGTTTACGGTATTTTATCTGGGCAAAAAATAACTATTCCCATACAAAATACGTGAATATTTGTCTGAGTCAAGCATTCCTGTGTATAGGGGAGTCAGGAGAGCACCTGTTTAAAACCTTAAAAAGCATGACCAGGCAATAATTCCGTCAACAGCGTCCCGTGGGGTGCTTAAAAGTGGCATTTTGGGGCTGTGCCTGCTTCTCTCTCCTCTCATAGATGCCACTGTCATATTACCGTACTTAAAAGGATTTGTCCTGCAGACATTGATTTTTTTCTGAGATTTAATAATCAGAATGGATCATCAACGTACATTGGTAAATTGGAGCTCCATATTGTTATATACAGCCTGAAGCCTATTGGAATATGTCTAAAGCTATGTACCCACTGGACATTTGTGCTGTATGTTTGGTGATGCATTTCTGCAGCAAAAATAAATCATTCAGAGCATTATCATTAAATTCTGTGTTTTTTTTAAAAAGCTGTGCCACATGTGCTTTTTTAGGTGGTGTGTTTTGATGCAGAAAACGCATGTGCTCAAAAATGCCCGTGTCAATTAACTTGGGCGTTTTCCATTGACTCCATTCTAAACCCCCCAAAAAAGCATTACAAATGGATTGGTATTCCACAGTCCATTTGTGATGCTTTTTTACTGCAATTTCCAGATCAAAAATGCTCCAATACTCACCTTCCTCTGCGATTCCAGAGCACGCCTGGTGATTTCTTCCTTTCATGCCCCGGCAGGACCTGCGCTAAGTGATTTACAGGACCTGCTCAGGTGACTTACAGGACCTGAGTCATATGGCCAGGTCCTGTCAGTACTGTACCTACATGTCCTGCTGATGCCCGAAAGGGAGCTATCATCGAAGCTCACGTGGGATCGTCGGGGAAGGTAATAAAGTGTGTGTGTCTGTCTGTCTGCATAGACGTATCACAAATGCAATACGTTTGTGCAGCTTTTTCTTAACACAGCTGGGTTTGTGCGACTGAAAAACTCAGTATAAAGCAGCACAAAAAAAAGCTGCACAAACGTTCCAGGGGGCCATAACCTAATACTACTATCCTACGTGAATTATATACTTTAAATACTTTATCTTAGTCACCAACACCCTTATTTGGTGCATAATTGGTTTTATAGTATCAACAGTATTCATTATCATTACTGTATTGCATCATTATAGAAAATAATATAAACTAAATCAATCTCATACTAAACTAGAGATACATAACACTTGCTACCTTTATTTATGCCAAGTTATGTATAGTTGGATTAGGACGATCCCGGTAACCCAGTGCCGGAAGCGATTACCTATAAGAAGTAATTTCCTGACTACATCTAGACTCCAGAACGATTTTATTTTGAACTCTTCAGACTTGAGCAGAGGACACTAAATCAAAGTGAAGCCCGGGTGACTAATTTCTCATCCATTTTTTTATCTACTAACACAATCACTAGCCACTTGAATTGATTTCCAGTACTCGAGCTTACCACAGCAGATTTTCCATTAACCATTTTAATACTGCAAGACATGTAATATATGAGCTCCCAATCTTTATAGATTCACATTTATGTGGAAAGCGCTGACAGTATTACTTAGGAAAGCCTTGTTTTCCTCCAGTCTGTCCCCTCCTGCTCACGGTGTGTGCAATGCATTACCTTGGTATCCTACTCGTTAGTTATTATCTTGCTTTGTGACTTAATAAAAATTTAATCCTACTGGTTTAGCAGTGACATACAAGCAACTTCAGACCTGAATGATTATTTATAACCATGTCCTAATGAAAATATGCAAATAATATAGAACCATCATTAAAACTCAACCACAGTTTAATTTTTTATTTAATAATAATGTAGAGCAAGTGATTTTAATAAACTTTCAAATATACTTCATTAGAAAATTCTGGTTGAAAACCATTCCACAAGGGGTCCCCACTGCACTGTGTATGAAGCAGACATTTGTTTATTAGCACTCAGATCCGTATTCACACTGAATACGGGCATGTAACTATTCAAGGTAAAGGGGGTGTACCCTACACACCTGATGAGGAAAACAATGTATCAGATTAGCTCAGCCTAATAGCACAGTTGCTAAGCAATATCAGAAGGTCAGGATCAGTGCAAACTCCTCAGAAACTTGTGCCAAGGAAAGATCTGTTATCTGGCTCCACACAGCTCAGTCACAATCTCTGTTTATCCCATCGCAGCTCACTATCGGTCTGCTTCAGAAACTGTGAAAATGTACACACAGTTCTGGCAGACGCTGGCCACACCCACACAGACAGAAAATGCAGATTTTAAAAGAGCACAGAAAAATGTGAGAAATTAAGTCATATGGCAAAAAAAAGCATTATTTTAGCTGCTATGTGACCCATCATTAACAACTAGTGCAGTATTGTTTTTTTTTTAATTAAATTACATTTACACTTCAAACATAATGTAACTAAGATAGTGGATGGTTTTACACCCATTGAATGCAGAACCTTCAATATTTATCTCAGGCCGGCTTCACACTGGTGTGATCAAGTCCGGGGCTGTCTGATGTGAATCGGACAGCCCGGGACCCGATTTTGCCATAGTACAGCCGTATGGGGCCAGATGGAGCCGGATGGTAGTTATCTGCCATCCGGTTTCCATCTGTCCGGGAGGATCCGGGTGAATTCGGATTTTCCTCCCGGACACAAAAACGTTGCTTGCAGAAAAATCGGCCCAAATCCCATCCTCCTGGATCCGGGGAGGTCATCATGGGAGAATCCAGGAACCAGACCCGATCTGGAGATCTAGGCAGCAGAAGCGCTGCTAAACTTCAGCACCACCAACTGTCCCCTGCACAGATTTCAGTACCGTGGCTAGCTCCCCACTAGCCGCGATCTTGAAATTTCAGCAGCTGCGGCTGCAGTTGAGAACTCCGACTCCAAACCGGACCAGAGGGCATATTTGCCCTCTGGTTCTGTTTGCAAATCGGGTCCGGGGCTGTCAGATTCACATCAGACAGCCTCGGACCTGATTACACAGCAGTTGTGAAGCCGGCCTCTTTTCTCTCTAAGACTATGTTCACACACGTGCAGTTTGCTGCTGAAAAATCGCAAAAAAACCTTAGGGGTTTCTAGTAAATCCAGATTTCTTAGCAGAAGAAAACCTGTGTCTTCTGCTGCATTTTTACTCTGTTTTTTATTGTGTTTCTGCTGCGTTTTTTTGTGCATTTTTGCTGCTTTATTTTTTTTGCTGTGATTTTGTCTGTAGAACACAGCAAAAAACTCAGAAACTAATTGACATGCTCATTGTTTCCGAAACGCAGCAAAACCTGTGCAGCTTTCAGTTTCTGCAAAGAGAATAAAACAATGTGAGTGGACAGCTAACCCTTAATCACAAACAAAAAAACAGGTTTAGATTAGCATGGATTAGAATAAAACCAAGGTGAAAGCTGAGCATAAGGCTGGGGTCACACTTGCGTTTTTTCCATGCTTTTTTGGAGATTTGCGTTTTTAAAAAAGCATGTAAAAACCACCCATAGGCCCCCATGTTAAAAAATGCATGCCTCTAATAGCAAAAACGCATGTGTTAATAGCAAAAACACATGTGTGACAGTACCATGCGTTTTTGTGTGCGTTTTTGCTATTATATGATTAGCTGACATCAAAAACGCATGGTACATTAGTACCATCCAAAAACGCATGCGTTTTCTTAAAAACGCATGTGTTTTCCATAGGGGCCCATGTTAAAAAAACGCATGCGTTTTTAAAATCGCACCAAAAAATAGTGCATGCACTATTTTTTGGTGCGAAATTTAAAAACGCATGCAAAAACGCAGGGTGCCATCACACACCTTAAAAAACGCATGCAGAAATGAAAAAACGCATGGAAAAACTACAAAAACGCATGCCAAGTGTGACCCCAGCCTAAAAACGCAGTTAACAAATATGTGAACACAGCTTAAGCCTCTCTTCTTGTTGGCTGCTGTTCACATATATATTGTGATTTCTGTAATAAACAACACCTAGCAAACATTCACTTTAATGCAGTTTGTTGTTCTGTAATACAATGCATGAATTACAAAATCTGCAAAGCAGATCCCGAATAAACCTCCAACACAGATGTGAATATAACTTTCTTATTATATTCATATTTCTGTTCTTGAGAAAGAGAAGAAAGGAGCTACGAGAGGAAAATGAGCCCTATGGAGCTTTTATGGCTGGCAATTGTAGCTTATACACCAGGCAAGGTAGAATATGTGTCTGTCTAGGACATGCCGTGTCAGAAACACTGATAAAGCTGTAGTCATCAGGGCATGTAGACTCACAGCTCAAATAATAAAGAGATATCTATTTTTATAGACAACTATACCATTAAAATAGTAATCTTATTGGATATGGATTAAAAAGTGTAAAAACTAGTGTAGTTATTAAAATACTAAATGGTGGCCCGATTCTAACGCATCGGGTATTCTAGAATATGTATGTAGTTGACATACTGTGACTGACAGAACTTGTTCAGTCAATGTGAGTGAACCATGTATAGCAGCGCTATGGTATATTGGTGGTACATTACATTACATGTATAGCAGCGCTATGGTTTATGGCGGTACATTACATTACATGTATAGCAGCACTATAGTATATGGCGGTACATTACATTACATGTATAGCAGCAGTATGGTATATGGCGGTATATTACAGCACATGTATAGCAGCACTATAGTATATGGCGGTACATTACAGCACATGTATAGCAGCACTATAGTATATGGCGGTACATTACAGTACATGTACAGCAGCGCTATGGTATATGATGGTACATTACAGTACATGTATAGCAGCACTATAGTATATGGTCAGGTATACTATTACAGGGTTACACATGTATAGCAGCACTATAGTATAGGGGTACATTACAGTACATGTATAGCAGCAGTATGGGTAATAGCATGTCAGTATGGTACATGGCGATACATGTATAGCAGCACTATGGTATATGGCGATTCTCCGCTCCCCGCCGCCCCCCGCTCCTCCTGGCCCCCGGTCCTCCACAGTAAAAGTAAAAATAAAAAAATCCTCAGTGAGGATACTTACCTGTCCGCCGGCTCGCTCCACCTCCGTCTTCTAGGTCCTACAGTCCCTTAGGACCTGTCATTGCCTGGGAAACCGATCAGCTGAGGTGGGGAGGGGGGGCAGGATTGTGTCGGGGGGCAGGATGGAGCGAGCGGGGCAGGATGGAGCAAGCAGGGCAGGATGGAGCGGTGGGGGGAGCAGGACGGAGCTGGGGGGGAGGATGGAGGGTGGGGGGGCAGGGATGAGGCCGGGGGGGGGGACAGGATGGAGCGCGGGGTAGGGCAGGATGGAGGGCGGGGGATGCAGGTGTGTAGGGAGGGGGGGGGGCAGGATGGAGCGGGGAGGAAGAACAGCGGAGGGCAGGATGGAGTGAGCGGGGCAGGATGGAGCTGGAGGGCAGGATAGGCAGGGAGCAGGATGGAGTGAGCGGGCAGGATGGGGCGAGGCAGGATGCATGCGGAGTGAGCGGCAGGATAGAGCGAGGGGCAGGATAGAGCCGTAGGATGGAGATAGAGCGAAGCAGGATGTAGCAGGAGGAGCTAGATGGTCAACAATATTTAAATCACTCCTAGAAACTCCATGCTGAAGGTAAATGCATTCGTATCTGAAGATTATATTTGTATTAAATTTTCGTATCATGGGTTAATTTTCTATCCTTTCTATCATTAAGCTTGAGAGGCTGGTCATATAGTTGTTAAAGTTATTCTTCCATTTGGAACATAACACCTATCAGGGACTAAGGACTCTTTCCTATCTCTATGATGTTTGTAGTCTTAATTTCAGGTACAGAACATTTGTTACCACTCCCTTTAGTGCAGTCTTTAAATTATGAACCACTGGGGGAATAGAAGGTTGCCCATCTCTGGAGGGTTTTCTTTTTCCATGGGGTGCCTTATTCCAGTAGTACTCTTTCATCCTAGTGGTGGGTTGCTGTCTTTGCACCCTATATTTTATTTATTTTTTCTCTTGAATTAGTAAGTTTGTATAAAAGTACATAAAAAGGCATAGAGTTTAAGGTGATACATTTCCTTTGTGTTTTAGGCATAATATATTTATATGGCCCTTTTCACATCTATGCTGCATCTCTGCTTGCCTGCCCTGCTTGCCCTGCGCTAACGCAAATGCAAGTGCAGGTGCATTTAGAGGCAAGTACAGGCAGGTGCATAGACGCATGGGTGCACTGCTCTTACGCTTGCCTGCGCTCGGTGCACCCATTACCAGCTATGGCTGAGCGCAGCCGAGCGCAGGAGAATAAGCTGATGTCACCGCATATGCGATTGGCCAGACGCACCCGGAAACACGAATTGTGACGTTTCCGGGTGCATCAGGACTAACACATGAGCTGTGACAGAGGAGCTGTCACACTTATGCTTCCGGTATGCGGTCTCCTGCGCTCGTCCATAGCAGGTAATGGCGGCGCGAGCGCAAGGACTCTGCATCTATGCGCCGATGCGCTTGCCTGCGCTGACCTGTGCTTCCACATGCGCTAGCGCAGTGCAGGCAATTGCAGGGGCACATAGATGTTAACTAGGCCTATTATATACAGTGGGGGAAATAAGTATTTGATCCCTTGCTGATTTTGTAAGTTTGCCCACTGACAAAGACATAAAGAGACTATAATTTTGAGGGTAGGTTAATTTTAATAGTGAGAGATAGAATATCAAAAATAAAATCCAGAGAATCACATTGTATAAATTATATAAATGTATTTGCATTTTACAGAAAGAAATAAGTATTTGATCCCTCTGGCAAACAAGATTTAATACTTGGTTGCAAAACCCTTGTTGGCAAGCACAGCAGTCAGACGTTTCTTGTAGTTGATGATGAGGTTTGCACACATGTCAGTAGGAATTTTGGTCCACTCCTCTTTGCAGATCATTTCTAAATCAATAAGATTGTGAGGCTGTCACTTGGCAACTTGGAGCTTCAGCTTCCCCCATACATTTTCTATGGGATTAAGGACTGGAGACTGGCTAGTCCACTCCATGACCATAATGTGCTTCTTTTTGAGCTCTAGTTTGTTGCCTTGTCTGTATGTTTTGTGTCATTGTCATGTTGGAAGACCCAGCCACCACCCATTTTTAATGTTCTTGCGGCAGGAAAGTAGATTGTCACTTAGGATTTTACGTTACATGGCTCCATCCATTGTCCCATTGATGTGGTGAAGTAGTCCTGTGCCCTTAGCAAGGAAAGACCCCCCAAACTAAATGTTTCCACAGCCATGCTTGACTGTGGGGATGGTGTTCTTTGGGTCATGGGCAGCATTTCTCTTCCCCCACACATGGTGAGTTGATTTAATGCCAAAGAGCTCAATTTTTGTCTCCTCTGACCACAGCACCTTCTCCCAATCACTCTCAGAATCACAAAGGTGTTCATTGGCAAACTTCAGATAGACCTGCACATGTGCTTCTTGAGCAGTGTAAAAAATGGAAGAATCGGTCGTTCTACAGTCCGCTGAGGATCCACTTATCAGGGAAGAAAGACTTCAGGACTCGGTGATGGATTCAAACTTTTATTGCATCCAACCGTTTCAACGCCATTCATGGCGTCTTCCTCAGGATAAGAGTAACTGCTGTTACATTTGCGAGCCGAGTCAGCTTGCTCCTCTGTGCAGCTCCAGGGTCCTAGAAGCCCGCGCGTCACAGACATGATGTAGCAGAGCGTGAGATTGTTCTCAGTCTGCTCATTCCCTGTGCATAGACATCTATATCTATGCACAGGGGATGTAGCAGAGAGGACATCGCGTTTTGGACTACATCGGACGGAAGAGGATTTTTTTAATTAAAGATGGAGTCCCTAATGGCTTTTTTTTTTAATTTCAAATAAAAATTTTTCTCTGTGTTGTGTTTTTTTAACCCTTTATTGGAGATTCTTAGTGGCTGAGTCAAACGTGGCCTGACATTAAGAATCTCGGGCTTAATACCAGCTTGTATAACAAAACTGGTATTAACCCCTTTATTACCCAGCGTGCCACCGCCACCAGGGCCGCTGGAAGAGCGGGGTTCAGCGCCAGAGGATGGCGCTTCAATGAATGTGCCATCTTCCGGGGCGGCTGCGGGCTGCAATTTGCAGCGGGGGGGTGCCCAGAAAGCTTGGGCATCCCTGCGCTGCAGATTCCAGCCCCCAGCTGCTTAGCTGTACCTGGCTAAACATAGAAATTGCGCGGAGTCCCACGCATTTTTTTTTTATTATTTCATGAATTTCAGAGTCAGAGTCTCAGTGTCAGAGTCTCAGAGTCAGAGTCATAGTCTCAGAGTCAGAGTCAGAGTCTCAGAGTCAGAGTCTCAGAGTCAGAGTCTCAGAGTCGAAGTCTCAGAGTCAGAGTCTCAGAGTCAGAGTCAGAGTCTCAGAGTCAGAGTTAGTCTCAGATTCAGAGTCAGAGTCAGAGTCTCAGAGTCAGAGTCTCAGAGTCAGAGTCTCAGAGTCAGAGTCTCAGAGTCAGAGTCAGAGTCTCAGAGTCAGAGTCAGTCTCAGAGTCAGAGTCAGAGTCTCAGAGTCAGAGTCTCAGAGTCAGAGTCTCAGAGTCAGAGTCAGAGTCTCAGAGTCCAGAGTCAGAGTCTCAGAGTTAGAGTCTCAGAGTCAGAGTTTCAGAGTCAGAATCTCAGAGTCAGAGTCTCAGAGTCAGAGTCTCAGAGTCAGAGTCAGAGTCTCAGAGTCAGAGTCTCAGAGTCAGAATCTCAGAGTCAGAGTCTCAGTCAGAGTCTCAGAGTCTCAGAGTCAGAATCTCAGAGTCAGAGTCTCAGAATCAGAGTCAGAGTCTCAGAGTCAGAATCTCAGAATTTCATGAAATAATAAAAAAAAAATGCGTGGGGTTCCGCGCAATTTCTATTTCTAGCCAGGTACAGCTAAGCAGCTGGGGGCTGGAATCCGCAGCGCAGGGATGCCCAAGATTTCTGGGCACCCCCCGCTGCAAATTGCAGCCCGCAGCCGCCCCAGAAGATGGCGCGTTCATTGAAGCGCCATCCTCTGGCGCTGAACCCCGCTCTTCCAGCGGCCCTGGTGGCGGTGGCACGCTGGGTAATAAAGAGGTTAGGGCCAGCTTTGTATTATCAGCTGGCCCTAAGCCCGAAATTTATGGCGGTCACGCCAATATTAGACATGACCGCCATGAATTTCTATTCAGAGTCTCAGAGTCAGAGTCTCAGAATCAGAGTCTCAGAGTCAGAGTCTCAGAGTCAGAGTCTCAGAGTCAGAGTCTCAGAGTCAGAGTCAGAGTCTCAGAGTCAGAGTCAGTCTCAGAGTCAGAGTCAGAGTCTCAGAGTCAGAGTCAGAGTCTCAGAGTCAGAGTCTCAGAGTCAGAATCTCAGAGTCAGAATCTCAGAGTCAGAGTCTCAGAGTCAGAGTCTCAGAGTCAGAGTCTCAGATTCAGAGTCAGAGTCTCAGAGTCAGAGTCAGAGTCTCAGAGTCAGAATCTCAGAGTCAGAGTCTCAGTCAGAGTCTCAGAGTCTCAGAGTCAGAATCTCAGAGTCAGAGTCTCAGAGTCAGAGTCTCAGAATCAGAGTCAAAGTCTCAGAGTCAGAGTCAGAGTCTCAGAGTCAGAGTTTCAGAGTCAGAGTCAGAGTCTCAGAGTCAGAATCTCAGAATTTCATGAAATAATAAAAAAAAAATGCGTGGGGTTCCGTGCAATTTCTATGTCTAGCCAGGTACAGCTAAGCAGCTGGGGGCTGGAATCCGCAGCGCAGGGATGCCCAAGCTTTCTGGGCACCCCCCGCTGCAAATTGCAGCCCGCAGCCGCCCCAGAAGATGGCGCGTTCATTGAAGCGCCATCCTCTGGCGCTGAACCCCGCTCTTCCAGCGGCCCTGGTGGCGGTGGCACGCTGGGTAATAAAGAGGTTAGGGCCAGCTTTGTATTATCAGCTGGCCCTAAGCCCGAAATTTATGGCGGTCACGCCAATATTAGACATGACCGCCATGAATTTCTATTAAATTGTTTTAAAAAAAACACAACACAGAGAAAATGTTTTATTAGAAATAAAAAAAAAGCCATTAGGGACTCCATCTTTAATTAAAAAAATCCTCTTCCGTCCGACGCAGTCCAAAACGCGATGTCCTCTCTGCTCATCCCTGTGCATAGATATAGATGTCTATGCACAGGGAATGAGCAGACTGAGAACAATCTCAGCTCTGCTACATCAGGCAGCAGGCGGGCTCTACGACCCTGGAGCTGAGGCAGCCAGCACACAGAGCAGACAGGACTCTTATCTGTGCGAGTTTCCCAGCGATTACTTGCAAAGTAAACGAGTCCAATGCAAATCAATGGCAGGCTGAAGCTTCCGAGACACATCTGTGATTTGTAAATCTCACACTACTCGCTATTACTCGCTTCCCCATTCATTAACATTGGACTCGCTAGACTCGCAACGAGTAGCGAGTCTTGTGCTCGGACTCGCTAGAGTCAAGCGATTCCGAGTAATTTAGGATTCGCCCATCACTAATTACGGCATAATGTGTTACCAGTGGTTTTCTTGGTGACAGTGGTCCCAGCTGCCTTGAGACCATTAATAAGTTCCCCTAGTGTAGTTTTAGGCTGATCTCTCATCTTCATCATGATTTTACATGGAGCCCCAGATCGATGTCGATTGACACTCATTTTCTATTTCTTCCATTTTCTTACTATTGTACCAACAATTTTCTCCTCCCCCAGCACCTTACTTATGGTTTTGTAGCACATTCTAGCCTTGTGCAGGTCTAAGATCTTTTCCCTGACATCCTTAGAAAGCTCTTTGGTCTTGCCCATGTTGTAGAGGTTAGACTCTGGCTGATTAATTGAGTGTGTGGACAGGAGTCTTTATACAGGTAACAATTTAAGACTGCCATCCAAATGCAAGTAACGAGTTGATTAGGAGCGTCTAACTGGTCTGTAGGAGCCAGAACTCCTAATGGTTGGTAGGGGATCAAATACTTATTACCCTCTACAAAATTCAAATACATTTATAAAATTTAGACAATGTGATTTTCTGGATTTTATTTTTGATATTCTATCTTTCAGTGTTAAAATTAACCTACCTTCAAAAATATAGAGTCTTCATGTCTTTGTCAGTGGGAGAACTTTCAAAATCAGCAAGGGATCAGATACCTATTCCCCACTGTATATAACAATAATAATAATAATAATAATGATAATAATAATCTTTATTTATATAGTGCCAACATATTCAGCAGCTCAATTCAGTTCATATACAAACAGTCAGGGCCGGGCTGGGACCAAAAAGCTGCCCTGGAAAACAAGCCCAAGCAGCCCACATACTATATCACCCATCAGTCGCGATCAGTGAAGTTTGCTTTTACATTGTCATGGCCTCATCACTTTCTTAAAGGAGTTTTCTGAAGAGCCGCATGTGAATGGTGCAGCAAAGGGAAATCAACCGTAGCTCAATTTACATGGTGATCTACAAAGCCACGTTTCCCGGGATTGTGGGGTCCCAGCGGTCAAATCTAGAGCGAATGGAAAGTCATCACCTATACAGAAGAGAAGTGATGACTTCCATATTGGGGATAATCAATTTAAACAACATTTAAATGCTGAAAATCACAAAGTCCAATACTGCCTCTCTGACAACAGTACAATAAATAGGAGAAAAGTTAGAGCATGTTGCTACAATATTTTGCATATAAAAACTTGATTTATTAAAGTACTAGAGACATAGTATATACTAAATTACAAAAGACAAAGATGCCACTATTACAAATGCACTAGCACCAAGGTACAGTGGAAAAATCATACAATTGCTTCATCAAGAGGACTCCTCTTGATGAAGCAATCGTGATAACAAGCAAGAAAACCAAGCGAAACGTACGTCAGGAGTCTGGTACTAAGGGGGTTCCCTCCTCCCTGCACTATACGCACTATTGGTATGGATCTGGACCTCTAACAGTTTTGGACTGATCAGCTCACTAGTTGAGCAGCAACCATATATGGGGGTGGTATTTCACAGTACAGCCTGTCTACAATTTTGTGATGATTTATTGGCATTTCTGTGATTCCCTAAACAAGGGTTTATTTCACCTATGGTTTGCATTGATTGTCAATCCTATTGTATGATTTTTCCACTGTACCTTGGTGCTAGTGCATTTGTAATAGTGGCATCTTTGTCTTTTGTAATTTAGTATATACTATGTCTCTAGTACTTTAATAAATCAAGTTTTTATATGCAAAATATTGTAGCAACATGCTCTAATTTTTCTCCTATTTATTGTATGTATTATATATAGAGCTGCTGAGCTCCACTGGGATTTCCCAGTATCTCTACTTACCAAACTATAAGGAACTATATCAACTCTCTGACAACAGTACAGGAGAAGTGGTACTGTGCAGTGTATATATACAGAATAATACAGATACTGAGCATTACACCCAGTATACAGGACAGGAGAAGTGGTACTGTGCAGGGTATATATACAGAATAATACAGATACTGAGGATTATACCAAGAGAAAAACATGCTTTACCCATAAGGTTGGGATGGTCTGGTGGGGGTTAAACTGTGAAATAGCCCAGACACCTGTGATGCAAGCTGCAGGTGTCTGGGCCTCAGTTGCTCTTCATCCACTGGACCTCCTGGCAGCATGGGAAGCTATGTCTGATAAGTATGGGTGAGTGTTTGCTTTAAATGGTCCTCTTTACAATGTATTATGCTGTCTATAGGACACATCAGAATTATAAAAATACTTAGAGTTAGGACTACTCCAATTGAGACATTCCTTGACGTTTGGAGGAGTAGCTCAGGAGATTCAATGCTGCAATCTCCTGCTAAATGTCTCTATTTTTGTGCAGTATGGCATAAACAGGTGTGGATACACATATATATTTTTTTGCAATTTCCGGCTGTGCTGGCATCTTGTTTTTCTGAGGATTATACCCAGTATACAGGACTGAAGAAGCGATATTGTGCAGTGTCCACCACACACATCCAGATGTACACACATACAGTATGGGCCTTTTCATATCTGCGTTTTGGCTGTGTTTGGCTTCATTTGCAGTTGTATGTGTTTTTACCCCTAAAAACACATTCCAAAACGCAGCCATAGGGTTTAATTCAAAAGCAATGCAAAACGCAAAACGCATGTGCTTTTGCAAGTGCAGCCAAAAGCGTGGGCTGCAATGCTTTGGGCTGCATTTGCAAAAACACATGCGTTTTGCAATGAAGCCAAACACAGCCAAAACACGGATGTGAACTGGGCCTATGTATATACAGTATATGCATGTATGTATATATATATATATATATATATATATATATATATATGCACATACATTCATTTGACACACACACACACATCCATATGTACACACATACATTATATTTACGCACACATCCGTATGTACACACACAGTATATGTGTATATGCAGACACATCCATTTGTACACATATAATATATATATATATATATATATATATATATTTATATATACATATACACATCCATATGTACACACACACTTCCATGTATACACAAACATCCATATGCACACACACAGACACATGTATACACACAGACACATGTACACACACACACACATCCATATGTACAGACACATCCATGTATACACACATACATCCATATGTACACACACAGACACACATCCATGTATACAGACACACAGACACATCCATATGTACACACACATCAATGTATACACACACACATCCATATGTACACACACTTCCATATGTACACACAGACACACATCCATATGTACACACACACTTCCATATGTACACACAGACACACATCCATGTATACACACACATCCACATGTACACCCAGACACACATCCATATGTACACACACACATATCCATGTACACAGACACACATCCATATTTACACATGGACACACATCCATATGTACACACACACTTCCATATGTACACACAGACACACTTCCATGTATACACACACATCCACATGTACACACAGACACACATCCATATGTACATACACACACATATCCATGTACACAGACACACATCCATATGTACACACGGACACACATCCATATGTACACACATATCCATGTATACACACACACATCCATATGTACACAATCATACAGTACACACACACATTTACAGTACACACACATATACATGGAGAGGGAGGGATATACATAGTCTTACAGTGCTGCTCTGCTCCCTGAGTCACAATCACCATCCAGGACAGGACTCTGCTCTGCGGTCCTGTCACTCTGTCTATGGGATTGATGGAAGTTGCTTGACAGTTCACAGATCTGGGGGGGGAGGGAGGGGGCAGAGAAAGTTCAAGCAACTGCCATAAATCCCCTGTGCCTCAGATGGCAGCCACCAGACAGCATCCAGACATCTCACTGCAGAAACCTCCAGGCAGGAGCATAATACTCCTTCTTACCGCCCAGGATGAAGGAACTCAGCAGACGCAGGAGATGAAGCCAGAGGACGTGCCCGGTACCAGCAGACAGTGCAGGTACTGCATGGCCCCAGGCCCTGGTCAGCAGCGTGTACATCAGGTGTCCATCAGCTGGAGCCGCTGAGGAGTGGAGGAGCTGTCATACTCCTCCTCCAAGAACCGGCTGCAGGAACAGAGCCGGAAGCTCCACACCAGAAACACCTCTGCGGCTGCGGCTACTGTGCAGCTCCCTGGCTGTGCCCGGCCAGCGGCCGCAGAAAGACAGAAAGGGGCCGCAGGCGACCTCTTAAAGGTAAAGAGCGGCCGCAACGGCCCAATTCCCCTTCAGCCCACCGGGAAAACTCCCGGTATGCCCTATGGCCATTCCGGGCCTGCAAACAGTCATAAGTAACAGTTATCAAGGAATACAATATGTAAAGCAAAATATTGACAGCCCTGCTCATAAGAGCTTACAATCTAAATTAATATATCTTTTTATATTTATTATATATATATATATATATATATATTTATATTTATTTATTTATTTTTTTCCCATCTTTATCATTTTAAAAATTACAAAGAGGAACATGGGCCTATGCCAGTGATGGTCAACGTTTTGAGCTCAATGTGTCAAAATTTGCTGAAAAACCAAGCAAAACTTGGGTGGTGTGTCTCTTTGAGAAAAACCCCCCATAATTTTCTGATATTTGTAGCTGTGTATATAGCCCCTTAGTGATAGCCCCCATCTGGTACATACTCCATCTGAATAGCCCCATTCTGTTCACGGGCATACACGCTATTGAAAGCACAATGTTACATGTCAGCCTGCTCTGGAAGGCTGGCTAATACATGACGCCATTACCATTGTGTGGTGCTAATGGACAGCTCTTCAAATATGGGCGGTGTCAAGTGACAGCCAATGGGAACACAGTAGCCACCACAATTCAGTTCACACGGGGTGCGGACTACAGCACGCTGAGGCACACCTACGGGAAATCATAGACAACGTCTTTCCATCGCTATCGCCCTGTCACACGCCACAACACGGAAATATTGCCTTAACGATTGCGGCTGATTACTGAGCACTGTTCAGGAATCAGGCGACGGCCGAGGGGCGATTATCGCCGCGAAATTGGCCGATCACACGCCGCAACCGTGAGGCAATTTCACGGCGATTGCTTTGGGGGGACAATCACCTTTCAGATTTCCAGCCGAGATTGCGGCGTGTGACGGTACCTTTAGACCGCCATTGACCCCCTAGAACTTCAGTCTTTCATTTGAATGGAGTAGAAGTGAAGCATCACACTCTTGTTGCATTTATTCTTCAGATAGCTGAGTGCATTGAGAAAGAACGGAGCACAGTTCATTCGCCAGTGAATACATTATTTAGAAATTTTGAATAAAATGTAAAATCTCATTTTCGTTTTTTATATAACACTTTTATAATTGCTTAGGTATTTAATAGATTTGAATTGCTTTGAAAAGTAATAATGAATACGACATTAACATTGAGTTGCCATCTGATAATTATAACAATTTGTGACAGTCACATCTGGGGTGACGTCAGACGCTTTTATTCGAATCGTATTGTTCCTTATGGGATTTATCTTCTATCTTCTGTTAATAATTGCCACCATGACATCTGCCACCCAGATCACAAACAATTAGATGTATTTCCCATTTATTTCTGTGCTATACAACCAGACCCATTTACAGCCATTTCATTCTTTTAGCATTTTAAATGCTATTTACTCTATTATATTTACTTGGGAGCTTATTCAGCAGTTTATGTTTTACTACTCTATGATTTGTTTTTCTTTCTTGGAATATAATTGGGCTTCTTTATTACCAGTGAGAAAAGTGCAGAAACTAAAGGAAACAAGAGAGAAATTACAATTTGGGAGAAAGTTATCACTAATGCTATATAAAGAGATTGTGGAGAGCAATAATGAGTAATTCGGCATAATGTTTTGCTAGAAAATAATGATGACATAGACGTTTACTGTAGAGGCGGCCAATAAACACAAGCGTGCCATTGGCTCTGCCTAGTGAGAATAGATGATAAAACAATATTTTATGGCATTTTCAGAGATGCATGCTGACAAGTGTTTATCAACTTAAATTAGTGTAAAAAAACTCCTCAAAATATGTAATGCACAGCGGGGTAGGAAAAGCCGAACTTCTTTTACATAAAACAAAGGCTGATACATAAGAAACATGAAATATTCTAAAGCGGCAACGGAGATGAGAGAACGTGTGATTAGAGACAACAGTTACGTCTTTTCATCACTTTGTCTGGATACCGAGTACTGTCAAAACGATTAGCAACTTCAATCACAATTTTGTATGAAGATACAAGAAAATCAGGAATTTTGCAAAATGTACATTCATAATAGAGCAATATTTAATTTTCTGTCTGTGCTGAATACATTTATTTTTTTTGTATTAATGGGAACAAAGCTTAAGAAGCTTAAAATCTGATACAGGCTTCCAAATCTTTAAAAATGAACACTCAACCATAAAGTAGAATGAAACAATCTTGGCTGTCTGCAGCTGGCACTAGGGTTTGTCATGCGTGTAGTATAGTGGGTGAGGGAAAGGAAGCAGGATGGCACTAATGGACAAGGAAACCTGGGCAGCTAGTTTGGCCTTGGTATTTTAGATGGTGAGGAGGTCTGGGCCACCATCCTTGTCCTCTGCTCCTTAACCAGCCCTGTGCTACTCCCTTTCACATCCCACCATGGACAGGGATAAAAAGCAATTTCCAAAGGGAAAGCACAAAGAAGCTTCAGCAAGTGCAAAGATGTCTTCAGCTCACCGTTTAAAGGTTGAGTGAAACTATATCAGTGACGTCAGCTGGAGGAAGGGGAGGCTCTCTAAAGGCCAGGGGCATGGTTACCTGACAAACCTCCACCTGCAGAGCTGGCCACCCCACATAGACATCAGCAGCTTTAGCAGCAACCACAGAAGAACCAAAGGAAATTTACTCTGAATTAAACAGAGCAATTCACATGGACTGCAGAGCCGTCAACAGAGGACAGGGGTGCTGTTGAGCTGGTGGTATACAGATTCATTATTGATTTCAATCACAGCTGTTTAAGCCTAAATGCAGTTAATTCCCCTTAGTTGCATCACTGAACTGAGGAGAACTGGAATTTGCACTGATGGAAAGATCTAATCCCAATAAAGTGCAAATAATTTCAACTTTAGGTAGTCACTTTGCAAGCTTTAGCAGAAAGGGAAATTTTGTAAATATTTGATTATTTATATCAGAGGTCCCCAACTCCAGTCCTCAAGGCCCATCAACAGTGCAGGTTTTCAGGATTTCCTTAGCATTTGAAAGTTGGTGATTTACCGTAATCTCCTGCACATTTGAGAATTACCACTGTCAAATGCTAAGAAAATCCCGAAAACATGCACTGTTGGTGGGTTTTAAGGACTGGAGTTGGGGACCTCTGATTTCTATCACAAAAATGTCCAAATGACAAAAATACCCTCCCAAGTGGGGAAGCTTCTACAACAGTCAAATTGAACACTGTCTGGATCAAATAAGTCCAGAAAAAAATCAAGCTTGGAGAGCTGTAAAGCGCTGTGGATTTAATAGCGCCATATAAGTGATTATACATATATATATATACAGGGGGGCAATTTATATGGATACACCTATATAAAATGGGGATGGTTGATGATATCAACTTCCTGTTTGTTACATATTAGTATATGGGAGGGGGAAAACATTTCCAGACGGGTGGTGACCATGGCGGCAATTTTGAAGTTGCCCATTTTGGATGCTACTTTATTTTTTTCAATGGGAAGAGGGTCATGTGACACATCAAACTTATTGAGAGTTTCATAAGAAAAACAATGGTGTGCTTGGTTTTAATGTAACTTTATTCTTTCATTAGTTATTTGGTTATTTATGGTCACTTATAAAATGGGTTCAAAGTGCTGCCCATTGGGTTGGATTGTCAATGCAACCCTCTTCTCCCACTCTTGACACACTGATATCAACACCGCAGAAGAAATGCAGCACAGGCTTCCAATATCCGTTGTTTCAGATGCTGCACATCTCGTATCTTCACAGCATAGACAATTGCCTCATTCCCCACACATCCAATGGCATTATAATCAGATGAGTGATGAGGCAAACGTTTTAGTGAATGGTGAAGTTAACAAACAAAACCACCGCTATTGGTCTGACACTAACCCACAGTGGATAGATCCCTTCAAGACTGTTGGAACACAAAAATTGATGGTATGGTGTGGTATATGGGGTACAAAGATAATGGGGCCATTCTACATCAATGGAAACCTCAATGCCACTGGATATCTGAAATTCCCACATGATTCAGATATCCAGTGGCATTGACGTTTCCATTGATGAAGAATGGCCCACTATCTTTGTACCCCATATACCACACCATACTTCAATTTTTGCGTTCCAACAGTCTTGGAGGGATCTATCACTGTGGGTAAAGGTACCGTCACACGCTGCAATATCGCCTGGTGACATGCTGCGATCTAACATGCGCGCTCACAATTTTCGTGGTCACCACACGTGCCGCAATGTCGCCCTGAACCTAACGCGATGTGTCGATCCGGAAATCGCCTACAGCGGAACCAATCTTACCTAATTCCATTGCAGCTTCACACGCCGCAATCTCAAAGGCAATGTGGGAGTACATGTTCAGCGTGGCGAGGACATAAGCGTGCCACAGTGGTTGACACTGCACCCCATACACACTCATTGGACAACGCAACAGCGTTACGATTGGCCAGCCTGCTCTGGAAGGCTGGCTAATACATGACGCCATTGTCTATCGGAGTTTGGCACAAATACACGCTCAATTGTGGCTCCTGCAACACACTTTCGAGGCGCCAAAGCGTCACACAGGAGTGGTGTTGTGCAGTACAGTGGATTACTCTAAAGAATGGCTATGTGTGCATCTGTAGGTGATGGCGGTAAGATACAAACCACACTATGCACATATGTGCCTGCATTGGTCACACATGGCAGAGTTGCCATGGCTGAACTGAACTATGTGTGTGCACACATGTTTTGCGTGTGTGTACTGAAGAGTGCCTACATCCCTTACAAACACCATTGCATTCTCAATGTGTGTGGACACGTTCCCATGTGGTCAAACACATCATAATGGACATGTACACACAGTCATGGCATACAGTGTGGGCCAAAGGGCTGGACCTGTGTACTGGACATTAGCACACAATGGTGCACGGACCCATCAATACCATTTAACAGATCACATACCTATGTGCACAGCATAAAGCTATGTGCAACTGCCCTGTATTCAAAAGTAACGACAGACACAGTTTTTCTTTAGGGCAGCACGGAGGCTT
Source organism: Allobates femoralis (assembly GCA_033576535.1). Lineage (NCBI taxonomy): Eukaryota > Metazoa > Chordata > Amphibia > Anura > Aromobatidae > Allobates > Allobates femoralis. The sequence continues at coordinate 552,204,023 of JARQOC010000001.1, read as the reverse complement.
CTTTGGTTCTGAGGTCCTGGGTTCAATTCCCACCAAGGACACTAAGGACAACATCGGCAAGGAGTTTGTTGTTCTCCCCGTGCTTGCGTGGGTTTCCTCCGGGCACTCCGGCTTCCTCCCACATTGTAAAGACATACTGATAGGATATTTAGATTGTGAGCTCCAAGAGAGACAGCATTACTCATGTATATATGTAAAGTGCTATCGAATTAATAGCGCTATATAAATGAATAAATATTATTATTATTGGTTTAACTTTTTATGCACAAAAAAAAGGTATTTGAACAACATAAAAAACAGAAGTGTCAACATCACACAAATAAAGACAAAATGATGATTAATAATGGCCATACCCAAACGTGACAGTGCAGAACAAAAAAAAATAACTAACTAACTAATGTGTCAAAACCCAAAAGAAAAAAACACATCCCCAATCCTCCTGGTGCAGCCACCCTGGTGACTCCACCCCTCCTCATGTTTCTGCCTCACAACACCAGCCACCCTACACCTGCTGGTGCTGCCAGGCCACTGCCCCAGGGCCATTAAAGTAGGAGCAGTATGCGTCTCTGCTGTTCCAGGCATCCAGCTGACTCAGACCATGGCTCAGCGGCTGGAGTGGCGCCACACCATGGTCGGCAGCACGCCAATCCTCGGGACGGAGCTCCCCTGTTGTGGGGTCCACAGAATCCACATAACTTGCCGGCGTTTATGATGACCGATCCCTACGATGCAGGAAGTTATGCAGCACACAGCAGGCCAGCAGTACCAAATCGATAGATTCCAGTTTCATATGCAAAAGCGTATACCCCCTCCGTGTCCAGTTTCACACATAATGATCCTTGACACCAATGACAGGTCCTACAGCACTACATTGTTACATAAATATGTGTTGAGGTCATTCCTGTATGTACATTTTGTGTGGTACACCATATGAGCCGTTTTACATGATACAGCTTTGTAACTTGGCCTGGTCAGGCCCAAACCACATATGCCCGAGTCATGTGCAGCATGTCTAATCTGTGTACACATGTAAAGCCCATAAATGCTTCTGCATACACAAGCTAACTACCAGACCACCAGTCATTACTAGTGCTGGATATGTATTGGCCACACAGGGTAGGGTGTGACCTGATATGTACATGTATGTGTTTGGGTAACAAACTATGTTTTTTGTGGCAGATGGCTGAGGGTCCTGAATTTGTGCATGACCTCCTAGCCATGTACCAGGACCAGGAATGCCTGTGGCGGGTGGCGTTGGCTGAGTACAAGAACAAGGCGGTGAGGGCTGTGGCCTACAGGCACCTTGTCGAGCTGGACAGTGCCGATGGCTATGGAAAAAATCAAGCGCCTGCGCACCATGTTCACCAAGGAACATAAAAAGTGCATGGACGCTCAGTCCGGGGCTGGAGCTGAGGAGGTCCCTAAGCCATGTCTGTGGTATTATGACCTTCTCACCTTCACCCTGGGCCAGAAGGCTCCTCGGCCAAAATGGTGCAGCAGGCGGCTTGCCCAACCATCTTCGGCCACAATCCAAGAGCCTGAACAAGAGAACAAGGCCACACCTTGTTGGTTGCACTGATGTGTGGGTTCATGGACATGTCGAAGGCACAACCGTGTTGTTCTTTCACCATTCTTCTGTGTCTTCTGCTGTGTGTTGGGTCGTGGCTGTTGACACAGATTGTGCTGTCTTATGTTGGGTCACTTGGCATATCAATTTGGAGGCTCAGGTGAGTCCAGAGCAATGGTCTACTTCTTTCTTCATCTCTCTTTCCAACCCTGCTACTGTTGATTTAGGTGTTTGGCATGTTCAGATATGCGGCATCTGGTGCTGGGTGGTTGGTTGTGGTAATTTTTGTCAGCACATTGCTACTCTTGTTAATTTTTGTTTTTTCTATGTTTGATTTACAGGCCCCTTGGGAGTCTGGCTCCAGTGCAGAGGACCCACCACTGGCCAGGCTCCACCATCAACATATTTGGGGGAGCATGTGCCTGATCCCAGTGGTGGGGGGCCATGCCCAGGGCCTAGCTCAGGTATACAATGGCGACACACATGTGCCCCACCCAACACTGAGCTGGGTACCTGGGCAAAATGGGCCCTATTGGACAGAGACAGAGACAGAGGACCCCCGCCACTTCAATCGGGCACATGGCCAGTGAATTGGTGTGCCGCATGGAGCCAGAACAACGTGACATTGCCGAGAAGGCCATCATTTGGGTTCTGGTAGCGGGCGTGGATGGGTCACTGAGATGGGGTTGTTACCTCGCCATCCCCAAGAAAACAAACCCCCTGCCCCCTGCGGCCCAAAAACACATGGCTAGAGGTCGCCAAACTCAGGATCCTCCACATCCCCCACGAAGACTGCACCACAGAAGGGCCCCCAATGGGTGGGACTACGGGGATGAGGGGGAGGAGCCATTGTCTGAGCCAGCAGAGGACGAAGAAGAAAGGCGCTACTAGGCAATGCACAACATTGCATCCTGTAAGGCCAACCGTAAGGCAATTTCACGGCAATTGCTCCGGGGCGACATATGGCCTTTATGATCTCCAGTCAATATTGCGGCGTGTGACAGTACCTTTAGTGTCAGACCAATAGCGATGGTTTTGTTTGTTAACTTCACCATTCACAAAAAAGCTTGGCTCATCACTCATTTGATTATAATGCCATTGGATGTGTGGGGAATGAGTACCTCACTTTATTTGAGCTGTGGTCATGTATTTTAGGCTAGGGTCACACTTGCATTTTTTCCATGCATTTTTCACACTTGATTTTTGTGAAAAACGCATGGAAAAACACATCCATAGGCCCCAATGCAAAAAATGCATGCCCCGATGGCAAAAACACATGGCTAAAGTGCCATGCGTTTTTTGGATGTGTTTTTGGCTCAGCACCAAAAAATGCATCATGCTGCATTTTTTGGTCCTTTGTCAAAAACGCATGCGCTTTTTTAACATGGGGCCCTATGGGAAACGCATGCAAATCCGCATGGCACTAAATGGTACCATGCGTTTTCACGTGCATTTTTGCATACGCTTTTTAAGACTGCTGCAGACTTAGCAGCAAAAACGCAGCCCAAAAACGCAGGCTGCAAAAAGCAACCTTAAAAAACGCAGCCAAGTGTGACCCTAGCATTAAATGATTTTATCATTGGTCGTTATGTGCCTTAATAAAGCTTTATACTTCATATTTTCTTAAATATTGTGTGGTGTGCTGCTGTTTGGTCAATTCTTTTTCTCTGCCATTAAAGGCTAGGGTCACACTTGGCTGCGTTTTTTAAGATTGTTCCTGGCAGCCTGTGATTTTCGACTGCGTTTTTGCTGTTAAGTCTGGAGCAGCCTTAAAAAACGCATGCAAAAACGCATGGGAAAATGCATGGTATCATTTACTGCCATGAGTTTTTGCATGCATTTCACATAGGGCCCCATGTTAAAGAAACGCAGGTGTTTTTGAAAAAGCACCAAAAAATGCATCATGATGCATTTTTTGGTGCTGAGCCAAAAACGCATCCAAAAAACGCATGGCACTATAGACATGCGTTTTTGGCATTGGGGCGTGCGTTTTTTGCATGGAGGCCTATGGATGCGTTTTTCCATGCGTTTTTAACAAAAGTGTGAAAAATGCATGGAAAAAATGCAAATGTTACCCTAGCACAAATTGGCTTGTGGCACCCCTTTTGCTGTATCACTATCAATGGTATCATGCACCCCTCCCCATTGTTTGACATAACAAGTAAAAACTCATGTTTGTACACAAACCGGTCTAATATGTTCACGAGCTGTGATGTGGCCAGACCAATATGATCAGTGGATTGACATCAGTGCCCCAAGTGGATCCTTAGTATAACTGATATATTTCTTATAAAAAGCATGCTAGGGCTATATCTGCTCCTCTAAAGGAGGTGATAAATCACAGGGTTAATTGCAATGCAAAAATCACACAGTAGAAAGGTTACCTGCATAATAGAGAAAGTAGCAATAATTATTTTCTTATTGAATCCACTTGTATTTAAGAACCCGAGACCTTGTGTTCCGATGATTTATGGATCAGCGAGGAATGCAGTTGCTATGGTGACCGCTATTACCAAGCAATGTTTACATATGAATAATTGCAGGTATACAAAATAGACTTGTTTTATGTTTACAAGAAATTGTGCCCATGTGTTTTACTGCTGGTACCACAATCATAAAACTATCAAGACACGTGATCAATGGAATCTTGTAGATGGTCCCATAAGGCCACCAGATGTGTTACACATTGATAAAATGCACTTGTATGTTGTCTGAACTAAATGTCACCCAGACTTCCTACAACTTTTAAATACTAGATGTTTTTATTTCAGTTTGTGCAAAAAATTTAGAGCGTTATCATTTGCAATGACCTGCTGTTTACAATATGGCATCATGTCATTTTACTATGGATGCAAGATACCACTTTTTGCACTTACCGTATTTAGTTGTACAGTTGTGATCAAAATAATAGCAGTGTGTTCAAAAACGTTAATTAAGCCCCAAATCTTTATAATAGTTTTCATTTCCATGTATTAGAAACATTATACATAGTTATATAACTCAAAACATGAAGAGAAATGGACGGTATATAATATTTAACTACTTTACAGAAAATAACAAAAAATGAAAACTGCGCTGTTCTCAAGAATAGCAGCATCTGCATTTGTATTTACAAACTCAAAATTTGCACTATTTTTTAGGATTTAGCATTCCTGTGGATCACTAACCTAATATATAGTTGTATAACCACAGTTTTTTAGAACTGCTTCATACCTATGTTGCCAAGAGTCAAGCAACATCTGGCACTTGTCAACTGTTATTCCAGCCCAGGATGCTTTCACTGCATCCCACAATTTATTTGCATTTGTTAGTTTTGCCTCCGAAACACCATTTTTGATATCACCCCACAATTGTTCTATTGGATTACGATCCGGTGATTTGGCTGGCCACTTCATAACCTCAATTTTGTTGGATTGGAACCAGGATTTTGCTTGTTTGCTGGTGTGTTTTGATTTGTTGTCTAGTTGAAACACCCATTTCAAGGGCATTTCCTCCTCAGCATAAAGCAAATGCAAGCTGGTCCATGATCCCTAGTATGCGGTAAAGAGGCCGGCACCATAGTAAGGGTAACATGTCCATATCATGATGTACAGTGGCTTGAATTCAGAGTTTGGGGGTCGTCTGATGAACTGTCTGTGGTCATTGGACCCAAAAAGAACAAATGTACTTTCATCAGTACACAAAATAGTTCTCCATTTCTCTTTAGGCCAGTTGATGTGTTTTTTCTTCAATACATGTCTTTTTTTTTAACAGTGGGACTTTGCAGGGACTTTCTTAGCTTCACACAGGCATCTTCTAACTGTCACAGTCCTCACAGGTGACATGAGACGTCTTTGATCGGCCTGGAGCTCATTATTAGCTTAGCCTTTGCCATTCTGGTTATTCTTTGATCCATTCAAATGATAGTCTTCTAGTTTTCTCCACGTTTCTCTGGTTTTGCTTTCCATTTAAAAGCATTGGAAATCATTGTAGCTGAACAGCCTATCATTGTCTGCACTTCTTTATAAGCTTTACCCTGTGCAATCAACTCTTTAATTAAAGTATGCTGTTCTTCTGAACAATGTCTCAGGCTTTCAAGGAGAAATTCAAGTACAGCATGTGCTGGATTCACCCAGAAATAAAGGACACCTGATTCACACCTTTTTCTTCCCAGAATGATTGACCTCCCTAGTTGAACTCCACACTGCTATTATTTTGAACACACCCACTTTCAAATAATTATTCATACACACAAACTCAAAAACATGTCTGTTGGTTTTGTAAGAAACTACTGCACCAACTGGTAAGTTGTTTGACAGGTGGTAATATAGTTTATACCAATAATTGTGAATAATCTGGTCAGTCATATTTGACTGCTATCATTTTGAACACTACTGTACATATATATATCTCTCCCATATATACTGTTTTTCTAAAAGAGATCTAAAAAGGTATGGCCCTAAAATAACATCATGACTATAGAAATGTAAACAAATATTAAGCTGAGCTCACTTGTCCAGTTCTCATCTATAAGAACAGATCCTGCAGAGATCTGAGCCAAAAAAAGTTCTGCAAATTCAACTTTTTCTTCCATTGTTAAATAAATAATTTCTACAGGATCAATTTTTTCAACATTGGAGTCTATGGGGAATTAATCCGTTAACTGATTACTATTTAGCCCCCATTTTTGTTTCATTTCTAAAGGATTAATTTTTTGCTCACAGGGTCCATTTCACGTGGAAGGAGCTACAAATAGCAATCTGTTCATGGAGTTCACAAAAAGGTCTGTTTGTTCAACTTTTTGCCAACAGATCTCTGGTCATGTGAACTCAGCGTTACTCTGCTTCTATAAATGATACAGGGCAAAGCCTCCTAATTTTAGAAAGTGGTAAAAAGTGGTAAAAATATAAGAAAGCCATCCGGGTGGCCTCAGAGCATGCACAGCACACATTCTGAAGCTGGCGAGTACACCCAAAACTCCCCCACAATGTACAGGACCAGAAAAGATGTGTCATACCAGGAATGAACACACAGAGATTTCAAATGCTGGGAATGTGCATGAAAATTAGGTTATCACGTCCTCCGAGGAATAATAACCACAGAGCATGGGGGGAAAATGGGCCCAGAGAGAATGCCCAGAGTGGCTGCACACCAAAGACACCATCCTAATCACCATACCAACATGTAAATTATAAAATAACTTTTCTCAGTGATTACAGTACACTTTTAGCTCAGACAGGGATGCTTAGGGATGTTCTAGGAAGCTGCTGGGACAGGTAGTGATAGGTTTGGGGGCATGAAGTAGCTGACAGGTTCCCTTTAAGCTAATACAAATCCATAAAAGATAACGGGGAGAATGATTAAAAAAAATAAAAGCTGGTGGAAGATGTGACTGATTTAGGATTAGGGTAGATTTGCACTATACTTTTTTACCATAAATTATTTGCTATATTAGGGACGTTTTTTGTACTTTGTAAAAACGAGTCTGATGTGCAGCTACCAATAATCTCTTTTTATGACTTCACAAAAGTTGCTGTGGTTTAACGAACAAGTGTTTGCTCAATAATCTGCTAATCACTGTCCTTGGGGGTCAGTTGTTATTATTTTTTCTAGCAGAGTTAGTTGAGATATCAGCCGAGATCTCAATCTTTGCATGTGGTGCCTCCAATGTGATGGACTTCAGGAAAATGGCTGCAAAGATCTTAAACTGCACATGTGCTGCCTATGCATTTATTTTCCTGCATTCAATCACATCCACCAATGGGAGATTAATGGCGCCTGCCTTACACCACCATGATACAGCCTTTTCACAACCCAGCGCCTGCAACATCGCAGCACTGGTGCTGCCGCAATCTTCCTGTAGGGGTGACCCTACTTTCTGTGGCCTCACTCCAATGGCGCTAGGTCTCCCCCACCGGTAAGCTGCATTCATACTATAATGGTACATTTACACACGGCCACAGGAAGGTAGGAACAGGCAGGCATCGAACACAATTGTGCCTGTTGCCTTGAAAAGACCTCGATGTGGCTGCGTGTAATTCAGGACTTTCCTTCCTGTGTCTTCCCTGAAGGAAGGAAAGTCCTGAATTACACGCAGCCACATCGTGGTCTTTTCAAGGCAACAGGCACAATTGTGTTCCGATGCCTGCCTGTTCCTACCTTCCTGTGTCCGCGTGTAAATGGACCATAAGACTACAAGTTTTCTTCCTCTAAATTTAGGGTGTGTCTAATGGTCTGGTATGTCTTATAGTTTGAAAAGTTCAGTATATGAAAGTACTCTGTAACAGTACTTTCTGCATTTAATGAACATATGAACTTTCCTACTTCTTTTTACAACTTTCCTACTTCAAATTTACAATTTTGATCAAAATTGGTTAAGCTCATACATCTTCAAAGAGACAACCACTTTTGGATGGGTCCCTGATTTTGCACACTCACCTCTCTGTGTGACTCCAGGTCTCCTGCAATCTAAGACAGGGGTCTTCAACCTGTAGCTCAGGAGCCACATGGGGCTCGCGGGCCAGTAATTTGTGGCTTGCGGCTGTATTCCAGCTTGGTGCATGAGCACTAGGTGTAGCAGACAGCTATGAAGAGATGGTTTTGAGACTTTTTTAAGAAGCCCTAGACAGAAGAGCAGTTACATAGGACTACCTGGATCTTGGTTTACCGCCTCAGTGTGATTTCTGTGAAATAGCCTTGCCAGTCATCATACTGTTAATGGGGGCTCTGGGTGTCACTACTCTGAGGGGGTGCGAGATAGAAGTGTCTCGCAGATCTTTCCTATTGTTAAATGTGGCTCCTTTAAAGCTGAATGTGGCTCACAAAGTCAGAAAGGTTGGGGACCTCTGATCTAAGATATAGAGAATAAATTGTGAAAAATCGGAATGTGCCACGTTTCCAGTCAAGTGCACTATATAGCCAGGTGTATGTATCCTGGCCTCACAGTGTACATGACCGGAAATGTGTTGCATTCTGATCATGCATCTCTAAAGCTGGGGGTGCATATATCAGGAGACAGAGACACTCAATGGTGCGTGTAATACACAGCTGTGCGATGCTATGCATAGCATGTTATCACACCCACAAGGGTAGAATAACAAGCTATGTGGGCTGGTTAGTGGGGTGAACTAATTCCCCCTCGACTAGTTGCTGCCACATTAGCGTATTATTACTTTATAAAGATTGGTTTATGTATGCGACAACATGCTGGGACTACAAGAAAATGATTTCAGATATGCATTCAGAACTGCTTGTAGTTCTGGGTACACAGGGGACCTGACAGATTACCTTTAAAGTCTTCAAAAATAGACCTCAATCAAAAATGCACATACTTGACTAGTAATAAAAATTGTAACCTAGAATAAACACAAAATGAACGAATACCCTGCAGGGAGTAGAAATTGAAAAAAACATAATTACTATAGATTACACTACTTTGATTGGGAAAAAAAAGCAAAGCAACAAGATGTACCCAAACAGGATGGTCTTATCAGTTGTATAAACTTCTCTAAGTGCCAGCAGGCCTTAATAGATGTGGATATAGCAGGACATAGACATCACTAAACACCTGCCATTGGAAACTACTAAATGCACAGCCCAAAAAGCGGGAGTCACATCCCTGTATGTCTAAAGAACAAGAAACTAAAGCAGACCAAAGAAATGAGCTGGATGTGGGTTCACGTTCACACGTAGGATAGCAACAAAGAGAGCAAATACCCTGCAGTAAGTAAATAAGTAAATAGTCATAATACACGTAAATAACATAGGGTACATAGTTGACACTATTTTGATCAAAAACAGTTGTCCGTAATTGCTGCAATCTCTAGCGATTCCTTTAATCGAAAAGTTTTTCCAGCGGCTTGTTTGTATAAGTAATGATAGTAATATTTTGTGCGATCAACAAAATGCCTGCGTGAATCACTAAAATCAAGAATATCAAATATTCTTGTTCTTGCCGAATGTAAAGCAGATCAATCCATTTATCTAATGACGCCGTCCTGGTAATCGAATCCATCAGGCCTTACTACCATCAGAAATATATGGTAAAAATCAATTGCATTCTGGACTGAAGTGTCCTACTTTCCTCTGTCTCTGCTGAATTTTTATAATTACTTTCAGCATCTGTACATTGCTACAACTTTCATGAAAGAAATCAATACAGATTTTGTTGTGGAAATGCTGCCAGCATGTAATAGGATCAGTGGATTTTCATCATGGGAGTTTTCAAATTAGTGAACCTGATAGGCTCAATCTATATCTAGGTACGAGACTGTTTATCAGGTTAACAAATATATGCTTTATATCTCACATTCTAATTTTTCATTGTTCCGTGTCCATAAATGTAATCAGAAGGGTGACTTAATGCGCCTGGGAGAGTTACAAACCAGTTTAAATCAGTCTTCGTAGTGACGTTCAATGTAATTGTCAATTAAAATGATCTATATTATGTTTGGTAGGAGAAATGACCATGGATAGGAACCATAAACTACCATAAATATTTTTATGCGTGAGTACAACCAGCATTTGTATCCAGAAGCTACAATGAGTTGAAAGGTGTTTTAAATGAGCTGTATGCAATGTTGATCTTTGCAGATTTACCCTTGTCACACCCAATTATGGATTCACCTGAAAAGGGTGTGTGCATTGACTGTTTTTTTCTTTAAAATAAAATGGTAGCACTGAAATGATACAATGTATCAATAAATGATATAATGATACACTTACATGATAGTCACATCATAGACTAGTCATCGAAATTATAGTGAATCTGTAAGGTGATTTTCTTGTAGCATACTAATGGTATCCTGGAATAAGGCTTGGGCGGCCCTTTCAGGATCAGTAACTTTTATTGCTTTTGTAGCGCCCAGGCTTTGGGGTACTCGGACGTCAGGCGGCAAGGGTTAACTCTCCGCTTGTCACAGGGGATTGCGGCCGCGTCTGACGCCGTGTCCTGGGGTATCTTTTGAAAAGGTGTTTTTATATACAAGCGATTATTTACAAGTTTGTTCTCATGATGCCACCTACAGTTTCTGGTGAAGTAGCACCAGCGCCGCCACAGTCCACCGGAGGTAGATGGGATTGCGGCTGAGATGGTGAAGTCCTCCTCAGGTAGGACTGGACCTCCGGGGCAGTGTAGTGAGGAGGGACAGCTTGGAGTGGAGCTTGCCTAAGGGCAGCAAGTTGGGCTCCCCCTACTGTGCCGGGGTGGAAGGTGTTGTATGTAGTAGGTACCTGCTGTGGATTAGAGAGATCTGTGGCTACCTGTGTGAGCAGGGCGCCACATACCCCCCTAGGTAGCATCAGTACTCCTGGGACTGAGCATTTTTGTTTTGAACAAAAGAATAACAATAATAACAATAAAGCAGGGAACCTATTTACATAGTCTGAAAATATAAAATTTTCAAAAAGATACTGAAAAATATTGAAAAATATAAAAACAGGTAAGTCCGTACGATGCTAGTCCATCCACCAAAGGCTTTAAAGAGTTTGTGGCTACATTAGTCCAATAACTGTAGTCCGTTGAAGTTTTAAAAGTTCAAAAGGGGAAATTTCAAAGAGTCTTTAGGAATTCTCCTAAGATGGTAGGGATTACTTTTTTCTTCTTCTGTTCTGGATATGAACTTAGTTCTTGTATTGGTTAAGACTCTTGAACAGGTTGATTAAAGAGGTCTTGATTTTCCCAATCTAGAGGACATTTTTTTATGTGATCTCTGGATACGGTTTGCCTGGTTCTTCACTGTCCTTGCTGATGACGCAGACTTTGTCAATATCATTTCCAGAGTCTATTAGTATGTAGGGTTCTCGTTCCCACTGGTCGTCTAATTTATGGAGAGTTCTTCTTCTTTTTAGGACCATACTTCCAGGTGGTATTGGTTCTGCTGGAGCATGCTTGTTATAGTCCCTTTACAGGGGCAACTATCAAGAATCTTAAGTAATGGTGTACCATAGTCAACGTGTAGGTAAAGTCGGATCTACTTGGAGTCAGTTTTACATGATCCAAAGCAACTATTTCCAAAAGCTGTTTGGTTATGATGGGATGAAGCTGGGCTTTCTGACTCTGTACATCTTTTCTTTTAAGGCTGCAGGATTTACAATTCTTGCACCATTTTTCAATGGATGACAACATGTCGACCCAAAATACCCTATCCTTCAGTAGCATCTCAAGCTTCTTCCATCCGAAGTGATCAGTTTGATTGTGATAGGCGTTCAGGACCATGGGGATTTCTGATTTTGGCACGATGATCTGCCAAGCAATCTCATGAGTTCTTGGATTTATGTACCACCGACATAATTTATCTTGGTATTGGAACAGTTTACTCCGCTCGTTCCACAGATGTTTGCTTCAGATGGGGGATTTTCAGGCAGCTTTGCTGACTCTTGGGTTATCAGTTGTTTGATTAGACTGACAGCCGGGTCATGGTCTTGTGCTTCCCTCCAGTCGAAGTGGGGTAACGGGTTACTGTTCTTGGAGAGGGGTCTTGATGGGTCTGCTGGCATTGGGTTACTCTTACATGATGGAGGCAGGTAACTCTACTTCTTCCAGCTCGTCTTCATCTACACCCTCTTCTTATAAGTGAGGCATCCTGGAAAAGGCATCCGCGTTTCCGTTCTGGTGCCCAGCCCGGTACTTGATGGTGAATTAATAGTTATAGAGTCTGGCCATCCATCTCTGTTCCATGGCTCCCAACTTCGCAGTTTCCAGGTGGTTAGCGGATTGTTGTCTGTGTATGCGGTAAATTTGCTAGAGGCTAGATAGTGTTTGAACCTCTTGTGACGGCCCAGACCAATGCCAGGAATTCCAGCTTGAAGGAACTGTAGTTTTCTGAATTCCTCTCTGTGGGTCGCAGCTTTCTGCTGGCGTAGGCGATTACCCTCTCCTTGCCGTCTTGCTTTTGGGAAAGGATGGCTCCGAGTCCCACATTGCTGGCATCTGTATACAGCAGGAATGGCAGGTTGTAGTCCGGGTAAGCAAGGATTTCTTCTCCTGTCAGGGCTTCCTTCATTGTCTGGAACGCTCACTCTTGTTCCTTACCACACTTCCACAGAGAATCCTTTGGCTTGCCCTTCGTGGGTTGGCCTACTAGGAGGTCTTGCAGGGGAGCAGCCTTTTTGGTGTACTCCTTAATGAACCACCAAACCCAGGAATTGACATACTTCTGACTCACCGTGGCCGGCTGACTCCGGTTGATACAGGCGATTCTTCTCCTTCCTTGTCACGGGTGGACCGCGCCTGCCGGTAGTGGGGCCCGGTGTAGTGCAGATCAAAATTTAGGACGTCTTACGGGAACAGATTAAAAGGGTTTTTAATTTGTTTTCTTCGTGACGCCACCTATGAGTAGATTCGGTAAGGGCTACCGACGCTGCGGAACCTCCCGGGGTGATGGACAGCAGCAAGATGTTACGCTCCCCACAGGCTGAGCGGTGATCCCCGGGGGCTGGAGCTGCTCAAGATGTTGTGCGGCAGCTGCGGTTACCTTTAGTTCATGACGGACAGTTCATAAGGAGACACGGACACATATAGTCTCTGCAACGGTTCTTTACTGTAACCAGCAGGCAGTACATGGCTTACAGTGGTTGAGTAGAAGACCGGGTGGACTTAGCAGTGATAGTGCTCCTCAGAGATCCGCAGTGTACCTCCTTTCTACCTCCTTAGCTTCTCTTGCCAGCGTCGCCCAGGAATACCAGGTCGGGTACGGGGAGGCTGCTTCAATGCCCTATCCATGATGTACGTTCTGGATTCTTTGGGGAGCCTTGGGTCCCTCAGTGGGTACACCGCTGGTTAGACGACTGGAAACTGGCTGGTGGTGGGGTGCTCCTATAAAGCTGCTCCTCCACGGGGCTGGTTCGCGTGACAGAGGTGAACTGCTGCCAGCTTCGGTACCAGTGAACCGGCTGTAAGTTGTGGGCACGGGAGTCTTTTGGGAACCCGTGTAGAAATGCCCATTCCCGGTAGTTAAGGCCTCAGGTGCTGACACCCGACCGGTGACGGCCCAGGGGCCCGCACGGGGTGCGGAGCCCCCGCTCCTCTCCAAGTTCTAGTCTGCTCTCTTCAAGTTCTAGACTATTCTCTGTGTTCTAGATTACTGTGTTCTCTTCACTACCCTAACACTCCACCCACCAGGACCTAGGATTGGTCCTCTGTTCTAGGTGTTGTATGTTGGGTTGGATCTCAGAGTTAACTATTGCACTGCTTTGTCAAGAGAATATTGCGGCTGCAATACTCCCTTGTGACGCACTCGTTGCGGGGCGCCACACTTCCTTGACGGTCTTGGGTTCTGGCCTCTCTTTGATTGCTGTCTCCTTGTCTGGATCAGGGGCCACACCTTTGGCACAGGCTATGTGTCCCAGGTACTGCACTCTTGACTTTAACAGGTGGTATTTTGATGGTTTTAGCTTCATTCCGTATTTGGCCAGAGATTCAAACACCTCTCCTACATGTGCAACATGTTCTTCATAGGTTTTGGAGTACACGATCACGTCATCCAGGTAGAGCAGTACCGTCTCAAAGTTCTTATGCCCCAGGCAACTCTCCATTAATCTCTGGAAGGTTCTGGGTGTATTACATAGGCCGAAGGGCATGCTGTTAAACTCACATAGGCCCATAGGTGTTTTGCGAATGCCGTCTTCTCTTTGTCTTCCTCGGCTACGGACACCTGCCAATACCCACTAGTGAGATCTAAGGTAGAGAAGTAGTTGGCAGACTTCAACGCAGCTAAGGATTCCTCTATGCGAGGTAACGGGTAAGCATCTATGTGTGTTATGCGGTTTATTTGCCTATAGTCTACACACATTCTCATACTGCCATCCTTTTTCCTGACTAGGACTAATGGAGATGCCCAGGGACTACAGCTATCTCGTATAACCCCTGCGTCCTTCATGTCCTGTAACATTTCCTTGGCTTTTTGATAATGTGCAGGTGGAATAGGCCTGTACCGCTCTTTGATTGGTGGATGTGTACCTGTGGGGATGTGATGTTGTACCACTTTTATCCTACCAAAATCAAGTGGATGCTTACTAAACACTTGCTCAAATTCTTGAATTACCTGGTACACACCTTGCTTTTCATACACAGGAGTGGTGTCAGTTCCAACATGGAGCTGCTGGCACCAGTCCTCCAGTGGGACGATTGTTTGATCAGGTTTTGCCCCTTTTTCGTGGGGTTCGGGTTGCACTGTTTGGATCTCGTTGTTGCTGACTGTGTATAATTTAGCAATAGTGGTATACCTGGGTAATTTAACCTCCTCACTGCCACAATTTAAGATGCGAACAGGTACTCTCCCATTGTGTACATACATCAACCACTCCCCTGGCTGTCAACAGTGTAGGTCTGTGCTCTGTGCTGACAGGCTCCACTAGTGCTTGATAGTCCTGCCCTCTCAGACCTATAGCTGCTCGACACCAAATCATCATTTCACTCATTGGGGGAATCACAATATGAAACAAGTCTGTCACCCGTGCAGTACCAATTTCACCATCTGTAATTGTTACCTGTTGTTGGTGCAGGATGTCTCTGATCTCTTGCTGGAGAACCTTCCTCTGACAGGTCTGGCAGTGTCTACAATCTGTTGAAGCAAAGACAAAACTTCCTCCATGCAATTGCTAACAACATTAGTACCCAGTATGACATAAAGAATCATTTGCATTACTGGCTTCTGCTACTACAAGGACCCCTTGGTTCTGCAATACCACCCTCCCCACCATTATGGGCACTTCTCTAACCCCCATCACAGTGAGCGGTTCACCATTAGATGCATTAAGGGTAGATCTAGTTCAGGCTGTTTCAGTTCTGACTCAGCCCAATACTTCTTATAAAGGATATAGGGAATGGTGGTCACCTGTGATCCGGTGTCCAGTAGAGCAGGTGTCGAGATGCCATCCAGTAGAATGGACAGAAACGGCCTCTGTCCGATGAAGGTCTTGTACCAGGTGGCTGGGCCCTGTTGATCTAGTCCTGAGGTTTGGCCCCGTTCCCCAGGGACTGCCCGTTTAAAGGACAGCTCCTGGCGAGGTGACCGGTGTTGTTACAGCGGCGGCAGATGGGCTCCCCAGTGGAGTTGTAGAGGTCCATGGTTCGTCCTCTATACGCTGCAGCTTGCTTCCCTCACATCCAGGGTACATCCTCTGGGCTGTCAGCAAGTTGAATCAGTGGCTGAGGCTTGGGTTGAGGTTTGGTGCTGGCTGTTGGGTTGCTTTGCTGTAACTGCATAGCGTCCATTAATTTAGTGATGTTTTTATTTATCTGGCGCATCTCAGCTCACAGAGAGTCATATTTGTCAGGCTGAGCAGATTGTGCATTGTGTGTGGCTGCAGACACGGGTAATGGTTTTGAAGTAGCCTGCACCCCACCACTGCACCACCGTTTAATTGCAGCTTCATGGGTCTCTACGGCTTTAACCCTTTGATGGCCATCTCTTTCAGGGTGTTGAAGTCAGCTTCTGGATTGCTTAATGACCACCAACGTACATTTTTCTGTCCTCAAGGGATAGCAGTCCCCGAGTGAATTGTTCAATGAGGAGCTTATTTTCGTCAGGGGCACTGGCGGGGCTGACATGTATAAGGGCACGCAGTGCTTCTTCCAGATGTCAGGCATAAGCTCTTATGTCATTCCACGGCCTCTGGTAGCAGTGATGGAATCGCATGCGTATATCAGCCTCATTGCACTCCTTGAAGGTAGCTCTCAGTTTATTGAATATAGCAAAGGCGGATTTGCGATCCGCAGCAGACCAAGATGCACTTTCTTTCTCTGCTGCACCAGTTAACTGTCCAAGTATCACAGGAGCGCATTGTTGACCATTCATCACATACATATCTAGGACGCTGTTAATTTTTCGTTTGAACTCATCCACTGTACCAGGGCATCCGTCATACTGGGGCAACCACTTGGCACCCAGGGATATATGGGAGTGACATCGGCATTATCGGGGCGACGGCACCCGGGGCTGAGGTGCTGGCAGTGTTACCGGAGGCAGCCATTGATCTTCCGGTGTAATTCTGGGGATCAGCGTATGCACAATCATCGTCGCTAAAGGAGGCCAACATGTTGGAGGCCCCCCTAGTGAATTACAGCCAGTCCTTGAAGAGTTAAACAGTTTGTGAGTTTCCGGATTAGGCCACGGCGCTCGGGAATGTTCGGCTGAGCGATGGGTGCGTTTCAGTTTCGCGCTCTGCGGCTGGCACGCCCCCTTCTTCCCGCTCTTCAGCGCAGTAATGGCAGCGTAGTTGAAACAGTCACTCAATACAGTCAATATCATGGCACACAGTACCGGGCACGGATCCTGTTCGTGATGCCAGAAAAAGATACACTGTAGCGCCCAGGCTTTGGGGTACTAGGGCGCCAGGCGGCAAAGATTAACTCTCCAGTTGTCATGGGTATGGCGGCCGCGCCTGACTCCGTGTCCTGGGGTATCTTTTGAAAAGGGGATTTTATATACAAGGGATTATTTACAAGTTTGTTGTCGTGACGCCCCTGCAGTTTCTGGTGAAGTAGCACCAGCGCCGCCACAGTCTGTCGGAGGTAGATGGGATTGCGACTGAGATGGTGAAGTCCCCTGCAGGTAGGACTGGACCTCCGGGGCAGCATAGTGAGGAGGGACAGCTTGGAGTGGAGCTGGGATGGTTTAGGGAGTACGGGAGCAGTCTATGAGGGTACTGGAGTGGAGAAGAAGGATACACACACGCAGGAAAGTTTCTTTTACCTTTTACTGTTGTTAAGCAGGTAAAATGGTCCAGGGCACTGACGGGTGGACAGGTTGCACAGTGGGTCCCCACAGCAAGTGGGTATAAGGCCTCCTTTGCTTTGTAGTGGTATCTGAAGCACAGCCTGCTTGCAGCCTGACTTGCCTCCTTTCTCTTCCTGACTGTAGTGTCTTCCTCTCCTCCTGTGCGGTCTCCGGGTTACCTTCTCTGAACACTGCGACTTTGCCCTGCTGTGTTTGATTCCCTCTATTGACCCACAGAGGATACCGGGTAGCTGAAGCCTCCACGGTGTGACAAGGTGTTCTGCGGTCCTATAGTGTCCCACACGTGCGGATCACCAATATCCGGTGTTTCTCCTTGGACGAAATCCTCAAGTTCCTCGCTCCCTTTTCTGTCCTAAGCTCCTTACCTTCAGTCCCACTCAGGCTTGCAGGACATAGAAGGGCCACTCCGGGTCACTGGTTTGGGCCTAAACACAGCACCGACCACCAGGATGTCTTCGCAGCTCTCCTAGCGTCTGCACACTCTAACTAACTCTGCCCCCAGCAGCAGTATTTATAGGAGATCTTGCCTAAGGGCAGCAAGTTGGGCTCCCCCTACTGTGCTTGGGTGGAAGGTGTTGTATATAGTAGGTACCTGCTGTGGAAACCCAGATGTGCATTAGAGAGATCTGTGGCTACCTGTGTGAGCAGGGCGCCACACTATACCTTCTCCTGTTATCTTGCTGTAAACCCCAGAAAATTCAATGTTGCATGCTGGCAATCCAAACTGATTATGCACTGCTTCCAATGCTCATAATCCCACCCACCTTTCAGCAGTGATAGTAAATGACAGTGAAGATTTTTACTATCTCTGATGCCAGCATGGGAGCGGTGGGCAATTAAGGACCTAGAGAGCAGTGCAAAATCTGTTTGGATTTACATATGCTTGACTCACCAGCATTGAATTCTCTGGGGCTTACAGATAGATAACACGAGAAGGTATGGCAATAGAAGTTACTGATCCTGAAAGGTCTGACCAAGCCTTGTTCAAGGATACCATTAGTATTATACTAGAAAATCATCCGACAGATTCACTTTAATGCTGGCATTGTGGGACTTGTCCACTTGCTGTCTTGTGACCAAAGTTGCTGCATTACCTAATAAGAAAGTCACATTTAGAATATTACTTAGAACAGTATGGTCAATGGAAAATATAATCTTTTCAACCTATCACTTACCACTGGCACCTTCCCCTCAGCCTTCAAACACGCCTTGATCACACCCATCCTCAAAAAACCCTCCCTTGACCTCACAACTGTCTCTAAATACCGCCCTATATCTCTTCTCCCTTTCGCCTCTAAACTACTTGAACAGCATGTCCACTCTGAGCTGTCCTCTCACCTCTCCTCCTGCTCCCTCTTTGACCGCCTGCAATCTGGCTTCCGACCCCTCCACTCCACTGAAATAGCCCTGACCAAAGTCACCAACGACCTACGGACTGCCAAAAGCAAGCGCCACTACTCTGTTCTCCTCCTCCTCGACCTATCCGCCGCCTTCGACACTGTTGACCACTCCCTCCTACTTTAGATCCTGGAATCTCTTTGCATCATGGACCTTGCCCTCTCTTGGATCTCCTCATACTTAACGGATCGGACCTTCATCGTCACCCACTCCCACACATCCTCCTCACCCTACCCCCTATCTGTCGGAGTCCCCCAGGGCTCGGTTCTTGGACCGTTACTGTTCTCAATCTTCACTCTCAGACTAGGGCAACTCATTGAGTCCCATGGCCTCCAGTACCACCTCTACGCCGATGACACTCAAATCTACTTGTCTGGTCCTGACATCACCTCCCTTCTATCCAAAATTCCACACTGCCTGTCTGCCATCTCATCCTTCTTATCTGCTCGCTTCCTTAAGCTGAACATGGACAAAACCGAGTTCATATTATTCCCCCCAAGACACTCCTCCCCACTACCTGACCTAACCATTGTCGTCAACTACTGCTCTCTCCCCAGTCCCCCACGTCAAGTGCCTCGAGGTTATCCTTGACTCTTCCTTCTCCTTCAAGCCCCACATCCAGGCCCTTGCCACCTCCTGCCGACTCCAGCTTAAAAACATTTATAGGAACCGTACTTTCCTTGACCACGACACTGCTAAAACCCTTATTCACGCTCTCATCATCTCCCGTCTCGACTACTGCGACATCCTGCTCACCAGCCTCCCCAATACCTCCCTTGCACCTCTCCAATCAGTCTTTTTGTAACTATGCATTGTGTTTCAGCGTTGCACCAATACTCATTGTAGGAATGGAGTACCACAATTTTTTACCTCTTTGGAATATGGGTTCACGCCTTCGGTAGTGCACCCTTCCCTCCGCTAGCCACAGGTTCTAGTGTTCTCTGTTATCAGCTATCTACATGCCCCTAAATAATAAGATGTTTTATTCCTAAGAGAGGCTTTGACTGAGTGCAGATGGAAAAGTTGGTTAGGGCCCAGTAAAATGGAAATGCCTCAACACGGCTACTGGGTGGTTATGGAAAAGTCCATGTTTATAAGCTAAGCAATCTGATTTTTCATATTTTCTTAGCTTTTATGCTTATTATGCTTTTCTATTGTCAATGTAGCATGTCTTAGGGTACCTTTACACGCCGCAATCGCGATATGAGGCAATTTAACGTGCACGTGCACATTTTTCATGGTCGCCTCAGATCGCCGATGGCCGTATTACACGCTGCAATCTCGCCCTGAAAAAAAGGCGATGTGTCACCCCGGAAATCGCCTCACCCACAGCGGAACCAATCCGGTGGAATTTCCTCACCGCTTCACACACCGCAATCCCAAAGGCAATGTGGGTGTACAGGTTCAGCGCGGCGAAGAGATAGGCGTGCCACAGTGGTTTACACCGCGCCCCATACGTGCTTATTGGACAACGCAACAGCTTTCCGATTGGTCAGCCTGCTCTGGAAGGCTGGCTAATACATGACACTATTGCCATTGTGTGGTGCTGGACGGACAGCTATTCAAATATGGCGCGGTGTCAACTGACAGCCAATGGGACCACAGTAGCCCACACTAATCAGTTCACACGGGAAGCGGACTACAGCACGCTGTGGCACACCTACGGGAATTCATAGGTGACGCTGATTCCATCACTATCACCCATTCACACGCCACAACACGGAAATATCACCTTCATGATTGACGCTGATTTTAGAGCAGTGCTCAGGATTTATCGCCTCGAAATTCCCCAATTACACGGCGCAACTGTGAGGCAATTTCACGGCGATTGCTCCAGGGCGGCATATCGCCTTTAGGATTCCCAGCCGCGGTTGCAGCGTGTAAAGGTATGCCTTTCTTTCAGGGTGAGATTGCGGTGTGTAACATCGGCGATCTCAGGCGACCATGAAAAATGTGCACGCGCACGTTAGATCGCCTCATATCGCCAGCCGCGGTTGCGGCATGTAAAGGTACCCTTAGGGTACGTGCTCATGGTCCGGAGGAACTATGTGTTGGATGCAGCTCCTCTGGACCTGAGTGAACATACAGGTGGCTGCAGGAAGCCTGCATCTGCCTTGTACTCACCATGTGCGGTGGGTGCGGGGCGGCTTCTCCTTGCAGTCACTTGATGATGAAATGAACATGCGGAGGAGGAGCGGAATGCCGGCAACCTGCACCGCAGCTGTCAAAATGTTGAGGTCGGGTTAAGCATATTGGGTATGGGATTTCTACAAATCCTATACCCTATGCTGATACTATCGTGCGCACCGCTTTTAACGCAGAGGCAAGACGCTAAATCCAAAATGCTGCGTATACTGAGTATGTAGACTTATGTATGTAGACTTATATATGTAGACAGTATTTGAGAGCAGCTGTCTTTTTTTGTAACTTGTGACTTAGGCCAATCAGAAGCTAAAGTTTTCTGCACCACGGAACCAAGGCAGCGAGAGAGAGTGAATATAATACAGGGGCTTAGATTGAAGAGGTAGGGGCTTAGATTGAAACTTCAACAATGAAAAGAAAACAAAACACTGGAGTGGTGCTTTAAATCTGAATTCAACTGAGGCTAGGGTCACACATGCATTTTTTTTTTACAAATCCTGATCCGGTTTTGAGCTTTTAAAAAGCTCAAAACTGGAGCAGGAAACGCTCCTCATAGGAGCCCATCCGGATCTGCAGCCTGCATGAAAAATCATGCAGGCTGCAGTTTTCGTAACGGTTCTAGCCTCCGCAATGCAGTAACCGGATTGCTCAGGATGTGTAATCCTGAGCAATGCGGTAACCGTATATACTTTGCTTATCCCGGCTGCAGGATCCTGAAGACTTATACAGTAGATTTATGGCCATGCTCAGCCCATAGATCTACTGTAAATGCGTACAGGACCTCGGACAGCGCACATACTATACGTACATTACGTATAGTATGACAGCTGCTCACAGGGGAGCTGCTGCTTCATTCATAAAAATGTACAGAACCGACAGGAGTCGGCTTACTGTACATAACATATTAACCTATTACATGCCAACCTAAGTAGGTAGCATGTCTGGATAAAGCATAAACCTGGAAATAAGTCTTTTAAAATGAGATTGCATCATGTCTACAATTCTGAAGTGACCCTAATGTAAGAAAGTAGGACTTTGGACTGGTGCCCATGTCCATCGAATGTAAGAAAACACTGTGGCACTCATCTGGCTAAAGATTTTTGTATGCATTAATTCTGGCTTGGTTTATTACAAGATAGGGAGTGCCCCAACCCCTCACGTCGCCTCCCATTGCTGTGTGTCCATTTTGGGACCAGGGCCACTATGCTACCTGATTTCATTGAGATAGGTCAACACTAGGGATGAGTGAGTACCGTAATATCCATACTCGCTATACTCGCAACGAGTAGGTACTGGTACTCAGTACTCGTTGCGAGTATAGCGAGTATGAATACTTTCACAGTGTATGTAGAGATACACTGCGAAAGTAGCCTAAAAGTGATTAAAAGTTGTTAAAAATAATAAAATTACATACTCACCTGTCCGACGCCTGCATCGGGAACGGCAAAGAAGACATCCGATCACCGGACACGGACCTGTGACTACCAGCCAATCAGATGGCCGGTAGCGATCTGGCCAATCAGATGGCGACACGTCACAACCACGTGATCGCTAATGTCCACCTTATTGGCCAGATTGCAAGGTCCTAGGTGTACTATCAGGACCTTGCAAGCTGGTCAATCAGGTGGCCGCTAGCGATCACGTGGTTGTGACGTGTCGCCATCTGATTGACCAGATTGCTACCGGCCGTCTGATTGGCTGGTAGTCACAGGTCCTTGTCCAGTGATCGGATGACTTCTTTGCTGGTCCCAGTGCAGGCGTCGGACAGGTGAGTATGTAATTTTATTATTTTTAACAACTTTTAATCACTTTTAGGCTACTTTCGCAGTGTATCTATAGATACACTTCGAAAGTATTAGGACTGTTTGCTACTCCCGAGTACACATAAGATACTCGGAGAGTAGAGAGTAGCCGAATACCGCTACTATGTGGCGAGTTCCGAATAGTAGCGAGTATACTCGCTCATCCCTAGTCAATACATGAGCAGGTTTAGGTTAGAGTAGGGGCTGTCCCGAAGTGCGTACACCTCATCGTGGTGGGATGGCTTTGTACCTTTTTGCAATAATTTACTGTATATGCTAAGTACCTTCTTTTTAATGCACTAGTTTTTTAGTTATTTATTTTTTACAGGGTATTTTTACATGCCTGTATATTCTTTTTTCTTAAAGGGAACCTGTCAGGTCATTTATGGCCCCTAACCTATCACTACCTGTCCCTGCAGCTTGCTACAACATCCCTAACCATTCCTGTCTGACCTAAATGTGCATTATAAATGTTGAATAAATGATCTTAATAACTTACATGTTCCCCATTGAGTGGGCGGTCCAATCTGTGTCTATTGGGGTTTCATTGTTCCTTCTGTGTGACACCCCAATGGGCGTAATAATGTTAATCTAGTTCACGCCAACTGGCTTTTTGAGATGCATCCACTCTTCTGGGTATAACATGCAGTGATGTCATTTCTGCTCCTGTGCATTGCGCAGTCTAGTTAGGTGCCCATTGCCCACTTCATCATGCAAACTGCGCATGCTCTGAAGGCGGCAAGGTGGCCGCCGAGTGCTGGTAATGCTGGGGTTATCCCAGTTCACTGATGAACGTAAACTCGGATAACTTTTCACATGGCAGTCGGTACCCACAGCCCAGCTGTAAAGTGAGCTCTTCTCTCATGGCTGTGCTCTGGTGTCATTCTGTGCTCATTTCTGTCAGTAGACGTATTTGTCTGATGTCAAAGATGTAGCTGAGCTGAAGACAGAAGACCCATGGATTACATCAGAGTGAGGAAGATGGAGACCCTAAATATGTTTTGTGTTTTATTTCTAATACTAATTTTTTTTCTCTGTGTTGTGTTTTTTTCACTGTTTACTAGAAATTCATGATGGCTGGATCTAATTTGGCTTGGGCCTTACCACACTGAGAATTCCAGCCCTAGCTGCCTGGTTTTACCTGGCTTTTGATAAAAATACGCGGGAGCCCACGGATGTTTAGTGGCGATAAATTATCTGACAGATTCCCTTTAAGATTAGTTTTGAGGGTCAGTGTGAACATGCTCCTACAGCTCCTTAATATCAAGGAGGACTTGTCACCTCCTGCTGCATGGCAAACTAAATGCAGAACTGAGTGCAGCATGTCTGCTGCATTCAGGCAAGAGCTCCTCCATGTTTCTACCCCCCTGTAAGCTTTAAAAAAGACATTAGAAAACTTACAGATAAGAAGTCTAATGGGTGGGATCTTAAGTAGGGATGAGCGAGTATGCTTGTCACTCTCGGTACTCGCACAAATATCTCGGTACTCGGGGTACTCAACGAGTACTGAGTAATCTCGCGATACTCTTGCTATGCTCAGGGTCCACCTCCCTGCATGTTGGCACTCTTTACAGAGCCAGCCCGTATGCAGGGATTGGCTTACAGCCACTGTAAAGCCATAGCCCTGTTGGTTGTGACTTTACAGTGATTGGCTGGCCGCACAGCGTGATCAAGTCTTTATAAGACCTAACCGCGCTGTGCTCGTCACTCTGCTCCACAGACAGGCAGTGTAGGGAGAGGTGCTGCTGATTGAGGGACAGATTTGTGGCCTTTCAGCTAGTGTAGGCGCAGGGCTGCCAGTCTAATTACCACAACTGTCCTTCTGAGGACTAATAGAGCTGTATACAGGCAGGCAGGGAGGCAGGGTATATAGCAAACTTCGTTGTGCCAGTATACCAGCCTGCATCACATCTGGGGCTGGTGGACAGGCTGGAAATCTCATCCATCCCAAAACAGTGCTTTTAGGGATTAATTTAGCTCTGTATAGGCAGGAGTGGGTTGTAGCGGAAATTAGGATACGCCAAAACACTCGGTATTCTCGTCAGCGTTTGTGTCTGACCGGTCCACCTGCTGTTATTTAACCTCTAATCTTACTCTCAGTGTCCATAAAAACCAACTCTTGTCTGCATTCATTTACCATTTTTGTGCGGCAGGAGTGGCTTGTAGCGGAAATTAGGATACGCCAAAACACTCTGTATTCTCATCAGCATTTGTGTCTGACCGGTCCACCTGCTGGATTTAACCTCTAATCTCTAATCTCAGTGTCCAGCTAAAAACCAACTCTTGTCTGCATTCATTTACCATTTTGTGCGGCAGGAGTGGCTTGTAGCGGAAATTAGGATACGCCAAAACACTTTGAAGAGCTGTTCACTTATCCATTCTTAGATTATGGCCTCTCGCCAGTTACAGTTGAAGTGGGTCATGAGGAGATCGTATGTACCGATGCACAAATATTTGAGCAGCCACGTTCTCACGAAGGCAATGGTGGGAACGTGTCTCAACAAGAGGTGGACGATGATGAGACATGATTGCCAGAAAGTCAGGAGGAGGACCAGGGTGCAGAAGTGGAAGACGACGTGGTGGATGATCCAGTAACTGACGCAACCTGGCAGGAGGACATGCAGAGCGAGGACAGCAGTGCACAGGGGGAGTTAGGCGTAGCATCACAACTGTCCGGAAGAAGCAGGGTGGTGGCTGCAGGCAGAAGGCAGGCAACCGTTCCCCACAACAACAACACGACAGAAGTTGCCAGTACAACTCTTAGGTCTTCCCGAGTCTGTCTTTTTTTTAAGGTGTCTGCAGATAATTCCAAAAAGGCCATTTGCAACACCTGCCATGCCAGCATCAGCAGGAGCAGCAAAACTAACAATCTGACCACCACCAGCATGATCAGGTACATGTCAGCAAAACACCCGACTTTGAGGGATGTACACCAGAGTCCAGGAGCAGAGTCTGCGGGTGACACCACTGCGTCTTCTACTGTTGTGCGTGCAAGACAATCCCCTGTCCATACTGCATGCGAAGATGCCTCCTGTCCTTCACCTGTAGTTGCACAAGCAGAAATAGCACCATCATCAACCACGTCCTTGTCCCAGCGCAACGTTCAGTTATCCATACACCAATCTTTGGAACAAAGGCGCAAATACGCTGCCAACTCCCCACATGCCACAGTTCTAAATGGACACATTTCGCGACTGCTTGCGCTTGAAATGTTGCCTTTTAGGCTAGTGGAGAGTTGCATTCCACAACCTGATGGCAGAGGCTGTCCCACGTTACTCGGTCCCCAGACGTCACTATTTTTCCCGGTGTGCCGTCCCCGCATTACATAAGCATATGTCACAAAACATCAGACGTGCCCTTAAGAATGCAGTTTCAGGCAAAGTCCACCTAACCACGGACACGTGGACAAGTGCTTGTGGGCAGAGCCGGTACATCTTGCTGATGGCACAATGGGTTAATATTCTGGAAGCCGGAACCCAGTCTGAGCTTGGGACGGAACACGTCCTTCCGATACCAAGGATTGCAGACCCTAACTCAGTCAGGGTTTCACCCACAGTGTACAGCTCCGGAACGACATGCTCCTCAGCCTCCTCCTCCACTTCACCCTTCACACCAGTCCCAAGCTCGAAGCACTGCAGCACTGCCTCGGCTAAGCGGCAACAGGCTGTGCTGAAGCTAATATGCGTAAGTGACAAACCTCACAATGAAGAAGAGTTGTGGACAGCTCTGAAACAGCAGGCAGATCACTGGCTCACACCGCTGAACCTACAGCCAGGCATGGTCGTGTGTGACAATGGCCGGAACTTTGTGGCGGCTCTGAGGCGAGGCAAGCTGACACATGTTCCATGCGTGGCCTATGTGCTCAACTGCGTGGTTCAGCGGTTTCTGAAATCCTTCCCCGGAGCTGTTGGATCTGCTCGTCAAAGTACGCTGCCTGTGTGCTTATTTTAGAAAGTCACCTACTGCTTCTGCCGCCCTTGCCGGCTTTCAGCGGCGTTTGCAGCTTCCGGCTCACAGACTGGTGTGTGATGTCCCCACACGTTGGAATTCCACACTGCACATGTTGGTCAGGATTTGTGAGCAAAAGAGGGCAGTTGTTGAGTACCAGCATCAACTAGGCCGTCGGTATACGGTTCAAACTCCACACATAAGACCTCAGGAGTGGACATGGATGTCCGACATATGTACCGTCCTCCAAAACTTTGAGGACTCCACCAAGATGGTGAGCGGCGATGACGCCATTATTAGCGTCACCATCCCGCTTCTCTGTCTTCTAAAACCCACTTCCGTATAATGGGCACATTATTTAAAGAGGCCCTCATGCACGTCTCTATCCAGGGGCATTGAAGTGCCACCTAATTTTTGGCTGCCCTGCCTAAGGCAATACTACAAAAGACAAAGTTCCTTAAAATGGGCACAATATTTAAAGAGGCCCTCATGCACGTCTCTATCCAGGGGCATTGAAGTGCCTCCCAATTTTTGGTTGCCGTGACTAGGGCAAAACTACAAAAGACCCACTTCCTTATGATGGGCACATTATTTAAAGAGGCCCTCAAGCACGTCTCCATCCAGGGGCATTGAAGTGCCTCACAATTTTTGGCAGCCCTGTCTAGGGCAATACTACAAAACACCAACTTCCTTATAATGGGCACATTATTTAAAGAAGCCCTCATGCTCGTCTCTATCCAGGGGCATTGAAGTGTCCCACAACTTTTGGCAGCAATACTACAAAAGTCCCACTTCCTTATAATGGGCACAATATTTAAAGAGGCACTCATGCATGTCTCTATCCAGGGGCATTGGGCTGCCTCACAATTTTTGTCTGCCCTGCCCTGGCTAGGGCAATACTACAAAAGACAATCTTCCTTAAAATGGGCACAATATTTAAAGAGGCCCTCATGCACGTATCTATGCAGGGGCATTGTGGTGCCTCCAAATTTTTGGCTGCCCTGCCCTGCCTAGGGCAATACTACAAAAGACCAATTTCCTTAAAATGGGCACAATAATTAAAGAGGCCCTCATGCATGTCTCTATCCAGGGGCATTGAAGTGCCTCACAACTTTTGGCAGCAATACTACAAAATACAAACTTCCTTATAATGGGCACAATATTTAAAGAGGTCCTCATGCACGTCTCTATCCAGGGGCATTGGGGTGCCTCCCAGTTTTTAGCTGCCCTGCCCTGCCTAGGGCAATACTACAAAGACCAATTTCCTTAAAATGGGCACAATATTTAAAGAGGCCCTCATGCACGTCTCTATCCAGGGGCATTGAAGTGCCTCACAACTTTTGGCAGCAATACTACAAAAGACCCACTTCCTTATAATGGGCACAATATTTAATGAGGCCCTCATGCACGTCTCTATCCAGGGGCATCAAAGTGCCACACAATTTTTGGCTGCCCTGACAAAGGCCAATACTACAAAAGACAAAGTTCATTAAAATGGGAACAATATTTAAAGGGATCCTGTCACCCCCAAAACACCTCTAAACCTATTAAAAGCTGTCCCTAGAGCATATTAACACTTTCCCTACACTCCTTTTACCTCCTAAATGCACATAGTCAAAGTGAATAAAAACGTTATTATAATACCTCATTACTGATGATAATGAGTGACTATGCTATTCATAGTCACTCATCCAGGCTGCCCCTCTTCTTCATATCACGCCTGAATAGGTGTGATCTACATCAGAGATTCAAATTGCCGCCTCCCTGCGCGCCTCCCCGCTCTCCCATTGCGTCCGGGCTTCAGCGTGGGGCTGTATGACGCGATCTGCGTCATTCCCGGCGCCGGGTGACGTATTTACAGCCGAGCCGCGCTGTCAGCTTCAAAATGCGCACTGCGGGCATGCGCAGTGCGCATTTTGAAGCTGACAGCACGGCTCGGCTGTAAATACGTCACACGGCGCCGGGAATGACGCGGATAGCGTCATACAGCCCCACACTGAAGCCCGGACGCAATGGGAGAGCGGGGAGGCGCGCAGGGAGGCGGCAATTTGAATCTCTGATGTAGATCACACCTATTCAGGCGTGATATGAAGAAGAGGGGCAGCCTGGATGAGTGACTATGAATAGCATAGTCACTCATTATCATCAGTAATGAGGTACTATAATAACGTTTTTATTCACTTTGACTATGTGCATTTAGGAGGTAAAAGGAGTGTAGGGAAAGTGTTAATATGCTCTAGGGACAGCTTTTAATAGGTTTAGAAGTGTTTTGGGGGTGACAGGATCCCTTTAAAGAGGCCCTCATGCACGTCTCTTTCCAGGGGCATAGGGGTGCCTCCCAATTTTTGGCTGCCCTGCCTAAGGCAATACTACATAAGACAAAGTTCCTTAAAATGGGCACAATATTTAAAGAGGCCCTCATGCACGTCTCTATCCAGGGGCATTGGGGTGCCTCACAATATTTGGCTGCCCTGCCCTGCCAAGGGCGATACTACAAAAGACCAACTTCCTTAAAATGGGCACAGTATTTAAAGAGGCCCTCATGCACGTCTCTTTCCAGGGGCATTGGCGTGCCTCCCAATTTTTGGCTGCCCTGCCCTTCCTAGGGCAATACTACAAAAGACAAACTTCCTTAAAATCGGTACAATATTTAAAGAGGCCCTCATGCACGTCTCTATCCAGGGGCATTGGGCTGCCTCCCAATTTTTGGCTGCCCTGCCCAGCCTAGGGCACTACTGCAAAAGACAAACTTCCTTAAAATGGGCACAATATTTAAAGAGGCCCTCATGAACGTTTCTATCCAGGGGCATTGGGGTGTCTCCCAATTTTTGGCTGCCCTGCCCTGCCTAAGGCAATACTACATAAGACAAACTTCCTTAAAACGGGCACAATATTTAATTCATGCACGTCTCTTTCCAGGGGCATTGGGGTGCCTCCCAATTTTTGGCTTCCTGCCTAGGGCAATACTACAAAAGACAAAGATCCTTAAAATGGGCACAATATTTAAAGAGGCTCTCATGCACGTCTCTATCCAGGATCATTGGGGTGCCTCACAATTTTTGGCTGCCCTGACAAAGGGCAATACTACAAAAGACAAAGTTCCTTAAAATGGGCACATTATTTAAAGGGGCCTTTATGTATATCTCTATCCAGGGGCATTGGGCTGCCTCCCAATTTTTGGCTGCCCTGCCTAGGGCAATGCTACAAAAGACAAACTTCCTTAAAATAGGCACAATATTTAAAGTGGCCCTCATGCACATCTCTTTCCAAGGGCATTGGGATGCCTCCCAATTTTTGGCTACCCTGCCTAGGGCAATACTACAAAAGACAAAGTTCCTTAAACTGGGCACAATATTTAAAGAGGCCCTCATGCAAGTCTCTATCCAGGGGCATTGGGCTGCCTCCCAATTTTTGGCTGCTCTGCCTAGGGCAATGCTACAAAAGACAAACTTGCTTAAAATGGTCACAATATTTAAAGAGGCCCTCATGCATGTCTCTATCCAAAGGCATCAGAGTGCCACACAATTTTTGGCTGCCCTGACAAAGGGCAATACTACAAAAGACAAACTTCCTTAATATGGGCACAATATTTAAAAGGGCCTTTATGTATATCTCTATCCAGGGGCATTGGGCTGCCCCCAATTTTTGGCTGCACTGCCTAGGGCAATACTACAAAGGACAAACTTCCTTAAAATGGGCACAATATTTAAAGAGGCCCTCATGCACGTCTCTATCCAGGGGCATTGGGCTGCCTCCCTATTTTTGGCTTCCCTGCCCTGCCTAGGGCAATACTACAAAAGACAAACTTCCTTAAAATGGGCACAATATTTAATTCATGCACGTCTCTTTCCAAGGGCATTGCGGTGCCTCCCAATTTTTGGCTGCCCTGCCTAGGGCAATACAACAAAAGACAAAGTTCCTTAAAATGGGCACAATATTTAAAGAGGCCCTCATGCACGTCTTTATCCAGGGGCATTGGGGTGCCTCCCAATTTTTGGCTTCCCTGACAAAGGGCAATACAACAAAAGACAAAGTTCCTTAAAATGGGCACAATATTTAAAGAGGCCCTCATGCACGTCTCTATCCAGGGGCATTGGGCTGCCTCCCTATTTTTGGCTGCCCTGCCCTGACTAGGGCAATACTACAAAAGACAAACTTCCTTAAAACGGGCATAATATTTAAAGAGGCCCTCTTGCACGTCTCTATCCAGGGGCATTGGGGTGCCTCCCAATTTTTGGCTGCCCTGCTCTGCCTAGGGCAATACTACAAAAGACAAAGTTCCTTAAAATGGGCACAATATTTAAAGAGGCCCTCATGCACGTCTCTATCCAGGGGCATTCGGGTGCCTCCCAATTTTTGGCTTCCCTGCCTTGGGAAATACTACAAAAGACAAAGTTCCTTAAAATGGGCACAATATTTAAAGAGGCCCTCATGCACGTCTCTATCCAGGGGCATTGGGGTGCCTCCCAGTTTTTGGCTGCCCTGCCCTTCCTAGGTCAATACTACAAAAGACAAAGTTCCCTAAAATGGGCACAATATTTAAAGAGGCCCTCATGCACGTCTCTATCCAGGGGCATTGGGCTGCCTCCCTATTTTTGGCTGCCCTGCCCTGACTAGGGCAATACTACAAAAGACCCATTTCGTTAAAATGGGCACAATATTTAAAGAGTCCCTCATGCACGTCTCTATACAAGGGCATTGTGGTGCCTCCCAATTTTTGGCTTCCCTGCCCTGCCTAGGGCAATACTACAAAAGACAAACTTCCTTAAAATGGGCACAATATTTAATTCATGCACGTCTCTTTTCAGAGGCATTGCGGTGCCTCCCAATTTTTGGCTGCCCTGCCTTGGGCAATACAACAAAAGACAAAGTTCCTTCAAATGGGCACAATATTTAAAGAGGCCCTCATACACGTCTTTATCCAGGGGCATTGGGGTGCCTCCCAATTTTTGGATGCCCTGACAAAGGGCAAAACTACAAAAGACAAAGTTCCATAAAATGGGCACAATATTTAAAGGGGCTTTTATGTATATCTCTATCCAGGGGCATTGGGCTGCCTCCCAATTTTTGGCTGCCATGCCTAGGGCAATGCTGCAAAAGACAAACTTCCTTAAAATGGGCACAATATGTAAAGAAGCCCTCAAGCACATCTCTTTCCAGGGGCATTGGGATGCCTCCCAATTTTTGGCTGCCCTGCCTAGGGCAATGCTACAAAAGACAAACTTCCTTAAAATGGTCACAATATTTAAAGAGGCCCTCATGCACGTCTCTTTCCAGGGGCATTGGGGTGCCTCCCAATTGTTGGCTGCCCTGCCTAGGGCAATACTACAAAAGACAAAGTTCCTTAAAATGGGCACAATATCTAAAGAGGCCCTCATGCACGTCTCTTTCCAGGGGCATTGGGGTGCCTCCCAATTTTTGGCGGCCCTGCCAAATGGCAATACTACAAAAGACCCACTTCCTTAAAATGGGCACATTATTTAAAGAGGCCTTCATGTACGTCTCTTCCCAGGGGCATCAGAGTGCGACACAATTTAAAAAAAAAATCTTTCATGTAATCCAAAAAACTAACACACACCAACTCTGTCTCACAAGTGGGCATAAGCCCTTAATATTTTCTCCAGGAAAATCCATTTTGGTTTCATTTTGTAACGTTTTCTTGACAGTCCGTAAAAGTGGCGTAATACTCTGACAACATTGTTCACCGCAGTGACCTTGGAGTCTGAAATGCTTACAGGGGTCTTCCCCATACTGTTCCCATGTCATTTCAGCACTGTTCTAAAACTTTTGTCTTTTGTGACATTTTTAGGGTTTATCCATGCTGACGGGGGTCATGCCAGAAAAATACTCGGGTCTCCCATAGGATAACATTGGGCTCAGTGCTCAGGCTGAGTACACGAGTATCTTGGGATGTTCGGCCCGAGCTTCGAGCAACTGAGCATTTTAGTATTCGCTCATCTCTAATATTAAGAGGTCTTCACTGCTGGCACAATCCTCGTTGTGCGTTCCGCCCCCTTCTATGTCTCTGTGCCTCCTCCTTTTCTGCTGCCTCTGCCCTCCTTCTATCCTGCTCTCTGACCAAGCTCTGTGTGGCAGGTTGAGTGACAGAGAGCAGGAGAGGACGAGGGCAGAGACAGCAGAACAAGAGGTGGCACAGATACATACAAGGGGGCGGAATACACAAGGAAGAGGCTGGAGGACTGTGCCAGCAGTGAAGAACTCTTAATAAGATCACACCCATTAGACTTCTTATCTGTAAGTTTTCTAATGTCTTTTTTAAAGCTTACAGGGGGCTAAAAACATGGGGGACCCCTTCCCTGAATACAGCAGTCATGCTGCATTCAGTGCTGCATTTAGTTTGCCATGCAGCAGGGGGGTGACAGGTCCTCTTTAAGAAGGAAATGGAAAATAATGATTCCTTTTTTTTATAAATAATACCACTATCTACTATATAATCACGAATAATGTTGTCACAGACTTCCGGGGCTTATGTCGATACCCCACAATGCACTGCGCTGCCCCGGCAGCTGCGCCATATTAGTGTGGCACCCCATGGGTTAATGTGCCACAATAACATCACATGGGTTCTCTCCCCCACTACACACTGACAAACACTACCACCTCTGGGCAAGAGGGGGAGCACCACCTGCTCCCTTATATACTCTTGCCCATGAGGGAGAGCTCAGTTCAGCTCGGAGCAGGGCTGAGAAGAGGACACAGAGCAGAGTTAGCTCAGTGCAGACCTAGCAAGGGTCAGAGGAACAAGGAGAACGAAAGACAGAGGAACACATCTGGGAGCTAGAGTGACACCATCACTTGCCCCAGAAGTACGCACAGAGACGGACACCGGATCCGGTACTGTGTCTGGCACCCACAGCACAGTGAATCCAGGAATAGTGGGATCTCTAGATGCCCCCTAGTACCAGAGCAAAGTAACACGGAGGGGTCAGCGCAGCATAGAGGACTCAAGTTGCCTAGCCAAGTGGTACCAGCAGAATACAGAGAGACGTGAGGAATCCCAGCAGCTTAGCTAGAAGCAGCAGCCCAGGACACACACACAGTGCAGCACAAGGAAGCCAACAACCCGGACAGGGTGTGGGGAGAGAGCTCAGCCCCATTACAGACTCCGTGGACTATAATCTGCAATAATATCAGCAGTAAAGCCTTGGAAAACAGCTTTGGAGTCTGTGTATTGATTGCGACCTTTGCTCCAGATTCAGCACAGAGACAATTCCTCCCTACAGATCCAGCCTGTCAGCTCTGCAGCATCAGGAGAAGAAGAGAATTGCAGTGTCTACCAAACGTGAGTGTGTGTCCTCCAACCCTTCTCCACCATCTATAACCCCAATAGACTTTAACCTTTACTGCCCCGGGGGATACAGTTCCACCCACTGGAACTATACCACCTCCGCTGCCCTCACATCGCCCCCGGAGGTTCTGCAGCAGCGGCGGCCCCCATTACTGGCCGCACCAAGTGGGTGGCGTCACCCGTGACAATCCCCTTGTAAATAATTCCCCCTTTTATTGTGAGGGCCCAGGGACACGGTCCGGACCAAGCCACCCGTGACATCCCCAGTACCGTCCGGTCCAGCACCGAGTACCCCAGTCCCGCCTGGGGCTCCACATTAGCACACCCAAGTAATAGGTATGCTAATATGGCGCAGACTAGTGGCGGCACAAGCTACACATGCCCACTATGCTGCCTGCAGACCCCCTCCAGTCTCCCGCTGCACCTCTCCCAATGCCGCAGACCCCGCACACCGCCCGCATTACACCCCTACACCCCACCTCTGCCGCCCGCACTGCCCCACACAAGAAGCCCCCATCCTCCCTCCTCCATCGCCCGCACAGCCTCCGCCGCATGCACAAGACCCTGTCCTCCCCGCCACTCCGTTCTCTCTGCGCTCTTCTCAACCCTCCGGTGCCTGTGTGCGGTGACCGGGACCGGCGGCTCCATGGTGCAGTCCATCCTGCTGAAACTGCCCCCTGCACATCGTGCCCGATGATGGCCCGTCATGGAGGAGCTGCTCCTAGACTTCTAACAGCTCAGGGAGCTGCACAAGGTGAGGAGAGCCCAGGGAGGAGAGGAGGCCCAGGGAGGAGAGGAGGCCAGGAGGCCAGGGAGGTCAGGAAAGGGAGGCCAGGGAGGAACAGCCAGGGAGGACAGGAAATGGAGGCCAGGGAGTAGAGGAGGTCAGGGAGGAGAAGCCTGGGAGGACAGGAAAGGGAGGCCATGGAGGATAGGAGGCCAGAGTGGAGGCCACAGGAGAAGAAAGAGAGGCTCAGGGAATGGAGGCCAGAGAGGACAGAAGGAGGAGAGCCCTGGGAGAATAGGAAAGGGAGGCCAGAGAGGAAGAGGCCAGGGAAGAGAGGATGGCAGACTGATGCAGCTGCCAAAGGTGAGGAGAGGCCTGAGGAGGAGAGGAAAGGGAGCCCAGGGAGGAGAGGAGGTCTGAGAGGAGGCCACACGAGAGGAAGGAGAGGCTGAGGAAATGGAAGCCAGAGAAGACAGCAGGAGGAGAGGCCAGGGAGGAAAGGAAAGGGAGCGCAGAGAGGAGGCAGCCAGGGAAGAGAGGATGGGAGGCTGAGGAAGCTGCCGCAGGTTAGAAGAGGCCAGAGAAGGAGAGGAGCATTGAGCCACCATATGCAGTGCTAACCACTGAGCCACCGTATACAGTTCTAACCACTGAGCCACTGTACACACCATATAAATCCCGCAACAACAGCGTACTTTCTGGAGAGAGGACTGTACTATTCAGTGGCTATTTCTATGGCACCTGTTCATTTCACCGCACTCCTGATGCAATAGCAACGGGCCTATTTCTAGTATAAAATGAGGATGAATGTCCCAATGAAACAATATAAACTGTGATGAATGCTCCTTTAAATATACCGTATATAATGATGAATGCTCCCTTAAGTATTGGGAAATGTAAAAGTTAAGTAAAAAGTTCCATAAGTACAGAAGATTGCTGATGTCACCTCCATGTTGGAATGCTATGATTAGAGTTAGTGGTGCAGGAATATACTCATTTTGTACAAAGACACAGTTCTCTGCACTGCTAGTTATTGTAGATTGCTTGGATTTTTTTCTCTTTTTATGTTAACTACTTTTGAGCAACTTTTTCAAGCATTTTAGAAGGATATGTAAACCAAGCTTTGTGCCCAGTCTGCAATAAAAGTGCTGCATTTACTTATCCCATTTTGGCTATATTTCTAAGCGGTGAAAAACAGATAATAAGAGCACGAAACATACTTGTGCAACAACAATTCTAAGCCATGTGTGCATAAAAGTTCTCACCTTGTATCTGGTTGGTAATGCAAGATTGATATAGAGTTAGGGCCATATATATTTGGACAGAGACATTTTTTCATTTTATTCTGTACATCACCACAATGGATTTTGAACAAAACAATTCAGATACAGTTTAGTTTAACACTTTGAGCTTTAATTCAGTGGTTGAACAAATGAGTGAATAAGAATGTGAGGAGCTAAAGCACTTTTTAAACGTAATCTCTTCATTTCAGGGGCTCAAAAGTAGTTGGACAATTTAAATAATTTTAAATAAAGGGTTCATTTCTAATACTTGGTTGAAAACCCTTTGTTGGCAATGACTGCCTGAAGTCTTGATCATCAGATGATGCATTTCCTCCTTTTTAATGCTTTCCAGGCCTTTACTGCAGCGGTTTTAGTTGCTGTTTGTTTGTGACCTTTAGTTTTTAACAAGTGAAATGCGGTTTTATTGGGTTGAGATCAGGTGACTGCCTTGGCCACTCAATAATATTCTATTTATTTGCTTTAATTTGCTTTAACTCATGGATTACTTTCGCTTTATGTTTATGGTCATTGTCCATCTGTATTATGAAATTCTGACCAGTTTGGCAGAATTTGGCTCTGAAAACCCCAAAATTCATCCAGCTGCTTCTGTCCATCATCGATAAACACTAGTGACTCAATGCCATTAGCAGCCATGCATGCTCAAGCCATCACACTGCCTCTGTCATGTTTAACAGATGATGTGGTACACTTTTGATCATGAGCTGTACCATGCTTTCACCATACGTTTTTCCTTCCATCATTCTGGTAGAGGTTGATGTTGGTTTCACCTGTCCAAAGAATGTTCTACCAGAATTGTGCTGTTGTTTTACATGTTTTTCAACAAAATCCAATCTAACCTTCTTATACTTGAGGCTTGCTCCATGCAGTGAACTCTCTGTATTTACTTTCATGCAATCTTCTCTTTATCGTAGATTTGGATATTTTTTTTTTTTAATTATCCTTTTTATTAACATTTTCAAAAACATCGTAATTATGCAAACAGGTTACATTAGGATTGCTTGAAAATCAAGTTACGGTAGATCAAATCATGTACCAAGCCTGTAAATTGTTCACAGTTATGAAGTACCCACCCCCATCGCTACCCTTTCTGATTGTCTACCCGCATCTCGTCTCTTTCAGGATTTATTCATCCCTTGAGCTCCACACTACTAGTTAGTTTTTTCCTTCATAGGTCTACATCCTAGTTGATAATGTATTCTTGTTTGGGCATCAGGAATTTTTAACTTCCCCAAGTCACCCCTTAAATCCGAAGTTAAATACCACTCTGTGTGTATGAATGGGAGAACTACTCTTCTAATTTTCTCGCTATCACACATATTAACCAAGCATGCCCTCCATTTATTAAAGAACTCTTCGGTCAATGTAGATTTACATCTCGCTGTATCAATTTGTTCTAATTGGAGGAGTTGACTCAGGTCATGTAACAGTTTGCGCGATGTAGGCCCTTTGTTCGAAAGCCAGTGTCTCAGAATATACCTCTTTGCCAAGATCGCTATGTCATGTATCAAGGTACTCCCTCTATTCCGCGATCTATGACCTCCCTCTCCTCCTACCCCGAGATGTAGTGAAAGATACAAAATTTATAGTCCATTGTCCAATCTGAGAGAGTTATTTTTTTTGTCAATAGAATCACCTCCCTCCAAAATGAGAGACTCCACATTCCCATAACCCATGAAATAGGTCTGTCAAGGGAAGTTTGCATTTCGGGCAAATTTGTGGTTTAGAGGGGTCATTTATTTGTGCTTTAAAGTTGAATCCATATATGGCCCTGTGTATGATCAGGTATTGTGTATCTCTCCATGATTCATTCACGACACTCTTCTTAAACATCCCCCATCCTTGTAGAATTGTGTCTGCTATCTCTGGATCTTTCAGTCAACGTGCCCAGCCTTTAAATAGTCGTGTTGGGGTCTCATTCAGTAATAA
This sequence comes from Allobates femoralis, assembly GCA_033576535.1. Taxonomy (NCBI): domain Eukaryota; kingdom Metazoa; phylum Chordata; class Amphibia; order Anura; family Aromobatidae; genus Allobates; species Allobates femoralis. Next base: position 552,166,181 of record JARQOC010000001.1, on the reverse strand, counting down.
GTCTCACATATAGCCATACAATCGTGATACATTTACCTCGTTTAACCTCACATTCCACAAATTCGTCAAACACATTCCTCTGTAATTCTTTTGAGATGTCAGATAGATTTACCATTACTGAGTGTTTCAGCTGCTGATATTGGAGTATCTGTGCCCCCCCCCCCCCAAGGTTGAATTTTTCCACAATTTCCCATTCATGCATCCATCTTTTTTCCACCACCTGCATTATATCTCTCATCTGTCTTATCCCTTTTTCCCTCCATTCTCCAAACAACTTATTTTATCTGCCCATTCAGAAACCCAGGTAGGCCCATGGGTCTAGGTACTTAGAGACCCTCCACGGAAGTTCAAGTTTTTTTCTGAACCGCCTTCCAAGTCACTATCTTGTCTCGGAAGATCATTGTTCTAAATTGCCCAGTCTAGGTTACAAAAAAGTGTATGTAATAACGACTTCAGTGCCCAAGGTTTACAAAATTCACTCTCCAAGCCATAATCTGAGTGTTTATTAGTTTTCCTCAGCCAATCTATAGCATGGTGGAATAAACATGCTAGATTATATCCTCTGGCAACAGGAAAATTTACTCCCCCCAAGCCTTTTCACAGCATCAAAGTGCTCAAATTTATCCTAGCCTTATTACCTCTCCATAAAAACCTTGTGAAGGCTCTATTCAGTCTACTTATGTCAGTTCATCTGAGTAGCAAAGGTAGTGTCTGCAAAGGGTATAGTAATTTGGAGAAGCTCAGCATCTTTATCAGGTGGCTCCTGGCTAGTAAGGGCAGCGGTAAATTTAGCCATCTATTCAGCTGTTGCTTGATTTTCCGAATTAATGGTGTGAAATTTAGGGTACCGTTACACGTCGCAACATTGCATGCAATTTCACAGGCAATTTGCTGGTTGCAGTGAAATCATGGACACATTGTTCTATTTTATTGCAAATAGAACAATGTGTCCATGAGTTCACTGCAACCAGTAAATTGCAAGTAAAATTGCATGCAATGTTGCGATGTGTAACGGTACCATCAGGCTATATGTGTAGCAGCTCTTCGCCCAATAAGAACACCTAGATATTTAATGTGTCTCTGGGCCACTGGGATACCATGTAGATATTGGAGGCAGTTTAATCTATACGTATCAGTGCCCGTCCTCAAAAACATTATCTCACACTTTTTTTTTTATTTAAATCCTGAAAATCTACCGAATGAGACTCTATGTCAAGCAGTACCCGGCCTAGGTCACGTAATGGGTCATTAACGAACAACACATTGTCATCAGCAAAAAGTACTGCTTTTATTTCATTAGACCCCAGCTTTATCCCTGCATTATCATTCCCTGACCTCAAGTACCTAGACAGGGGTTCCATGGCCAGGTTAAATAACAATGGTGATAATGGACACCCCTGTCTGGTACCTTTCCTCAGTGGGAACACGTTAGGTAAGAAGCCCGGAGTGTACACCCTTGCTTGGGGATTAGAATACATGACCCAAATAAACCTCCGCATCCCTCCCTTAAGGTCCACCGCATCAAGGACTTGTTCCAGCCATGGCCACCTCACATTGTCAAAAGCTTTCTCAGCGTCTAGAGTGACCATGGCTGGATGTCCATTTGTACCCCATGGCTCCTGTCTCACTATATCAATGGTTAACATGGCCTTCCTAACGTTAGCTACCGCTGAACGGCATTTTATAAACCCACCTGGCATGGAGAGATCAATCTAGGCAGTATTCCCACTAGACGATCCGCCATTATCTTTGCCATTAGTTTTAGATCTTGGTTTATCATTGATATTGGTCTGTAATTTGACGGATCGTCTAGGTGTTTATCTCCCTTGGGCAGCAGCCTAATGTACGCAGTGTTCGTCTGTTGGGAAATTGCATCCTCCTTCATCATTCCATTAAATATATCTGCCAAGACTGGTGATACCTGAACCATTAAGGCTTTGAAGAATTCACCTGTGAAACCATCAGGCCCTGGTGCTTTACTATTATGTAAGTTCCCAATCGCTCTGTGTATTTCTTCCACTTGCACGTCAGCATTCAATATTTCCAGGTCCTGGTCAGTCAGTTTTGACATCGCATACTTCTTCAAACAGTCAACCCCTGATATCTCATCAGATGTTGTGGAACCATAAAGACCTCTATTGTATTCACTAAGTATCTTATTAATTTCTCGTGGGTCGGAAGTGAGTCCTCCCCATTTCTTTTTCAAGTGTGATATCAGTGTTAACGGTCTTCTACCCCTAGCTAAATTGGCAAGCAACCTCCCCGGTTAGATACCATATTTGTGCAGTTCTGCTTCTCTCTGACTCCACCTCATACCTTCTACCTTGTCTGTCCAGGAGTCGAATAAATGCTTTGCTTCAACCCACTGTGCTTTTGATTGTGTAGAGCGGGTCGTTTAAAAAGGAAGTGTTTGCCTTTCTCGCCCTCATGCTTGCCTGTTTATAACACTCTTGCGCCTGTCTCCTGATTTTAGGTGTGTAACTTATTAGTCGCCCTCTCAAGACTGATTTTTCCGTCTCCCAGTAGAGTGTATGAGTGTGCCTATGTTCCCTATTGGTAATTTCAAAGTCAGCCCACCATTCTCCCAATATTCTGTGAAAATTTTTCTCCCTCAGAAGAAATGTCGGGAATCTCCATAGAATGTCAGTCCCTTTTGGTATTCTCTCTTGAATTGTCATGCTCATCGGGCTGTGATCTGATTTGACAAGCTCTTCAATCGTACTTTCAGTCGCCCTTGCAAGCAGGGAATCACTGACCCAAATATGGTCTATCCTGGACCAGCTACCATGAGGGTGTGAATAGTGGTTGAATTCCCTGTGGTGTGGGTGCTGTACCCTCCATACATCATGTAGCCGTGCTCCGGTGCAGAGAGTTATGGATCGTGGCCTTTGGGGTTGTGCAGCATTACGTTCCCCAGAGTTCCATTTTTTGTCTTCAGGTTGGTTTGGAACCCCATTAAAGTCCCTTCCCACTATGATATTAGATTCAGTATCATTCAAGATCCTACTTTCCATCTCTTGGTAAAAAATGTCTTGGTGTGTATTCGGGGCATAAGCATTATGAATGACCACCCATCACTAGATGATTCCATCTGCCTGCACCGACATCTTCCTGTAATTTTATATTATGTACCATGTGTTTCTTAATTAGGATCAATGTGCCTGCTTTCCTGCCTTGGGCCGGTGAACCGTAGACTGCGCCCACCCATAATTTACACATCCTAAAAAATCTGCTCCGGCAAGATGAGATTCTTGGATTAGAGCTATTTCGGCCCCCAACCTCTTTAGATGACGCAGTATCATTGATCTCTTTCCAGGTGACCGGAGGCCACTAGCATTCCAAGAAACAATTCTAACCATTGTCCCAAGGGAAGCCGGCATTACCTGTAGTGTCCCAGGACGTCCCAGCACGTGTATGCCAATCAGAGTTGGTAGCTAAGAAAGTAGAGCCCCTCCCCCCCCAATCCAACCACAAAATGAACAACAACATCTATAACAGTAGGAAATAAAAATCCCTCATTTTCCTATTCACATCCATTACCACTGCTCTTTAGCAAGCCCATGGCTTCCTTCTTCCTGGCCTCAATCAGTTTTCCTAGTGGCCCCCCTTATATTTGACAAGGCGTGAAACACCCCAACTCACCGGTCTCCCCATCTATCAATTAAAGGAAAAGAAAAAGATAAACAGCGACTATATTAGTAGCACAAGTAATGTGGGGTGGCAAGTTCAGGAAAGTTGAGTAGAACAAACAGCGTACCTAGCACAGATTAAATGCACACTAGACAGACAGTCAGGGTTCAGGAAAGTTGAGTGGAACAAACAGCGTACCTAGCACAGATTAAATGCACACTAGACAGACAGTCAGGGTTCAGGAAAGTTGAGTGGAACAAACAGCGTACCTAGCACAGATTAAATGCACACTAGACAGACAGTCAGGGTTCAGGAAAGTTGAGTGGAACAAACAGCGTACCTAGCACAGATTAAATGCACACTAGACAGACAGTCAGATTGAAGTTATCAGTTATCAGTTCCAGTCTTGTAAGAAAAAACAACAGGAAGGGGTACAAAATGTGAAGCACCTGGTTGTGAATGTTAAGTATGAGAGGGGGTTGAGGGGCCACCTCTGCACACCCTCAGTAACGGGAGCCTGGTCTAGAGATCCCAGCAGGGACTGGAGTGTCACCTTGCTGTCAGCGGCAGTCTCTCCCACGTCACATCCGATTCCGGTCAAATGATCTGGGAAACGAGTGACGTCACGGCAGGTCCTTGTGCGCTGATTACTGCTACCCGGGGGATGCCAGGTCCTTCACATAGGATTTGGAAAAACTGAAGCTGCTCTTGCCGCCAGTCCCTCAGCGAGGGAACAAGGCAATAGAATACAATGTGGCGGTCTTTTAGGAGCGCTGGGCACAGATTTAACCACACATTGAGCGTATTTACCAACCGTTATTGCCCTTTACTTCCCATGTTTCGAAAGGGTACCTGTCTTCATCAGGTGGAGTAAAGGGTATACATGGGGAAATGACATGTAAATGGGCTGGTACAATTTGATTGGACCATCATTAACAAACCATTAACCCTCAGTTTGCCATACAACAAAAAATCTCACTCAAGATTCTTGTATAAAGAGGATAACTACTAAAGATAGTGGCAAGAAAAGAACGTCTGGGTTGACAAGGTGGAGTTTGGTTACCAGATACTATCAATCCAGAGTCACTATTCAAAATTTAATAAAGAAGTTTTGTTTTTATAGCAATTATTGCACTAAAAAAATGACCTGACAATATGACTTTACCGCTAAGTACAGTTTCCTATTTTTTTCCTTTAAGCATTTAAAGTTTAAATTGTTTTATATTTTGATGGATTGATAACAAGAAATATGTTTAATGTAATTTATTTTTTTCTTCAAAGGGAGGCAATTGAAACGTTTTTTTCTTCTTTCATATTTTATTTCGGACACACAGATCTGGAATTGTCGTGCTGAAAAATAGCTATGGGAAGACGTTACACTGGTTCTGTGATCACATCAATGTAGTATATAAAAGATTTCCCTTTTTAGTACTTCCAGAGGATAAGGATGGTTAGAGATGAGATATTTTTCTTAATGTCAAATTTATTAGGACACTTTACTAAGAACAAATAATGCGTTTCTGCCAGCTTAAGCGTGGATTAGCCGATAAACAAATGTGGTATAATAAAGGTAAGCGCTAAGAGCTAAAACAGGATACACAATGCTCTTGAATATATTACCTTTAAGTTTTATTCATTCAACAATTAAAAGCCCTCCTGCCACAACGCGTTTCGACGCTGACTGCGTCTTCCTCAAGTGGACTTCCAATTGAGGAAGACGCAGTCAGTGTCGAAAGCGTTGTGGCAGGAGGGCTTTTAATTGTTGAATGAATAAAACTTAAAGGTAATATATTCAAGAGCATTGTGTATCCTGTTTTAGCTCTTAAGCGCTTACCTTTATTATACCACATTTGTTTATCAGCTGATCCATATTCTCCCTTCGGGGAGCGTGGTGTTGTGAGCTGCTCCGGAGCAGAACCTGGCTACACGTCATTAATCCATCCCTAAAAACGGCACATGATCCTTCACGTGAGCCAGCTGAGGAGAAGGCAGGAATCCTATATTAAAAACGGTGAAGGGGAAGACTAGATCGGATATACACCAAAGATCGGAAGATCAGTATATATAAACCTTCACTCACCACAAATCTACAATCTAGTTGTGCGGATACAGCACAACTAGTAAAGGTGAGTGAAAATCCTGAATATCGCTAATCTAGATTCCCCAATACAGCGTGGCACAACCTTTGTTTTTTCTTTTGCAAGCTTAAGCGTGGAGGAATTGTCTATAAAAATCGGGAAACACAAAAAGACCGGATGAAAGGCCCCCGTTAAAAGAATACTTCAAAACAATCTTGGATCAAAAGCCAGGTTTTGAAACGGGTTCTACCATCTCCAATATTTGCCATTCTCTTAACCTTCACATAAGAAAGGACTTTTAGGGCAAGCATTTTTTGAGTGGGGGCATCACTTGCTTGGGATGCGTATTATTCCCCACTGTTAGTCAGGAGTTGGAAATATGGCCATTTATGACCTTTTATACCGGTGATTGATTGTATTTTCCCTACAGTGTATATATGTTTTGTACTGTCTGTTAATTTGTGGGTCTAGAGAACATGTGGGCAATTCCTTGAAGATGCTGTCACAAGGGATTACCAATCAGTTCTACTATTGGAACTATCATATTATCATAGAATCACAGAATGGTGGAGTTGGAAGGGACTCTTGAGTCATCTGTTCAAAGCAGGATTCATTAAATCATCCCAGACAGATGTCTGTCCAGCTGCTATGTGAAGACTACCATTGAAGGGGAACTCACCCCTCTCTTGGCAGCCTGTTCCACTTGTTGATCCCCCTCATTGTCAAAAACATTTTTGTAATATCTAATCTTCCTCCCATTCACTTTCATCCTATTGCTTCTAGTCTTTCCTTGTGCATATGAGAATAAAGCTGATCCCTCTACAGTGTGACAGCCCTTGAGATATTTGTAGATAGCTATTAAGTCTCCTCTCAGTCTTCTTTTTGGCAAACCAAACATTCCAAAATCTTGCAACATTCTTCACAGGACATAGTTTGCAGGCCGATCACCATTGTGGTCACTCTTCTCTGAACTTTCTCCGGTTTGTTCATGTTTTTTAAAATGTGGGGACCAGAACTGGACACAGTATTCTAGATGAGGTCTGACCAAAGAGGAGTAGACAGTGATAATGACTTCATGTGATCTAGACTATATGCTTCTCTTCATATATCCCAGAATTTTGTTTGTCTTTTTTGCTGCTGCATCACACTGTTGACTCATGTTCAGTCTGTGATCTATTAGTATAACCAAGTCTTTTTCACATGTGCTGTTGCTTAGCCCTATTCCTCCCATTTTGTTTATGCTTATTTCATTTTTCTGTCCAGATGTAGGACTTTCCATTTTTCCCTATTATGACCCATTCCATTAGTTGCTGCCCACTGTTCGTTTGTTTAGACCTTTTTGAATTCTCTCTCTTCTCTAGTATTAACTATCCCTTCTTATGACTTGGGGTTGAATAATATACATCGCTCTACTCTGTGAAATTAGCTGAGGAGCTGTGTGGAGGCTATCAGCTGATAAAATGGAGAAGAGCCGATGTAAATGGAGAGGAATCAGATAAGATTACAGGAGCTGTGTGCGACAGACTGAGCTTAGCACTGTCCCTGCCTGAGGTAACCTGAGACTCTGATCAGCTGTAGTGTGAACACTATGGCCATATTCAGTGCGTGGAGCTGAAGACTTTCTGACTACAAGCTTATGTCAGATTTAGAAACAGCCTAGTGGGGACATCTTCTGGAAGGTTTTCGAAAGGTTTTCTTCCATATTTCACTTATGAAGTATGTTTGAAAGTTTATTATAATCACTTGCTTTACAATATTTTAAAAAAAAGTTTAAATTTAGTTACCTTTAAGATTCTTAGAATTATTATCTGGAAATGTTGTTTTATGGGGAATATTTACTAACCCAGCATTATTAGAAAAACTGACAAGTCCTCTTTAAGAGTCAATTAAAAGCCCATCTCCAAATGTGTATATCCACATACAAGTATCAATCAGGTAGACTTATGAACTTCACAGACTATTGACTATTTTATCACACACCACATGGACTAATGTTCCCCTGCCATCCATTTATGTAGGCAGAACACAATATAGAGTTGGAAAAATCCTACCAGTTTATACCTACTTTATATCCTCTAATAAACAAAGTGGCTGTTTTCTCACTACATTCCATTTGTTTTTAGCTTTCCTTCACTCAGGATCACAAAATGCAGCTCCTAGGGGAAAAAACATTTCAGAATATGACCAATAAATCACACGTATAGTTCAATCCCAACGATAAATTTCAGTTATTGGAAAAGACTGTGCCACATTCCTGAATGCAAGATTTTTAGCCAACAAAGCCAAGTTAAAGAAAGATGTTCTTTTGGCTTGCATGATTACATCTAATTAGGGATGAAGACACATCAGGGGGTGTTTTGAGGTGTAACACTTCATAGGCTTTTCAGAGACATAAGGTTGAAGACACAATGCCCTTAACTACCAAAGAGGTGTTTTAATGACCTAATAAAAATATGCCCTGGTGTGTCATGATGAAGGTTAAAGTAATTAGAGAATTAAGTGACTGTAGCCTTACCGTATGTTCAGGTTATAACATCAAGTAGATTGCGGCAAATCAAGTTGAAATCTGGATAGTTATTATTTTGAAGCAGATATGACTACTTTTTTTTCAGTGTTCCATATTCAATCCTTAACAAGTATAATTTTGTAGAATCCCATATATAGTATTTAATTAAAGACTTTGGTCGACAAGTTAACTATCTGAGTCCTCAAAAAGAGATTTCCCATTGTATCTCTAAATTGTCTAATTCATTTGATGTACAATGTGCATGATGCATAGTTTAGCTATTGTTCATTACTAGTCAAAGGTGCACAGTGTTCCCTCTTCAAAGAAGGCAAAACCAGGAATTCTAATGCCACCGATTGAAAGTAGCACTCCTCAAAGAAATGTCACCACTTAGAACTCCTATGAGTCCAAACCAGTTCTCCTACTTTACACAGATGAGGGGCAACCACCCTGAACACATATCTGCAAATCTATGCCCTTTAATATTGATTTAGGCTTGCTACCACCACTAGAATCTTCTTCCTAACTGCAGAGAATATTGCATATTTACCTTCTCTCTCACCTGGAAAGACCAGTAGTGATGAGCGAATGTTCGCCAATTTCAAATTCGGCAAGAACCTGATTCAATTCGTCAAATTCCAACATTTTGCTGAAAATTCGGCGAACATTTGGTAATGATTGGATGTTTGTAGCTTAATGTAGAACAGAAGCACTAGCATTGGGCATCCTTATCATGTGACATCACACTCCATACACCACTCCATGGTGTGACTCTGATTAGGACAGTTTCTGCATGAATTTAGTGTATCCTTCCAATGGTTGCATGCATTTTTCTGCAGGTGCTCCCTACGAGCTTAATCTTCTCTGCAGGTAAACAATTTCAGTCTCTTGTTCTTACAAAGCTAATTAAAAATAGTAAAATGTAATACTTTTTGCATTTTAGTTTTATTTTTTTGCAAAAGCAATCATGCCTAACTGGTGCTATGGAGACCACATATCATTCTCTCCAGTTCCAATTGTAGCTCTTAACTGCTTTGAAGAATGTAAATTAAAAGCGTCCGTAGCCTTTAGCCTTTTCGATATCACATCATGGATAACCCTGCACACATTATTCCGCTGTTAGCATAACAGTTTAATTATGTTTTCTAGTGGTTTCACTTAGAAATGAAGTTGAATTGAAGCAAAATCTAAGAATCTAAACTTCTAACACCAACATTACAAATATAATTAGTGCTTTCTAAGCAACTAATTGAAAGTGTCATTTAACTCCGTGGATTATGTGCGCCTCACCGCAGAACTAATATGATTGCCACTAACATGGATAAAAGAAAGTTGAACAGTGAAGGTTTTAAATGCAATATATTTTTGTTTACTAGCGTTCTCACAGAAACCAGGGAGCGCTTTATATTGTATTGATCTTGACAATAACTCCCACAACAATCACAGGTTCATGTGCTTAGCTGAATGATATATCCCATTTGGCAAATGTTTGGGGGCTATGGGTAAACATGGTTAGGCAAAGAAAATTAGGAGAAATCCAGCACACCCATCTTTGGACAGTAAAAAACCTTTGTTGAAAATCCTTTAACAATAAGAAGATTAACATGACATGTTAAACCTGACGCGTTTCCAGCGAGACAAACGCCCTGAGTCATAGGATAAGAGAGGAATTATGGGAATCTTACTTTAAATGATAAGGAACCAATTACAGAGATAACAAAATAATCTATTAAGAACAGTTGCAAATACAAAGCTACCAAGTAAACAAAGAGGAAAAGGAAAATCAATTAAATATAATACAAAAAAATAAATATAAAAAAATAAATAGACCAGAAGAAAACATACATTAATAAATGAAAAATAGATTATTTTTATAATTCATTCCAAAGGGAAATTTGAGATTGAGATTAAAAATCCAAAATGTCTCACATAAAGCACGTTATTTTTGCTAACTCCCTCCCTTGACCAGCAGGATTGGCACAAACCCATTGAAGGTCCCAGTCTCTTTGATTGATTAACAGCATGGTGAGCTGTCCATTCAATTTTCCTATAAACATGATTATGGTATTTTTCAAACTATAAGACACTCCGGAACATAGACGCACCCATGTTATGGGGGCGGAAAATAGGAAGAAGCAAGTTGAAGCAAAAATTGTGGTCATGCTATGGCTTTAATGTCACTATATTCTGTACTAATGTGGTATATGTTCCAATTCCTGATACACTATTGATGTCCTCCCTCCTGGTTTATGTGCTCCATCTTGATATATTGTCCATCATCCTGGTAATAATCCCCATCCTGGTATATGGACCCCATCCTGATATATATGATCTCCCATCCTGGTATATGTCCTCCATACTGGAATATGGCCCCCATTCTGGAATATATGTCCCCATCCTAGAATATGTCCTCCATCCTGGAATATGGTCCCAATCCTGGGATATAATCCCATTCCTTGATTATGACCTCCATCCCGGTAAATGGTCCCATTCTGGTATATGGCCTCCATCCTGTAATATGGCCCACATCCTGGAATATGATCCTCATCCTGGTTATGGTCCCCATCCTGGTATATGGCCCAATCGTAATATTTCGCCCTCATCCTGGTATATATGGCGCCCATCCAGGTATTTGGGCCACGTTATGTTGCAAACTTAGAATAATAAATCATTACACTCACCCTCCATTGCTTCCCCGCATCAGAGTGATGTCCTGTTCTCATGTCAGCAACTCAGCAGCACGCAAGTGCACAGCACATGATGTCACTGTCATGTGCTAAGCACCACACCCTGTCAGCAAAGCTGCCAGCATGAGAACAGATGCGGCAATGGACAGTGAGTATAATCATCCCCTGCCGCCTGCTAAGATATTCACCACTCCCACGCAGTGTGCGTGGGAAGCAGTGAATATCCACTGTCTTTAATTTCATGCACACGTCATCGCCTCAGCTGCAGCAGCAGGTAATCAAATGTGCTGAGAGTTTAAGACATTTTAAATATGACTTCCGGTCACGGCGCCGCCATGCTGGGGTGCGTGTGAGGAAGCTTCCAGAGCCCACTGCCATAAACAGTGAACAACTGAGCCTCACCACCGGCTGCAAGTCCCGAACACCTGAGTACTGATCCGGGTCCCCCACAGTATGGATTGGTACGTGACCAGGGAAGGTGGCGGTCAAGCAGGAGCGAGGGAGAGCGGGAGTGATCGATCAACGTTGCAGATAACTAAGGCGCCGGATGAGACGCCACAGCTACCACCAATGCCGACAACAACATCAGTATCAGCGTGCGGTGACAATACAGTGCAGGAGGAAAGGGGAAGCAGACAGGAGGAGGAGATGGAAGGAGAGAAGGAGATTTTTTTACAACCACTGGCCACACACATAGCAAAGGCAAAAGTAAAGGTAAAAGGCTTGCCCAGGAAATGGCAGTTTATTTAGCAGAAGATTTCAAGAAGGCTGTAGTAGATTTGGTGCAAGCTTCCACACATGAGCTTCAGACCAAATTAACACTCCAAGAAAGGCTGCTTAAAGTAGCAGAACAGAGAGTGTCTGACAAAATTATTCATCTGGAGCAACAAGTTTCAGTGTTACAAAAGCAATCCACATTTGTCACTGAACAGCTGGATGATCTTGAAAATCGTTCCCTCAGGAACAATTTGAAGTTAGTCGGTCTCCCAGCAACATTTACCATGTCACAAATGAATGATGCCTTTGAGTCCGAAGTGCCAAAAAAACTGGGACTATCCCACAAATGCAAAGTCGAACATGCCCACCGCATAGACCCCCCAGAGAACCCCCGGCACCCAACTCTGAGAGAGGGTCGCAACACAATTGAGGAACACAAAAACCGCGCCAGTCAGTGGCAAAATACCTAAACTTCAAAGATAAAGAGGAGCTCCTCAGAGTTTTGAGGATGGAGGCGTTATGGCAATGAATAGTTAAATAATGTATATAGCCTATAGAGCCATTCAAGTATTTTACAATACTTACAGCATCTTATTTCATATGATTTTTGTCCTCATTTGTATTAATTCATTCTCTGTTTCACACTCACTAATCAGGAATACTGTGTTCTTCTCAAGGTCATATACTGCTTCTTTCTGATCTGTGTAGAGCATTGCTTTAACAGAATGTGCGAGATACTAACCTTGGTAGCTGTAATTCAAATGCTGATTAACCCCTTCTAACCATGTAGAATTCAACTAATTCTTCTCTTTCAGAATAAGTTGCTGAATTAGTGTAATATGATGTAAGCGCCCCTCAGAAGCATCTCTAAATGATGCCCCTTTAATGCTGAATATTGACTGGTGGTCAAGGGTAGTTTTTTCCTGGTAATTTGCACACACCCAGACAAAGCATCCATTAAGGTACCTTTACACGTCGCTACAACAGGATGGATACAACCCGCTACAGGCTACAAATGTAGCTTGTAGCGCCAATATCGCCCGTAGTAGCGGCGTGTGAAGACGGGACGCGACAGCCGGCTACAGATACATCTGTTTCCGAGCACTGCCCAATAACAGATGGCTACAAAGCCGATTGTAGCGAGCTGTATCGGCGTGTAAAGAAGGAACAGAAGGGTTGTTCCTACACCATGCTATGTAGCTGGGGCGTGACACAGGCTCCGGGTTTCCGCGCCCCCTTCAGCGATCATTGGAGGAAGCTCCTGCGTTGCGATTGGTTGTCGCCGCACAGGGCGGCATATTTAAGGAGCTGACGAGTCACACTACACAATTGCTCGAGCGTCAAGTATTAATCAGCCTCCTGCGATGCCTGGCCAATCATGGTATTATTGCTTTGTCCTATCAGCGTACGGACGTCTCGTAATCCACAATTGTAGCACGCCTATGTGCTGTCCCTGCTGCACCAGGTACGCCCATAGTAGCTGTTTGTAGCGGTGTGTAAATGAGCTACAGATGGCTACTTGAGACACCCGGCGATGTAGCTAGCTGTAGATGTAGCGTAGCGTAGCGCACCTTGTGGCGGCGTGTAAAGAGGGTGCGTTTCCCGTTTGTAACCGTTTGGGCGTGCTCGTGCACGTGAAGTAGCGGTTGGTATCCATCCTGTTGTAGCGGCGTGTAAAGGTACCTTTACAGTGATATGAAGTGAGTTTATAGGTGAAAATACTACAACTTTCCCCTTACATAAATAATGACTAGATATGTCATGTGATGTGACCATGTGATGTGCCATGCTGCCTGCTATACAACATCCAAGATGGCGATGTATCCTGTGCTGCACCCAAGATCTGGCTACTCCCTGAAGAGGAGGAATTTAGATATCAGAATAACTCAGCAAGGACTAACCAATCAAGGACTGATAATCTTACATGATACTTCAGTATTAACCCGCCTACTAACACCCCTTGCATTCCTGTATAAATATGTGTGTGTCAATAAACGACTCAGAGGAATCTAAAATTAAATCATTAAGTTTACCCATGTAGAATGGTGAAGCTCGAAATAAGAAAATTTGCAGATACCCAACACCTGTAGTAGTAATTAGTCATAAATGATCTGATCACACAAGTTATAATTTAACACCAAATCGTTAGGTTAGCCACATGGAATGTGAGGGGGTTACGGTCGCCGCATAAGCGAATTATGGTACTTGACACGCAACTGGTGATGTGTGGTTTCCTATACCCCAGTGTTTAGAAATCTCTTATTTTGACAAAAAATGCTAAGATCACATTTGACACCCACAAGTATCGGAAAATGTAATAATTTGATGATTCAATCCGAGGGCATTATGAAACATGACTTTTACGATAATGTAAATAAAAATCACAAAACGTTTTAAAAAACAAGTGACTATAAGTATTAACATGAAAATTGAAAACACCACAAGCCGTTCAAGAGAAAAATAAAAGTAATATTGGCCATGTTCACACTCACCTGCGTTTTTGGCACTCCCTGCGTTTCTGTGCAGTTTTGCAAAAACGCAGGTGCGTTAACGCAGGGTGCATGAGAGTGTGAATACGTTTTTCCACTACACTTGCGTTTTTTAACCCCACTTTGAAAAACGCTGCATGCAGCGTTTTCTGGTGCTGGAAAAAAACGCAATGCGTTTCTGTAACATGGGGCCCTATGGCAAATGCATGCGTTAATGCAATGACATCACACACACATGCGTTAACGCATGCGTTTTTGTCCTTAGTGTCCATGGGCATCAAAAATGAAATCTGGACCTGTCATGTGACCCCTACAGCCAATTAAAAGGGGGTGGGTTGACACAGGAAATGTGGCCAGCCTACTGACTTTTCTGTGCCAGATTGTGTTGTGCTGTTTGTCACCAAGGTAAATACACGTGTCTACCATGTTGTTAGCGTGCATGTGTGCTGGCATTATGTAACACACATCTCATGTGTCCTGCATATGTGGTCTACACAGATGACGGATTCTGACGAACGGAGTGAGCGCTACACTGAACCCCACCACACAACATCTGACCACTCAGTAAGTACCACTATTATGTTGGCTATCCTCACACTTAATTGCTTTGTTTCATTTTGTTGTGGCTCCGCTTTATACATCAACAGTGTTGCTACTGCTTTTCGGGTTTTACGCCTGACGGGGCTCCCTCCCTGCTGCAGGTCCTAGACACATGCCACAAATGGTACGTGCTCATTAGACACTAACCCGCAGCAGCCCGTGTGGCACCCTTTGCAATCACTACTAATGTTATGTGATGTGTTGCCTATTGCAACGGGTTAAATGTGTGGCAATGGTGGATTCATGTTCGCACAATGCGGGTTTTTTAATTATCTTGTAGCGCCCGTGTGTTTGGAAATCCGCATTGTTGCCCAAACTAATATGATGTGTTGAGCTTTCGAAAGGAGTTATGTGTAAATGTCATCTCCTGGTTTGGCAATAACTACCGGATGTGTCACCAGATCAGGATTGACTAATCCTTGTTAAGTGCCGCTTCACACTGCGGCTTGTTTTAGTTAATGGTTCTGTCAAGTACACAAAGCTGCATGGACACATTTGCGATGGCATAGGTAAATGAATGAAATATCATACTTATTAAGGGCAAAGAGAAATACAAGCCTACAACAGTGCAACACCTGTATGCAGAATGGTCCAAATTAGATCCTTACCAAAAAAAAAAACCTGAACTTGGGCACACAACAGTGGTGGCAATATTTAATGCTTATGCACACAA
This sequence comes from Allobates femoralis, assembly GCA_033576535.1. NCBI lineage: Eukaryota > Metazoa > Chordata > Amphibia > Anura > Aromobatidae > Allobates > Allobates femoralis. The sequence continues at coordinate 552,150,801 of JARQOC010000001.1, read as the reverse complement.
ACCTTCAATTTCACCAGTGAAGCGCAGGTGCGTGTGTGCATGGCCTTTACCCCCCACCCTAGCCTGGGTTACCCAATAAGTATCGTGGTAAGCAGGTCATGAGGCTGGGTGCCTAATGAGGGGTTAGTGCCAGCACACAGGAAAATGCGTGTTGCAGGTTGTGCCAGAGCGCTCGGGATAAGCACCCACAAGGCAGGCTGCTGGATGACCTGAGTACCACGATACACATTGTTTAACCAGGGATAGGCTCTGCCTACAGGACATGCACCTGCGCTTCAATCTGACAATGAAAGGATTCAGGACACAAGCAATAACAACAGCACATGTATGTGGATAAGGCCGGACTACATGGTAGCACATGAACAAATGGCCATTCTGGACACAGGCAAACATACATGAGGCATAAGGGGCAACACAAATTACCTGAGCGTGACAACCAGTCGTTCCTCAGGGGATATGGCTGGCCGCCAATGGGTGTCTTGCCGGGTGAGGTCAGGGCCGACAAGTTCCAGCAGATGGTCAAAGTCTGCAATGGTCATGGGCAGATACCGCTTGAACTTTTGTGGGAAGCGACGAAGTTGTGGAAATAGGACATGGTACGCCCCATGTTGAGGGCGCAGCAGATTGACTTCGTGCACCCACAAACGGGATTGCCGAGCCTGACGCAGGTGACATCGCCGCGCAGCAACATATCACATCTACAGCAGCAAAACATCCATTTCCAGAGAGAGCAGATCCATGGCTACACACAACAGTGAAGTGTCTCCTTAAGGAAGGTGCTCTACCTCCCCAAGTGACCAGCTCGATTTATGTAGTGTGAGGGGTGTGGCTAAACATGAATATTAATTCATGACTTGTGAAAATATCAGATTTTGGCCCAAAAACAAAAAAACGCATGCGTTAACGCATGCACTATTAGGCACCCATGCGTTAACGCATGCGTTTTCAAAAACGCACCCAGTGTCCCACAATGGCCAAAAATGACGAAATAACCACTTTACAAAAACGCATGCGTTTTTAACATGCTGGAAACATGCTGGAAACAAAGCATAGGTGTGTGTGAACAATGCCATTGACTTTTTTGCTTTGCATGAAATTAGTAATTTTTTAGTCAGCGCAGTACCTTACGGTACAATTACCACAAATTGGGGTCTCGCACTCTTCGCACATAAATCTTATCTTCATGTCCTTCTTCCTAGAACGCTTGCCATACCTCACTTGTCTATCTAAGGCTGGGGTCACAGTTGCCATGCGTTTTTTTAAGTGATTTAACAAAACTCATGCTTTTTTTCATGTCAGCATGAGTTTTGTAAGGTGTGTGATGGCTCCCTGCGTTTTTGGGTGCGTTTTTGAATCTGCACCTAAAAATAGTGCTTGTAGTATTTTTTTGAGCGTTTTGAAAAACGCATGCGTTTTTGTAGAAAACGCATGCGTTTTTATAACATGGGTTCCTATGGAAAACGCATGCAAAAACGCATGTACAGTTAGTACCTTTTAGTGCCATTCAAAAACGCATGCGTTTCCCATAGGAGCCCATGTTAAAAAAAACGCATGCGTTTTTCCGGAAACGCATGCGTTTTTTAACATGGGCTCCTATGGGAAACGCATGCGTTTTTGAATGGCACTAAAAGGTACTAACTGTACATGCGTTTTTGCATGCGTTTTCCATAGGAACCCATGTTATAAAAACGCATGCGTTTTCTACAAAAACGCATGCGTTTTCTACAAAAACGCATGCGTTTTTGGATATGCTCCAAAAACGCATGGGACAGTCACACATGCTTTTTGGCTATTAGGGCATGCGTTTTTTAACATGGGGGCCTATGGGTGCGTTTTTTACATGCGTTTTTGAAAACGCAGGTCTCCAAAAATGCATGTGAAAAATGGTACTGTGACCCCAGCCTAATTGTTGTTTTCTTGGTGTAGACAACTGTTTCTGAAGAATTTGGGCAATGTGCTGCCGAAACACGTGAGGAAGTTGATTGTTCAGCATTCTAACATTGAGGTAAGGCTCTGAGGCTGGGGTTCCACATAAGCCCTCAGTCCGTTTTTGGCTTCAGTTTTCTCATTTTTTTTTCTAAGTCCAAAAACTGACAGAAAAACGGATTGGGTGTAATAAACACCCTGTCCGTTTTTCTATGGAGCTCCAAACATTGCCCTGTCCGTTTTTGAGTCAAAAACGTTGTATGCAACGTTTTTGGCATCAGTTAAAAAACGCATGCGTTTTCATGCGTTTTTTTTAACATGGGGCCCTATGGGAAACGCATGCGCGAACGCATGCAAACGCGCACTTGCGTTTGCGCATGCGTTCGCGCATGCGTTTTTTTTAATGAAAATTCCAAAAACGTTCAGGAGTGCAGGAGGCTCAAAAAGCACCCAGAAAAAAAACGGATTGGTGATGAAAATCACTTCCAAAAACGGATTTCTATGTGTGACCACAGCCTGACAGAGCTCTGGCAGGAGACTTTGCAAAGTCAAGGCGACTGTTCTTTGGATGTTCTAGATAAGATGAAAATAGTACATATGCATTCACAAGGCTGATGTTCAAGATGGAGTAGAAGATTGCAAGCGCCACCGTGTACTACGTCGACTAGTTGAGTAAAGTGTGCATTTTTCATTCAGAGCATCAACACCTCCTTTTGTTGTATTGTAAAATTCAATGATTTCTGGCTTGCTAGATTCTGGGTTGATGCTTTTCGCATGATGCATGGATGAAATCAAAATTACTGCTTTGTTTTTCTTTGGGACGTAGAAAACTAAGGTCATGTCATTTGCAAATGCAAAGAATGTCCTTCTTTGGTTTTCGATGAGCAGAATTGTGGTGAAATTTCTTTCTTGTTCTTTCTTATTGTTCCCATGTATGTAAGTCCTCTTTTCTTCAACTCTGCCACAAGTTCAATGGAAGAGAACCAGTTATCAGCAGCAATATTTCTGTTTGTTCTAATTATTGGGGTTGATAGGCGCAAGACAGACTGAGGCTGGGGTTACACATAGAAATCCGTTTTTGGAAGTCCTTTTCATCACCAATCCGTTTTTTATAGGGTGCTTTTTGTGTCTCCTGCACTCCTGTACGTTTTTGGACTTAGTCATTTTTTCATTAAAAACGCATGTGCGTTAACGCATGCGCAAACGCAAGTGCCTATATATGCCATGCGTTAACGCATGCGTTTCCCATAGGGCCCCATGTTAAAAAAAACGCATAAAAACGCATGCGTTTTTTAACTGATGCCAAAAACGCTGTTTACTGCGTTTTTGGCTCAAAAACGGACAGGGCAATGTTTTGAGCTCCAGAGAAAAACGCACAGGGTGTTTATTACACCCAATGCGTTTTTCTGTCAGTTTTTGGACTTAGAAAAAAAAAATGACAAAACTGAAGCCAAAAACGGACTGAGGGCTTATGTGTGACCCCAGCCTGAGTAGGTTTATAAAAAAAATTTTCCTCATTGGAGAAAGAGATTCCATTGCTGTCTTTACCGGTGTAAATATACACATTTAGTTTGTAATGAGTTTTCGCGTCAGTGATTGCCATAATTTTTATGCCATACTTACGAGGCTTACTTGGAATATACATTTTGAATGAACACGTTCCTCTGAAACCAACCAGCATTTTGTCTATGCACGCATATTCCCCAATTGAGTAACACGCCGGGCAGTTCCCAATGAACTTTTCAAACACACACAATATAGCTGCCACACGGTCAGTCTGCTGCCTTTCTTTTCGGTCAGTGCGATTATCGAAGCAAAGGGCCAGAAGTACGACATAAACTCGCTTCAAAGACATAATGCACCGAAAGATATCTCGCCCCGTTCCATCAGTGGCAAAAAGAGCTGCGAGATTTTCATGATTAGATTTGAAAATTGCAGAATACATCAAGATGGCCAGGAATGCTTTGAACTCGATCACATCTAAATCTTTGTAGTCACTTTGATCAGTATCAGTCAGTTTGAGCAGCAATTCAGACAACTTTTAATTTGTATAACGTATTACTTCATCAATGATGTCTTCAGTAAACAGTATATCCCACGATGACTGATGTGTGCAATAACAACCAAGCTGCCTGGCAGGCCCAATCACACTAGGCAAATGCGATATGATGTTGTGCCTTCTCATACGTATGTTTGGCTTTGGCTGGTCTCCTAACCACTTGAATTTGTTCTTTCCATAGAAGGTTTGAGAAGAATTTGTTGTACTTGGACGTGATTATGGGTAGTCATTGTCATCTGAGGCTGATATAGTGTCTTCACTTTTGTCCTCAGGTGCATCTGGAAATCAATTTTAAACAGGAGAGACATATGAGCTTTGTGCTTACAAAAATACATGTTTATTGCCAGGAAACATACATACATAAAGTAGGTAATATTTTAAATTGCACAGCAAAGATCACTGGTACATGATTCAATTGATATGCTCACAGAGCTTTGCAGTAAATAATACAGGTATAAATATATTACAAAAGGGTCGCATACATGATTGGTTAAACAGATATAATCCAGTTAATATAGTATTAAACACATTCTGAATCTGCCCATATCTGCAGCAACCTATTATAACCAGAGTCTCAATTGCCTGCATATGAAGTGCAGTCTCAAGAGCAAAGGGATTAGCAGCATACCAGTTCAAAGTGCCTAGTGCAGAGAATTTGGGGGTCCCCCCTCGTGCCGGACTCCAATGCACGTTTCGCGTATTATGATCTTTAGTGCTTCATCAATGGAAATCAGCTGGTACAACATTTCCTTCATCGCCACTAAAATCACTCTCTTCATTGTCAAGGATTGAAGCTGCCCAATCCACAAAACGGGGATCTTCTGACCTCATAGACGTCCTGAAATTCGCCATTTTTTGCCTGAGAGCAAGTGCACGAACAAACAGAAATTCAGTTGTAAATTTGTGCAAAAATAAGGAAGTTTTCAAAATTAAAAAATGTGTAAAAAATAATTACAAGAGTAGTGATGTGGGGTTCAGCAAGGTCAAGACAGCACTTAGCGACAGCTAGCTCTGTTATGCTTGGCCAGAAGAGAGAGGCCTTGACAAGGAAATTGATGGAAGCTAGTGAAACTCATACCAGCATTTTTCAATGAATAGCAGCCGAACAAAAATTCCCTGGGGTGTGGCAAACCCCACCTCATTAGTTGAGGGTTAAGAGATTAAAAATCGATATTGCCTTGTTACAAGAGACACACCCACACCCGGATGACTTTTCTAGGATGAAAAAACTATGGGTGGGTGAGGTCTACGAATCAAGCTCAGGAGATAGGAAGGCAGGGGTACTACTCTTGATACATAGGAACTTAGCACATAGATTTGTATCTATAGACACTGACGTGATGATGAGGGCCGACTAACCCATATCGAGATTCAATTGCAGAATGACAACTTTAGTATCTATAACATATACGCTCCCAACACAGCACAGAAACAATTCTTTATGGAAATGCAAATCAAAATCCTAATGGAACAAAGCCCAAACATAATCATTGGAGGTGACTATAATGTAGTATTACGGGAAGAAGAAGACAGGAAAAATAGTCAGAAAGAAAGGAGGCAAAAGATTGGGGATAGACTGACCCAGAAAAAAAAAGATTTTTGGGGGACATGATGACAAACTGGCATTTGATAGACCCATGGAGAACCATGCACACAAAAGAGAATTACTCACTATTCTCATCCACATGGGACATGGTCAAGACTTTACATGTTTATGGTATCCACTAGACTTTAACAAGGAATTTTAGAAGCAAATATTGAAAATATGGTTATCTCAGACCACAGCCCGGTAACTATTGACATACATAATGTACACCAGAAAGGGACGGACTTCTTGTGGTGATTCCCGATTGCACTGACGAGAGGGGAAGATTTTATAAAGCAGATGGGGGAATGGTGGTCAGCCTTCTCCTTAAAATAATGAGGAACATAGATCAGACCCTCTCCTCTATTGGGAGACAGCGAAAGCAGTATTGAGGAGGAATATCTTAGCATACACTTTGAAACTAAAATGACAGATTAAGGAACAATATATGATTACTAGCGACGAGGTAAGGAGGACGTATACACTATACAAAACATCCATGAAAGAAAAAGACAAAGATGCATGGGTCAAGGCTAAACTGAATTGAGAATTTGAGACATGGGCGGAGAAGAGGGTACTCATCTACAGGAAACAGATGGAGCTAGACTTCAACAGATATGGGGATAAGGCAGGTAAGTTACTAGGAAACCTAGAAAAGGGACAACTGGCCCAGACTCCTAAAGCAGCAATAAAAGACATGAGTGGGTGAGGAATGACAGGTCCTAGGGAAATTAACCAGGCCCTGGGTAGATTCTATTCAAAACTATACACGGACAATGACTCGGCTAGGGTAGAAGAGGAGGAATGGCTGGAGAGGGTGAATCTTACGAATATAACAACAGATGAACTCGAAAACCTCAACAGAGAGGTCTCAGAAGAGGAAATCTATATGGTAATCAAAAATTTAAACCCTAATAAGGCTCCAGGCCCAGACAGGTATACAGGAGCGTTCTACAAAACCTTACGAAAGAAGTGGTTCTACCGCTCCATTCATTATTTAATAGAATAATACAGGGCGATCATCTGTCGAATGCAATGAATACGACTTACATAAAATTACTGCCTAAAGATGGGAAAGATCCGGAAGACCCCTCAGGCTACAGGCCATCTCTTTAATCAACCAAGACCTAAAAATTTTAACAAAAATAATGGTGGACAGACTGGCCATGGTAGTGCCTAAATTAATCTCAAAACACCAAACTGGCTTCGTAAAAGGCAGGTCAGTAGTTGCAAATATTCAGAAAACTTTTGCTAGTACTAGATTTTATAAGGAATAAAAACCTAGAGATGTGGGAAAATACAATCTTGCTCACACTAGATATCAAAAAGGCCTTTGATAATGTAAAGTGGCCATGGCTGGACCAGGTTTTAGATAGAATAAATCTGGTGGGACCTTTTAGACAGTTCTTAAAAAATCTTTATCAGAACCCCAGAATATATACCCCGGGATTCCTATCAGACACATTTGACCTCCAAAAGAGAACCAGACAAGGTTGCCCATTATCACCTCTACTGTTTTATATAGTAATAGAACTATTGTTAAGATAGCTACATGATAACAGTATATTTGAAGGTATTAAAATTGGGAAGACGCCAATCAAATCTGCATTATTTGCAGATGATGTAATATTATTCATGAACGGACCTGACGAAGATATTAAACTGCTTCTTGAGATAATTGACCAATATGGAACATTCTCTGGCTTTAAATTTAATAAAAAGAAATGAAAAATATTATTTAAAAAAAAAACGGGAATGGAGAAACCAGGGGAAACACATTGGAAGGGATCCCCGAGGCAAAGCCATCGCTGAAGTATTTGGGAATTCATGTCGGGAGTTCATCGGAGACAAATTTACTCATTGAATTATAAACCTATCTTCGAAAAGATAGAGAGGGATCTAGATAGATGGGGAAGATTACCTGTTTCAATATTGGGGAGATGTCATTTAGTCAGGATGATGGGATTCTCTAAACGTCTATACCCACTACAAACAATACCAATGCTAATAAAAGATAAGGATGTGAACAGGATGAATAGAATTTTAAAAAAATTTATATGGAAAGGGAGGCGGGCTAGAATAGCCTTGAGGACTTTGATGTATAATAAAGAAGCAGGAGGGGTAGGAATGCCAAATCTAAGGCGTTACATCTTGGCGTGCTTGCTGAGGAACGTAGTAGACTGGGTAAAAAGGATGAGACGATACACAGACTTGACAGTAGAGACAGAATTCTGCAGTCCCTGGGACTTGACGACGCTGCTTCACTCCTCCATGACTCAGATCCCTGAGAGAATCAGACATTCTGTGGAATTCAGAGACACCATCATCACATGGAAGGTGGTGAGGAAAAAGATGAAATTGCCAAGGAGGGTGTCAAAATATCTGACTCCCTGGGCTTTCTCCTCTTTTTGTTTGGGAAAGGAAAACAGTCTCTTTAAAGAATGGGCCAGGAAAGGCATAGGACACTGGGAGATCTACTGCACACACAAGATAAAAGATGGCTGACAGAGGATGAGGTCTTAGAAAAGTATAGGTTACCGAAGTTTCAACTGACTCAATACAGCCAGTTGAATCATCATGTCCTGAAGAACCTAAATAGAGTGGACTCAGAGATAGAGAACAACTACTGGGATGACTTGATTTCCAGAGACATTGACGAAATTACAATCTCCTCAATTTATGGTTTGTTGAGATACACACTAAGACCGTCAGGGAAGGGTATGCCATTCCGATTTTGGGCAAAATATGTAAAAGAAGAGGACTTGGAGCGGAAAATAATCCACAGATGGAAGTTGGTTAGGAAACATATCCTTAGTGAACAATGGAGGGATAGTCAATTTAGGATAAAGCACCATGCCATCTGCGGATTTAACATCCCTCCTACTGCTCAACATCCAGAAAGGATAATGCAATGCCCCAAATGTGGAACTCACAAAACAGACTTGGAACAGGGCCTTCGGTCATGTCCTCGCTTAAAGCCTTATTGGACACTGACCCAGAAAATAGTGCAAAAGACATGCGGGGCGTGTGTTGGGAGAGACCCATTATGCTGGCTATTCCATTACACGACAGACAGAGTACGGGGAGGACAGCTTGGGCCTTTATTCCACACGATTGCGATGATTGCAAAAAGGTTGCTATTACAGAATTGGCTCTCTGACATAATACCTAGTGAAACACACATTATGGAGGGTTTGATGTCTATCCTATACCAAGAAAAAAGACAAACTGAAAGAAACAGAGACAAAATGACCAAAGGATTCTTTAAAAAAGGGAGGACATTTATAGAGACGTCACTACCGGTGGAGGATATTCAGAACATTATGACATTTTTATTACATCAGAATGGTATCTGCTAGAAGATTTAAGCAATACTTTAGGTAAACTTAAATGAGCATAGTTAAGAATATATGATCAGAGCTTTGGAAGGGGTATATGACATGCAAGATTATGCTGTACTTTTGGATACTTTTTAGATAGAGTTGCTTTGGACAATTGATTAGATAAACTACTAATTTTGCTTCATGACTGTCAAACCTGGTGTTGAATTTTGTATATTTATAACAAATGTTATGCTTTGTTTTGCATTTTGGAAAATCAATAAAAAATGAGTTAAAAAAGACATTTTAATATGCACCACTCCCCCCCACCCGTCACCCGCCTACCTCTCAGTGGCGGCTTCAGTGCTGAGAGGTAATGCAGTGAGAGGATGCAGTGCATATTAAATTAGATTAAACTGCCGGGACACGTGATCACTGGCAGGAGCTCTTACAGCCTGCTCCTGCCACCGATAACCTGCTCTTGCCTCCAGTTCCCTACTCTACAACTGCAGACCTCAAACAGCCACAGCCTCAGACTATACATCATGACTATAAAATGCACCCCCACTTTCTCCCAAAATTTGAGATAATACAGTGCATCTTATAGTCTGAAAAATAGGCTATATAAACCTCCATGAGTTTATACAGGTCTACTAGTACTTAGAGATTAGCAACTGTGTTAAAATTTGATTAGCCAGATTCTCTTGAATTTGTCAGGGAACTTTGGTTTGTGTTGAATAAACTCCACATCAATGGAATTGCTAGTAAAAAGCAACTTATTAGGCTCCCCACTCTCTGCCAATCCAAGATGATAAATGGAGTGGTTATACTCCACTGCCATACTTCCTCCCTACAGTTTTAGTCTTCAATTCTTTGTTTAGTTTTCTTTACTTCTCTTTTCTTTTGTCCAGTGCTCACTAGTCTTCTAGACTTACGCAGAGTCACGATATGTATCTTGAAACTTAGTTAGCGCTGGAGTGCAGATGAAAGAGAAAACTAAAGCCAGAGGGAGGAACTGTGCCAATTTAAAGCATCATTTCAGTGTTTTTTTTGTTACATTGCTAGAGTGAGGCTTTAAATTTAAGTCCCCAGCCTCTGGTCTTAAAATGTCTCCTTCCGTCAGCTTCACCTTTCTCCAACAGCACTCTGGTTGGTTTCCGGCAGATTGTGACTTGCCGACAGCATTAGTGTTCTATGGAGCACGCCAGAGGTCACTAGGCAAAACAATACATCATTCTGGCATTGTTCTAGTTCTCATAGAGATACTTTGAGCTCTTGTTCATAACTTATGGCATTTGGACAGTCTGAAGATAGTGGTGCTTTAAGCTTGGTCAGAAAGCTGTGATGCCAGGACAGGTGACATGTAAACAATTCCAAATCCTAAAAACAATCAAGCATAATGGCATCCAGCTTCATGCAAATCAAATCACGAAAAAATTGGGTCCTAGCAAACCTGGCTGATCATGGGGTGGCAGGAATATGTCACTGCCAAATTTATATCCCTTGAGAACAAATATTTCAAGATATTGTATTTCAAGATGCCTATTTTTTTATTCTCTCAATGTGTGACATCATGAACTAGTGATACAATTGATGCCAGTATCACTGAAATCATTAGGTTCAGCCAACATTAATCTTTTACCGACATACTGTATGACAGGGGTGGGGAACTCCAGTCCTTGAGGGCCGCAAACAGTGCATGTTTTTCAGGATTTCCTTAGTATTGCACAGGTGATAACATAATCACTTGCACTGGTGATGATTCCAATCCCTGTGCAATACTAAGGAAATTGTGAAAACCTGAACTGTTTGCGGCCCTCGAGGACTGAAGTTCCCCACCCCTGCTGTATGACATGCAGTAATGTGGCTACTTGAATTTGATTCATCGTTGCCAGCAGATATTGGCTGTATCATCATCTGCCTCCAAAAGCCGAGAGTAGAGTAGAGCTAAGCCGGCAGATGTTATCCTGTTAGATGCTGCTGTCAGTCTGTGACATGAGCACTTATAGCCCCAGGGGGTGTTCTGTTCTAACCTCTCATTGGGGTGCCTATGGGTTGACGTGAAAGCCATGGATCTTTTGAAGACACCCGTCGTGACGTTATTCCTGTTAAAGCCAACCTGTGGCGTTCATAGGATTTTTTGCTAAATTGCATTGTTGATGATTGCAGGTTCAAGATTAATTCAGGATAAGAAATACAAAAAATAAAAATAAAAAATCTGAAAAAGCATAAAACATATATCATCCCATGATAAAATGTGCCATTCAAAAGTTCAACTCGTCCCGTATAAAAAATAGCTATATAAAAAAAAAATATATATATATGCCTTTTTGAAAAAGGGGACGAAAAAATGAAAGAGCATACAGTATATGAAAAAGTCAGGAAGGGGTTAACCTTCCCCATAAAGGAGTTGGACAATTAGATTCTGTTTCTTATATTAGATGTTTTTACCCCATCGCTAGCAGTACATGAGGCTTTGCACGTAAAGAAAAATCCATTGTGTCATTTTATAGTTAGAGGAAAAAGATTTTTTTAACTGCCTTTAGGTCTGTGGATAAGAAGAAAGTCTGAAATGATGAAGGTAATAATATTTGACAGTAATTTTTTTGTAGTAACAGAGTTAGTCTTATTACTTATCTCAGAAAGCAGAATATTTTCTATGACTATTGTTAAATTTAACAAAGCATAAAGTGCTCGTAAAAACATTATTTCAATAAAAAGAGTGCCGCTCGTACATTTCCATTTTATTTGGTGTGATTAATACACAACGTAATGAAAACAAAAATGGAGCAAACATAACAGAGCAATAAGCTGCCTATAAAGTTTGTAAAACACATAAAAGGCGAAAGCAGAGCAAAACAACAAAAAAGTATTCCTTATTCTCCAATGCTTTGCATTATAGCGGATTTGGGTTCTTGAAAACACAATTACAGCAGCGGGAATAGTGGGCTGACATCTATAATTCTCATTGAACAGATTGATCAATTCACAGTATGAATCATATGGAGATTGTACCTTTGAAAAGTGCAGGCCGGATCGTTCAAGGTATTGATTCAGATGTCCACAAGTAAGACTATTAATTATATCCTCTAACTTATGAAATTCAGAAGTTTTAAGTGATTCCTAAGTGCGAATATTTACTGTGCAAAACATTTAAAGCATCTTTTAAATCTATTAGAGGAATGGATTTCCAAAGTGGTTGTTCTTTGTAAGATGGTTAAACTCATTGCATTTATTTTGTTTCATTTCAGGATACTATCAGAAATGATTATAGCTGGTCACTCACCTTGTTAGGTTGTATGACACACAACGAGTAATACAACCGTAATACAAATGCCGCAAGATCTTCATGCCCTAGGGAAAAGCAAGATACATAGCAACCAGGTTAAACCATGGAAAAAACCTATACTGCTGTGAACAACACACCAGATAATATAAGAATAGGTGGTTTACTTCTACGAGTTTCGAAGAGTATCTTCACGTCTGCTTCAGGAAATCCACCGAAACGCGTAGACATAAAATCCCCTTTTCTGACATTATCCAGTGTACTGGATAAACAAGGAGAATAGGGTCTTACCCAATAAACATATAAGAAATGATTATAGCTGGTCACTCACCTTGTTAGGTTGTATGACACACAATGAGAAATACAACCATTATACAGATGCCGTAAGATCCTCATGCCCTAGGGCAAAGCAAGATACATAAGGAACCAGGTTAAACCGTGGAAGAAAGCTATACTGCTGTGAACAGCACTCCGGATAATATAAGAATAGGTGTTTTACTTCTACGAGTTTCGAAGAGTATGTTCACGTCTGCTTCAGGAAATCTACCGAAATGCGTGGACATAAAAGCACCTTTTCTGACATTATCCAGTGCACTGGATAAACAAGGAAAATAGGGTCTTACCCAATAAACATATAAGAAATGATTATAGCTGGTCATTCACCTTGTTAGGTTGTATGACACACAACGAGTAATACAAACGTAGTACAGATGCCGCAAGATCCTCGTGCCCTAGGGCAAAGCAAGATACATAGGAACCAGGATAAAATCATGGAAGAAATCTACACTGCTGTGATTGAGATCCTGATCCACCAGATAAAATAAGAAAAGGTGGATTATTTATATGAGTTTTGAAGAGTATCTTCACTTCAGCTTCAGGAAATCCAATGAAATGCGTAGACATAAAAACACTTTTTCTTACATTATCCAGTGTATTGGGTAAACAATCAGATTAGGGTCTTACCTAATAAACATAGAAGAAATTATTAGAGCTGGTCACTCACCTTGTTAAGTTGTGTGACATATAACAGTACAAATGCCAGAAGTTCCACGTACCCTAGGGCAAGATACATAGAAGCCAAGATAAATTATGAAAGAAATCTGCGCTGTTGTGAACAGATGGTGACCCAGTACACTGGATAATGTCAGAAAAGTTGTTCTTATGTCAACGCGTTTCAGTAGATTTCCTGAAGCAGAAGTGAAGTACTCCTCAAAGCGCGTAGAAATAAACCACCTTTTCTTATATGATCTGGTGTACTGGATCACCAAGCATAGCAGTGCTTCTAGGCTTCTAGGGCACGCGGATCTTACAGCAGCTATACTACTGTTGCATTACTCATTGTGTGTCACACAACCTGACAAGGTGAGCGGCCAGCTTTAATCATTTCTTCTATGTCTATTGGATATTTGGCTTGTTCATCCACAGTATGATATTGTTTCCTTTCATCACATAATGAATATATACCAGATTATGACTATATTGAGATATGACTTGGCCAATATATTACCGTTTATACTCGTGTATAAGCCGACCCGTGTATAAGCCAACCCCCCTACTTTTGCCCCCAAAAACTGGGAAAACTTATTGACTCGCGTATAAGCCGAGGGTGGACCCCAGCACAGGTATACAACCCCCAGCAGTGTGGTATACAGGCCCTCCCAGTGGTATACAGGCCCCAGTAGTGTCGTATACAGCAGGCCCCCAGTGGTATACAGCAGGCCCCCAGGGGTATACAGCAGGCCCCCAGGGGTATACATCAGGCCCCCAGGGGTATTCACAGCAGGCCCCCAGGGGTATATACAGCAGGCCCCCAGGGGTATATACAGCAGGCCCCCGGGGGTATACACAGCAGGCCCCCGGGGGTACAAACAGCAGGCCCCTGGGGGTACAAACAGCAGGCCCCCGGGGGTACAAACAGCAGGCTCCCGGGGGTATATACAGCAGGCCCCCGGGGGTTTATACAGCAGGCCCCCAGGGGTATACATCAGGCCCCCAGGGGTATTCACAACAGGCCCCCAGGGGTATATACAGCAGGCCCCCAGGGGTATATACAGCAGGCCCCCGGGGGTATATACAGCAGGCCCCAGGGGTATATACAGCAGGCCCCCGGGGGCTTATACAGCAGGCCCCAGGGGGTACAAACAGCAGGCCCCCGGGGGTACCCAGCAGCCCCCAGGGGGTATCCAGCAGCCCCCAGGGGTACCCAGCAGCCCCCAGGGGGTACCCAGCAGCCCCCTGGGGGTACCCAGCAGCCCCCAAATGCTGGCACTCGCCCCCCTTGTAAGGGCCCCCCCCCCCCCGCTGCTTCTCTTACCATCCCGGTCTTCTGCTCAGCGCCGCTCCTCGGTGCTCCGTTCTTCATGCTCCGTCCTCGCTGCATCCGGGATCTCCGGATGACGTCGCGCGATGACGTCATATGCCTGCGACGGCCGGAGATCCCGGATGTAGCAGGGAGCATGAAGAACGGAGCACCGAGGAGCAGCACTGAGCAGAAGACCGGGATGGTAAGAGAAGCAGCGGGGGGGAGCCCTTACAAGGGGGGAGAGTGCCAGCATTTGGGGGTAATTTATTTAGTTATGCACTGCTTCCCCCTGCCGCTGATTGACAGGGGGAAGCAGTGCATATATAATGAGCGGCCCCACGTGACGGGGCCGCTCATACAGCAGCCTCCCCCCGCCTCCTCCAGCCTCCACAGCCCCCACCAACCGTAGTGACTCGTGTATAAGCCGAGGGGGAGACTTTTCAGCCCAAATTTTGGGCTGAAAAACTCGGCTTATACACGAGTATATACGGTACATTTTGTAATGTTATATTATTTTATTAATGTTACATTAAGATGACTAAAAATTTTGCTGGTTGAAACGCATCAACATGTACACTTGACTGCAATACCTTTTTTAATGAAGATTCAATAAACTGAAGAAAGATTTTATATTGGAGTGACCAGTCTCTTTTCTCCTATGAATTGGTATTCCATCTGCGGCCATTTACTTGAAGTCTTAACCTCTTGCAAACAGTTACAGCTTGTCAATGAATCCAGACACACAGCACATGGCGACGCCAAACACATGCTGCCACTGCGAACCACCCTGCAGTTCAGGCTCCCGCTGCTCTGCCACCATCCACCATGGACCCGTGATGCCTTCCTACGGCACCCCCGCATCACCCCCACGGTAAGCCATGGTGGATCCACGGGGATATACATACAGTCATATGAAAAAGTTTGGGCACCCCTCTTAATCTAACTCATTTTTTTTTGTTTAAAATTGATTTTTTGCACCAGCTATTACCGTGTGATATGTGTAATAACTGATGGACACAGTAATATTTCAGGATTGAAATGAGGTTTATTGCACTAACCAAAAATGTGAAATATGCATTATTTCAAAATTTGACAAGTGCAAAAATATATGGGCACCCTTCTGATTTTCATGATTTGAATACTCCTAACTACTTTTTACTGACTTACTGAAGCACTAAATTGGTTTGGTAACCTCATTGAGCTTTGTACTTCATAGCCCGGTGTATCCAATCTTGAGAAAGCTATTTCAGGTGTCCACTTGCAAGTTGATCTCATATTTGCATCTTCTCTGAGGAGTGGCATCATGGGCTCCTCAAAACAGCTCTCAAATGATCTTAAAAAAAAGATAGTTCAGCACAGTTGTTCAGGGGAAGGATACAAAAAGTTGTCTAAGAGATTTAACCTGTCAGTTTCCACTGTGAGGAACATAGTAAGGAAATGGAAGACCACAGGGACAGTTCTTGTAAAGGCCAGAAGTGGCAGGGCAACAAAAAAATCAGAAAGGCAGAGAAGAAGAATGGTGAGAACAGTCAAGAACAATCCACAGACCACCTCCAAAGACCTGCAGCATCATCTTGCTGCAGATGGTGTCACTGTGCATCGGTCAACAATACAGCGCACATTGCACAAGGAGAAGCTGTATGGGAGAGTGATGCGAAAGAAGCTGTTTATGCATGCACGCCACAATCAGAGTCGCCAAAGGTATGCAAAAACACATTTGGACAAGCCAGTTTAATTTTGGAAGAAGGTCCTGTGGACTGATGAAACAAAGATTGAGTTGTTTGGTCATACAACAAGGCGTTATGCATGGCGCCACAAAAACACAGCATTCCAAGAAAAACACTTGCTACCCAGTGTCAAATTTGGGGGAGGGTCCATCATGCTTTGGGGCTGTGTGGCCAATGACGGTACCGGGAATCTTGTTAAAGTTGAGGGTCGCATGGATTCCACTCAGTATCAGCAGATTCTTGAGAATAATGTTCAAGAATCAGTGTCAAAGTTGAAGTTACGCTGAGGGTGGATCTTCAAGCAAGACAATGATCCAAAACACCACTCCAAATCTACTCAAGCAGAGGAACAATTACAATGTTCTGGAATGGCCATCCCAGTCCCCAGACCTGAATATCATTGAACATCTGTGGGATGTTGTGAAGCGGGCTGACCATGCTCGGCGACTATCAAACTTAACTGAACTGGAATTGTTTAGTAAAGAGAAATGGTCAAAAATACCTTCATCCAGGATCCAGGAACTCATTAACAGCTACAGGAAGCGACTAGAGGCTGTTATTTTTGCAAAAGGTGGATCTACTAAATATTAATGTCACTTTTCTGTTAAGGTGCCCATACTTTTTCACCTGTCAAATTTTGAAATAATGCATATCTCACATTTTCGGTTAGTACAATAAACCTCATTTCAATCCTGAAATATTACTGTGTCCATCAGTTATTACATATATCACACTGAAATAGCTGTTGCAAAAACCCAATTTTAAACAAATAAAAATGAGTAAGATTAAGAGGGGTGCCCAAACTTTTTCATATGACTGTACATATAATATATATATATATGCCAAGATGGGGAATGATCAAATAAGGAGAAGGGGGGGAACAAGAGGCGCAATAGTGCCTTATCACTATGGCACTGGGTGCAAGCGTGGTGAAAAAGAATTCACTCACCTGGGGCAGTTGTGTCACCCACAAAAAGATGGGGAATGAACATATACACCAGGATGGGGGACCATACATAACAGGATGGGGGACCATATATAACAGGATGTAGGACCATATATAACAGGATGTAGGACCATATATAACAGGACGGGGGACATATAAACCAAGATGGGAGACATATACACCAGGATGGGGGACCATACATAACAGGATGGGGGACCATATATAACAGGATGTAGGACCATATATAACAGGACGGGGGACATATAAACCAAGATGGGAGACGTATACACCAGGATTGGGGACCATACATAACAGGATAGGGGACACATACACCTGGATGGGGGACATACATACCACGATGGGGAACATATATACCAGGATGAGGGACATATATGCCAGGATAAGGACATATATATCAGGATGGGGACATATATACCAGGATGGGGAGTCTATATCCCACTATGGGGGACATATGCACCAAGATGGGGGACATATATGTTGATTTTAAGGTGGACACTGGCATTATAAGATGGGCCCCATTTAGCATTAACAATTATTGTTCACCAAATTTGGGGTGCGTCTTATAATACGGTGCGTCATATAAAGCAAAAAATGTGGTAGACATTCAACTTTGCACGGAGACAAAAACATTTCATAATAATTTCATTACCATGATTAGATATATTTGTACACAACAGCAAATTTGTCTCTATCCCTAGGTGAACACTATGTTATGTACATTGATTAAATATTGTAGAAAATTAATGAGATTCTGTACTCATACAAACAAGAAACAGAACCTAATATTGAGAAAAAGCTCTCAAGGTATTTTTAGTCAGTATAAAGCTATTGTGATCTCGTATTTGGAACAACAGATAAAAGGCATCTGTAATTTCTCTAATTAAAAGTACACTTCTCTAATTCTAATTCTACTTCCGTTATTTTCTTGGTGTCAATAAGGCTTTCGAAAGAGAGAAAAATAATGACTTGTACATAAAATCTTTGATGTTTTCACTGTCGAGTTTTGGCTGTTAACACACACACACTACAGTAACATAATTGTGAGGTCAACAAATAGAAAAATACTGTGACATTATTATTGGGGACTTTATGGGGTACATATAAAAAAGTACCTAAACTTTGCATATGTTTTTTATAATTGGTCTGGTTCTTGAGACCCCCTGCTGATCGCTCAATAGATCCAGGGATAGGTCGCAGCTCAGCAAATAGGAGCACACAACTCCTGTCTGAGTGTGCACACGGCACACAGTAGGGATTCAATGTTTCGCCACATAAACCATTTACGGTTGAGGTTTGTGTTAGAACATATGAGCAAAGATGTGCTTTGAGAAAAGATGGCCATAAACTGCAGAGCTATATTTGTGGCAAACTGTATAAAGAATATGACAACTATATTTTTTTGTCTTTAACTGCATCTGAGCAGCAATGTATTCTTTTTCTTAATTCTGTTGAGGGTAATGGGGAAAACTGTCCTCATGGTTTGATAACCAATGTAAAGGTTTTATTCATTCTTTGTATGGCAGTATCATCGGTGGATTATAATAAAGGCAATCTGGGCTAACGCTCCACGGGTGCCGTGCACATCTCTAGGCAGGGAGCTTTCCTGGAACTCCGGTACCAGTAATTCAGAATGGCGGCACAGCTCCAGAGGAGCTCCCATAACCTCTTATGCGATGTCACTGCATGATGACATCATCAGCTGGCACATGCCAACATGTATGCACCATCCACAAGAACTGACTTCCCGAGAACCAGAGTATGTGCTTTTTTTTAAAAGGGGTATGGGGTGTTTGAGGGCTAATACTGTATATGTTAAGGCTCAGTGCTTACTACTCTCATGAAATGAATCATGGGGCCAGTAATCAAGAATATCCCTTTCTTGGAAAAATGATCGTAGACTATGAGTATTGTTTAATAAAAACTTGTACCCCACAGTCTTTGTCAGATGCTTTGCATACTGTATGTATGGGATTAAAAGTTTACACTGTATATATATATAGGGCTATTTGAAGGCTCATCCTGTATAAAGAGGCTGTGTGCTCATACTATATATAGGGGAGCTTGTGTGGACTCAATCTGTATGTAGGGAGCTATGTGGGTGCTCCTTCTGTGTATAAGGGAGCAGTGTCCTCAACCTGTTTGTAGAGAGCTATGTAAGGGCTCATACTGTATATAGGGAGTTATGTGGGGGCTCAAACTGTATGTAGGGAGCTATGTCCTCAACGTGTATGTAGGAAGCTATGTAAGGTCTCATATTGTATATAGGGAGCTCATCCTGTATATATGAAAGCTATGTGTTGGCTCACACTGTATATAGGGGGATGTCAACATACTTAATTCTGTTCTACATTAAGTGATACATTTAACATTAATAAGAAATAATTATAATTAATATGGTAATATTACTATTGAGCAGAATTAATTTCAGCCTTTTGGTTCTGTCCTTCCCAACAATCACTGTCTGCTTTGCAGTCCACATGCAAAGCTACTGAGGTTTAACCAGAGTTAATTTCCTTTGGCACTTAACCAGAGTTAATGACAGAAAGCTACAGACATCTATGCTGGTGGGGGGAGGGGAGGGGTGTGTCAGAGCTCTGCTCTCTCCTCCCTCAGCCCTTAAGTAGTTCCCTTTCCCTCCACTGGGTCTCGCAGATAGAGTTCAGTCTCTACTTGGACCCCATTCCAGAAGTTCAATTATCATCTGTAATGAATCTTTTAGATATGAGTCTAATTGGATTACATACTTTTGCAAAAATAATTCAACATAATGGGACAAATTATTATTATTATTTATTTATATAGCGCCATTGGTTCCATGGCGCTTTACATAA
Organism: Allobates femoralis; assembly: GCA_033576535.1. Lineage (NCBI taxonomy): Eukaryota > Metazoa > Chordata > Amphibia > Anura > Aromobatidae > Allobates > Allobates femoralis. Next base: position 552,130,798 of record JARQOC010000001.1, on the reverse strand, counting down.
GAAGTGGGGGTAACAAGGACAGGTACAGTACATACGAACAGTCAAGGCTTGCTGGTACGCAATGGGAGGGGATCCTGTCCACAAGGGCTCACAGTCTACAGGGGTGGGAGAGGAGACAATAGGAGGGGAAGCGCCAAGCGTGTGGTGGTGCGGCACTGGGTCTCATCGTAGGTTGTAGGCTTGTTGGAAGAGGTGAGTTTTCAGGTTCTTCTTGAAACTCTTAAGGCTAGGCGAGTATCTGACGTGCTGGGGGAAAGAGTTCCAGAGCAAGGCGGAGGCGCGGGAGAAGTCTTGTATGCGTTGTGGGAGGATGAGATAAGGGGGGAGGAGAGGAGGAATTCTTGTGAGGAGCGCAGGTTGCGTTCAGGTAGGTATCGGGAGACCATGTCGGAGATGTAGGGGGAAAACAGGTTGTGGATGGCTTTGTCAGGGTTAGGAGTTTTAAATCAAGATCTTTGGGGGGTGGGGAGCCAGTGAAGGGTCTGGAGGAGGGGAGAGACAGGGGAATAAGCGAGGAGGCAGGTGGATTAGACGGGCAGCTGAGTTGAGGATAGAGGGAGGGGTGCAAGGGAGGAAGCAGGGAGATGATGAGGGCGTGGACGAAAGTTTTGGCGGTATCATGATTAAGGAACAAGCGGATCCAAGAAATGTTCTCGAGCTAGAATCGGCAGGAGGTGGTGAGGGCTTGGATGTGGGGCTTGAAGGAGAGGGAGGAGTCAAGAGTGACCCCGAGGCACTTGGCGTGGTGGACTGGGTAGAGGGAGCAGTCGTTAACTAGGATTGACAGGTCTGGTAGAGGGGGAGGGCGGCTGGGGGGAAGACGATGAACTCTGTTTTGTCCACGTTCAGCTTCAGGAAGCGAGCAGAGAAGAAAGATGAGATGGCGGACAGCATTGGGGGATTTTAGACAGAAGGGAGTTGATATTAGGCCCGGAGAGGTAGATCTGGGTGTCGTCAGCGTAGAGATGGTACTGGAGGCCGTGGGACTCAATGAGCTGACCTAGGCTGAGGGTGTAGATAGAGAAGAGTAGCGGTCCCAGAACCGATCATTGAGGGACGCCGACAGTGAAGGGGTAGGACGAGGAAGAGGTGTAGAAGTGGGTGACGCTGAAGGTGCGGTCTGTGAGGTATGAGGAGATCTAGGAGAGCGCGAGGTGGGTGATACCAAGGGATTCTAGGATGTCAAGTAGGAGGGAGTGGTCGACCGTGTCAAAGGCGGCAGATAGGTCGAGGAGGAGGAGGACGGAGTAGTGGTGTTTCCTCTTAGCGGTCAGTAGTTCGTTGGTGACTTTAGTTAGGGCTGTTTCAGTGGAGTGCTGAGGTCGGAAACCAGCTTGTAGACTGTGGAAGAGGGAGCAGGAGGATAGGTAGGAGGACAGTTCAGAATGGATTGTTCAAGTAGTTTGGATCGAAGGGGAGAAGAGCTATGGGGCGGTAGTTAGCGACAGATGGTGGGTCGAGGGAGGGTTTTTTGAGGATGGGTGAGATCAAGGCGTGTTTGAAGGATGAGGGAAAGATGCCAATAGTGATTGGAGGTGGGTTAGGGCAAGGATGAGGACAGTGGTGAGGTGTGGGATGAGGTGGGAGGGGAGTGGGTCGAGGGTGCAGGTGGTGGAGGTGAGATCGTGACACGAGGGAGGAGAGCTGGGCTTCAGTCACGTTGGAAAAGCTTCCTTTGGTTAAAGAGGGTTGGTGGGCGGTAATGGGGGTGGGTCGAGGGGACGTTGGGCCAAAGCTTTCTCTAATTTTATCAATGTTTTGTTTGAAGAAGTTGGCAAAGTCGTCGGCGGAGACGAGGAGGGAAGGAGGAGGTATCGGGGACGGAGTAGGCAGTTGAATGGTTTTGAATAGTTGCTTGGGATTTCGGGTCAGTGTGTTGATTAGAGAAGAGAAATAGGTTTGCTTTGCGGCGGTGAGTGCGTCTTTGAAGTTGGATAGGGATTGTTTGTATGTGGTGCGGTGGGCCGTGGAGTGGGATTTCTTCCATCTCCGTTCAGCTACCCTGGATGCTCGACGTAGTTCTTTTGTGAGAGAAGTGAGCCAGGGTTGTCTGTATGCGGGTTTTGGTGTGTGTGAGGTGGGCGGCCTGATTGAGAGCCGCAGTTAGTGTGGAGTTATAGAGGGTGGTAGCAGTGTTTACGTAGGGTGAGGAGGCGAGGTCTGAGAGGGGAAGGAGGGAGTGAGAGAGTGAGTTGAAATAGATAGGTTTAAGGTTTCTACATGGGTGACTAAGTTTCCAGAGAGGGGGGGGGGAGGTAGGGGGAAAGAGGGAGGAGAAGGTCAACAGGTTGTGGTCGGATAGGAAGAGGGGTGAGTGTGAGAGGTCGGTGAGGGAACAGAGGCGGGGAGAAGATAATGTCAAGTGTGTGGCCGTATTTGTGAGTGGCTGAGGAGGATCATTGGGAGAGGCCAAAGGAGGTGGTCAATGATAGGAGTCGGGAGGCAGCCAGGGTCAGGGATGTCGATGGGGATGTTGAAGTCGCCCATGATGATGGTGAAGATGTCGGTGGAAAGGAAGTGAAGGAGCCAAGTGTTGAAGTGGTCAAGGAAGGAGGCGGTGGGTCCCGGGGGTCGGTAGATGACCGTGAGCTGGAGGTTGCAAGGGGAGAAGATGCGGACTGAGTCAGTTCGAAGGAGGGGAAGGAGGTGGAGGGAGGCAGTGTAGTTGGGGTGAAGGAGCAGCTGTCGGACAAGAGTATACCCACGCCACCAGCACGGGTGTTATTTGGGCGTGGTGTTGGGAAAGAGTGAGTCCGCCGTAGGAGAGTAAGGCAGGGGAGGCTGTGTCGGTGGGCGTGAGCCAAGTTTCGGTGATGCCGAGGAATTAGAGTTTATTGGTGATGAAGAAGTCATGGATGTAAAAGAGTTTATTGCACACTGAGCGGGCATTCCAGAGTGCTCCAGGCAGGGGGACAGGGGTTGGGTGAATGGGTATAAGGTTGTGGGGGTTGCGAAAGATTGTGATGGGGAATGGGCGTGAGTTGGGGGTGGGCGGAGGGATGTGGTGGGGGGGGGGCCCAGAATCGGGGGATATGTTGCATGCGAGTAGGAGAAGCAGCGAGAGGGTTAGAAGGTGGGAGCAGGAGAGTTTGCATGGTGGCCGTGCGTGTGTGGAGAAGAGGAACTGGGTGTGGAGGAACAGTTCACAGGAGGGTGTGAGATGGATGGGTAGGAAGGAGGGATAAATTACTGCGGCCTTGGTGGGTGGAGGGATGTTCGGGTTTAGAAGGAAGTGAAGTAGGATAGGGGTGAGAGTGAAAAGGAGGGGAAACATTGTGGGTAGCAGTTAAGTGTGCAGATTTTGGCAGTAAGGTATCGTGGGGGTGGGATGGGGTAGGTAAGTTGTGTTGACCAGGTGGGAGCAAGGTGGGCTTGGGGACAGGGTCGAGTTGGTTATGTTGCCAGGGGGTCGGGTGGTGGAGAGTGAGGGAGGGGGGGGTCATAGATGGGGGAGGGGTGCAGACAGGACTAAGGGGTAGCAGAGGACAGGGTGCAGTCAAGGGTGGTGCACGGTACAGGGTATGATTTGGCCAAGAGTAGGGTGCGGCGGGTGGTGGGGTGTAGCCTGGGATAGGGATGGAGTCAAGTTTTTGAACAGCGGGGATGAGGTGTAGCCGGGGGGGGAGACAGCTAGGGAAGTGGTGCAGCCAGGAACATAGAAAAAGCCAGGGAAACAGAAAAAGCCGGGGATGAGGTACAGCTGGGGGCGAAGTACAGCTAGGGGGGATGTGCAACCGTGGTCACAAGTGAGGAGCAGTCCATGGATGGAGTGATGCAGCTGGAGATGGGATGAAGAAGCCGGAGATAAGATGATGAAGCCGGGGATGAGATGATGCAGCCGGGTGATGAGATGATGCAGCCGGGTGATGAGATGATGGAGCCGGGTGATGAGATGATGTGGCCGGGTGATGAGGTGATGCAGCCGGGTTATGAGGTGATGCAACCGGGTGATGGGATGATGCTGCCGGGTGATGGGATGATGCAGCAAGTTGATGAGGTGATGCAGCCAGGTGATGGGATGATGCAGCCGGTGATGGGATGATGCAGCCGGGTGATGGGATGAGGCAACCGGGTGATGGGATGATGCAGCGGGTGATGGGATGATGCAGCCGAGTGATGAGATGATGCAGTTGGATGGTGAGATGATGCAGTCAGATGATGAGATGATGTGGTTGAGGGTGAGATGGTGTAGTCGGGGGTGGGATGGTGGAGCCAGGGGATCCAAGGTAGCCAGGAGAGTCAAAGGCAGGCAGGGGGTAAGCGGCAGCCAGGGGGTCAGCAGCAGCCAGGGGAACAGGTGTAGCCAGGGGGGTCAAATGTTGCCAGGGGGGTCAAGCGTAGCCAGGAGGAGTCAAGCATAGCCAGGGAGGTCAGGCGCAGCCAGGCGGGGGGGGGGTCAGGCCCAGCCAGGAGGGTCAGGTGCAGCCAGGAGGGGGAGGATGTGGTTGAGGGGTTAGGTGAATCCACAGGGCTGGGTGCAGCCTGGGGTCATATGAAGTCCGAGGCTAGATGGAATCAGGGGCCAAATGCAGCCGGGGCCAAGTGTAGCTGGGAGCCAGAACAGCAGTCTGGGGCCCCGATGCAGCTGGGGCCAGATGCTGACAGGGATTAGGAGTGGGATCACTGCTGCAGGGGAGCGGAGCCGCAGGCCTGGAGAGCCGCCGGGAGCTGTGTTTGATGACGTCTCCGGGGTCACTGCTGCGGGGGAGCCTTAAGCCTGCAGAGCCGCAGGAGCGGCTTGTGATGGCAGCCGTGGGATTACTGCGGTAAGGGATGCTCACCTGTAGCATCGCTGGGAGCGGCCTCACTGCTGGGAGCGGGCTGGTGCTGGGAGAGGCGCTGGGGCCGGTACAGTGGTGCTTATTCAGGGTAGCGAGGCGTCCGCATCAGCTGTAGCACTGCAGCGTGCCATTGGAGTTGCCGTGCCGTTGACAGTAAACAACCAAATAGCCTAACAAAATTTATCAAAAAAGAGAGCTATTGGATTTTTAAATTAGGCACACTTGCACCTGAAGGTATTAATTTAGCTCTGGATAATGTCGCTAAACAGTGAAATAAATGGATGGATTAAGGACAAGCATGGATATATAGATAGATATATATATATATATATATATATATATATATATATATATATATATATATATAAATGTACGTAATTTAAATATGAATTTTATATTATTATAATATTTTTATAATTTTTAAAAGAATTTATATGAATGTTTAAAATAACCAATTTTAATATGAACATTAGTATAAGTACCTATATTCATTCTTAATGGGCGTGTGATTTTATGGAATTACTATGTTTATCAAGAGTATGCATATTTTACTCAGATCAATATGGAATGTATAGGGTTAAAATGTACTTGTTGGTAGTAGGCAATTATCCAATTGTATCTAGACACCCCATATATAAATCAGTTTTCCCAATACCCCTTGTATCACCTGAGGAAGACAGTAGAGTACTGTGGAAACGCGTCGTGGCAGCACAAGGGGCCATTAAAGGTCTGTTTTATAATCTACAATTGTGCAGGATCTTTCTTAGTACTCCATAAAGCTGATCAATTTCCTTCATATTGTATGCTATCACTCCCTGCGGGAGTTTGGCAGGAGCTGCTCTGGAGGGATCGCCGCACACAATAAACGTGAAGGACATGCGGTCTCCGTGGCAACAGCCTGCACCGCTGAAGGACCTGCGGTGACGCAATTCCAGGAGGAGCGATCACGTGACCCGGACAGCCGGAAGCACCACACAGGAGAGGCGTAGTGAGGCTGTTGGGGAACACTGCGGATGACAGTGAGGATAATAGATGGCTCAGCACTGAGAGGAGGCTTAATCCGAGGTTGTGCGGGGGCGCACAACTCCACAAAGTGAGCGGCCACTTACTATTTGTAAACATCCTTGCGCAGGAGATTTCAACACAGGGAGCGCTCTCCACATTTTTTCTGTTTACTCAAGCTAAGTCTGGCTTTCCTGGGATGAGCTTAGCACTTCCCCAGACCCCATGATATCTTCCTCAGTACTGCTCCGTACTGAACTAATTCCGCCCAAGGCCAGAATTTATAGGGGAGCTCACCCTGAAGCCAGGTTTAGGTCTCCCCCTTCAAGCCTCGAGCCAGAAAGGTGTTGTGCGCTTTGGGTTTTGCCTGGTGTGAAGTCCCTCTGTTGCTCTCAAGTATGACACTACCCCCCGGGGGAGATAATGACATAGTGGCATCCAGACCCTGGGGTGCCACAGAATTCTTGTTGGAAAGTCTGGATTGTCCAGGGGAAGATACAGGTTAACAGCACAAAATAATTTAGCCAATGATCAATCGTTTAACCCAATGCAAACACTAGTGAGTTCACAGCTCATGTAGACCTCAATACAATTTCTTAGGTTATGTTCTCAGCTGATGTTCCCCTGTTTAAAGCCTACAACTTAGCTACTGTACTTGTCTAGGAGAGGATTCGCCAAGAACAGATTTTTCCAATATTAATGATTACAGTCTACATGGAAACGTTTACTTTTGCCAGTTTTACTACTGAACCAGTTCTGGGAGGGACACAATATGCATAATGGTATTGTTCTCTGACAGAGCAGAATAACCTACAAATGTCTCTTACTACAATTAAAAGGGTTTTTACATAACTTTTCGAGTCACTTTTGAGACATCTTTTATTTTTTTGGGTTATGTCAGATTTTTTTTTGTGTTGAATATTATGCCATCCATTTCTGAACTTTGGCTTTAGAGTTTAACTGGAATAATGAATCAACATTCTGACAAGCCTATTTAAGATGAGTTGGCTGAGGAGTAGTTTCTGAGATAAACATATTATTACTATTATTATTATTATTATTATTAATCAAAAAAATTGATAGTATACAATAAATATAGATTCCTCTGCAGTCTCTGGGAATTGCACTGCAGTAGTTAAATGGAGCTAATTTCCTTTTGTACCTTAAGGGTTAACATCCGTTTCTGTGACTCTGCAGTGATAGTTGGTGTTGCTGTATGTATCAAGTGATGTGGTTTGACCACCCCCCCAGCCTTTAAATAGCCCCATGACCCATCACCTGATATCGCTGATAGAGTAAATTCTCAGCTAGGCAGTGAGCTGTGTGGATTCTGTTTGCAGTTCCTGCTGAAGCCCTCCTGTAGCTTTCCTGGAGATTGCCTTTTTGCGTGGGAGTTGCTGTACTTTTCCCGATCCCTTGGTAGAGGTTGGGGGGTTAGCATACGGCTGGTCGGGAGCAGGGCAAGGCTGAGACATCTTCACCTTCAGAGGTACTTCTGGGAACAGGGTCAGCTAGGGACCCCCAATCTAAGGGTCAGATTAGTACCCCTCATTGCCTTGCCCATCATTGCTATCCTGCTACCTTACCCGCTTGTCTGTTATAACCACCCTATGACAGGACCCTAGCAAATTCACCTCATAGACTTTATAGTAATTCCCCAGAGATGGTCATAAAATTAATGTTGTATATCTGCTGAAATAGCACTCTGCCAATGATATAATTTCTTACATGACTGTTATGTATATGCTGTATTTTTGTCTTCAAGGGTCAGAGAAGGACAGGCAGCTAAGGTAGCTATGATGGAAAGATGTTCTGTAGGAAACCTATGGGAAAATGTACAGACTTTCTGTCCTGTGCTTTCCCAGGAGCACAAGATACTGAATATACCCTGACCTCCAGCTGAGTGTCAAAAGAAAATAAGACAATGGGAGTGCTATAGTGAAGATTTACTGGGTAATTGAAATATTGAGGCTCCTAGGGAGGTGATGTACTGTATAGAGTGGAAGACAGGTGAATCATTTTACTATGAATCCCAAAGAGGTAGCATAGGATGGCTTGACACTTGCGTTTGTGTCTGCATGCGTATGGCATGCAGATGCAAACGTAGTGCAACGCAGCCCTACTGATGTGAACGCAGCAGAGAATCTCCGCATGCGTCCACATTAGTATGCACCTCGGCCAGCCAATCAGCTGTCTCGGGGGCGGCCTAGAGGAGGAGATCAGCGGCAGAGATCTCCTCCTCCTGGCCACAGCTGATCTCCCGTCGGTGTCAGCGCGGGAGATTTGAAGAATCAGCTGATCTGACAGCTGTTTAAATCTCTCGCACCGACACCGAATAGGGTAATATCAGTGCAGGAGATAAGAAACAGCTGATCGCTGCTTTAAATCTCCCACGCTGACCTCACCTATTCGGTGTCAGCGCGGGAGATTTACACAGCTGTCAGATCAGCGGTATCTTCAAATCTCCCGCGCTGACACCGGCGGGAGAGCAGCGGCGGCTGTAGCTGATCTCCCGGTGGCTGCCGGCGGATACCGGGAGAGATTTCAATGAGATCCACAGCATTCTCATGTGCTGTCATGCGGAGGACACTGCACATCCATTGACTTCAATGCATTGTTTGTGCGCTTACGGGCGCTTGCAGATAAAACAAGTGCCAGCGACCGCACAAAAAATGCAACATGCTGCGTTCGGAGTGCGCTCTTAGGGTGCACAAATTGTGCACATCCGAACGCAGACGCAACCGAACACAGCCAAACGCAGGCACATGCGTTGCTATGTTAAACATTGGAGCGTATGTGCAAGCGTTTGGCTGTGTTCGGTGCACTGCATTCCAAACGCAAATGTGAAGCCACCCTAAGTAATGTAATGCCTGCCCTGGGATTGAACACTCATAATGACTGCTGATGTCAGCTAATGTATGAAGTATGTGCCCCTGTATCATGGATATAACCACTAAACCTTTGAACCACCGTCCGTAACCATCAATAGAAGTGAGTGCTTTGTTCAACTACTATTGTCCTCCAGTTTCTTTAGATATATTAAAATATCATGGGGTACACCATATATTCATGAAGCCACAATGGAACAGTATCACTGGGGTCACCTTGGTGACATTTTCAGGTGCCCAGCAACCTAGTTGACTGGCCAGTGCTGATGGCCAAACATAGTGCTGACAATTCTTCTCCAATAAATCTTGTAAGCACTGCACTTAATCTGGCTGGGATCGCTGGAGAACACTCTTAGCTCTCTATCCCTGCCAGCTTCAATGTTACTGAGTTGCCGATGCTGAAGAGACAAATCAGCTTCATAGTTTCAGCATTGATTTATGCTGCTGGTTTCAATTCAAGGATCTCCCCCCAGTAAGGGGAACTCCTGATGCCAACCCTTTAACCTCACCAAAAAGGGTAATTCCAAGAACTTCATACAAATTCTTTAGGTGTTGAAATATTTCTCCCTATGAAATAGAGCAGAGGAGAATTCACCTCTATGGTTTCTTCTAAAAGGCTTTTTCCTAGCAGATAGAAAACACTAATGCGCCCGGAGTCTGCAGAACAGCTTTGGAGCTTTATAGGGGCAGCAGACAGTTCTACTTTCCTGATCTGTTCTCCATGTCCCACAGACACATAATGCAAAGATTGAGTTAACTTTTCCCTTTATGTCTGGTATATGTGTGATCTTCATATTGCCCACACCCGTATTTCCCACAGGTGAGGTTAAATGATTATCACATACCTGAAACAAAATTGTTTACTTGCAATTTTAGAAAGGTGCTAAAATTTTGTCCTGATCATTTTTGGGGTTTTGTATGAAACGTTTCAAATTTGTCTTCATTTCTCAGGTTTTTTTTGTGTGGTGTTCTAAGGCTGGGGTCGCACTTGCGTTTTTTTCATGCGTTTTTGGTGACCTGCGTTTTTAAAAAAACATGTAAAAACGCACCCACAGGCCCCCATGTTAAAAAATGCATGCCCTAATAGCAAAAAACGCATGTGTTAATAGCAAAAACGCATGTGTGACAGTACCATGCGTTTTTGTGTGCGTTTTTGCAATTATGTGATCAGCTGACGTAAAAAACGCATGCAAAAACGCATGGTACATTAGTACCATTTAGTACCATCCAAAAACGCATTTTGCATAGGAGCCCATGTTAAAAAAAACGCATGCGTTTTTGGATGGTACTAAATGGTACTAATGTACCATTCGTTTTTGCATGCGTTTTCAATAGGGGCCCATGTTAAAAAAACGCATGCGTTTTTAAAACAGCACCAAAAAATAGTACATGCACTATTTTTTGGTGCGGATTTAAAAACGCATGCAAAAACGCAGGGTGCCTTCAGACACCTTAAAAAACTCATGATGACATGAAAAACGCATGGAAAAATGCATGAGTTTTTTTAAGTCACTAAAAAAACTCATGCCAAGTGTGACCCCAGCCTAATACATGTATTGGAAATAATAATATAAATAAAGAACACATATTGGAAATAATTAAATAAACATGTGTATAACAAAATGTGTAATTGCAATAATTTTCTGGGAGAAATACTTCATTTTCTGGAACAATTTCAAGGGTACCAACCAGGGGCGGACTGGTGCACATTGACCCGGGGGGCAGTGACATGTTCATAGCCCTAGCAGTAGGTGAGGAATGGGGGGAGAGGTGATGACCGGCCCACTTACCGCGCTGCCCCGCACGCTGGCTGCTCTGCTGGTCGGCTGCTGTGAAGTTAAAGTTAGCGTCTGTAGCTGCAAAGCAAAGCCGGACCGGTCCATTTCAGTATGGGGGCGGCCTGGATGAGGCCAATATCACCAGCCTGGGAGGCACTTGCTCCCCTGTCACCTGGGCCAGTCCGCCCCTGGTACCAACACTTTCACCCATGACTGTATGTCGTACCAACCAGCCCCTATATCTTTGTTGTTACATATTGTAATGTTACTTATCTTCCTACTTAGGTTATCAATATATAAACTATATAATGGTAATCTAAAGTTAAAGTTAGTATCTGCCATCTTTCATGGAACCATCTTACTTGCACTAGTAAAATCACTAGTCTTCTTGGAAAATGATTGGAATAGTATATGACCTTGTTCAGTGATCCCTTGAGCCATTTGCAGATTTGCATATGACTACTATGACTGCGCTGTTGTAATAAAGTGCCATGTAAGTAAATTATGCTGTGTAAGTACTATCTTGTGTGCAACCATCTTCAGAAATAATGGGAAAAGATATAAATAGATCTCGCCCATAATGTCATTCTGTCTCATTAATGACACATCGACGGAATTGATATTCTTGTCATGTATTTTTATGGTGTATTAAATATCTCTGTCATATTTGAAACTGGTAATTTCTTATTAGAAATAACTTTTTAGTGGTTAGGAATATCAGACTTTGCTCTAATTTCTACAGTATCTAAGTCAAGGAATCCTAACCAAATGTAAAACTCTACATAATTCAATGAATACCCCAACATTAATGCAATGGTCACCCACAGACAATTCTTACTTGACTTGGCTCTAAGAAATCTCTGACTGTTAAGTGGCTGTGTACGACATTAAATGGTGACTACGGTATATTGCACTGTGTTCACTTTATGACATTTATGAACATATATTAATATATATATATAATATATGGTCAATTCATCAAGACAGATAAAATGGGTCATTTGCTGTTCAAAAATTTGGTTTTCTCTTAGAAGCCGCAACGTTTCAGAGTCAAACATACCTGGCTGAGTTCATACAGCCAATGCCTGTTGATTGAGCAGAATGAATCAACTGACCGGTTCTCTTAAACTGCCGGAATTTAAAATAGCTATTCCCACTATAGCATATGACTCACACAGGGATTTGGGAACTCGAATCCCGTGCGATGATTACGGTTGCTGTCACTGGTGGTCCGTGCCTGGGTCCGGGGACCTTGTGGTCGCTGAGAAGTGTAAAAACAAATAATAAAAGTTTAATGTTCGTGATGCCACCTGCGGTATCCTGTGATGACACCAGCGCTGCCAGCAGATCTCCAGGGATGATGGATGGGCAGCCAAATGATAGGGCTCCCTGCAGGTGGACCAACCAGTGGGGCGCCACACATAGGTGATATCTTGTTGATTGCTGGGGGATCAGAAATCTGATCATTGTATCAGCTATTTATGACAGTTCCAGAGCAGAGATAGAGTATGAAACAGACACTCTATCCAGACAGAGCTCTGCAGAGCCACTTTTCCGAATTGCTGTATGTCCCTATCGTTAAACCACCAGCAATCAGCAAACTTTCAGTCATCCATTTGTAGTTTTTGAATAACCAATTGATTGTCTCTAATCCTTCCAACCTGGGGTTGAACAATGGCTTTGTAATATGGTTATACTCTTATTGGTAATCACACTGGACCACTGGTAGAACCCACATTATTACTTTGACATAATGGTGTTGTGAAGGACATATTTATCTGTAGGGATAAATCTATGACAGCAGCAATCAGTAGTAAAGTAACATTGGTTCAAGCCTGCCATATCTACACAAAGGGAATAGCAATTAGATATTTTGATTACAGGAACTCAAAGCCAAAGAGGGTTTTCATGAGAAGACAGAGGGTGTCATTTATGACACCTCTGTCGAGCTTCAAACCCTGAACAAGTGATCATGGTTGCAAGGCATGATATTCTCTATTTACCAATGGAAGGGGGGTGCTTCAAAAAAACAGGGCATTTAATAAGCAATGTGCTCATTCCTAAATTAGCCCATGGTCCACTAACAGACCCAGATTAGGATATTAAAATCTAGGCTGTCCTGTCAACACGAGCCAAGACTAAACATATTAAAAAGATGGGTAGCACAAAAGAAAATTGTTCACATGTGGGAGTCAGATATGATCCATATTTCATCTTTCTCCTCCCCAAAGGAAAAGAAGACTCCCTTAGACTGGAAAGTTTAGGTGTTTATTGAATTTTCTCAGTTTTTATTTTAGAACTGCTTTGCATATTTATGTCATTTTTATCTTTAAACTTTTATAAATTTTTATTGTAAGCACTGTAATTTTTAGCTTAAAACTTTAATAAGTTTGAACCTTGTATGCTTTAAATAATCCATAGTTTTACAGAGAGTGTGTGTCCCGTTAGATTGTCAGGCATTAGAATATTTTGGGGACTCATCACTCTGTATGTTTGATGAGTGGTGACAGTGTGATGTCTATGAAGTTGAGCGCTGGATGGAGTGAGAGGATATAAGTTAACCAATGCCGGCACACACCATGTCACCTGCTAAGAAGCGGGTACTGACAAATGTCCTTGTAATACTGTAATGTCAAAGTGTAGGAATGCTAAATGGACTATTTTATGAATATGACAGCAAAAGTAAAAATGGTAATTGTATGTATTATCTTTTTTAGTGTAAAACTAAAACTTTACTTCATTTGACGTTTTTCATTTGTTATTATTTCAGTGTTATTTAATTCACTCATCAGAATGATGAAAACAAATGCTGCATTTCATGAATTCAACATATTCTAATGCTTTTTCATTGGGATTTACAAGTCTATAATCGTGTACTGAGCAGCTCTGGTTTGTGCAAAAAAAATGTAAGAAGTTCAAAAATATAGGTAAGGTTTAATTTTAATTTCTGCTTTGATACTGATGCATGCAAATGTTTAAATTCATTAAATAATGTTTGTGTCAATATTATGATTTTCATATATAACATTGCTATCTTTGCAGGATTTCTCTCCCCCTCAAAATGCTCATGGAGCTATTTCAAAGACAAGTCTAACAATACATGGTCACTCCACTCCTCTCCTGCTGAGTAATCACCTTTTGAATAATATGAAAAAGAGGCTGAAGATCTGAAGCCTCTGTCACTCCAGCTCTATTCTCACCCCACTGCCAATGAATCTTGCTGCTTGACTGACTGCTTTTATGCTATGTGCTATGTGACTTTACAAACAGGAAACAGGAGGAGGCAGTGCTGGATGGGGTATAGAGCTGGACTGACAAAGGCATCAGATCTACAGTGGAATTGAAACACTTATTTATCAGTAAAGCAGGAGCTGACTGGCCATATAAAGGTAATGCTAGACTTGTCTTTGAAAGGGCTAGCCACATAGACTCCTATATGCATTACAATCCCTCACATAGCATCTTGTATACATTTCGGAGCCCTAACATAGCCGCCTATATACATTATCAGTCCCACTGTACCTCTTATATACATTTTGAAACCTTATATAGCCTTTTACATATATTATGTGCCCCACATGTATAGAAATATACGTTTCAGACTCCCCTCATAGCCCTGTATATGCAGTATAAGGTCCACATATCTTCCTATATGCATTATGAGCCCCATATATTTTCCTATATATGTTATGAGCCCCAAATAGTTTCAGATACACATTATCAGCACCACATAATTTTCTGATATACATTTCTGATCTCCTGCATAGCCTCCTATATAGAGGTTGACTATAAAACTTTTAATAAGGATGTGACTTTTAATAATTCTAGATTCTATACAGTATGGGATCACCAACTTGACATCGATAATCATACTTTACATAACCAGTTGCCCATCATTTTAAAAAATATTTACTCCTCTGTCCCCTGCTCAACACTTCTGGAAACTCAATATAAAGTATATACCAAGTGGTATTTTACACCTTTAAAACTGCATAAGATAGACCCTACTGTTTCTAATTTATGTAGAAGAGAAAATGTGGACTAGTGGGATCTGTCCGTCATATATTTTGGTCATGCTCAAAGTTACGTTTCTTTTGGTTAGATGTCCAGTCCCTGATCAATTTAGTTTTAGACTTAGACATGGTCTTAACTTTTGACTCTGCTGTATTGTTGATTGGGATATGCGATCTCCCAAAATGTAAAAGATTCTTGGCCTTACATATCCTATTAGTAGCTAAAAATCTTATCGCCTCTAGGTGGAGGAGTGATTGTGTTCCATCCATAGAGGACTTTATGGATTGCATAGCATTGCACAACTCATTTGAATTCACGTTTGCTCTTAGAGAGGGTATGCATGCTAGATTGAAGTACATGACGAAATGGGCGAGTTGGGTTCGAATGTATATACCGACTCTTACATTTCATCTGCCCTAATTTAGCCTGAATTTCTCCATTTATCATTTTGATTGTACTTAATTTGCTAAGAGCTATTTAGTTGCTTTTTTTTTTTTAGATACTCATAATCGTCGTGTCAGTTGTAAATATTTGGTTATTTTATTTCTTTTACTTATGTCTTTTGTCTTTATTGTTTTTCTCTTATATAATTTATTTCTTCTCTGAATTTGAATACTATGCATTCATTATATTTATAATTTATGTATATGTTGAAATTCATCTCAACTTACTTTTGTTGTTTCCTTGTTGACTAATAAATATATCTTTAAATATATAGAGGTTGAGCTCCGACATGGCCCCCCACAAACAGTATGAGCTCCACTATATAAAGTGTGAGCCCTCACATAATCCCTATATATACAGTGTTAGCCCCATATAGCCTCTCTATATATGATATAAGCTGCACACAGCCTTCTAAATACAGCATGTATTTATACATTATACGTTATGAGCCCCCACATTGCCCTCTACATACAACATAGCCTACTAAACACATTATATATAATCCCCAACTAGGCTTCTATATGCATTTCTGAGTCCCCACATAGCCTCCTACACACATTTCTAAGTCTCCACTTTTCCGAGCCCCAAAATGACCTCCTATATACATTATGAGCCCCACATAGTCTCCTATTTACATTCTGATTCCCTGTGAACTCCACATAGCCCTTTATATACAGTATAAACCCCTCATAGCCTCTTACATACATTTCTGAGCCCTCACATAGAATTATTTACAGTATATACTGGACTGATGATTAAAGCCTCACAGAAATGCAGATATTCTGTGTTCTATGGCAGAAATGGAAAAGTTCAAATGAATTAAAGTTTTAGTTTAAAATGATAAAATATAACACATGAAATCAACATTTTTACTTTTAGGTCTCATTCACACAGAGCGTTTGTGCTCCGTTTTTACTGATCCGTTTTTGTGGTGCAGAAAAACAGATCCTCTTTTGCAAAAAAAACATCACAAACGCATTATCTGTTTGTGTTGTTTTTTTGCTGTTTTCAGGTCACACAGACGAGAGACACACAGACACACAGAGACATACACATACTCCATTACCCTCGTCCAGCGATCCCACGGTGAGCCCTGGTAATGTATTCCTTCTAGGCATTGGCAGGACCTGTGATCAGTACAAGTACTCACAGTGGGATCAAGCCAGTGGGGTAAGCAATGGGTCGTTGGTAGGGATGGGCGGAATACTCGGCTACTATTTGGGACTCGGCCGAATGTGGGACTCGGGAGACGGATGCTAGCGCCGGTTTCCTTAGGAATTACTCGGGGGTGTGGTCCTGTACTTTTGCAGTGTATCTATACAGATTACACTACCAAAGTACCTAAAAGTTAATCCAGGGGTTAAGACAATGACATTATACTCAGCTCCTGTACTCCTGGTACCTTATGTACGGCGAAAGGTACGAGACCTCGGCTGTTACAGGACTCAGGACACGTGGGAAGATGGGAAAATGACCTTGCAGTTCATTCCATCAGCATGCGGTAGCGGCACAGGGTTGTCATGTGGGCCGCAGTGCAGCCGCTTGAGTATTAAAGTTTGTTTTTAACCCCTTAGATAACTTTTGGGGTCTTTTGTAGTGTATCTGTATAGATCCCACTGCAACAAGTACAGGTTACTTTCGACTCCTGGACTCGCAACGAGTACGAGTCTCGGACCGGACCGTGAGTCAGGTTCGAGTTTCAGGATTCGCCATCTAGTCGTTGGTGGTGTGGAAAGAGCAGCAGAAAGAATGGAGCAATGATTATTTTCGGGAGCGCTTTCTTCCCCACGGACGCAGCAGTCACAAAGGCCGACGTGTACACAGAAAATTGAAAATCCCATTCACCTTGCTGGCAGATCCAGCGACTGACCCATTTTTAGTGCAGTTATCCAAAAAAATTGCGGCACTTAAAATTGATTAAAAACATCCAGTGTGAACATAGCCTTACTGTCATAGACATTTTAAAAAGTCAATATATAAACCCCAATATAGACTTCGACTCCTAAATTCATACAAACATTCCATACACATGAAAAAAACAAACACCACAGCTAATGTATATGGAGGCTATATGGGGTTCATAATGAGGCTATTTGAGGGCTCATATTATATGAAGGGGGGCTATGTGGGAGCTCAGAAATGTGTATAAATGATATAGTGGTATTGAGCAGAACTAATTTTACCCTATTGGTTTATTTCATCTCATCAATCATGGTTTCTCATGTGCCCCTCAAGAAAATTAATTGCCCCCCCCCCGGTTTAAACAATATGATATTGGACCTTGAGGATCACATTTATCGGAATGCATTTTATGAGCTGTAATAAGTTATTTCGACATCAGGTCATAAAACGTAGTGTCTCAAAACTTAGTATGTTTATTTTTCCTTCCATTGCATTTCATACATTGCACAGATGAGTGGTTCCTGGCTCCTGGACCAAGAATCTCTTGGAAACATATAATAGGACAGATGGAGGATTCTATCAAAGCTACATATGCTCATATGGAAGAGGGTTTGTGTTCAATGGGACCATTCAGAGGAAACAGATTATTATTGTTATTTCTCATTAATAAAAAGAAAGCACCACATGGTCTCAATATATCCTCAGTAAATGTTTCTAAAGGCAAAACCAAGACCTTTTCTGATGACAGAATTAAATTATGGCTCCCTCTCAGCAGTGTTATTGGACTATACAATTCCAATCAACTGGCAGAACATGAACTGCTAGGAAATAATAACCGAGAAAACTTCTAGAATTCTCAGTCATTTAATCCAAGAAGAAATCTATTGGACATGAGCAAAATGACTCTATCTAGAGAAGTAAGGGCATCTTATATTACTCATGGGTAAAACCTTTTTTGTGTAAGTTGTTGTAATGTTGGAGCGAATTGCAAATACGTTAGCACACTGGTGGGAGGCCTTGGGGCAAAAAAAATATTACACTTAAAAGTCCTTAAAAATAATTAAAATAAATTAATGGGATTGGGGGAAACAATAACTTACCGCTGAGTAGTCACTGCCCTAATGGCCAAAATCAAGCATGCACCATAATTCTGCTGGTTAACAATGCAAGAAGGCAATGAAATTCTGACCCTATAGTAATAAACAGATTATGTAGTCGTTCTCCTGACCCGAACAAAACCGTTTTATATAAAGCTGCAGTTTTGTGTCACATCTGATTCCAAAATATCCATAGAACTGAACTGTATGATAAGGAGCAGTTGTGTTCCACATTGTAATCCATTTACATCTGGCCACTGCATCAGTTACTTGGTGGGGGTGTTGGGTGTTCAACTCATGGGTGTCATCATTGGTCTTGGACTTGACGTATTCTAAGGATAGAAATAAGAGAATCTGGTTGCCGTATCGGCATAGTGACTTTACTTTCCTTCTGAATATTTTCATTATGTGTCTCTGATGAAGGTCTAGTGTTGTAGACCAAAATATCACGCATTACACTTTGGATTACATGGCATGAATGCGTTTTATTACTTTCTCAACTAGCAGAATGACGGATTTTCTCTATATTTCTATACTTATGGGGTGGAATCCTACAGTGGGGAAAAAAAGTATTTAGTCAGCCACCAATTGTGCAAGTTCTCCCACTTAGAAAGATGAGAGAGGCCTGTAATTGACATCATAGGTAGATCTCAACAATGAGAGACAAAATGAGAAAACAAATCCTGAAAATCACATTGTCTGATTTTAAACGTTTTCTGATTTTCTGATTTGGAAAGAATTTTTTTTCAAATTTTGGTGGAAAATAAGTATTTAGTCACCTACAAACAAGCAAGATTTCTGGCTCTCACAGACCTGCAACTTCTTCTTTAAGAGGCTCCTCTGTCTTCCATCCATTACCTGTAGTACTGGCACCTGTTTGAACTTGTTATCAGTATAAAAGGCACCTGTCCGCAACCTCAAGCAGTCACACTCCAAACTCCACTTTGGTGAATACCAAAGAGCTGTCGAAGGACACCAGAAATCTGGTGGAAAACCGTTCATAAACCTTCCACAAGGTGTCTCCACTCACTTTGTGTGAAGCAGACATATGTTTATTATCACTCATATTCGTCTTCACACTGAATACAGCCACATAACCATATAAGGGTAAGAGGGCAAGGCCTACACAGTGCAAGCACCTGATTGCAGCTGGTGACGAAACAATTATCGGATTATCTCAGCCTACAGCACAGTTGCTAAGCAATGTCAGAATGTCAGGATCATTGAAAACTCCCTTTCCCTGGCACAAGCTTCTCTAGTCTGTCATCTGGCTCCACACAGTTCCTTCAGGATCTCTGTTAATCCCTTCTCTGCTGGTACATCACACGGCTCCTTATCAGCCTGCTCTCAGAAGCTGTGGAAATACACACACAGTGCTGGCAGACACTGGTCACGCCCACACAGCCATAAAATGCAGTTTTTGAAAGAGCACAGACAAATGTGAGAAGATAAGTCATATTGCGCAAAAAAGCATTATTTTAGCTGCTATGTGACCCATCATTAACAACCAGTGCAGTTTTTTTATTTTTTTAATGAAATGACATTTACACTTTAAGAATTTCTAATTGCTGAGCTTCAGATTTTTTTGCAGCATCGGCTGGACCAGATGCAACTCTTGAGATGTGTGTGTTTTGCCCCAAGCTGTTAACATCTCCTGATATCATTCCACACAATTATTATCAGTGATATGAGAGAATTATTAAAATTTGGCTAAGGTTACAACCACAGTCGCCAAAGTTCAGGCCGTATTGTAGCGCTTGACTTGACCTTTGACAATTCTACTACTAATTGGCATTTCCCCTACTTATGTTTTCCGTGTTTCCTTGTTTCATTTGTGTTAATTAGTAGTTATCAAATAGTTTTCTTAGTTACTTTGATTTATGTAGGTCATATATGTTTTGGAGTATCTTTGGTTCACTGCATTTGTTTCATAACTAAGACAGATGGGCAAATATTGTTTACAGAATATATGGATAATAGATTTCTTCCTTCTGGATTGTTTTATTTACTGCCTATTCTTTAGTATAAAAATGAGATCTTTGTTTTATAATGCCATGGCAGATGATACATTGCTCCAGATTTAGAAGCCTAAGAAAGAACAGACTTAATTAACTACAGACAATATTTCATTAATGTATTTTATAACTACTAGCTCTTCTACAGTATTAAAATGAGTTAATAATTCCAATCGAGAACTACAGACATATATGCAAACTGTTATGACAACAGTCGTAAAAATCCGGGGATGCATTGTCATAGACAAATGATTTATATTAATTACCCATCATGGTGTAATTTATCTCTTTGCCCAGTGCTGATATCCCCATGATGGCAATGAGACTGGTAGCACAGGAGGTAAGATGCTTGTAGGTAGACAATCAAATAATTAGCTAAATGTTTCCTGGTGCTGTATGATGGGAGCAATAATTCATATATGAAAGTGATGAAGTGGTGAACAGTTAACAAATGAATATTCTGCTCCAAATACAGACGAGTGACCCCGTTCCACATCACTGTCAGGGCTTCATAACATATCTGTAAATGAGGTGGATTTTGCATGCATGAATGGGTTAAGCATCATTATCATATTTTTGATCCAACAGAGACAATCCTGATAGAAATATAATTACATGTCACCAAAAATTATTATTAGATTGAATTTCATGTCGGCTTTCAAGAAAGCTGTGGGTGGCGGGAGAAATAAAGTATATATCTTTAATGTACGTGCAGAAATGAGGATCGAAAGTTATGGAGCCCAGTGTTCTTCTCATTCCTTTTCAGAACATCCATCCAAATTTGTTTACTAGGTCAAACATATTCAGTAGCTTAAAGGGAATCAGTCAAGTCCCAAACTCAAATTAAACCGCAAAACAGAAGACTTAGCCAGGTGCCCATGATCAGAGATATGGATTTACCACAAGTGTTGGCCGATCAAAAGTCATACAGTCCAGATATTTTCGAAGGTTTTATTAGCCAACGCGTTTTGTAACGGTCTTGTTACTTCTTCAGGGCGCCCATCATTACATTACTGCACACAGGTTCACATATTTATACCAGATATAGAAGCGCGAACTCTGATCAGGAAACGCGAAATTCAAATAAACATACCAAATTAACTGCCAAAGTTTTGATATTATGTCCTTTATTATGCAAAATCCATATCTCTACGTGTGGCGAATTTCTTATTGAAAGTGGATAAGTGCTGCAGTGTTTTAGTGGTTGTGACTCTCTTAACCTGAACGGAGAGCATAACCATTTTGGCACTGCATCTTTATTTATGTGAGAAAAGACCATATTTGCGCTCTCTCTCTATTGCAGTTTTTACACAGTGTAAAGTGCCCATGATCTGAATTAGCGGCATTTTGGAATTAGCATTTTTTTGCTGCGCCTAAAAAGCTGCATTGTACAAGCACAGTCGTTCGGTTTATAGAAATCCAATGTCTACTGTGCTTGTTTTTTATGCAGCATGAACTTGATATGCCCCCCCCAGGGTCAATGGGTAGTCTGAACAGGGTTACAGTACTGCTGGGGAGTCACGGGGGTCGAGACACAGCTCCGTGACCCTTGCGGTGTCAAATAAAAGTTTGGGGTTTATGGTTTTGGGGTAGGAAGCATGACGCCACCCATGTTGTTCGGCTATTGATGGCTGACGCTGCGGTTCGGGACCTCTGGGGATGATGGAATTGCAGCTAGGGTGATATCGCTCCCCACGGGTGGAGCAGTTTCCCCAGGGCAACCAGTATAGTCTATTGCAATGGTGGGCTGTTAGGGCTCTACGGCTGGAGAGGCGGATGGGGGGATATTGAGGCAGGTCTGTGGTGGCCGACCCGGCTGCTTGGTGTGGAAAGAAAATCTCACACACAGCTTCTGAGTTCTGTACACGGTTTACTCAATTGTTTCTTTAGCAATGCTGCTGGGTGCTGCTCTCTGCCAAGCTCCAGTCCAGATAGTTCTCTAGGAATCAGGATAGCTTGTCCAAGACACCCCTTTTATGTTCCTTTCTCTCAGGGTGTTCTCCCAATGCTAACTGTCCACCTCTCCTACTTGCGCCTCCACATACAGAGCTCAAATCCGCCTGCCACGGGCCCTGTTGGGTGACCGGTACCAAGCCCCCTACCCCTAGTATGGCTATCTTCTCGGCATATGTGTCAGGTGTTGCCAACAGCTCCTGTAGATCTCATGACCTCCCCTTCTGTGGTTGGAGCGTGGAGCCTCCTTGCCACCTTAGGGCCGATCCCTGGTTTTCAATCAGAACTGGGATTCAGGCGCACAGGTGGTTCTTTCTCTGTCTCTGCCCGTGCACCTGGGGCTCCTTCTTCCTCGCCTGCTGTTGCTCTTTCGACCCAGGACGAGTTCCTCACTGCTCCAGTTCTCCAGGTCATCTCCTTGCACCACTTTCTCCTCCTCATTACTGCTCCCACTATCCACCCACACTCTTCCCTTTTTCTCGTCCCCCTGACTGGGCCCTCCCTTCATCGGTCCGCCAACCATTCTCGGGACCGGGTTCTAAGGGTGTGTTGGGTACCTGATGGCTGTCTCGGGCTTACCAGCCCGCTACCCGTGCCCCTGTGGTGTTCAGACAGCAGGGGCACCACAAACTGACATGCGTTGAGGCTTCCTGAGTCGCATCATGTCAATTTATGTTTGTGAAGACGCAAGTGTTCTCAGTGGAGAATACAGCGAAAATACGCTCCCAAAATTCTGGCTGTGGGCACAGATGCTGCATTCTCCTGTAGAGAACACTAACATCTCTACAAGAAAAAGACACATCCAGAATAACAATTGTGGACATGAACGCTGCAGTCTCCCAATGAGAACACTAGTGACTCTAAAGGAGGAATGACATTGCATCTAGAATGCAGGCCTTCCTGATCATGACCAATTACCCTAAATCTTACTTATGTTACAGCTTTAAGTTTAGATATAAAAAGTTTACATGTGCAAACCTTGGTCTTGCCAAGGGGTCAGTGCACCATGCCGCACCCTCAATTATCATCCTCTGCACTTCCTCTTAGTTTCATTGATAGCAGTCATTTGACCAAAGTGAGCATTGCCTGAATTAAACCCATGGCCTTGCCAAATTCACATTGACACTGAAGGAGCCCATCAAGTGTTTGCAGTGCAAAGGTTGGGGAACACTTTCATTCCTCTCTTGTCTGCAGTAGCTGCTCTCTGCACATTGCATCACACAGTAGCGGTCGCCTTTGCAGACAGGAAAGAGGGATGAGAGCACTCTCACACTAAGGCTGTGGTCACAGTTGACATGCGTTTTTTTTAGTGATTTTACAAAACTCATGCATTTTTTCATGTCAGCATGAGTTTTTTAAGATGTGTGATGGCTCCCTGCGTTTTTGGCTGTGTTTTTAAATCTGCACCAAAAAATAGTGCATGTACTATTTTTTGGTGTGTTTTGAAAAACGCATGCGTTTTTGAAGAAAACGCATGCGTTTTTATAACATGGGCCGCTATGGAAAACGCATGCAAAAACGCATGTACAATTTGTACCTTTTAGTGCCATTCAAAAACGCATGCGTTTTCCATAGGAGCCCATGTTAAAAAAACGCATGCGTTTTCTAAAACGCTTGCGTTTTTTTAACATGGGCTCCTATGGAAAATGCATGCGTTTTTGAATGGCACTAATTGTACATGCGTTTTTGCATGCGTTTCCCATAAGGCCCCATATTAAAAAACGCATTGTACAGTTACACATGTGTTTTTGCTATTAGGGCATGCGTTTTTTTAACATGGGGGCCTATGGGTGCGTTTTTTACATGCGTTTTTGAAAACGCAGGTCTCCAAAAACTCTTGTGAAAAATGCAACTGTGACCCCAGCCTTGCACTATATGTAAAACTAAATTAGTGAAAACTATACTGCATGTTTAGATGGGGAGACACACACCATTGCCAGTTTAGGCTGTGGTCACAGTTGCCATGCGTTTTTTTTTAGTGATTTAACAAAACTCATGCGTTTTTTCATGTCAGCATGAGTTTTGTAAGGTGTGTGATGGCTCCCTGCGTTTTTGGCTGCGTTTTTGAATCTGCACCTAAAAATAGTGCTTGTAGTATTTTTTTGAGCGTTTTGAAAAACGCATGTGTTTTTGTAGAAAACGCATGCGTTTTTATAACATGGGTTCCTATGGGAAACGCATGCGTTTTTGAATGGCACTAATTGTACATGCGTTTTTGCATGCGTTTTCCATAAGGCCCCTTATTAAAAAACGCATGCGTTTTTGGATATGCTCCAAAAACGCATGGGACAATCACACATGCTTTTTGGCTATTAGGGCATGCGTTTTTTTAACATGGGGGCCTATGGGTGCGTTTTTTACATGCGTTTTTGAAAACGCAGGTGTCCAAAAATGCATGTGAAAAATGCTACTGTGACCCCAGCCTTAGATGGGATGATCTTCAAACACGGATGTTAATAGAAATGCTTGTTCTTGATTATCAGCTCATCTATACAGGCCGCAAACAGGTTATAAGAAGGTGCCTTCAAAAATAATTTATTTGAACAAATTAAGGAAATGATTTTGTGGCACTTTGTCTCATGGATCACATACAATTTCCTATTCTCAGAATGGCTGCTGATGGAAGAGCAAGTGACACTATATGTCCATCAGATCTTCCAATTGCACATGAAACACTGTTTTCATTTGGAGAAGACTGATGGACAGGTCCAGTCCCATGTTCCTCTATTGGCAACCATTTTGAGATGGTTGCTCTATGCAGTCTGGAAGGAAGGCTACACTGACAAGTGCAGGAGGGGAACCTGTCATACTTACTGTACATCCTACTATATAATCACCTTATTGTGTCTGTCTGTCTCTCTTTAACGGAAGTCCCACATTGCTGATTGATCGCCGCTGAGCGCGGCGACCAATCAGTGACAGGCGCAGTCTGGCAGCGAATTGGCGTGAGATTTGAACCGGTAGATCAGCGGCGACGCAGCCGGGAGATGACCGACATTAGCTGGTCATCTCCTGGCTGCTCGCAGTGGAAGTACCCCGACCGGCGCTAGCGATCTCCCTCAGTGTGATAATCTCACCAGTGACCACGTACCACATACTGATCCTCCAGCGATCCCTACCAGGTTAGATCGTTTTTCGGGATCGCTGAAGTGTCGGCAAGTGTGAAGGTACCTTACTGATCGCTGAAGAGGTGTCACGCAGGCAGATATATTGAACGAAGCCCCATTGCTGATTTGGGAAAATCCTATGCATTCATTGCATTATTTTTAAATCTTTATAAATAAACTACATATATATTCTATCATATCCGCTGCGTTAGAATCGGGCCACCATCTAGCAGGGGCGTAACTACAATAGATGCAGGGGTTGCGATCGCACCCGGGCTCCGGAGCCTGGGGGCCCCATAAGTCCCTTTGGCCTATAGAAAAAGACTAATACTATTAAAGATTTGCAATAATTGGGGGCCCCGTTGGAGCTTTCGCATCGGGCCCCTGGGCCTGAAGTTACGCCACTGCCATCTAGTATTATATAAGTGCAAAGAAATCATGATCCAACACTTTTCTTAAAATAAAGTGTCAAAGTAATTTAAATTGGTTCAAATGTACATAACCGATAGTGAACATGTACCCGCTGTGCTTCGCTACACAATAACTGGCTACATGATCACATTGAAACAAGCGTTATTAAATCCTTTGACATACAAGTATTGTGGCTTTGTCAGAGAAGAGCCTAGAACTGAAACGGTTAAAGAAAAACATCAATATTCAGGATTTGTTTACTACGTTGATCTGTTTCATGTGTTAATTAGTTATCTAGAGAGTCTAAGTGTTAGTATTTCATTTAATATCAGTGTTGGCAGACAAGAGCGCAAAATTAATGAAAAGTGCATAATGTCATCGGATGAGTCAAATTACATCGAATGTTTTTATCTTCTTAGTAATACAATTTATTGCAGTTGTCCAAAGCAATTTCATTGACACAAATGCTTCTAATCATATTTGGAAACTTGTGCATGGCTTTTACCATCTATTTTTATGTGGACATTTGATGTCATGTTCTGTTTGAGGAACCTTCTAATAACCTGATAACAAAGTAACACAGGGGGCATCTCTCCAGTGTAGTACATATGAGTGAAAATTGGAAAGGAAGGCATTAAAATATGCTAAAATATATCACGAGATTAAATGTTGTCATATAAGATCAATAAAGATAGGTTTATGTGAAATTTCAGGGGTTGTCAGTAGTGATGAGCAATAAAATATTTGAGTGCTCGATACTTGAATCAAGCAGGTTGGAGGCTTAGAGCGTCTCAATTCGCGGATAATATAATATATAATGAACGTGTAGCATTTTTCTGAAACACCCTACAAAGATGGCTGGGGGGTGGCAGGAAAATCGTAAAATGGATGTAAAGAGCGCTGAAATGTAGTGGGGAAGGTGACTTAGCACATCTCTGGTTTCCTGAGGCTAGGGTCAAACTAGCGTTATTCCCTGCGTTCATGGCGGTTCCATTTAAAACATAGAATTTGTCAGCATTAACGCAGTGTTACCGGAAAGGTAAGACTCTGATAACACTGTCAATTCATTCCTATGGATAACGGAACCCCGAGAGCAGTTCAAACCCTGACATCTAAGTGCTGGAGTTTAAAATCTTGCGCTTTTTCCAAGTGCATCACATGACACGCGCTTTCGCGTTACACTTCATAGAAAGCAGATTGTGAAGGACATAGCACAGACAACATGGCTGTGGTTTGACCTGCAGACTCAGATTTGGTGCCCTGGAGTAACGCCACATAATGGGGTGCTTGACTGCCATGTAGTTCCGTATACTCGTGGTGCTAAGGTAGCATTTGCCCTGACCTATGCTCAGCTTGGTATGGATGATGTTACAGGTTACAATGTTTTTCTCTGAAGGACTTTCATAAAAAATTTCAGACAGCGGCTGAACGCCCCAAGCCCTGACTTGGGCCACAGTAGGGGGTGCACTTGGGATCAGTTAATCCAGTTCTCACTCTGGTCAAACCACTACCACTTGGCACCTGTGTTGGTGTTACAAATCCATCTTCCTCTGTGTTGCTGTGCTGGCTATGGGTGCCAATGGTCCAGATTGTATCAGTGGATTCATGATTGTCCAACTCATCTTCCATCTCATCCTACTTCACAATTGAGATTGTAGGCTGACCTGATGGCAACTGTGTCTCATCATCATCGTCCTCCATATCTGGAGACAGTAAGTCAGGTTCTTCAAAGTGGCTTTCTGCTGGCTGTGGTCCTCAAATACTTGCGCATGAACGCACGCCACCTTTTAACGTTCCTCTTCAATGCTGCACGTTGAGAGGACAGATTCAACCAAAGGATACATACAAAACAGATCCTCAGAGTGGCGAAGTTTAGGGTTATGTGTCTCTTGTGACTGATGATGGGGGGAGGAAGAAGGACCAGGTTGAGGATTGGATGGGCCAGCCTTTGTTGTATTGACAGTAGACTGTGTGTTTGTGGAAAATTTGGTGCTGCTTGAGAAATGTGCTGTCACAGGTGTGTCAGGAGGCACAGATGAGACTGTAGAGGCCACTCGCAGAAGGTCCCAGCATTTGGCCAAACAGTCCAAATCCTAAAAAAAGTCTTACTTGAGATGTCTATGTATTCCCCTTGACTCCCATGATGCACTGCTGGTGATAGCTTGTCTGCTGTTTGGTGGAAACTTTTCAGCTCAGCAGTGTATCCTGAAGTTTCTGTTGAATTGCTGTGTGGATCTTCTCAAGCTAAGTGTTTCTTCCCTTTCCTCTTTGCTTGTTTCCCTTGTGTTTATCTTTAGTTGGTAGCTGGGCTGACTAGTGTTCACCCGCTCTGATCCTTATTTAGTAGTAGTTCAGGGTCAGTCAGGGAATAGGTATCCTGGCGCCGACAGTTGCGGAAACTGTATAAGGACGTTAGGGGAGCCAGGTGCCAGCACTAGTTTATCTAGGGGTCACTATCTCCCCTTTTGCCCTTAGCATCAGGGTCTCTTTTTCCCCTGTCATCATCCAGCACTGAGTGTCTCCCCACACCCAGCGTGACATTATCACCAGCTGCACCTTAATTAAATGAAAAGGGTGAAACTGATCTTTTTTTTCTTTCTTCCTTTTCTATTCATGGATCCTCTCTCTGCTTTGGCCCAGCATCTCCAGACTCTGACTCTGAAAGTTGCAGACATTCAGTCATCTTTGCAGGGTCAGCAGCTGCAGAATGTTGTGGTGGGGAACCCAGCGGGTGGTCAGGTCAGACCTGAATCTAAGATTGCCCTCCCAGACAGGTTTGCAGGAGGCAGAGACAAATTTGTTGTATTTAAAGACGTCTGTAAACTATACTTTAGGCTTCGGCCCTATTCCTCTGGAGATGAGCAGCAGTGTGTGGGAATTATTATGTCGCTTTTGCAGGGGAATCCCAATCCTGGGCTTCCTCCTTACCACATGACTTTGCTTGTCTCCGGTATGTAGATAGGTTTTTTGATGCTCTTAGATCGTCTATTGTATGATGATCCTGACTGTGTCTCTTTGGCCGAATCCAAAGTGCGTGACCTCTAACATCGGTCAGTAGAGACTTACTGTTCTGACATTTCATGGTGGTCTACGGACACTAAGTGGAACGATCCAGCCCTCAGAAGTCATTTTTGCCAGGGTCTCTCAGAAATGTTGAAGGATGCTCTGGTGATTTATGAGACCCCGGAATCTCTGGAGGCTGCTATGTTTTGGCTATACGTATGGATAGACGCTTTCAGGATAGAAAGGGTAAACCTTTTTCTCCTGAGAACCTTTCTCGATGTAGTACCCTATTGCCAGGTGGGCAATCAGAGGGTGAGTCGTTTCTCCCGAGCGTGGATGAACGCATGCAACTAGGAGGAGCGACAACCTCCAAAGTTTCTTCTGGATTTAACCAACGAAAACAAAAAAAAGGGGTCTGTTTTTTCTGTCGTAAAAGGGACCATTTTATTGGAGCCTGTCTCCTCTGTTCCTAAACAGAGTGGAATACTTGGGACTCGGGTTACCATGGGTGGTGTGGAGGTAAATGAGCAGGAGGTGTGTGTATCTTCCACATGTAGTTCCCATTTTCTCCTGAGAGCTGAGGTGACGCTAGAGAGCAAAACTGAAAAAATATCTGTTTTTGTGGATAGTGGAGCAGGGGTCAGCATGGTGGTGTCACACTGGGAATGCCGGGGTGCCCAGAAGTAGGATGGAGCTGGGCGTAGCGAGTCGGGAGAGCCTGCTCTGGCCCTGATACTGGGGACCCTGGATCGCCCTGATCTCGGATGTACCTCTAAAGGTGAGGAGGTCCAAGCCACCAGT
The DNA here is from genome assembly GCA_033576535.1 of Allobates femoralis. Classification (NCBI taxonomy): domain Eukaryota; kingdom Metazoa; phylum Chordata; class Amphibia; order Anura; family Aromobatidae; genus Allobates; species Allobates femoralis. Next base: position 552,101,602 of record JARQOC010000001.1, on the reverse strand, counting down.
CTAAGTCCCTAACTCCTGAGAAGCCCTAGGCATAGTCCCTACCTCCGCCCACGGACCACGGAAAACAGCAACTTTCAATGGAGAGCAAAGCAGCAGCTTCAGATCAGCATCTGCTCACAACAGGTCACAGTCCAGAAGTGAACTGAATCAGCGACATCAAGTGGATATGAGTTGACCCATTTTTGGCCGAGGGGTGGGAGCAACCGCCTAGCACGGCCATCAGCTCATCTAAGCATGGTCATATCCATCACACACACCTGCAGCAACCTCACTTTAGAGCGCACACTGCATAGCAGAGAAAAAAAAAGGTTTAGATTAAACCACAGTGGAACTACTTCTAGACTGCAAGGCAGTCAATACGTGACAGTACTCCCCCTTTATTAGAGGCCTCCGGACTCTAAACTGAACATGTCCGGCAATGGTCTGAACTTCCTAAGCGCCAAACTATGAAAGATATTACGAGTGCAGAGCACTGGGGCACTGGCTAGCTGGAACAACACGGAGTTGCAAATGGCCGAAATTTTAAACAAACTAATTACTCCAAACCAATTACTCCAGTAGTAGGAGCTGCACACTTCCACCTTATGTGTTTTGACAGCACCCAAACATAGTCATCTACACTCAGGTCTGGACCGGACCTTTTATTGACATTTACGCCGGCACAGGCAGAAGGTTCACTCTCAGGGGGGCAAATGGCAGAGATGGTTCCCAGTTTCGTCTCAGGGACCTTTCTCACCAAGGGCTTAGTGGGGGTAACCAGCTTCCCCGTAACATGCTTCCCCGAAAAACACCTCCAGCGTTAAGCTGAGGTGCCGGCAGGGTTATAGTCCTATCCTTCAGTGGGTGCTTAACCACCACCGGTGGAGACATAGGAGCAGGCCTGACCAGCACAGCAGACACAGAAGCACTCACACGCTTATCCACAAGGGATGTCTGCAGCTGAGAAGCGGGGTTAGCATGGTATGGACACACCCTAATGAAGTGATCAGGTTGACCACAAAAGAAACACGACCGCCCAACCTGATCACCTGCAGATGGGTTAGTGCAAGACTCCGCAGTCCCTAACTGCTTAGGAACATCAAACCCACACGTGTAACCTTCACAGCAGGGATGGTCCCTGGGGGCAGGGTCAGATCCAGTCTCTCTCTTAGGCGTCTGTCCAACCTTATAGCAAGCGCCATTGCAGCCTCCAGCGTCTCCGGAGCAGCATACTGAGTCATGGTGTCTTGTACACGATCTGACAACCCCAGACAGAACTGACTCCTCAAATCAGGCTTGTTCCATTGAGTGTCATTGGCTCAGCTCGTGAACTCAGAGCAATACTCCTCGACCGGTCGTGCTCCCTGCCTGAGCTTCTGTAGTTTAGACTCAGCAAGGGAGACTGCATCAGGGTCGCCATACACCAGTGCACGAGCTGCAAAAAATTCGTCCACCGACCGTATGGATAGAGAATCAGTCGGCAGAGAGAAGGCCTTGGCCTGGGGATCCCCCTTAAGAAGGAGAGTATAATCCACATCCGCTGTTCCTCGCTCCCCAAAGAATAAGGACGCAGCCTGAAATATAACTTTCAGGCTTCACTAAACACAAAAAGTTTATCTCTCCCTCCTGAAAATCGTTCAGGGAGGGAGATATTGAGGTCTGATGCCGCCAGTGTGTGAACTGCAGTCAGATAACCAACCACTTCTTCAAGCTGATGCACCACCTGGTTCCGTAAGGTAGAAACTTCCTGGGAGAGTTCCTCCACCAGGTGCGCAAAAGCTCATGTTGACATAGCAGCTTTGTGGATCAAATAGTGGGTTGCCGATTATGTCACGCTGGGGAGGCAGGGGTGCCAAAAGTAGGATGGAATTGGGCATAGCAAGTTGGGGGAGCCTGCTCTGGCCCTGATACTGGGGTCCCTGATTGCCCTGTTCTCAGAGGTACCCAAAAGGTGAGGAGATCCGAGCCACCAGCCTAAGTCCCTAACTCTGAGAAGCCCTAGGCATAAGCACCTACCTCCACCCATGGACCACAGAACCCAGCAACTTCCAATGGAGAGCAAAGCAGCAGCTTTTGGATCAGCATTGCTCACAACAGGTCTCAGTCCAGAAGTGAACTGAATCAGCGGCATCAGGTGGATGTGAGTTGACCCATTTATGGTGTGAGGAGCAACCAGCCCAAGCACGGCCCTCAGCTCACCTAAGCATGAGTCATATCCATCACGCACACCTGCAGCAACCTCACATGTAGAGCCGCACACTGCATAGCAGAGAAAAAAAAGGCTTAGTTTAAACCACAGCGGAAGTACTTTTAGACTGCAAGGCAGTCAATACGTGACAAGTGGATGCTTGATTTGTAAAGACTCATGGGCTGTAGTTTGTGTTTAAACCCATTCATATCTATGCCATCGACTCAGCGCCACTTGCTCAGGGTAGTCTAACGCAAATTGTGCATAATATCAAGTTTAAGGTTGAACCCTAACATCAGGGGATAATTTCTTGCTACGATCTGGAGGGTCTCCCCGCTTCCATTTTTCTGGGCATGCCATGGTTGGTTAAACATAAACCCATGGTGGATTCGAACTCCAGAGACATTGTTGAGGGAGTAATTTCTGTGTGGAAAATTGTTTGAATACATCTTTTTCTGCAGTTCTGCTGTGACTTTGCCTGCATATCTATCAGAGTATGAGGATGTTTCAGTAAAAGGTTGTCAGGAATTTGCCTCCTCACTGTGCACACAATGTCCTATTAACTTCATTCCTGGAGCTAATCTGCCCAAATCCAGGACTGTATATATTATCTGGTCCTGAGCGACAAGCCATGAAGGATTTCATTGCTGAGAGTCTGGAGAAAGGACATATCAGACCCTCATCTTCGCCAGTCGAGGCAGGATTCCTTTTTGTTAAAAAAAAAAAGATGGGGGCCTCCGTCCTTGTTTATATTTCGGGAATTGAATCAGATAGCTGTTCGCGATCCATATCCCCTTCCTCTGATTCCTGATTTGTTCAGTCAGGTTGTGGGAGCGAAATGGTTCTCCAAGTTGGATTTGAGGGGACCTGCAACTTGATTACAATCAGAGAGGGGGATGAATGGAAGACTGCTTTTAATACCCTGAGGGCCATTTTGAGAGTTTCGTGATGACGTTCAGGCTGACTAATGCCCATGCAGTTTTTCAACACTTTGTGAATTATATTTTCCATCATTTGGTGGGTAGATTTGTGGAAGTTTACTTGGATGATAGTGATATGGCGACACATCAGTCTCATGTTAAACAGGTGCTACAGATTTTAAGAGACAACAACCTGTATGCTAAACTGGAAAATGTGTTTTTGCCGTTCAGGAGGTACAATTTCTAGGGTACCTGTAGTGACTTTGGGTTGTCGGATGGATCCAGAGAAGGTCCAGGTGGTGCTTGACTTGGATCGTGCAGAAAACCTGAGAGCATTGCAACGTTTTTTGGGGTTTACCAATTTCAAACGCAAATTTATTAAGAATTATTCTGTAATTATGCAACCTCTCATGGACATGACAAAGAAGGGGTCAGATTTTTCTAAGTTGTCTTCTCTGCTCAGCAGGCTTTCTCCTCCCTGAAGAGATACTTTCCTACTGCACCTATCCTCTGTCAACCCGATCTTTCTCAGATCTTTATTGTTAAGGTGCATGCATCCGAGGTGGGGGCAGTGTTGTCACAAGGGCCATCTCCAGGTAAATGGTTGCCATGCACCTTTTTCTCCAAAAAATTATCGTCGACCAAAAGAAATTATAATGTTGGTAATAGAGAACTTTTGGCTATTAAGTTGGCTTTTGGGTCATCGTCCATTCATGCGCCACCCAATCCGCTTTGCTTCATTTGGTTGAATCTGAACAGAAAGTATCGCCCTGTGACACTTCAGAATTCATACAGCTGCTTCGGTTTCTGTCATATAATACTAGAGACCCGGTGCCATTGGAAGCCATGCATGCCCCACATACACACTGCCGCCACCATGTTACATTGGATGTATTGCGGTTTGGATGTTACAAACTCATACTTTCTTCTTCCCATCATTCTGGTACAGTTTCATCTGTCCAAAGAATGTTTTTTACAGAATAGGTTGTTTAGGTTTCCTTACATTTTATTAGGCAAAGTCTCATCAGGCTTCTTTTTTTTTAAAAGCTGATTAAAGGATTGTGGTGCCACCTTCTGCCAACTCCAAGTCAAAAATATTTACCAGGTCCATACATTCCTTGACCAAGAATCTGCAAAAACACTTGTGCATGCCCTCATTATCTCCCGTCTTGACTACTGCAACTTCCTATTCTCTGCCCCCCTTGCACTCTTGCACACCTCAAATCTACCCTAACCTCTCCTGCCTGACTAATCCATCTGTCTCCCCGTTATTCCTCAGCCTCTCCATTCTACCAAGCCATTTACTGTCTTCCCATTGTCCAGAGACTCCAGCTCAAAACCCTTACCATACATACAAAGCCATCCACAACCTGTTCACTTCATACACCTGCGACGTGGTCTCCCGATACTTACCTACATGCCACCTGCGATCTTCTCAAGATCTCCTTCTCTATTCTCCACTTTTCTCTTCCCCTCACAATCGCATGCTAGATTCTTCCCATGCAACCCCCATTCTCTGGAACTCTTTGCCACAACACATCAGACTCTCACCTACCTTGGAAACCTTTAAAAAGAACCTGAAGACCCACCTCTTCTGACAAGCCTACATTCTGCAGTTAGCCTCAGTTCATCAATTGCCGCACAATCAGCTCTTCCCTCACCTACTGTATCCTCACCCATCCCTTGTAGACTGCGAGCCCTAGTGGGCAGGGTCCTCTCTCCACACCTACTGTATCCTCACCTCATCCCTTGTAGACTGCGAGCCCTGTGGGCAGGGTCCTCTCTCCTCACCTTCTATATCCTTCCTCATCCTAGTGGACTGCGAGCCCTATGGCAGGGTCCTCTCTCCTCACCTTCTATATCCTCCTCATCCCATGACTGTGAGCCCTTGTGGGCAGTGGTCCTCTCTCCTCCAGTACCTGTGTGTGTCTTGTATTGTTCATCATTATTGTACTTGTCTTGTATGCCTCTTTTCAATGCAAGGAGCATGGAATAAATGGCGCTATAATAATAAATAATAATATAATGATAACCTGTCTTTGCTTTCGTTGTCTTCTTTTGTTGTAGACTTAGGTATAGAACACCTATTCTTTGTGTGATTGTTCTCACTTGGTGGATGTTGTGATTGTGATGGTTTTTTTTCCATAGAAGGATTCTGCTATCATCCGCCAGTCTTGTTTTTTTGTGGATGCCCAGGTCTTTTTGAGTTCTCAAGCTTAACAGTGCAATTTTTTTTTTGGCAGAATGCTGTTGATTGGGCAGCTCCTCACATTTCAGCTGTTTCCCCTTTGGATTTCTTCTTCTTTTCCAGCCTAATGATGATCTGTTTCTTTTCCCTGAGACTCACTTTGACTGCATGTTGCGGTTTCCGGCAACAATTTCCAAATTCAAATGCCACATTTATCAGACCTTATACCCGATAAATTAATGATGGACTAATGAGGGAATAGTACATGCAGCCCATTAATGAATTTTTGAGAAGTTTGGCCAATTACTTTTGGCCCCTAAATAAAAGGCATCTACATATGAAAACAAGAAACGAACCAACTATATAATTAATACAAGATTGTACATTACATTGTATCTCCCTTTATTACAATCATCCTAGTGTTTTGATCAGGTACATGTTTGTTCCCAAGCTTATTCTCTGAATGACTTTAGTCTAAAAAATTGAATTCCTGGAAATAACAACACATTTCAGAAATAATCCATAACCAAAATTGGTATTAAATAAATTAAACACATAAACTAATATATCTTTAAAGGGAACTTGTAACCCCCTCCTGGGCCTATTAAGGTAAAAAGCCACCTTCAGCAGCGCTAAGGCTACATTCTATGAAGGTGGTCTTACGTTTATTATCCCCTGGGACACAGAAAGATGATTTTTATAAATTTCCCCCAATAACCTTTATTGAGTCAGGGAGGTACGTTCTCTCCCCTTGACTCAACCGCCTGCCTGCTATCCAATTATCCTGATCTGGGCCCCCGGGCGCCCTCTCCTCTCTGCTGCCTGATGTCAATAGCGCCTGCGATCTTCATTCAGTTTTGGTGCATACGCTGTGTGTGTTGCCCGGAACTCAGATGATATGATGATGAAGATCGTGCTAGCGTATTGCAGGGCCACAGATCCCACCCTGCAGTGTGTTATGACATATTCACATTTGTCTTTTTTGTCCAATATCTCTGGCCATTTTTTGGTCTGGTACGATCTCAAGGCTTTGGCTTGACTTTGTAGATGTGACCAATAGAACATTTTAGTCTTTTTTCTTTACTTGTAAGCAGTGAGATGGAAAAAGCACATCTATATTTTCCTCCTCTAACAAGATCGATGTAAATACTTATGCCCCCAAAATTACAAAAGTATTGTAATATTGATTATTTAGTATAGTTCATCCTCCTCTAACAAGCAAAAAAGATCCAGCAGTGAACATGGCTGTAATTGTCCAGAATAACAGACTTTTTCTCTAACTTCTTCCAAGTTGGCTACAGAATGATGTTTTGGTTTTAGCTGGACTATAAGTCATCCCTGGGTTCCCCTGCCCACAAACCACCAACAGGGTAGGAAAAGATTTGGTGAAAAGGCAAAAAAAGAAATGGGTGAAACATTTTAGGTGTAGCCTGTAGATAAGGGCTGTTTTTGACAATAGGGTTTGATGGATAAACGTTTTATAAAAAGCTACTTAAAATAAAAAAAGTTATGATTACAATAAAACCATCAGGCAAGAACAACAAGTTGTTTTTCTATGTCAGGGGTCCCCAACTCCAGGCCTCGAGGACCGCCAACAGTGCATGTTTACGGATCTCCTAATGGTACCGTCACACGGGGCGATCTCTGCGGCGATGTTGCCGGCAACTCACAGGAGCGCGCTCTTTTTTGGCGCACTGCCATGGTTGCTGTTGCGATGTCACACGCAGCAATCACGCAGATCTGCGATCTTGCCTGCAACTATCGCAGCCAGGTTAAACTCTACCCTGGCAGCGATCCATAACATGGGAGTCTATGGGGAAGTTGCCGGCAACATCGCAGTTGCGGTGTCACACAGGGCGATGCAGGCAGATCGCCTGAGCAACAGTTCCAAATGTGGAAACCTGGCGATGTTGCTTAGGCAACTTATCACCTTATTATCGCCTTGTCACATCGGCAACTCATGAGCGATGTTGCCGCTACTTAGCCACGCCCCTAAGTTGCCGGTAACATCGCCGCAGAGATCGCCCCGTGTGACGGTACCATTAGTATTGCACATGGGTTGGAATCATTACCTGTGCATTTACTTCACAAAGAATGAATCGGGGCACTGGACACCTTGTACCAATATAGCAGCAAACAGTCATTCAATGGGGGTGCATATGGGTGAGTGCCTCCTTTCTTTATATATTTGTATTACCTTTGCATTTGATCACATTAACACCCGTGCAATACTAAGGGAATCCTGAAAACCTGCACTGTTGGCGGCCCTCAAATCCTGGAGTTGGGGACCTCTGTACTATGTTGTACTGAGTTTTGGATAGTGTAATCTTTCTTTTATACAAACCCTATGACAAAATCATAGAATTCCCTTTGTGAAGTCCAAAAAAATGGAAAACAAACAGAAATCTGCAATCCAGAAACAACATAAAACAAGCAAAAAAACCTCTCATTGTTAGAAACCGTTCATAATCTACAATATACTGTTTTTCTAGTTGGAAATGGGCTCGAAAACATTTGCTTGCTCCTCTTGTTTTATTGAAAATCCCATTTGTGTGATTTTAGAAAATCTGTTGTTGTTTCCTGATAAGTTATGATGAGATTTGAGCTCAGTGGAAGGATATTAGATTCGTAGAAGGGAACAGCCTGCATTATTTGTCATTACTGGATTTCCACAATGATAAAGTGTCCTTTCAGCTTTTTAGCCGGCTGTCTTTGTAATACGACAACAATATAAAGATCTCTGGATGGTGCTGGCGATAAAAAAAAAATAATTAAACTGAGTAATAATCTAAAGAATTTGCTTTCAGTTCTGTGTAAATGTAAAAATGTATTTTTGTTGTTCTTTATTATTTTAAGAAGAAAGAAAAAGCATAATCTTGTTACAAATTGGAGAATTGTTCAATCTCTGTAGCGAGATCTTGGAGTTATAAAGCTGATGTTCTATTTCAGAAGCAAAAGTGGAGCAGTCTCATGGAAATTAATGTGCTCAAATAAGTGAGCCCTAAGCACTGTCGACAAGGTAACAATTGTAAGCTTCCCTGTACTATTTTTGTGTACTCCATATTTGAAGGTGTAGCAGCCAGGGGGCAGTGGGGGCTACTGCTACCCCTAATGTTATTGGCGTACGCTGATACATCTAAGCCTCGCAACATACATGCAGCCCATCGGAGGTTGTTGTGCGGCTCAGGTTCTCATCTTTCAAATGGGAATATAGTGGAACACTCCAGTGCTGGAAAGGGCAAAGCAGAGAACCATTCATCAGCCCCTGCCCCGATGTGCAGCAGCATGATGACGAAAACACTTGGTAAACTTGTCACCGGCTTTGCAAGGCAGTGGAGGTGAGGTCTAGATGTGAATCAGTAAGCGCCCCTAGAAGAGCTGAAGATTAAACATACTGCTGGAAGCCTTCATTGCATTTCTTATGACTTTGGATTTAGACCATGTTCTAGAAGATATCCTCCCTCAGAAGGAGGGCCGACACCTTATCGGACAACAAAAATTATGAATGGGGCACAGTTTACAGAGGGGCAGTATGATGGTGGGTCATTATGGATTGAAGAGGTGTGTGAGGACATAACGGATAGGATCAGTTGGGGGGACATTATGGATAGTAGCAGTGTGTGGGGACATAAAGAATAGGGGCACTGTTAGGGGGATATTATGGATGTTCACAGTGGCAGGACACATTATGGATGGAGTCAGCAGTGTGTGGGGGACATTACAGATAGCAGCAGTGTGTGGAACATACTGGATAGGGGCAGTGTTAGGGGGATGTTATGGATAGGAACAGTGTGGAGGGATATTATGGAGGAGGAAGTGTGGCAGGATATTAATGTATGTATTACAGTGATGGGCAATGTGTGGGTGGGGAAAATTTTGGAGAAGAGCAGTATGAGTGGACATTATGGAGGGAAGGCAGTGCAGGGGAATATTATGGAGACGGCAGTGTGAAAAATATTATTGATGGGGCAGTGCAGGTGAGGAATATTATGTAGTGATGGGCAATATGGAGGGAATATTATAGAGAAAGGAAGTGTGGGGGGATATTTTGCACAGGGAACACAGTGAGGGACAATTATTTATTCAAGGGTGCAATGTAGGAGAATTTATTGGGCACTATAATTATACTTTGCATGTTTGGAAGTGCTGCTGAAGGCCAAAGAGATGAATGGAATATCTTCATGGCGTCAATACTACATGGAGACAAAATTGTAGGAATGACTTTATTCAGAGAAGATGTCATTTATAAGATGAAAGTTTACACCTAGGTACTGACTACGTCGCATCAGGTTACAGTATGGTCCACAGTCTGCTGATGGCAGATAACAACAACCCCAGTAATCCTTGATAAGGACCTGCTTGGAGTTGCAGGTTCATGTAATGTAGCATATATTGGGCTGACCTGAAACTGTACTAAGCTTGGTGATGTAAGCTGACAGTGTAACATGTAGCAATCCATAACATGCATAGGGGCTCTCTCAAAAGTTTCACCTCCCCCCTGAACCAAACCTCTTTAGGTCTCTGACTGGCACTATATAAATATAATTATTATTGCTCAGAAAGCATTACTCACACTCTATAAAGAATAAATAAATTCCTTTTGCTAAGAATGACTACAAATGGATATATGGATGATCACAATGGATGGTGGTTTGCCTTGATTTATGTGACTTACCGCTACAAGAATCATAATAAAAATAATGTAATTTTTTGTGGTTAAATCTTTACATAAACTGTATGTAAAATATCTTTTACAAACTAATTTTATTCCTCCAACAACCACAAAATTCTCCGGGGCAGCTAAGAAATATCCAGCATAATTATTGGCATAATTACAAAACTATTTTCCTATCTACGTAAGTAATTACTTTTCTTATCTGTACAAGTATAATTTTCTGCCAAAATCTAAAGGTAACAAAATGTTCCTGTTAACTATAAGAGGTCGCTTATATAATGTGCAGTCTTCCTCTATTGTACTGACAGCTGTCATTTGCTTAACTACTGTTTATCTATGTTTTTCTACCACTGGTTCACTACCGAGACGATGGTATTGGACTGCTATGTTAATAAATTTGGCAGGAAAATAATAAACTAGTGGGTGTTGCTTCCCATTGCCAAATACTAATAACATGCCATTCGAGGACATCACACAATGCATCAGTCAACTATCCGAATAGTTAAATCTCATCGACCCCATAAAAGATTTATGTGAAAAATGTGTCAGTGAATTATAGCAATGAGTGAAGGTTCAATGACCTGGTGAAATTTTCTTTTTGGACATGCTGAGCCGATTGTGCTGCTTCTTGCATCCATTGGCTGTTGACTTTGGCATTCCTTTCAAAACCAGATGTTTGGAGGTAGATTTGCATTGTGTAAAATGATTGTCCAGACCCAAAAATTCACCACAACCACAGTACAAGGAGGTGAGGTCTATTGTTTAAGAACCATATTATATAATGAACACCACACTATCTTCAATCCTGAAACATATTTTTTAAATATTTCAGGATCTTCAAGACACTTTTTAAATTAAATTACTAACTGGTAGTTGAAGAAAAAGCCTGTCTGTTCCCATATTACCTTCCAAATAGTATAATAGGCACCACAATGCCTTTTATATATTATAACGTGCCCCACATTGCCCTCCATATTTAATGGGACACATATAGCCTTCCATTTAGCCTTCCATTTATTTGTCCCCTCCCCTATAGTCCTCAAAAGAGTATACTGCCCCCACATAGCCTTCCATTTAGTATAATGGGTCCACATAGCCTTTTATATAGTATAATGGGCCCCATTTAGCCTTCCAAATAGTATAATGTGCCCCACATTGATTTCCATATAGTATAATGGGTCCCACGTAACCTTCTGAATAGTATAACAAGCCTCCACCTAATCTTCAAACTGTATAAGGTCCATACACAACCTTTCAAACAGTGTAAATGGCCCAACATAGCTTTCCATAAAGTATGTGCCCCACAATCTGTATCATATAGTATAATGGACCCCCACATAGCCTTCCATATAGTATAATAGGCTCCATGTAATCTTCCATATCTTCCATAACTGGCCCCATATAGCCTTCCAAATAGTATAACACGCCATACATTGATTTCTATATAGTATAATAGTCCAACATTGTCTTCCAAATAATGTAACACGTTCCACATTAATTTCCATATACAATACCTGGAAAAAATTATGGAATCACCGGGCTCAGAGCATGTTCATTCAGTTGTTTAATGTGGTAGAAAAAAAAGCAGATCACAGACATGACACAAAACTAAAGTCATTTCAAATGGCAACGCTCTGCCTTGAAGAAACACTAAAAGAAATCAAGATAAAAAATGTGGTAGTCAGTAAGGGTACCTTTTTTCAGACCAAGCAGGGGGAAAAATTGTGGAAACACTCAATTCTGAGGAAAAAATTATGGAAACACCCTGTAAATTTGAATTCCCAAAACTAACACCTGCATCAAATAAGATCTGCTTGTTAGTCTTCAACTAAAAAGGAGTGATCACACCTTGGAGAGCTGTTGCATCAAGTGGACCGACATGAATCATGGCTCCAACAAAAGGGAATGTCAATTGAAACAAAGAAGAGGATTATCAAATTCTTAAAAGAGGGTAAATCAACACGCAATGTTGCAAAAGATGTTGGTTTGTTCACAGTCAGCTGTGTCTAAAATCTGGACAAAATACAAACATGGGAAGGTTGTTAAAGATAAACATACTGGTAAACTAAGGAAGACATCAAAGCGTCAAGACCGGAAACTTAAAGCAATATGTCTCCAAAACTGGAAATGCACAACAAAACAAATGAGGAACGAATGGGAGGAAACTGGAGTCAATGTCTGTGACCGAACTGTAAGAAACCGCCTAAAGGAAATGGGATTTACATGCAGTAAAGCTAAACATAAGCTATCATTAACACCTAAATAGAAAAAAACAAGGTTACAATAGGCTAATTAAAAGCAATCGTGGACTGTGGATGACTGGATGAGAGTCACATTCTGTGATGAATCGCGGATCTGCATTGGGCAAGGTAATGATGCTGCGAACTTTTGTTTGGCATCGTTCCAATTAAATTTATAAAGATGACTGCATGAAGAAAACATGCAAAATTCCATAGTCATTGATGATATGGAGCTACATGTCAGGTAAAGGCACTGGGGAGATGGCTGTCATTACATCTTCAATAAATGCCCAAATTTACATTGATATTTTGGACAGTTTTCTTATCCCATCAATTGAAAGGATGTTTGGGGATGATTAAATCCTTTTTCAAGATGATGATGCATCCTGCCATAGAGCAAAAACTGTGAAAACATTCCTTGAAAGAACACACATAAGGTCAATGTCATGGCCTGCAAATAGTCCAGATTTCAATCCAATTGAAAATCTTTGGTGGAAGTTGAAGAAAATGGTCAATGACGATGCTCCAACCTGCAAAGTTGATCTGGCAACAGCAAGGAGAGAAAGTTGGAGCCAAATTGATGATGAGTACTGTTTGTCACTCATTAAGTCCATGCCTCAGAGACTGCAAGCTGTTATGTATTTGAGTGTTCTTTTGTGTGTTTGTTTTTCATGATTCCAGAATTTTTTCCTCAGAATTGAGTGATTCCACAATTTTTTCCCTCTGCTTGGTCTGAAAAAAATTACCTTTTCTGACTACCACATTTTTTATCTTGATTTCTTTAGTGTTTCTTCAAGGCATAGAGTTGCCATTTGAAATTACTTTAGTTTTGTGCCACGTCTGTGATCTGCTTTTTTTCTACAACATTAAACAACTGAATGAACATCCTCCGAGCCAGGTGATTCCATCTTTTTACCAGGGGTTGTAGTATGATAGGTCACACATAGCTTTCCAAATAGTACAACAAGTCCCACCCCTAATTTCCAAACTGTATAATGCTTCTTCCAGTTTAGAAAAAGAGCACGGCTGCACACAGGATAAACATGCTCATTCCATTTATTGCATCACAGGGGTGTTACAGGTGGGGGTGCACAGGAAGGAGGACCGGGTAGCCCCGATGGTACAATGAACGTTTCGCGCTCAGCTGGCGCTTCTGCGGGTACAATACTCCAAACTCTACAATGCCCCCATACCACCTTTCAAACAGTGTAATGGGCACCACATAGCCTTCCATATAGTGCAATATAACGGACCCCACCCCATAATCCTTCAAACAGTGTAAAGAAAATGTCACCTACCCTCCATTGTTCCTCCTTTGCAGAAGATGTTGAGAAGCAGCATATCTCCACAGCACAGTGGGACTTGATATTATAGCAGATCTCAGATGCAGTGGGAGACCTCACCCTGTTCCATCATTGGTTTCAACTAGATCAGCATCGCAGATGGCACAGACTCCTTCGACTCACGGGCCCCATAGCTGCCGCTTGGTCAGCCGCCATTGGTTGCAATATCATCATTTCTATGTTCCACGTCTGCACTTTTTTATGTACTCAAATGTTTTGTTTTAGAGAACAAAATTTGTGACTCTCTGCTATTGCTACAAACGTGTTCCGGAAAGCCTAAGGAGTTTGTAGATTTTTATTTTAAAAAGGGGACACTATCATTTTAATTTGTACCAAATACATGACTTTGAGAGAAAGCGCAGCATGTGTCGATGGTTGATGTTGTGTGAAACACGTTCCAATTACTGTGGGAAATGATTACAATGTGTTTCTAGCATTTGTGTTTCTCTTGAATATTCAAACATTCCCATCCCACTGTGCTAGAATAATTTATTTTTGGCATGCTGAAGCTTTAGCTTTCTGTTACTGAATTAGCAGCAATTCTATGGGTCTTTTTTCACCAAAAAAATGAAAAAGAAATCAGATTAGCTTTTTGAGCTTTCTTCTCCTCGCTAGTTAATCTTCCACCTAATGATACATTTTCCATATAAACATTTATAAATTAGTTAAAATACCAAATAATCCAAAAATATGATTTTGCTGCCTTTTCCATCACATGATTATGTATGTAAAGTCATTATGCTTTCCTTAGAAAAGGAGTAATTTGTCGCTCTAGTAGGCTGGTGGGCAGAAAATTTACACTAAAATATTCTCTCTTTTGTCACAAAGAAAGCTATTTTGAACTGCTCGGTTTAGTACTATATAGAAGGAAATACGAGACAGAGTAGGGTCTGGATTTTGTTTAAAAAACCCTTGTTATAACCTATAAAACAAAACCTTTTGATATAGTAAAATAAAATTGCCAATGCTTTGAATGGAGGCAAACCTGGACTCGTTTACCTGACAATGCCACCACCTCGCTGTAGCCCAGAATATTTCTATTACATATTTGCTTTCAGTATAAGTCCATTAGGCTCATACGAAGCTCCGAACTCACACAATCCAGGCACCACCTGTCATGTCTATTGCTCCAATCAAAAGTAAACAAGTTGGGGAAGAATAGTAAAATGGAGCATGTGACAGGTATTATTTTTGGTTAGTTTATACAAACTCTGGAAGTAGACAATCTATTGGCATACAGAGCACCACGGTATGGCCCCATCGACTCCTAATTACAATTCAGTACCACAGTATAATAGACGTTTTGATTGATCCTTATAGGAGTTTTCCGATAACACTTAGTAAACAAAAGCAGAGCCTACATCTCTCCATGTCTTGTCACATACGGACACACAAATGGACAGCGGGATGGTAAATAGGGGAAGAGAGACCTTAACAGAATGGAGCGGGAATGGGTGATACCTTCAGACACTGGCCTGTGTTTGTCCCTTACTGCCCTAAACTCCCTGAGCAATTCCTTCCCTTTGCCACCATCACGTGCCTAGTCCAGGTCTGTCAACCCTGGCTAGTGCACTGGTTGCTGAAGGTCCTAGCCTCGCCACTGCAGACAATAAAACACAGGAATGGGTTAAGACTCACAGGGGAAAGCACAATAAGAATACTGGGAAAAAAGCAGCAGCATTCCAAGGCAGAGTAAGGGGATCTCCAGGAATAATGTCAGCAGAGTACTAATACCACACAGCAGGATGGTCAGGCAGAGAATGAACTCTAACAATGACATCAGGTGATAGGTCATGTGACTATTCAAAGGGTGGATGAGGATAATCAACTGCATCACCTGATGAAAGACTTCAACAGTAACAAGGAAAAACTGACATTAACCCTGAACCCTATCAGCTACTTTATGCCCCCACAGCTATCACTGTCTGTACCGTCAGCTTCATAGCACTATTCTAATCATCACTGTCTGAGATAAAAGTGTAATGTTATATATTTTCTTAGGCAGTGACTACACTTTGGAGGACATAGTCACTCTGGCAGGTTAACAGTTAACTCCATGTTAACTACTTTGTATAAAGGACCTGTGTGATGTACCGATCATGGGACCATAGTGGGCAGAAATAAGCAAGCAAAATCATTATGGTCTATGGACACTTAGCTCCGCCTTTTATAGTTACATAATCATAACATCACACAGGCCCTATGGCATCCTTTTGAAATTTGGCTGAAATGTTAACTGTTAACCTGCCAGAGTGACTACATCCTCCAAGGTGTAGTCACTGCCTAAGAAAATGTAAGTGTATAAATGATTTTTTTCACCTTTTACATTAAGCTATTATCTCAGACAGGGATGATTAGAATAATACTATGAAGCTGCAGGTACAGACAGTTATAGCTGGGGGGCATAAATGACATGATGGGTTCCCTTTAATGTCTCAAAGGAAATTAACTACATTTAATATAGACTGCAGAGCAGTCAACTTTTGATATGTCTTCTGTGCACCATCTAAGAGAATTTTATAAGTGTACTGCAATGCATCAAACCAGAATTTAATTTGATGCACATGGTAATCTATCATCACCACTCTTGTTTTATCATCTACTCCTCATGTCTATTTTGTGTACTCTTTCTACAGGGATGCTTGAACTACTACCCTGCTTTCCCACATCTGATCTCTATTACCTCTGCTGCTTGTATTCTTCTGGTATGCTTGTAACTACCACTCTACTACCCCCTCTCCTCTTTTTTATGACCCAATTGTTTACTCTGTCTATACTATCCTGCATCTGGTCCAGCTTTCCTTATCTGATTAAGATTAATCCAGGCCCCTCCCCTCTGCTGTACACCTGAATGTACATAAACATATATATTTTGTATATTTAGTCTGCTGTGTATCATCTTAGTGCATCTTGTAAGTGTTCTGCAATTAACTAAACCAGAATTAAACCAGAAGGTAACTGAAGGTAACTGGATGCATATCATTGTAAACAATGTTTCTGCTTCTTTTCACTATCACCCCTATACTCTTTAACATCACTTCCCCTAATTCATACACCTAGTATTGAACTAGTCATCTCTCCCTCCATCATTCCCAATTATCTCACCTCCACCTCAGATCTCTTATGTTCAACATCCAAAATCCTTTGGCACAAACACACACAGCCATCTCACGCCCTCGCCTTCTCCCATCTAAAACGCTCTGTTTCTCCTTATTGCTGATAATATGTCTCCAAATTCTGGCATTTTTCACTACACAGTCCCTTCTAACACCCAAATATGGTCTATCATTAATTTCCGCAAACTTTCTAACCTTATACCCAGTCACTCAGCCCCCACTTCCCCAGTCCCTCTAACAGGAGCTCTATGGAATGCATGCTTTGTCTGTAACAACATTTCATATATCCATGACCGTTTCATCACTGGCAAACTGTATTTCCTCAGCATCACCAAAATCTGTCTCGCCCTCTCTGACACAGACTCTCTAGCCACACTTTCTTCTAATGGATGCTATCTTTCTTACATCCCCAGACCCCAATGACAAGCAAGGTGGAGGAGTTGGCATTTTCCTATCAGATACCTGCTCCTTCACCCCAATTCCACTGCCACCCTCCATTACTCAACCTTCATTGGAGGTGCACTTTGTATGCATCTACTCTCTGTCCATCCTCCAACTGGCTTTCATTTATCACCCCCAAGACAAGCACCCATATTTTTTTTAAAACTACACCACCTGGCTACTTCATCTCCTTTCCATTGACAACCTTATTATGACCATGGGTGACTTCAACATCCCCACTGACACTTCACACTCAGCTGTCTTTAAGCTTCTAACTCTCCCTTCCACTTTCGGCCTCGCTCAATGGTCCTCTGTAGCCACCAACAAAGAGGTTGAGGGTTGCTGAACGGACATGGAAGACATCTCATTCTCACAAGCATTTCATCACATACAAACAGACCCTCACCAATTTTAAGTTAAAACTCACTGCTGCAAAACAAACCTACTTCTCATCTTTCATATGCTTCTTTTCGCACAACCCTAAACAGCTAGTTTAACACTTTCCATTCTCTTTTCCATCACTCAGGACCTCCTCCCTCTCCTCTCATATCTGCTGAAGACTTTGCCTGATTCTTCAACCAGAAGATTGACAACATCAGAATAAGCTTTTTCCCATCTGATCCCCAACCTCACCACATTCTTCATCCTGAATCTAACCCTTCTCTCCAACCTCTCAATAACAAATGGTGTCTTACTCTCATGCTTTAAACATGTCAAGATAACATCCATCTTTAAAAAGTCCCATCCTCTAGGTCTAGTTATCTCCTCATATCACTTTTCCCCTAGGCCTCAAAACTATTGGATTAGTATGTCCAACCAACACTCCCAACTCTCTTCCTGCTCTATTTGACCAATTACAATCTTGCTTCCGACTGCACCATTCAACTGAAACTGCCCTAACTAAAATCACCAACGGCCTTCTACCCATAAAAGTAAAGTAATACTACTCTGTCCTCTTCCTCCTGGAAATGTCCTCTGCCTTTGATGCAGTGGACCATTCCTTTCTGCAACAGATTCTCTTAACTGCCTTCCTTCTAACACTCTTGCACCCATCCATTCCTAAAATTGCTTCCCGACTAATCTATCTGTCCATCTGCTATTCCCCTGCCTCTCTTCACTGCCAACACCTTCACTGGCTTCCCATTGTCCAAAGACTACATTTTAAAACCCTATCTATGACATATAAAGCCATCTGCAACCTGACTCGTTCATAAATTTGTGATGTAGTCCCTGACAAACTCCGATCTTCACAAGCTCTCCCTCTCTCCTTCTATCTTATCTCTTTTTCCCACAATTGCCTACATGAATTCTCTCGTGTATCCTTCATACTTTGGAACTATCTACCCCAATGTATGAAACTCTCGCCTCCAGAGGAAACCTGCAAAAGGAACCTGAAGACGCACCTCTTCCAACACTCCTACAACCTGCAGTAATCCTGAGTCCACAATACCATTGCACAACCAGCTCTACACTCACCTGCTGTATTCTAACTTATAGACCGTGAACCCTCATTGGTAGGGTCCTCTATCTTCCTGAAGCAGTTGGTGACTTGTATTGTTCATGATTAATGTACTTGTTTTTATTATTTATACCCCTTTTTACATGTAAAGCGCCATGGAATAAATAGTCCAATAATAATCCATATAAATTAATATGTACAACAAAGCATTTTATGTCCTTACTTACTACAAATCAGCATTTTAAAGCACAGTTGCTTTTTCAGCCAAGGACCCACTAGCTTACTCACAAATTTACCTAAGAAGTAAGCAGTAACACAGAGTACCCTGAGAAAGCCACATCCTGTGGTGATATGCCTGGGGTCTTCATTTGCATATGATATATTTTCTATGAGCCAATTCACCTGGGTTACACTTTATTGCACAGTAACACTACTTTTATATTATTTTGCATTATTTATTATCTGTGAATGATTGCACAGGTCTGCAAAATTTGGGTTTATGAAAATTGTTTCAGATCCAGTGACTGATGTTTCTGTTTTCTTCTTCCTTGATTTAAAAAAAAATCACACATCCACACATCACATATCGATTTTGGACCAAATGCGCATGAAACTACATACAAGAGAGATGAACAAGAACAAAATTTATTGTAGCCAAAATGTACACAATATTATATATAAAAATTCATTTAAGAATCATTCTGCCACTTTGTTGGAAATTACCGTAATTCTTGCTCCTTTTCCTTTTCTCTTCAAGGCTTGGTTCGTTTTCTCATATAGAAGGCCTGCGAATCTTCTCTGTGAACAGTAGTCCCCCATTACGTTTCATCTCACTTTGGTATCATCATTCCATCTCCTATGAAATCATTCTCCTTGCTCTTCACCAAGGTTTTCAGGAAAGTATTCCAAATGGGAATGTAAAATTATAACATCAAATTCCTCAGACAACCCAAGGATTTGAAACATTTCAGCATGTTCTTTATGATGGACTTAAATTTTGGATCTTTGTTGTTACCTAGAAATTTGTTCCAAGATTTCTGTAAAAGAATTCCAAACCCTTTTCTCAACAGCTTTCATTTTGAACACGTCTTCATGAGTTTCCAAATATAGGGCCTTCCTTCATTTTTACAGTCCTTGAAACCTGGTGCACAGGTACGTAAAAGTCTCTCCTTCTTTTGGCAGCACTTTTACAAACTATTTAATCAGTCCAAGCTTACTATGGAATGGCAGCAGGGGAATTTAAGTGGGAGCAATAAACTTTCTGCAACCATGTCCTTGAGTCCAGGTTGCAAAGATTTTCTCACTGGCCAATTTTTTTGGGGTCCAGTGATGAGTTCTTCTGTCCCAGTCACACAAAACCATGGGTATTTCATGTATACTTCCTTGCTGCCCAAGGATAAAAGGGAATGTTTTCCAGCTTGTAGTTACGGTTCTTGAGAAAAGACCTTGCTTCTGTACCAGCAGCTAGCAGGTTCTTTTACTTTAGTCCGGAGCCTAAACGTTCTGCAAAAGTTTTAGGAAGGTCTGAGTCCCTAACTAACTCATACAATTTGAGCTGTGAAAAAATCTGCGGCTCATTGGGACTAGCGTGAAAGTCTTTGTCAGAAACAATCTGACTTTATTGCCCAAAACAACCAATCATAGTGTAACTTTCATTTCTTATACTATTGAGGTAAAATGAAAGCTATGCTATGGATACCACCACACTCTTTTGAAGCTTGGTTAAGAAAATCTTTTCTGCCCACAGCAATCACAGCACCAATTAATTTCTAACCAATCTAATAACACCAAAATTGCCTACCAAAGGTGATGCAAAGTGCAAGAGTCATTATTTGTAAAAAAAACAGTATGTAAAGGAGATTTTCAATATATTTTTACTGAGTTCAGTGAACAAAATCTGCGGGAAGCCACGGGTAAACGCAGGCAGGGTGACTGCAGCTTCCCTGTGCCCACGATGTGTGTTCGGGGCAGGATGACTTTTCCCTGCATTCACCCACTGGAGCTCGCTTCTGACTCTGCAGCAATAGATTGACATGCTGTGGAGATGCAGAGGCATGGCATCTTACACTCTTGCAGACTTGTGTTATTGAATAGTATTTGACACCTATGTCCATTTTTATGTATTCCAAAAATTACTTATATTTGCATTGCTCCACTGCTAGCAACATGGGTTATTTTCTTTTTTCAGATTTTGGCTTAGGAAACAAACCCAGGAGCAAGTCACACATATTAAAAATACTGTATTTTTCAGTTTGTAAGACACACCGTATTATAAAATGCACCATAAATTTGGAGAAGGAAAAGAGAAAAAAATAATTTTTAATGTTAAATGAGGTCCATCTAATAATTCGGGTGCTTTATCTATTGTATTGTATTTTTTCCATTGATTCTATGCTTATTGTATTGTTTCCTATTATTGTACTGTATCCTTTCTCTACTGGAATTACTGTATCGTATTGTGTATTTTTCATTTATTAACCACTGTATTGTAAAGCGCTGCGGAATATGTTGCCGCAATATAAATAAAGATTTTTTTATTATTATTTATTATATATATAACCCCCAACCTGGTACATGCCCCTCTTATGCTGGCACATAGCCCCCTTGTGCTACATAGCTCCCTTGTGCTGGCACATAGCCCCTTGTTCAGGCACATAGCCCCCATGTGCTAGCGCATAGTCCCCGTGTGCTGGCACATAGCCACCTTGTGCTGGCACATAGCCACCTTGTGCTACATAGCTCCTTTGTGCTGGCACATAGCCCCTTGTTCAGGCACATAGCCCCATGTGCTAGCGCATAGCCCCCTTGTGCTAGCACATAGCCACCTTGTGCTGGCACATAGCCACCTTGTGCTGGATATGCCCCCCTGCTGGCACATAGGCTAAAATAATAAATGTTTTTAACTCACCCTTAGTTGCTCTGAGCTTCCTGCTTAACAGTGGCTTTTTCTGCGTCTGTCCTGGGTATCGAATCATGTGACTAAGGTGAACAGTGATGACATCACTGTGTTGTGCCAGTCACATGATCCGATGCCGGGTATAGACACAGGAAGAGCCAGCCACTCCAGCCCCCGGACACCGCTCCAAAGCTGCCCCCCCTACAGCTCCACCCTTAATAGATTTGGATTATAAAACGCACCCCACTTTTCCCCCAACAATTTGGGGGAACAAAACTGTGTCTCATAAACCAAAACATATGGTATCTTTATTTGTCTTGCCTAGGCTTTTGTGTTGGTTACAAAATAATGATTTCAATTGTTAAAATTTTGGAAGTGCAACCGATATTGATGTGTGTCTTTCCTCTTTTTCTTTTTACACATGTTACATGTATTTTGTCAGCGCTCATTTATGGTGTCTGCTTTATTGGGATTTTCTGATAATTTAAATCATTCATGGTGTCTTTGTATGCAAGAGAACTTTAAGATTAGTTTTATTTTTTACTTTTGGAAAAAAACAAAAACAGAAACATGGCTCCAGACGCTCCATAATTATATCCAGACGGGCTGATAAAGACTGTGACACATTCTTGCAGTTCAAACAATTGTGCATTTTATTAGTTTTCATGTATTAGCAGATTTTAACTTAGAAAGGAGTAAAAATCACATTAGGAAACCCATGAGGCTTATCCACTGAAGCATAAGATATTTCACAGGATGCCTCTACTAATTATTGTACCTGTCAAGATTGAATGACGTGTGGCAAAGCCAAATCTCCAAGTGGATTTAAAAAAAAGAATTAAAACAAAGCTGAAATTCTGAAATTAGGTAGATCATTAACATCAACTTCCAGAACCTTAAACTTATGAAGGATCACCATCCAGAAGATACATTTTACTTTGGATGTACGGTAATTTACCATTTTAAAGAAATAGAGGACCTAAGCCTAAAAGCAATAGCAAAAGAAAAATAATGCATCAAATTTATATTGTTTAAATGATAATAACAAGTGAAATCAAGTAATACCCCTATCATATAACCATTAGCCCTGAAAGCATCAATCTAGCGCAGTCTTGTCCTCTACTATTGGAATGAAGTCTCATCCGTCATCCCTCTTCATTGATCCTTTTATCTTCTTACTTCTCAGCTCCAGCTGCTATAAAAAACACAAATGCCAAGTTATTTTTCATGTCTTTTAGAATATCAGTTTTGTTTGTAGAAATTACCAGCAATCATAAAGAAACTGAACAAGTTTACTGTACAAGTTATGGGGAATTTCCCAAAACAAAAATTGAGAAAACACAACCCTTACATATTTTTTTCCTTAATATTTTTAAGGAGTTATTCACATAGCCATCATTTACAGCCCTAGTATGGACCATGGTGTGTGGAAAAGCAGAAGGTCTCAAACCTGGACTCTACAACCTTAATATGGCTATGAGACTACTGAGTTTGTGTTAGGAGACCTGTAGTCAGTCAAGACATCGAGGTCCATATATGACTCATGAATGGTGGACATGTGTAAATAGCCCAGGAGATGGAAGAATATACCACTTCTTAATGATCTCTTTGGGTATGACCAGGGGTGAACCTAGCCTCTCTGCTGCCTGAGACGAACTACAAAATGGCGCCCCCCCCAACTCGAGGATGTCAGCGCCATCACACGCACATAGAAGAACCACACATAAGAATCCAGAACAAGGGTCATTAATGGCAATGGCGGCTTGGCACAAGCTACAGACACACAATGATGGCGGCAGAGCGGTGCTCCTGTAGCTGACATCCTTATAGCACAGGGGGCAGCACTGGTTGACAATCTATTATCTCTGGCACATGCCTACAAAACTCTGGGCAGCTCCAATGTAGCGCTGCCTGGCACTGACTAGTCAGACATGTCCATCATACTGCACCGTCAACACACCACAGGTAACGATCTGCAGTCTAAGCATCAACAAGCCGCCACTGCACTAAGCTGGTAAAATTTCCGTACAGACCATGCCTATTCTCTGAATACTTAGCCAATCACAAGTGCTGCACATGGGGCTGTCCAGAGTTAACAGCAGGTGCCGAACAAGTGGGTTAAGGAAGGGATGTGGGAGCGGGAAGGTGGACGAGCAGCACCGACCAACCGCCGCTCGGGAAAACATGGCTGGATGCCTGTGTGTACCGAGGGCGGCACTGGTCATGGTGTGTAAGATATGGCCAATCTGTCCTGCAGCAGAGGGACAATGCATCCTGCACCAGGGGCATACATAAAAATCATGGGGCCCCATAGCAGAGGTTCCCCCCCAAAAAAAAAAAAAGAACAGAATATTTGTCTGGGTCACATATGTAAAAATTTCACAACTCTGCAGCCCTTACAAAGTACCGTATATACTCGTGTATAAGCCGACCCGTGTATAAGCCGACCCCCCTACTTTTGTCCCCAAAACCTGGGAAAACCTATTGACTCGTGTATAAGCCGAGGGTGGACTCCAGCACAGGTATACAGCCCCCAGCAGTGTGGTATACAGGCCCCCCAATGGTAGTATACAGCAGCCTCCCCAGTGGTAGTATACAGCAGCAGCCCCAGTGGTATATACAGCAGCAGCCCCAGTGGTTAGTATACAGCAGCCCCAGAGGTATATACAGCCCCAGTGGTAGTATACAGCATCCCCAGAGGTATATACAGCCCCAGTGGTAGTATACAGCATCCCCAGAGGTAGTATACAGCGCCCCAGAGGTAATATACAGCAGCCCCAAAGGTATATACAGCAGCCCCAGTGGTAGTATACAGCAGCCCCAGTGGTAGTATACAGCAGCCCCAGTGGTAGTATACAGCAGCCCCAGTGGTAGTATACAGCAGCCCCAGTGGTAGTATACAGCAGCCCCAGAGGTAGTATACAGCAGCCTCAGAGGTATATACAGCCCCATTGGTAGTATACAGCAGCCCCAGAGGTATATATAGCCCCAGTGGTAGCATCCAGCAGCCCCAGAGGTATATACAGCCCCAGTGGTAGTATCCAGCAGCCCCAGAGGTATATACAGCCCCAGTGGTAGTATACAGCAGCCCCAGAAGTATATACAGCCCCAGTGGTAGTATACAGCAGCCCCAGAGGTATATACAGCCCCAGTGGTAGTATACAGCAGCCCCACAGGTATATACAGCCCCAGTGGTAGCATCCAGCAGCCCCAGAGGTATATACAGCCCCAGTGGTAGTATACAGCAGCCCCACAGGTATATACAGCCCCAGTGGTAGTATACAACAGCCCCAGAGGTATATACAGCCCCAGTGTAGTATACAGCAGCCCCACAGGTATATACAGCCCCAGTGTAGTATACAGCAGCCCCACAGGTATATACAGCCCCAGTGGTAGTATACAGCAGCCCCACAGGTATATACAGCCCCAGTGTAGTATACAGCAGCCCCACAGGTATATTCAGCCCCAGTGGTAGTATATACAGCCCCAGTGGTAGTATATACAGCCCCAGTGGTAGTAGATTGAAGCCCCAGCGGTAGTATACAGGGCCCCAGCAGTATATACAGCCCCAGTGGTATATACAGCCCCAGTGGTATATACAGCCCCAGTGGTAGTAGATTGCATCCCCAGCGGTAGTATACAGGGCCCCAGTAATCCAGGGCCCCCCCAGCGTCTCTCCGGTCACCTGAAAAGCAAACTATACTTATCAGTGTCCGCTGTCCGCGCCCGCTCGCCTCTGCCGTGACAGTGCCGTCTGCGATCCTCCTTCTTCATGCGGCGTCTTCCGGTTTCCTGTGCTCGTCGCAGGGAATGACGTCATTCCCTGCGACGAGCACAGGAACCCGGAAGACGCCGCATGAAGATGGAGGATCGCAGACGGCAGAGGCGAGCGGGCGCGGACAGCGGACACTGATAAGTATAGTTTGCTTTTCAGGTGACCGGAGAGACGCTGGGGGGGCCCTGGATTACTGGGGATGCGGGGCTGCTGTATACCGATGTATACATCGGTATGTACCGATGTATACATCGGTATACAGCACCGACTCGCGTATAAGCCGAGGGGGGTACTTTTCAGCCCAATTTTTGGGCTGAAAAACTCGGCTTATACGCGAGTATATACGGTAATTTTTCTCTTATTGAAGCCCCTTGGTTCCTCTTTCATTACCCCCATAAAGTATAATACCAACAAAAGTACCCCACAAACACTGTAGGATTCCCTCCCCCCCCCCCCACACACAGCGAATTCCTCTACAGGACCCCATGGTATAATGCCCCTCCCCCCAAAGTCCTTCATATATTATAATGCTTCCCTATAGCCCCCTATATGTTATAATGCACCATTCATAGCCCTCCGTATAGTATAATGAACTCCATAGACCTTCATACACCATAAAGCACTGCCAATATACATGACAGCACCCCCACATACATGACAACACCCCACCTGCCAGCTCCTCTCTCCTCCTTGCTCCCCGCACCCCCTCTCCCCTTCCAGCTCCTCTCACCCACTCTCTTTCCAGCTCCTCTCTCCTACTTGTCGCATCCCCTGTCTCCTGCCAGCTCCTCTCTCCTCCTTGCTCCCCGCACCCCCTCTCCCCTTCCAGCTCCTCTCACCCCCTCTCCTTCCAGCTCCTCTCTCCTCCTTGTCGCATCCCCTGTCTCCTGCCAGCTCCTCTCTCCTCCTTGCTCCCCGCACCCCCTCTCCCCTTCCAGCTCCTCTCACCCACTCTCTTTCCAGCTCCTCTCTCCTCCTTGTCGCATCCCCTGTCTCCTGCCAGCTCCTCTCTCCTCCTTGCTCCCCGCACCCCCTCTCCCCTTCCAGCTCTCATCCACCCCCTCTCCTTCCAGCTCCTCTCTCCTCCTTGTCGCATCCCCTGTCTCCTGCCAGCTCCTCTCCCCTCCTTGCTCCCCGCACCCCCTCTCCCCTTCCAGCTCCTCTCACCCCCTCTCCTTCCAGCTCCTCTCTCCTCCTTGTCGCATCCCCTGTCTCCTGCCAGCTCCTCTCTCCTCCTTGCTCCCCGCACCCCCTCTCCCCTTCCAGCTCCTCTCACCCCCTCTCTCCTTCCAGCTCCTCTCTCCTCCTTGTCGCATCCCCTGTCTCCTGCCAGCTCCTCTCTCCTCCTTGCTCCCCCTCTCCCCTTCCAGCTCCTCTCACCCCCTCTCTCCTTCCAGCTCCTCTCTCCTCCTTGTCGCATCCCCTGTCTCCTGCCAGCTCCTCTCTCCTCCTTGCTCCCCGCACCCCCTCTCCCCTTCCAGCTCCTCTCACCCCCTCTCCTTCCAGCTCCTCTCTCCTCCTTGTCGCATCCCCTGTCTCCTGCCAGCTCCTCTCTCCTCCTTGCTCCCCGCACCCCCTCTCCCCCTCTCCCCTCCTCTTTCCTTGCAGCTCCTAATCGCACCCACTCTCCCCTTCCAGCTCCTCTCACCCCCTCTCTTCTCAGACTCCTCTAATTGCATCCCTCTCCCCTCCTCGCAGCTCCTAATCGCACCCTCTCTCTCCTGCCAGCTCCTAGCTCCTCCGCTCTCCTCTCACCTCCTTCTTTTCACATCCCCTCTGAACTTCCGGCAACTCGCTCCTCCGCTCCCCTCGCAGCTCCGGCCTCTTCCAGCATTTGTCCCGCGCTCTGACCTGCGGGACGCTGACTGATGACGTCACCGCCCTCTCCGTGCAGAGCAGATCTGCAGGGGGCGGGACATTTGAAAGCAGCCGGCGTGCTGCACTGCCTTAGTAAGTACATATCGCGGGCGGCGGCGGTGGCGGCAGGGGCCGCGGCTCCCATGCCAGTAACTATCTGCAGGGAGCCTGCCACCTTGCCGCCCCCTGTATAGCGCCGCCTGAGCAAACACTTCATGTTGGCTCATGGTTGATGCGGCCCTGGGTATGACCCCTGAAACCCCAACCAATCACGAGAATAAAGGTAGAGTATTTAAAAGGGGATTCCACTACTTGGACGACACATTTTCAATCATGATTGCCTGCATCTCCAGTGCCGATGTCATTCCAGTGGTGTGGGCACTCATTCTCCTGGGCACATGTGATATTGTTATGTCACATGAGCTCTTTGCCCAATTAGCACTGGCTTCACTATCTCGGCTTCAGACATATTAAATATTGAATGTAAATGAGCGCTGTAACTTTCTCTCGATGTTCAGAGGTGGGGAGAGTGATTAAGGCAGGAAAGTTATTAACATGATTTAGAGGGTTTTGTCTAAGTAGTGGACAACACCTTTAAAGTCTAAAGAACTGAATGATTCCATTCAGAGGAGGACACATACAGTAGAGGACCCCTGTGCTTTTTGCAGTCCAGTAGTTCAATCATAATGCACAATTCCACCTGCTTTGGAGGTGGTAGTGGTCTCCCTTACCACTTGGGTCCCTGTGCACAGGTTGCACCAGTGGTATGTCTTGTATGCCTGGTTCCATGAAAGTTCTTAATCATAACAGATCACACATGGAAATAATGGGCTCATATTTTACCTCCATATGCAACTGATATCATACAAAGCCCGGTGGCACCTAGAGGTGCTGATCAGTATGTAACTGTAGAGACTGCAGTGACTAAATGCACAGGATTATGGAGGATAAAAAAACGAAGTAAGTTAAGAGCAGATAGAAATAGTCTAAAAGCTCAGTTTGTTGGAGTGTCACCATAACCCATAAACTGAAGTGATGATTTATTCTTCTTATATTTTTGGCCGCCAATTATTTGATAGCTATCGATATAAGCCTTTTTTTCCAGTAATGAGAACTAAATCTGAGCTCCATCAGGTTTTATCAAGGTATATACCGATGGCTGAAACAAATATATCACATAGCGAAAGTTTTATTGTCGCTTTAGGGAAAATCTGTTTGAAAAAATATATACTTTGCACTTTTTTGTTTTACTGTTCTCAGATCACAAATTAATTTGGACAGTCTGAAGCCAAAGGCAATAAAAACTGCCGTGAACTTCATGTTTCCCAGAATCCCGAAGATTTAGGAGAAGAGAGTCACGTTTCAGATTAAACTGTCTAAATTGTTTGTCGTTTTCCTACAGAGGTGCATTATAAAATTCCATCCAGCCAGTGATAAACGTATGTACGTCTCTTAGATCCTTTCTGTGCTCTGTGAACATATATTGGTAATTGTATGATATCGGTTGTTTAATGGTGTTATAGTCTACTCCTGAATATATCCAAGTGCTGAGAACATCTTTTAGTTAGGACTCTGCATATTAATCTCCGAATGTTTATTTTTGCTAATTAAAGTTTCATTTTGTATTTGGTTAGAATAGTATACTCTCTGCTTGTACGGCAGGGGTACTAAATTATGGATATGTTATATAGGCAATTTCAATCTATAATTAAATTCATATGAATATAATTAATTCATATTATTACGGTACTTTAATTAATTCATATTTGGGAACCTCGAAGTTCGTATATACAGAGTCTGCAAAAAGTATTCAATCCATAAAATCAACAAGTTAGTCTGGATTCCATTTGACACACAGTATTGTAATCCATTTTGCATCACCCATATGTCATATGGCCCACAATAATTAATGTTGGTGAAAAAAGTTGATGTGATGTGCACCAAATATATCTTAAAGGGAATCTGCCAGCAGGTAATCTGAAGACAGCATAGGGGTTAATACAGAGATTTTACCATTATGTCTCTTCTCACACTGTGTGCTGTTGTTTACTTGCAATATTTGTTTTATCTCCAGGAGATTATCATTGCCAGGCTAGGTCAGATAGAGGTCAGCTAATCTGACACGTCCTCTGCTGTGATAAAAAGCTCACTGTCTATAAACATTGTATACAAAGAGCGTGGTGTGGGCGGGAGCAGCTTACTTAGCTGTGCAGCATTTTTCAAGTTAAAAACTTTAATTAAATCAGAGCCGCTGCAATCAGTAAACTTGGTGACACACCATTGGATTTAAGGTGTCCTTGATTAAATAATGCTGCTCTCAGAAGAGCGAAACCTTATGTCAGATTCCCTTTAAACCATTTAGGGCTGTGTGAAAGTCAGCAAATAAAACCATTGCTTGCTTTGTACCATTCTAGGTTTGTGCCAAAATGTGACTAGTTTTCCTTTTGGAAAATTAGTCTAAGGGTACCGTCACACCTGGCCATATCGGCAGCGATTTCATAGGTGACGCAGGAGCGTGGTCTATCGCCGCCGACATCGCAGGTGCGTCGCCTAATGTAAAGAGGCGATATCGACTCCTTAGAGTGGTCGCCTGGTTTCGCAGCACTGCTCTGAAACCAGGCAAGCACTCTGGGGCGATGTGTACACATCACCCCATGTAACATGGCGATCGCTGATGTTACAGGTGATGGAAGCCATAGGCTCCCATGTTACAGGATCACCACTGGGGTTTGTGGACACCCCAGCGGTGATGGCGCCTGTAACATCGCCGGTGCATCGCCGGAGGTATCGCTGCGTGTAAACATGCGACACTGGTGGGGCGCCAAAAACGTGGGCGCTCCCGTGCGTCGCCGGTGATATCTCCGGCGAGGTGTCCAGGTGTGACGGTACCCTAAGGTTACTTTCACATTTTGGCATCCATTCAGTGGTCCCGATGGGGCTTATGTCCAAACATCGTCAAAATGGGCTTTGCACATATGCGCCAATGGGGCCATTGACCTTAATAGTTAAGACGAACTCAATGTGTGCTCTGTTGTGCATCATTTTTGGGAGCTTAGTGCAGGCAGCCACCCGAACACAGTAGACCGCATAAGTCCAAAGCTTGTTTTGCCGGGGGTTTGGACGTAAGCCTTGAAGGGACCACAGAATGGGTGCTAAAACGCAATGTAAGAACACCCGAAAGGTATGTTCACATGATGTGTTTAAGATGCTGACCATACTGCTCTGATTTTTGCTGCAGGAAAATGAGTCAGAAAAACGTTGGCGGTGTTTTTCCTGAAGTGTCTTCTTTGGCGTCTTTTCAGTTGTTTTTTGCCGAAGCCTCACTACTGCCACCTTTTTTTTTCAACATGCCTTTATAAAATAGTAATCGACTTCCAAGTGGAGGCTGCCTGAAGAATGATCAGGTCACCTCTTGTAACCACTATACGTTTTTGGAAAGCAGAAGCTGTTAAAAGACCTTGAGAGGATTGAACATATCCACATATGAGCATATTTGTTTTATGGTGCATTCTTTCTTACATGTATTGAGAGTTTTTTCAGGTGGTTTACTGAGCATACCCATCTGGAAAAACATATTCCAAAACTCGATTAACAACCAGTGTCTTTGCAGATCACTTTTGCCAATGGTGGGAAAAGTCACAACTTAATGTTTACTGTATGTGTAACTTTTTGAGGAACGTTTTACACAAAAATGTGAAATAAATTGATATATTAAAATGGGTCCTACAGCAATGTTTGTGTAAACTTTAAGTTTCCACAGACCTGAGGTTGAAGAAAAACAGAGTTTTTGAAATTTGTATTTCCAATATTAAAAATCTGACAATTATTTTGGGAGGTTCCATGACTTTGCATGCTACATTAGTAAACTTTAAAATCTATAAATTCAACAATGCTTCTAATTTTTTGTCAAAACACTAATTAAGATTTTTCTCATCTGCCAAATATGACATTTTTTTATGCTTGGTGCCTCATTTTTCGGTGTTGCCTATGGGTCTTTGTGAATTTGTAAAATGAATGTGTGTAGGCAATAGCTACATATTAAATTCATTTTGTGCTGCGCAGTATCCAGCTGGGTACAAACTATTGTTGTGTATGATCAGCATTTCATCAATGTTCATTGAATTCAGCGTTGTATACACAGGAAAGCCTGTTCCCAATAAGCGAATACTTACATAACAATTGGCATATTTCCTGGCATTTGTATCATTCTTATAATAAATGTATAAGAAACAGGCTGAATTCACAAGCTTTATTTCTTCACCAAATGTATACTAATGCTGAAGGCCATCATGGCTGCCATCATAGTCCTCTCGTGAAGTAATGTCTCGAGTTGAGATTCATAGAAGGTCATTTCTACTATATACTGCAGTTATCAACCTTTCTTACACTGAGAGCAACACCAAAGCCCTCTCGAATTCAGCACCTGCCTCCTTCATGGTAGTTACACCTAGAGCCCCATAGTGGCCAAAGCTTCTCTACAGTAATTACGCCAAGAGAATCCAGGAGTTCCCAATTTACACTTATTCAGTATTCTTGGATTAAGCATTTCGATCCCGCTATAATATCTAGTTGCAAGCTCTAACTGGCAGCCAGTATCATCCTATGTCCAGCTTATCATTTACTTAATGTATCTCAAACCCCAAGCCCGGTATATGCACACCCAGATTTGCTATTCTATATGAACTACACTTGTGAGTTTTTTAAGTCACCATCTTGAGACCTGCACTTCATAGTTACTAGATCTGGTGTCTAAAGATACCGTCACACGCGGCATTATTGCTAGGCAATTTCACTGGCAATTTGCTGGTTGCAGTGAAATCATGGACACATTGTTACATTTGTACACAGCCACAAAATAGAACAATGTGTCCATGATTTCACTGCAACCAGCAAATTGCCAGTGAAATTGCCTAGCAATATTGCCGCTTGTGACGCTATCTTTACAGGTATTATTTCTTCTTGGGAGAGCAGCATTGTTGGAATGACAGTATTAGGAGGCTTACAAAGCCATGCAATGCTCTTCTGGGAAATTAAATATGGAAATTGCCTCTTCAGGGAGTAAAAGGACTAGAACTCTAGTGCTATCTTTTGGAAGTAGCAAGTCAATATTCACCCTTTAACGAGCCTTGCCATTTTTCATTGCAAAAATATTTGGAGGCTTGATATGGGGTCAGTATTTACTTTTTGGGTTGCTACTTTGGCATTAGAGTCATCTTCCTCTCTAAAAATGCAATTTGCATACTAGGTCTGGTTCTAATGCACTAAGGTTGCATAGTGGGCCCACAACCACAATTTGGGCATCACAAGTCCAAGATGTCTCTCCTTTTTCCAGAAGCCTCATCAGATTTTGAAGTATCCCTAATTTGTCACTGTCATTGCTATTATCTGACACCATGGCTTGTGCCCGAGATTCCTTGCATTGGTATCTGTAATACGGCCCCATAATATCTTCTAACGACACTCTTGCTGCTTGCCATACACATTAGGGTATGTGCAGACCATCCTGCTTCCTCAATGCAGTGTCTCCATACCTGAGGGAAGCCGATGGTGAATGCAGGGTGAATGCAGCCACCCTGTGCCCACAATCTGCGTTTAAATCCGGAGATAAAACTGGAATGGTATTCACGGTACGCGCTGCTGCTCTTTATCCAAAGATTTCACAAGAGGTTATTACCATCAAAAGTTCTTTATTTCATCACACCAACGCGTTTCAGTGCTGTCCCAGCACCTTCCTCAGGGCATGTCATGATGAAATAAAGAACTTTTGATGGTAATAACCTCTTGTGAAATCTTTGGATAAAGAGCAGCAGCGCGGACCGTGGATACCATTCCAGTTTTATCTCCTGATTTCCCGCAGTTTGTGGCATTGGTGGAGGTTCTGCAGCGGCTGCCTTATGCTTTTAAACTGGTTGTGGGTCTCACAACCATAAAAGGTGAGTGGATATCCTTATAATCCACACAAGAACTATAGTGTCTGTTTGATAGGGCACAATCTGCGCCTCTTGTATCTCCCTTTTTTTTTCTAGTTCACAATCTGCGTTTGGTGCAGGCCGGCTTTACCCTGCATTAACCTGCTGGAGATTGCTTCTGACTCCGCAGCAATAAATCAACATGCTGTGGAGATACTGAAGCACAGCAACCTGCACCACAGGTGAAATAATGCTGAGTACACAAAAAGCACAGCGGGCATGGCATTTCTACAAATCCAATACACTGTGCTTGTATTGTTGAATGCAGCATTTTGGACACAGCAGTAAGACACTGGGTCCAAAACGCTTGTAATACTGATTGTATGAATGCAGCCTTAAAGGGGTTTTCCACTTTTGGGAATAATCTATTTTTTTTTATTTAAATTAATGTATCTGGGACTAAAAATTCACTTTTTCCTTGGCTTCAATTAAAAATTTTGCAGCATTGGTATGTGGTCATAAATTGGATGAAAGGATCTCATAAGGAGACAGTTACAAACTGACCATAAACCCATCATAATCTGACTTACCTGTATTGTCTTGCTCATCTTCATCATCTTGTGGTATGTCTATGTTTTGACTAAGCATGTGAACTGAAAAACAAACAAACACCCTGTTACTTCATGAGACTAACACTGGAGAGCTTTCAATGATCAATATTACCTGCCCTGTCCCAGCTGATAATTCAGCTACTCTTATAATAAGTCTTTTATGTATTTAAGTAATTGGTGCAGCACTATTTGTTTCTTCTGCTTATAATATCCCTTTATTAGCTGTAACTATTGTTGTAATCAGCATTACATTGATCACCTTCTGATGGAGTTTTCAGATATATGTTTAGTTCAGTTTTCAGTAGCAAGCTTATATGGGAAGTCTCCCAGAATGCATTGTGGTTACCTCAGAGGCAGAAACCATTTTCATCTTCTCCTCAGACGAGAGACCGTGTTAAATCCCTCACCTATATCTTGTTCTATTTTAAGCTTGTTCATGTATAGATGGCAAGATAGAATATGTATTTGTCTCATACTCTATGGCTGAATGTATATGTTTGCTTACCATTCAGTCATGTATTCTTATACACTCTTATTGTATCACCCCATAGTTTTACCTCATTCCTGTTACATCTACTATCAATAAAGAAGAAGGTTCTAGTTCTACCGTCCCATTCTTAAGTAGAAGACATGAAGGTTTATCTGCATGTCTCATTAAACAGTGTCAACGTGTGTGAGGACAGTCCAGTCCCTATTACACTTAAAGCGCTAATACAATTACAGTAATAAACAGTATTGTCCAAGTGCTAAAATAATAAGCATCTAAAGTATGTGTTTGTTTCAGCTACAGGATATTCTATAAATATTTGGGTTCCATCTCTGGCTCAGAATTGGTGAGAGAAGAAAAAACGATAGCAGGGTTGCACTCAAAGATGGGGAAGAGGGACATGAGTATTGCCAACAATATTGGGTATAGCAATACCACTTTTCAAGGTCAAGCCTTCCTCACAGTTTGCCTTCCAGAGACACCAAGGTACAGTAAACCATCTGGAATAGTAGAATTTCATTGGGTTTCCATAGGAAATTGAAAATTTGTTGACTCTTGAAAGGAGACATCCCTTAGTCCAAGAGCCTCCTGGGAGAATTGGCAAGCATCAGTAAGCAGCACTGTTTCTTTTTACAATGTAGACAGGCGGGACAGTGACTCAGTGGTTAGCACTGCAGCCTTGCAATGCTGGGTCTAGGGTTCAAATCCCATCAAGGAAAAATTAGCATGTTCTCCTCATGTTTGTGTGAGGGTACTCTGGTTTTCTTCTAACTTACAAGGACATACTGATAGGTAATTTAGATCGTGAGGACAAATGGGGACCTTGTTGCTGATGCATGTAAAGCGCCATGGAATTAACGGTGCTATATAAGTGTATAAATATTATTATTATTATTAGGCAATACAACTTACTGTTTTGCCAAGTATTGATAACATTAGCTCAGACTGCTTGTGTCGGATATTCAGTGGCTACTTTTCCGCTCTGTTCTGTTTACAGGGTGTGACTGCTGACATCAAGGTGATTGATTGCCTAACTGTACCATGCCGGCTGTCAATTATCATGACATCAGCAGTCATGCTCCATTGACAGAGCAGTAGGAAGAAGAAGAACTATCTGTTGACCATCAGCTGGATCACCAACAGGAGTGGTCAGTCACTTCTCTGTGCTGGCACTAGGTACAATAGGCAGGTAGTTGCTTTTGTTAGCAACTACCTTCATTTAGGTGTTTAGGCATATAGAAAAAAAAGGAAAATTCCTGGATAATCTCAAGAATTTTTGGTAAAGAAAATTGTGAACAATTTCTGCATGGAGTTGGAAAGCTCTCCCCATGTATTTTTTCCAGGCTGTTCTGTTCTTCCAGATCCTATTTCACTTATGACTACTTGTTTGTACAAAATTGGGCTTAGTGTCCTTTCCGTGGACAGGAACTGAAGTGCATCACAGGGATGGGTGTGTGTCTGGTCAACCATGTCCCCCAACAGGCAAACTCTGCCTACATCTGGGTATCAAAAAGAATAGCCCTGATGAAGTGGCATATTTAAAGCCATGAAACGCGTAGGCAAATAAACCAGAACCTGATTAATCCTTTATTGGACAGGACGTTTCTTGAGGTCAGAGCGGACTACAAAGCCCAGCTTTTTCTTCGGTGGAAATCATACATCTGGGTATGAGATTAAGGTCTAGGGCATTGAAATGAGTCAAAAATATATATTAAAAAAGACATAAAATACAAAGATTTATTTCGTACCATCATCAGACTCAGCATTGCTTGTCTCAGCAGTTGGAATGGTCTCTTGACTTTCATGGTTTGGTTCTACAAAACAGAACAATATTTGAATTAATTTAACTATTCAGATTTTGTGATGTATTACCATATTTGACAATTTTCCAATTTGCATTCATAACCATTTATCAATTTATATTTTTTCCTTTATGTCACAACTCCATGTCACAACTCCAAAAAAAAACATGATAAGTGAATTAAAATAACTAGTATAAAGCAAAATGCAGGTAATATGAATTTGTTTTTGCAAATAAATGTAATGTACTCATGATCCTGTATTTTCATATCACAATAATTATCGATAGATTTTTATATATTACACTTTCTTAGAACTATTACTATTTACTTTTGTTGCTTAGGTAGATTTCAGTGACATTTCTTAGAATTCTAACAAACTTTGTCTTTAAAGAAATAAATGCATTGATGTGTTGGTGGGCGAGTCTTAAATATGTGAGCTCACTAGGAAATCACGCTTTTCTCCGATCCCTATTCAACATTCGCTTTGCAGAGGCACTTTTCCGAATACTACCTTTTACAGATGAAAGGATTGCGTTTCTCAATTACTTAACAGTTGGAGTCGAGTCATTAATTCATAATGATTACCTGCTGCCTGAAAATCTTTATCTTAATACTGTTAGAAAATCTCTAATTATATTTGGGGGAAAAATAGCTTTAATAGGTTTTATTATACCTACTGTGTACCTTAAAAGTAGACCTACGAAGTTAATGTCCCTGTGAAAAATACATTATCTCAAAATATGAAAAGTGCATATGCACAGAAAATTAGAAAAATTGAGTTTTTATGAACCCGTGACCTGGCTATCTGCAAGCATTAATTTGTGTTCTCTCTAATTCTGCGCTCTCTTGGCTCATTAATTTTAGAAGTGTGACATGGCGCCCACTGGTGAGATTATGCTCTTCTAACTGAGGAGCCGGAACTTTTAGAAAAGATGTTAAAGAACAGCAGGCATACGTCTCTGTATAATGGCTGTGGTTTCTTATTATTGTTAAATAATAGCGATGCATAAAGACGTGACCTCAAATATGGCATTATACTATATAAAAATATTGAAATTCAAGCAATGCACGATAGGTGTCATTCCTTTACCTCAAACTATTCAGAAAATGCAAAGACAGATTTAATGTATGCACTCTATACCAAGAGGTTTCACAGCAGTACTCTTTCCATTGTTGCCTTTAACTGCTTTCAACCTTACAGGGAATCTACAGGATTTCACCACAAAAAAGCACATGTATGTCACATGTAGACTGCTCTGCAGTTTCTGTGAATTGCTCTGCAGTAGTTAAATGGAGTTAATTTCGTTTAGTCTATTAAGCATTAACATCTGTGGCTTTGCAGTTGAAGTTGCTGTTGCTGAGTGAATCAGAAGATGTGGTTGTCCACTACTCCAGCCTTTAAGTTGTCCCATGACCCATCAGCTGATGTTGCTGATAGAGTTCATTCTCTGCACAGACTATGATTTGTGATGATGTCAAGTGCCGTCATGCTGATGTCTTTTTACTATGTCGTTCCATAGAGATTGCCATCTTTCTGGGAGTTTCTGTGCTTATTCCGGTCTCTGGGTGAAGGTGAGGGGGTTATAGCCTAGTGCTGGTCAGGAGTAGGTAAGGGTGGAGGACCAGACATCCTCACCTTTAGAGGTACTTCTGGGAACAGGGTCAGCTAGAGACCCCCAGTCAAAGTGTCAGACTAGTTTCCCTGATTGCCTTTTGCCCATCACTGCTACCTAACCCCTTTGTTCATTACTACCACCTGTGACAATGTAGCTCTTTCAAAGACCAGTCCAGCTGGCCCTTTTATGGTCAGTCCGTTCCTCTGTTATGGAGGGCACAGTTCATGCAAGAAAGCCCAGCAATATACAGGAACTGGAGTTTTTTTTGTCAAGAAGAATGGGCAGCTTTGCCATCTGAGAAAATTAAGAGCCTCATCCACAACTAACACAAAAGACTTCAAGCTGTCATTGGTATTAGAGGGGACAATACACGGTATTAGGAACTGGGGTTTTGATCAGGGTCATTTGGATGTTTTTGGATGTCATTATGATTTAAAAAGAGAAAACACAGTAGTTTGACAAGGAATGGCTTCACCCAACCACTAACCATGAGTGAAAAATGTTTTTGTGTTATCATTCATATTCTCTCAAAAAAGGCCAAGAAAGCAAAAAATCTACAGGGTATGTAAACTTTTGAGCACCACTGTACATAGTTATGTATATAACTATCTAGGTGCATACCAAGAATGCTGGTCCTATGATCAATAATCTTTGTATGCAGGTAGATAGATACACTACCAACCACTCTTCTAAAGTAGGGATCATTATAAAACTATTGTCTTATGTAACGATCAACCTTCAATTTATGCGGAAAAAAAAAAGAGATTCGGTGCTTATTATCAGACCACATTGCTCCCTAGTTTATCAGAAAATTAATGGTCTACTTTTCAATAGCACACCAAGTATAGACACAACAAGGTGACATCTAGCTATGTTTCGAGTGATGTCCAGGCCAACGTTTCAGGCTAAGAATGGGATATGTGTGCGGTGTTCCTTTTAGGTGAAAAAAGGAGACATTCTCTTGATGGACTGATCTAGAGAGATGGAAAATTATTGGTGGAACAGACCCAGTGGCATAAAAAATATTGGATGTAGAGGAATTGGTGGCACTTAGGATTTTCCTTTTTTCATCTCACATATGTCCCATTCTAAGCCTGATGAAGGGCGCTTCAAATTACAATGTTGTTGACATACTTCACTATGCGGTGGAATTTTTTATTTTCTTTTTGAACAAGGGAACAAAATAATAAGAACTAAAAAAAACATTCCTTTTTGTCCTTGGTCCACTATTAATATTCTCATGAGACAATAATCTCTCACTTTGGGGAGACATTATGAATGATAGACCCTGCAGGAGATCATGCATATTTTTAATTTCCAATAGTTTGGGGCAATGCAACAAATAATAGGGAAAAATATCTCATCGTGCAAAATATAGGTCAATGGGATCTGCCACAGTCCATAATAAAACAGAATCCTAATCAAATAGGTAACTGGTCATGACTCATGTTTATACACTATGTGTATATCTATCTTGAATATGCATGAAGTATAGAATTTAATAGCAGGAGTTATAACATTTCAGCTTCCGTAAAGGCTCGAAATTGCTGTTATAACATTTCTGTCCATGAGCAATTTGAATCCTTGTTAATTTACCGCATCATAATAGGACTATCTCGCTTTCCATTCAATGACTGATGTGTGGTTCAATTTATATTGTTTAGCCTATTATAAAAGACACATCTCGGTCCTGTAACATGTTGCGAGCCTGTCAGCCACCCAATTTACTATATTCTGCCATACAGTTTGTAGATCAAATGTAAGCAAAGAATAAGTTGACTTGGCTCATACAGTAGCAGAATGTGCCCTTAGTATACCTTTCTTCCTTCATAATGATTGATTGTACACTGTGACTGCCTGAAAAAAGGGGTAATTAGGTTCTTTGAAAGGAAAATAAATGAGCGTAGTAGAGTTGTATATAAAGGCTACAAACAGCTTGTAGAACATTGTATGTGCAGAAGCTTTGTGCCGTCTCATGCGGTGAAATGGATTCTTGCTAATTTATAGGATATGTTAAGGGACAAGTAGAAATTTATGGAGATTTGATTTGACAGCAGTAGCTTGGAAAGGATGGAAAGCAACCGATCATATACAAAATACTTTACAGTATTAGTTTACAAAAGTATAATTCTTAATAGAGAAGCAAAGAATCCTCTTTGAGTTGACTATACAAAATTAGTCTGGTCTTCTAAAATGATGGCCATTCAAGGATGATGGGCAGTATACATAGTATATAAAGAGAGCCTCCTATATCCATAGAATCTGAATTATTCTGCTAAGCTTAGAAGTTATCCTTTGACCATAGTGTGTAGTAGTATAGTATTCTGCTCACCTCTCCTGTACCTGCACCCATATTCTCCTTGTGATTCCTGTACGATGAAACGCGTCAGGAAAAAGCACATGTGGGCTGTAACTGTCAGAGTGGTGTTATAAGGGTATTGTGTGACTTTTTGATTGCCTTCCCTTTATCCCTCCTGCGACTGGAAGCACCAGTATTTATCCCTCCAGCGATTGGAAGCACACATTATCGAAATCCATTGGTGGGATTGTTCCATTTATATCTCTTATTATCACTTTACTGCTGGACATGCCTGAAGCTAACTGCACAAGTCACTTTACTTTGATATATGCTTTGAAACATAGTATCCCATTTATTCCATGTAACTATACCTTAATAACTGTGGGTATTTTTCATACTGTATATCTCATAATTAGGTAATATCTATTGATTTGTTTGGTTGGGTCCTCTTTTCCAAGGCTCCCTCTTCTTTAACTTATTAATTATAAATTAGTGTTCAAAATAATAGCTGTCCAACAGCAGATTATTTGCTGTTCTTTTTTTATAAATTATATTACCAGTTGTCAAACAACTTACCATTTGGTGCAGTAGATTCTTAGAAAACCAACAGACTCAACATTCACGATCTGCATGTTTTTGAGTTGTGTATTTGAATAATTAATTGAAAGGGGGTGTGTTCAAAATAATTGCAGCGTGGAGTTCAAATAGTAAGGTCAATCATTCAGTGAAAAAACAGAGGTGAATAAGATGGCCCTTATTTAAGGGTGAAGCCAGAAAATGTACATGCATTTTTCCTCGAAACACTGAGAAATATGGGTCGTTCGAGACAGTGTTCAGGAAAAGAGAGTACATTGATTAAAACGTTGATTAGAGAGAGTAAAACTTATAAAGAAGTGCAGATAATAATAGGTTGTTCA
The DNA here is from genome assembly GCA_033576535.1 of Allobates femoralis. NCBI lineage: Eukaryota > Metazoa > Chordata > Amphibia > Anura > Aromobatidae > Allobates > Allobates femoralis. The sequence continues at coordinate 552,060,884 of JARQOC010000001.1, read as the reverse complement.
TCTAAAACGATCTCCAATTCTTTAAAATGGAAAGCAAAACCTGAGCAAAACCTGAATTCAAGCCACAGTACATTCTGAAGACAATGAGGTATAGTGGGGCAAGCATCATGATATGGGCATGTTTCTCCTACTATAGTGCTCAGCCTATTTACTGCACACTAGGGATCCTTGGACCAGTTTGCATATATCAAAATACTTGAAGGTCATGTTGTCTTTCATTGAAGAGGAAATGCCCTTGAAATGGGTGTTTCAACAAGACAACTACCCTAAACACACCAGTTAGGCTGGGGTCACAGTAGCATTTTTCACATGTGTTTTTGGAGACCTGCGTTTTCAAAAACACATGTAAAAAACGCACCCATAGGCCCCCATGTTAAAAAACGCATGCCCTAATAGCCAAAAAGCATGTGTGACAGTCCCATGCGTTTTTGGTGCTTTTCCAAAAACGCATGCGTATTTTAATATGGGGCCTTATGGGAAACGCATGCAAAAACGCATGTACAATTAGTACCTTTTAGTGCCATTCAAAAACGCATGCGTTTCCCATAGGAGCCCATGTTAAAAAAACGCATGCATTTTAGAAAACGCATGCGTTTTTTTAACATGGGCTCCTATGGGAAACGCATACGATTTTGAATGGCACTAAAAGGTACTAATTGTACATGCGTTTTTGCATGCGTTTTCCATAGGGGCCCATGTTATAAAAACGCACCAAAAAATAGTACATGCACTATTTTTGGGTGCAGATTTCAAAACGCAGCCAAAAACGCAGGGAGCCATCAGACACCTTAAAAAACTCATGATGACATGAAAAACGCATGTAAAAAAGCATGCGTTTTTAAAAGGCACTAAAAAAAACGCATGTCAACTGTGACCACAGCCTAAATGAGCCAAATATTGGTTCCAGTCAAACAAAATTGAGGTTATGGAGTGACCAACCCAATCTCTGGACCTTAATCCGATAGAATATTTGTGGGATGCAGTTTCTGAGGCAAAGCTAACAAATGCAAATAATTGTGGGATGTAGTCATAGCATCCAGGGCTGGAATAACAGTTGACAGGTGCAAGAGGTTGGTTGACTCTATTCAACACAGATGTGAAGCAGTTCTAAAAAGCTGTGGTTATACAACTAAATATTAGATTAGTGATTCACAAAATGCTAAATCCTACAAGGAAAGTGCATATTTTGAGTTGGTAAACACAAATGCAGACACTGATAATTTTTGAAAAGCCCAATGTTGATTTTTTGTTATTTTATGTAAAGTGGTTAAAAATAATATGTATATTTCTCTCTGTGTTTTGATTTAGAAGACAGTACAATGTTCCAAATTGTAATTGGTGAACCAGCCAATGTTTAGGATCAGTGGACTCACCCAGACTATTTGTAAAGTCCGAGTTCAGGGCCGGACATAATGCAAACTTGTGTCTGAGCCCTGAGCTTGGACTTTACAGTTATGGATGGGGTGGGGGAGGGGGCTGTAAATTAAAGCATATAATTAATAAACAGTATCGTTATACTTACCACTGTCCTACTATCCTGTGTCCTACCTCACGCTAAACCACAGCATGCACTTCCGGGGCTACTCAATAACTTCCAGGGATATCCACTGCACTGCCAAGAACTGCCGAGAACTGCTCAGTTCTCGGTAGTCTTCACAGCGACGTCATGGTTGGGGGTCAGACAAGTTTATGGCAGCCAGCTCAGTCTGAGCCTGCTTGTCCCTGCAATGTAACAGAGCTGTCTGTGGATTACATTGGAAGAAGGTTTTTATTTCTAAAAAAGATGGAATCCCTAATGACTTTTGTGTTTTATATCTTATAAAAATGTTTTTCTCTGTGTTGTGTTTTTTTATGTTTACTAGAAATTCAAGATAGCTGGGTCTAATTTAGTCTGACAATATGAATTTCAGGCTTAATACCAGCTGACAATACAAAGCTGGTATTAAACCCTTCATTACCCACCATGCCACCCCCACCAGAGCCGCTGGAACAGTTTGGTAAAGCTACAATGAATGCACCATTTTCAGGGGCGGCTGCGGGCTTCAGTTTTCAGTGTGGGGGCCCAGAATGCTTAAGCCTTACAACGCTGAGAATCCCAGCACCCAGCTGTATGGTTTTACCTTAGTTGGTGATCAAAATACGACGGGAGCCCACACTTTTTTTTAAAGTATTTATTTAGTAATTAAAAATAAATAATTGACTTCCCTGTATTTTGAATGCCAGCCAAGGTAAAGCAAGGCAGCTGGGATGGCAGTCTGTAGCTGTCCACTTTATCTGCACTGAGAATCAAAAATACCACAAAGTGCTACATCATTTTTTTACAATTATTTATTTTTTACATGACTATTTTGTCATTCAATCTGTGAGGGGCTCACTAGCCAATCACAAATTCTGTCACAGAGAGTGGAGATCTGTGATTGGCTGCTAGAGTAATCGGAAACCAGACCATTCTACATCTAGATTGTAAGGGCTGGTTATAGGTTACTCCCATTCTGTCACAGCATCTGTGATTGGATGTTGGGTTCATCACACATACAGCAGTTTAAAATTAAATAAATAAAAAAATTATGTAGCGCTCCGTGTTATTTTTGATTCTCAGCGGAAATAAAGCAGACAGCTACGGGCTGCCACCCCTATCTGCCTGGCTTTACCTTGGCTGGCAATCAAATGCAGGGAAGCCTATCATTTTTTTAAATTATTTAAATAATTAATAAAAAAAAAGTGTGAGCTTCTGCCATATTTTGATTGCCAGCCAGGTAAAACCAGACAGCTGCAGGCTGGGATTCTCAGCGTGGCAAAGACCAAGCATTCTGGGCCCCCACGTTGAAAACTGAAGGCCACAGCCGCCCCTAAAATGGTGCATTAATCATAGCGCCATTTCCAGGTGCTTTACCCGACTCTTCCTGCAGCCCTGGTGAAGGGGGGGTGGCATGCTGAGTAATGAAGGGGTTAATACAAGCTTTGTGTTGTTAGCTGGTACTAAGCCCAAAATTCATGATATCAGGCCAAATTAGACCCACCCACCATGAATTCCTAGTAAACAGTAAAAAGAAAAAAATAGCATAGAGATTTTTTCTATTAGAAATAAAAAATGTAGGCACTCCATCTTTATTAGAAAAAAACCTCCCTCCGATGTAATACATTTCTTCTTATCTTCTTCAGCTCTGCTACATCTCACATGAAATCAGATAACCCCAGCATCACTTGTCCAAAAATGCTTGCGCTCCCGCCATATTTTGATCACCAGCCAGGTAAAACCAGGCAGCTGGGAACTGGGAGCCCAGTGTGGTAAGGCCCAAATGATCTCAGTGAAGACATTACTGAGATAGGAGATGGCAGTTGGTGTTTAAAAGAGTCTATGTAGAAAGGAAAAGAGAATAGGGAGGCACTTGGCCTCTAGCACCCCTCTCTGCCTCTAGCCCCTCATTCCATCTACATAGAATCTTATCAGTAGTAAGTGTCTTCTAATTAATGTAATAATCTGCCTTCATTCAACTTTATTTATGAAACTAGAAATAGGCTCGATGCTATCGCATCAGGAGCGCAGTGAAATGAACATCTGTTTATGCTTAGTGGTGCTGATAGAAGCAGTGTGTTGTGAATTCATTGGAGCTCCCTCCAGTGGTTGTTGCTGGTGATGCAGCTAACTGTGTGGGCTTCACAGGTGATGGTGATGATTGGCAATCTGGTTCTTGGAGCATATAATGGTTTGAAGTGGATCAATCCTTGCCCGTTGTCTTGGTTCCTGGAGGAGTTCACATCTCTCTGGTTTCTTCTGCTCTGTGTAATTCTTTGCAAGCTAAGTGGATTTTTTTTGATACTTTGTGGCACACCTTAGTGTGCTTAAGGTTGTGCTTATGTTTTGTCTTATTCTGAGTTGTGGGTTTGCAATTTAGTCTGTATATTTGTTTATCTGCTCTCAGATAGGAAGTTTTCTTCATAGGAATTTTACCATTCACTATTATCTGTTATTTCTAGTTCTGCTGGCATTTCATTTATAGAAGTCTACAGATATAGAGGGCACTGAGTCTTGGTGACTCAGGGTAATTTTTGTACTATCTGCTGTTGGTGGTTTTTTGATAGTGTTTTATACTGACCGCAATAGTATTATATCCTGTCTTTCCTATATAGCTAGTTTGACCTCTTTTGCTAAACCTTTTACTCTGCCTGTGTTTGTTTTTCTTTCTCTTGTTTCCCAGTTAATATCTGAGGGGGCTTGCTATTCTTTTGGGGTTCTGCTCTGAGGCAAGATAGCTTTTCCTACATCCATCTTTAGGAGCAGTTAATTCCCCAGCCGTGCAGAGGTGTCTAGGTCTAGTTAGTTACATCCCACAGCTACTTCTAGTTGTGGTGTGTAGTCAGGGATTGCGGTCAGTATAGTTACCAATGACTTCGGTGGAATCTGAATGTTACTCCTGAGTCATCGGTTCATAACAGTTCAATTGGCCAAAAGAGTTACAATCGAGATACATGCATCTCAGAAGAAGGGAAGAGAAGTGTTGAGGCTGTTGTTTCTTTTTTCTTTCTTCCCTCTTTTTCTTTGGGTGACTGTGGAGTCTTGTGCAAGTATGAGTGTCCAGGAACTAGCTTCTCATTTAGACCAGCTCGCTGCAAGGGTACAGGGAATTTCTGAGTATATAGTTCAAACTCCAGTTTTGGAACCAAAAATTCCTACTCCAGATTTGTTTTATGGTGATAGGTCCAAATTTTTGAGTTTCAAAAATAATTGTAAAATGTTTTTTGCTCTGTGACCTTGGTCCTCTGGTGATTCAGTTCAGCAGGTTAAAATACTTATCTCCTTGCTGAGGAGACAGAGGTGTCTAGGTCTGGTTAGTTACATCCCACAGCTACTTCTAGTTGCGGTGTGTAGTCAGAGATTGCGGTCAGTATAGTTACCAATGACTTTGGTGGAATCTAATTGTTACTCCTGAGTCATCGGTTCATAACACAGTGGACATATGTCAAACCGTTACTGCTTTATAAACATATCTGGGCGTCTGTTGAATTTGCTGCTGGACACTAGATTAGCTGGAGAGTACTTGTGTGCCTCAGATAGTATACAGGTGCCTGTTGAATTTGTTGCTGGACAGTAGAGTCCTCTCTCCAGACAGTACTTGTGTGCCTCAGAGAGTATACAGTTATACATGTGACTCAAAGAGTATACATGCATGAAGTAATAAAAAATCCTAACTTCACATGCGCTGTTACACCGCGCAGTTGTGGCTGTGACTGTGAATAGCAGTGGCATATATCAGTTTGTGGCAAAGACATCACCACTATGTCCTCTTTCCAGAGAGTACTTGTGTACCTCAGAGAGTATACAGGTATACAGGTTACTGTTGAATTTCATACTGGACAGTAAAGTATTCTATCCAGAGAGTACTTGTGTGCCTCAGAAAGTATACAGGTATACAAGTGCCTGTTGAATTTGCTGCTGGACAATAGAGTCCTCTCTCCAGAGAGTACTTGTTTGCCTCAGAAAGTATACAGGTCTGCAGGTGCCTCAAAGAGTATTTATGCGTGAGGTAATACCAAATTCTAACTGCACCTGTGCTGGTACACAGTGCAGTTCTGGCTGTGTAAGGGAATAGCGATGACATATATCACTTTGTGACAAAGACGTCACCGCTATTCATAAGCAGGTGCAGTACCAGGCGTGGCTTCTGGGCAGTAACTGCATGTGCCCAAGTAGCGGTGTAGCAGTGACGTGTATGTCACTTGCACAGGGGCAGTTCGTGGCCTGGCGGCGCAGTAGCAGCCGCGGCTTCTGAACAGGAAGTGTGTGTGTGCAAGTAGCAGTGACATCACCTCTACTTGCGCACGCGCACACCAGGAAGACGTGGTTGGTACTGCTGGTACTGCGCCTGCGTACGCAATTGACAGTGCCGCGGTGGATTCTGGGATATGGTTGCAGTTTAACTAGCAATTATGTATGTAGATGAATTTTGAAAATGAAAGATTAGTCCTGGTGGAGAATGGACAAAATTTCTCTGATACGATATATTATAAAGTTTCTTATTTTCATATGTGCTATTGATATATGAAATCATAATTAAAACAATGGTTACGCTTTAAACCATATACATAATATTACTGAGTGGATGTCAGTAAATATAAAATGCTCTGAAATGCCCCACTTCCAGGCTAGTTTGCATAAGGCTTCAATCCATACATTAGAGCTAGCAGATCACTACAAGACAAGTTTCATTTTTATTTCTGTTCTAGGAGAATAAAAGCTATACTACCAATTTCATTAGCAATATTGTGCTGCCAAAATACACTTTAATGAAAACCTAACATCTGAATACTACAAACCAAATAATCTATGCACTGTATATTCAATGTATTTATTTATATTGAAGTATTACATGATTGGCTTGATTTCATACATGTTATATACATATTGTCACTCTTCTGGGGGAAGGCACTATAGAATAGACCCACTGGGCCGTGGTTCCGAACTCCCTTGGGTGAGCTGGTCCTAGTTTAACCAACCCCTAAACATGGATTGTCAGGAGCAAGCCCAGGGGGTGTAAATACCACAGCTGCTAGTACCAGAGTGGCGGCTCATAGGGTTAGCCTATACTATAGTATAGCTAAGGAGGATTCATGGGATTAGAGCCTGAGGCTAGGAGAGCAGGAATGGGTCTACCGGAGCAGAGCACAAGAAGGGCCTGACTAACAGCCAAAGAAGCAGAAGCTTACTAACTCAATAATCAGGCACCTCCCATCAGTGGAGGTGGCCTGATATACCAGAGGATGGACAGCTATTGGTCAAGGGGAGTGTCAAGTTGAGTTGTGCCGGCCCCTACATTCACAGGGGAGGAGCGCGACCGCGCCTATTGCACTGCTGATTAGGTACGTGACTCCGACCATTGTAGTGTGCTTATGTGTGAGCCCGGTGTTTAGCAGACAGGAAGAGGGTCTGGCGATGGCTATGAGACACAGCACGCCTGGACGCCGGATGCCCGATCGGTAGATGTGCAGAGGATGCAGACCCAGGAGAGGTGAGCTGGGGAGCGGTGCCAGGGGATCTAACACATATTAAAATTATTAAAACTTTTACTTTACTGAGGGATTCACACTGTATTTTGTCCCCCGTTGAGTGGTCCCTTCGAGACTTACACCCAAATCCCCATAAAACGGGATTTGGACATATGCACTGACAAGTCCATAGACTATAATGGTGCAGATTGAGTCACTGTGTGCTCTGTTGGGCACCATTTATTAGATGTATATGAATACTGGAGGCGGACACCAAGATGCAGTCTATTATGGTCGAGTGTCTGCTTCCAGTAGGCATTTAGGCCCATAAATGGTGCATGAGAGAGCACATGGTGACTCCATGTGCACCGTTATAGTCATTGGCCTCGTTGGTGCATATGTCCAAATCACGTTTTGTGGGGAGGTCAGACGTAACCCTCGAAGGGACCACTGAACAGGGGACAAAACTCAAAGTGAGATAACCCAAATAGTTTAATTCACATAACAAAACTCTATGGTACTATGGTGTAGATCACTTGAATGTGCCATAGTGACTGACAATCTGAATATTTCTTATATATTTATATAAGAAATATATCACAGATATTTTTATATGTATATATTTCTTCTTTAATAGCATAAAAACAGCATAAAATAACACTTCAAACTAAGAAAAGTCGTTCGGTGAACCCTGGTGTGTCCATATAGCTCCATACACCTTTCCCACCTACTTGTTTTCCATTTATCTTTGTCCCTCTCTTCTCTAATTGCAATCTACTTTACAAGAACCAGAGGAAGTCACAGTTGTTTGAAAATCACGTAGCTGAAAAAGTTCACTGAACTGTATAGCCACACCGAGGGTGCACCTAGCGCCTGTGCTTTGTTTTAACAATTGCTTTGTGTTGACCGATTCCCTTTAAAGAATAAATCTGTCATAATGCTGAATACGCAGATTTTGCCTGGAGATAGTCTTTAAACTCTGGTTTTTACGTTCTCAAACTTGTCACACTTCACAGTCTTCCCGGGACAATAAAATGACTAAGAACGTTTGTCATTCTGCACTTAATCATAATACCCTGACTTCACTTTTCTAATGGTGCAGCAGTAAAATCCTCTGTTCCGTTAATGACGGTAATCTTGCAGCGTTAAAAGCGCAGATTATATTTAAAGTTTTCTAAAAATAAACTATTACAATAATATTTCTTCCCAATGTCTGGTCTTCGCTAACTCCCCACTGTGATTTTAAGAAATCACTTGAAAGTTGCAACAATCACTTTCTTTTTGCTCACAGCAAGATAATATATTTGTTGTATTGCCGCTGTTGTATTTTATGAGTATGAAAACGAAAATCAAAGAAGCACAAGATCCGAATTTGATTGTGGATCGTCAGGAATATAACAATAACTCTGATCAGTAAGAATGAGACTATTCTTAATTATAATGGGATTAAAACACAAAAGCCCCTTTGTTTTCTGTACATTAGGAGCAATGTTACCGGGTTTTTTTTAACGCTCAAGTTTGGAATACAATGCTTTCTCGACTATAACAAGTAGTTCAAACAGTTTGCCAGGTCATATCGTGTTTTCTGCTTTTGTGCGTGTTTGTATTCAATTAAAAGCAAAACTTTCAAACTGTGACAAAGACAAAGGAATGTGCCCACCCCTCATCGAGGTGTAAGTATTCGGGGGCATCTTGATTTTTTTTTTCTGTGAAGAAAACAACACGAAGATTTAACATTCTTCTAAAATTGTGTATAGCGTTAAATCAGTATCAAAGTAACTAACAAATAAAACTTTTAGGATGGGTAAAGGGTATATGGCTGCTTCATTTTATGGGTCAACCAGAGATAATGCTGTGTAGGTCAGTGTGCCACAGCTCCAATGATACCTCTTTGGCCCGCACCCATTATGCCATTGTTGAGACATCTTCATTTTATCTTAATGCATATTAGAGTGCAACAGAAGGAGTGTTAGGCTGCCTTCAGACTTGCAGATGCCTCCGCAGCGTTTTGCAGAGGCATCTGCAAGTATCTGCATGCAGACCGCGGCCCCTATGTTTATAATGGAGCGCACGGCGGTCTGCAGATGGTTGCAGACCGCCGTGCGCTCTCACTGCCCGCCATTAGTGATCTGTGCGCAGGCGGATGCCTGCGCACAAATCACACACTCTCGCCCACACCAGGGACGCAACATCTCGCGTCCCTGGTGCGGACGAGAGTGTGTGATCTGTACGCAGGCATCCGCCTGCGCACAGATCACTAATGGCGGGCAATGAGAGCGCACGGCGGTCTGCAAGCATCTGCAGACCGCCGTGCGCTCCATTATAAACATAGGGGCCGCGGTCTGCATGCAGATACTTGCAGATGCCTCTGCAAAACGCTGCGGAGGCATCTGCAAGTCTGAAGGCAGCCTAAGTTAACTCTTTTTCTTGTGTTCACCACTTAGTACCATTCCTTGTGACAATTAGTGATGAGCGAGTGTAATCGTTACTATTCGCTACTCGGATGGATAGTACGGTATTCAGGATATTTGTTACTCTGCGAGTATCGCTGATGTTTGTGAGAGATGTGTCCATTGTTATCGATCTGACACAAATTGCTACCTCTCTTCAGTACACAAAGTGAGCTGGCACCCCAGTGAGTGTAAACAAGAAAGAAAGAGCACTATAGTGAGGACCCGGAGATAATGTGGTAAGAGGAGGGCTGTGAGCTCACTCACCTGATCTGGTTGTGCATCGATCTTGCACAACAGAGGTTGAGGCCTGACAGATGAGAGCCCTTGGGGAAGACTGCCGCTAGTCACCCCTTCCTGGATACGAAGCCTGCGGTCACGTGATGCAGATCATGTGACCGGGTGGGCATTCCTATGACATCATGGCAGGTCCTTTGCTGATCAAGCCTGGAGCAGCTTCTTCCGCTCACCAAGGGAGGTTATGGATAACAACAGCAAAAATAACAGTGTAAAAAAAGCATGGAGGCTGAGGAGTAGGAGTATTAAAATACACATCTTTAATAAAACTTTACACTCTCCAGACCACGACACGTTTCGATAGCAAGCTATCTTTCTCAGGCAGTGAAGAGTACATAAAATGAGAACCCTTATATAGGACCTTTGTCCAATCATGATTTACAATTAATGGTAAATCATGTAAAACAGTCTCAGCGCTTCTTTACACCGTTATTTTTGTTATGGCACCCCAGTGAGAGCAGATTGAATGTTAGGGTCTCCCTGGGCGGCACAGCAAGGTGTTTTAGGCATTGAAATCGTAAAAAACGCCCCCTCCCGCCCTGTCCCGGAAAAACTTGTTTTATGGCCAGATGTGTTTGGGCAGAGGCTATCACTAGTGATGAGCGAGTACTAAAATGCTCGGGTGCTCGAAGCTCGGGCCAAGCATCCCGAGATACTCATGTACTCGGCCCGAGTACCGAGCCCAATGTTATCCTATGGGAGACCCGAGTATTTTTATGAAATGACTGCCGGTAGCATGTAGAAACCCTAAAAATGTCACAAAAGTCTCAGAAGAGTGCTGAAATTACATGGCAACACCATGGGGAAGGCCCCTGGAAGCATTTCTCACTCAAAAGTCACAGCTGTGAACAATCTTGTCAGAGTTTCACGCCAATTTTACAGAGTCACCAGAAAACCTTCCAAAATGATACCAAAATGAATATTTAGGGTGGAAATGTTAAGGGCACATACCCAATAGTGAGATACAGCTGGTGTATGTTACTTTTTGTGATTACATTAAAGATTTTACGTGAAAACATTGTGCGGCACTCCGATGTCCCTGAGAAGAGACGTACAAGAAGGCCTCTTGACATAATGTGCCCATTTTGAGGAACTGGGTCTACTGTAGTATTTTCCTTTGCCAGGGCAGTCCAAAATTTGGAGGTTCACCAATGCCCCTGGATAGAGACGTGCATGAGGGCCTGTAAACCTGCAGTGGGTGTATAGTAGTATAGCCCTTTGGCCAGGGCAGCCAAAAATTGGGAGGCTCCACATTGTCCCAGGATAGAGATGTGCAGGAGGGCCTGTAAACCTCAAGTGGGTGTATTGTAGTATAGCGCTTTGGCAGGGCAGCCAAAAATTGGGAGGTTCAAAAATGACCCATGCATACAGACATGCAGTAGGGCCTGTAAACCTCAAGTGGGTGTATTGTAGTATAGCCCTTTGGCCAGGGCAGCCAAAAATTGGGAGGCTCCACATTGTACCAGGATAGAGACGTGCATGAGGGCCTGTAAACCTGAAGTGGGTGTATAGTAGTATAGCCCTTTCGCCAGGGCAGCCAAAAATTGGGAGGCTCCACATTGTCCCAGGATAGAGACGTGCAGGAGGGCCTGTAAACCTCAAGTGGGTGTATTGTAGTATAGCCCTTTGGCCAGGGCAGCCAAAAATTGGGAGGCTCCACATTGTGCCTGGATAGAGACGTGCATGAGGGCCTCAAAACATTTTTCCCATTGAAAAGGAGCGGGTATCCTGTCGTTGTAATGCCCATTCAAAAAGAATGGGCGTAAAAATTTACCACTGGGGGTATACCTGAAACAACAGCCTAACTATTGTAACGGTCATCATGGTGGCACATGAGGAGAAGGAGGAGCAGTCCAGCGATTAGCCAAGGAAGAGGAAGACGACGTGGTGGATGATCCAGTAGCTGACCCAACCTGGCAGGAGGATATGCAGAGCGAGGACAGCAGTGCACAGGGGGAGGGAGGCGTAGCCTCCCAACAGGCAGTACGAAGCAGGGTCGGGTCCGCAGGCAGAAGGCAGGCAACCGTTCCCCGGAACAACAACACAACACAAGGTGCCTGTGCAAATGTTCGGTCTTTCCGAGTCTGGCAGTTTTTTAAGTTGGCTCCAGATGACTCTAAAAAGGCCATTTGCAACACCTGCCATGCCAGCAGCAGCAGGGGTACGAAAACTAGCAGTCTGACCACCACCAGCATGATCAGGCACATGTCAGCCCAGCACCCGACTTTGTGGGAAGTACAACAGAGTCGAGGAGCGGTGCTTGCTGATGTCACTGCTACGTCTTCGCGTGTTGTGCGTGCGAGCCAATCCCCTGTACATGCTGGCCGCGAACAAGCCTCCGGCCCTGCACCTGAAGTTGCTCACGCACAAATAAACCCACCATCAAGCACGTCCTTGTCCCAGCGCAGCGTTCAATTATCCATTCAGCAAACCTTTGAACGCAGGCGCAAATACGCTGCCAACGCCCCACATGCCACAGTCCTGAATTATCACATTTCGCGACTCATAGCGCTAGAAATGTTGCCTTTCCGGCTGGTGGAGACGGAAGCATTCCGCGACCTGATGGCGGCTGCTGTCCCACGTTACTCGGTCCCCAGCCGCCACTATTTCTCCAGATGTGCCGTCCCCGCATTGCATAACCACGTGTCCAATAGCATCACACGTGCCCTGAACAACGCTGTTTCAGCCAAAGTCCACCTAACCACAGACACGTAGACAAGTGCTTGTGGGCAAGGCCGCTACATCTCCTTGACAAAACACTGGGTTAATATTGTGGAGGCTGGGACACAGTCTGAGCGAGGGACGGAACACGTCCTTCCCACAGCAAGGATAGCAGGCCCTACCTCTGTCAGGGTTTCACCGACACTCTACAGCTCCGGAATGTCATGCTCTTCAGCCTCCTCCTCCTCCTGCGCATCCTCATCCACTGTACCCTCCACACCAGTCCCAAGCTGGAAACACTGCAGCACTGCCTCTGCGAAGCGGCAACAGGCTGTGCTGAAGCTAGTCTGCATAGGTGACAAATCCCACAATGCAGAAGAGGTGTGGACAGCTCTGAAACAGCAGGCAGATCACTGGCTCACACCTCTGAACCTAAAGCCAGGAAAGGTCGTGAATGACAATGTCCGGAACCTGGTGGCAGCTTTGAGGCGAGGCCAGCTGACGCATGTTCCTTGCGTGGGTCATGTGCTCAACCTGGTGGTTCAGAGGTTTCTAAAGTCATACCCAGAGCTGTCTGAACAGCTGGTAAAAGTTTGCCGTCTGTCTGCACATTTTCGCAAGTCACCTGCTGCTTCAGCCGGCTTTGCCGGCTTTCAGCGCCGTTTGCGTCTTCGGGCCCACAGACTGGTGTGTGATGTCCCCACGTGTTGGAATTCAACTCTGCACATGTTGGTCAGGATATGTGAGCAGAAGAGGGCAGTTGTGGACTACCTGCATCACCTAAGCCGTCGGGAAATGGGTCAAACTCCACACATAACACCTGAGGAGTGGAGATGGATGTCCGACCTATGTACCGTCCTCCAAAATTTGAGAACTCCACCAAGATGGTGAGCGGCGATGATGCCATTATTAGCGTCACCATACCACTACTCTGCCTTCTAAAACGGTCTCTGCTGAAAAACAAAGAGGATGCATTGCAGGCCGAGCGCGATGACTTGGAGCAAGAAACAGTAGTGGGTGTGGGTGAAAACACACAGCCCAGCCTCATCTCATCACAACGTGCAGTGGAGGACTATGACGAGGAGGAGGAGGATGAAGACATGGAGCAACTCTCTGGCCAAATTGAGGATATGACATGCACACCAGTCATACCCTCGATTCTGCGTGGCTGGCCAGAGGACAGTGGAGATGAGGAGGAAGAGGAGGACAGCATGTTCAGTCATCGTGTTGGTCTGGATACTGAAGTGATGGCTGTTAAAAGTCTGGCGCACATGGCTGACTTTATGGTAAGCTGCCTGGCTCGTGACCCTCGCGTTCACAACATCTTGGCCGACAATCAGTACTGGTTGGCAACACTGTTAGATCCACGCTACAAGGAGAACTTTATGTCTCTCATTCCTGAGGTGGAGAGGTCAGCCAAAATGCAGCATTTCCAGAAGGCCATAGTCACGGAAGTAGGCAAATCATTCCCCTCACAAAACGCTAGCGGCATAGGTCAGGAATTGGTAGACAACCAAGTCGTACGGCCGAGAGGGGCACAAGTCCAATCCGCCAGAGGTAGGGGAACAGTCTTTACGATGTGGGACAGTATTGTCAGCCCCTCACGTACCACAGCCCCTGAGGTGCGGGGTAGTGCCACAAGAAATGCTAAGTTTGGCCAGATGCTGAAGGAGTACCTTGCAGATCAAACAACTGTACTGCTAGATTCCTCCGTGCCTTACAATTATTGTGTCTCCAAGCTGGACACGTGGCATGAATTGGCTCTCTACGCCTTGGAAGTCCTGGCCTGCCCTGCCGCTAGCGTTTTGTCAGATCGTGTTTTCAGAGCCGCAGGTGGAATCATTACTGATAAACGCACCCGCCTGTCAACTAAAAATGCTGACAGGCTGACTCTGATGAAGATGAACAAGGGTTGGATTGGGCCAGACGTCACCACACCACCAACAAATGACAACTGAATTTAAATTTTGTTATGGGAATTTGCCATGTACCTCCACTCACCCATGGGTACACACTTCTGGACTTCCGAGTGTCCAAGTGTGGGATCAGTAATGTCCGTGGACGTGTACTCGGCCTGGTGGTAGGAAGAAGGATCATGTTGGAAAATGTGCGGTGCAGTATCACGGCTACTGACACTTGACCGTGTGGAAGACAGGGTGTTTGTGGAGGTGCCAATCTGACTTGAAGCATTATCCGCTATCCAAGTAACAACCTGTTGACACTGGAGTTGGTTCAAGAGCGGTGTACTGCAGCGGGCCCCATTTTGAATTTGGGACAGGACGTGTGAGCGAGTAGATGTGCCCCTTTCTTGTTACGAAATTAGTGCTTGCACATGACCTCGGCCTCTGCCTGCACCACCATCACGTTCACTTCCTTGTTCCTTGCCAACGCCCTTGCGCATTTTGCTTGTATACAGCGACACCAGTCTGGTGACCGTAATGGTCACAGCAGAGTAGGATTTTAGTCCCTAACCTGTATCAAGGTAGTAAGTACACCAGTCTGGTGACTGTAATGGTCACAGGAGAGTAGGATTTTAGTCCCTAACCTGTATTAAGGTAGTAAGTACACCAGTCTCGTGACTGTAATGGTCACAGGAGAGTAGGATTTTAGTCTCTAACCTGTATTAAGGTAGTAAGTACACCAGTCTGGTGACTGTAATGGTCACAGAAGAGTAGGATTTTAGTCCCTAACCTGTATTAAGGTAGTAAGTACACCAGTCTGGTGACTGTAATAGTCACAGGAGAGTAGGATTTTAGTCCCTAACCTGTATTAAGGTAGTAAGTACACCAGTCTGGTGACTGTAATGGTCACAGGAGAGTAGGATTTTAGTTCTTAACCTGTATTAAGGTAGTAAGTACACCAGTCTGGTGACTGTAATGGTCACAGGAGAGTAGAATTTTAGTCCCTAACCTGTATCAATGTAGTAAGTACACCAGTCTGGTGACTGTAATGGTCACAGAAGAGTAGGATTTTAGTCCCTAACCTGTAATAAGGTAGTAAGTACACGAGTCTGGTGACTGTAATGGTCACAGGAGAGTAGGATTTTAGTCCCTAACCTGTATCAATGTAGTAAGTACACCAGTCTTGTGACAGTTCAGATCACAGGAGATTAGGATTTTAGTCCCTAACCTGTATTAAGGTAGTAAGTACACCAGTCTGGTGACAGTTCAGATCACAGGAGATTAGGATTTTAGTCCCTAACCTGTATTAAGGTAGTAAGTACACCAGTCTGGTGACAGTGCAGATCACAGGAGATGAGGATTTTAGTCCCTAACCTGTATTAAGGTAGTAAGTACACCAGTCTGGTGACTGTAATGGTCACAGGAGAGTAGGATTTTAGTCCCTAAACTGTATCAATGTTGTAAGTACACCAGTCTGGTGACAGTTCAGATCACAGGAGATTAGGATTTTAGTCCCTAACCTGTATTAAGGTAGTAAGTACACCAGTCTGGTGACTGTAATGGTCACAGGAGAGTAGGATTTTAGTCCCTAACCTGTATCAATGTAGTAAGTACACCAGTCTGGTGACTGTAATGGTCACAGGAGAGTAGGATTTTAGTCCCTAACCTGTAATAAGGTAGTAAGTACACGAGTCTGGTGACTGTAATGGTCACAGGAGAGTAGGATTTTAGTCCCTAACCTGTATCAATGTAGTAAGTACACCAGTCTTGTGACAGTTCAGATCACAGGAGATTAGGATTTTAGTCCCTAACCTGTATTAAGGTAGTAAGTACACCAGTCTGGTGACAGTTCAGATCACAGGAGATTAGGATTTTAGTCCCTAACCTGTATTAAGGTGGTAAGTACACCAGTCTGGTGACTGTAATGATCACAGGAGAGTAGGATTTTAGTCCCTAACCTGTATTAATGTAGTAAGTACACCAGTCTGGTGACAGTTCAGATCACAGGAGATTAGGATTTTAGTCCCTAACCTGTATTAAGGTAGTATGTACACCAGTCTGGTGACAGTTCAGATCACAGGAGATTAGGATTTTAGTCCCTAACCTGTATTAAGGTAGTAAGTACACCAGTCTGGTGACTGTAATTGTCGCAGGAGAGTAGGATTTTAGTCCCTAACCTGTATTAAGGTAGTAAGTACACCAGTCTGGTGACTGTAATGGCCACAGGAGAGTAGGATTTTTGTCCCTAACCTGTATTAAGGTAGTAAGTACACCAGTATGGTGACTGTAATGGCCACAGGAGAGTAGGATTTTAGTCCCTAACCTGTATTAAGGTAGTAAGTACACCAGTCTGGTGACTGTAATGGTCACAGGAGAGTAGGATTTTTGTCCCTAACCTGTATTAAGGTAGTAAGTACATCAGTCTGGTGACTGTAATGGTCACAGGAGAGTAGGATTTTCGTCCCTAACCTGTATTAAGGTAGTAAGTACAACAGTCTGGTGACTGTAATGGTCACAGGAGAGTAGGATTTTAGTCCCTAACCTGTATTAAGGTAGTAAGGTAGTAAGCTTGGATTCCGATCTGGATCACCCTGCCTATATCCTCCTAGATTAGTCCTGAGAAGGACTGTTGTGGTCAGCAGCAGTTTGCAGCCCTGCTCCGGATCTACCTATGAGGGCCGCAAATCTGTCCCTAAGCAGCAGCAGACACTCTCCCTACACTCACTGTCTGGATGCCTGTGTGCAGAGCACAGCGCGGCCAGGTCTTACAAAGGCTCGGTCACGCAGTGCAGGCCGGCCAATCACTGCAATGCCACAACTAACAGGGCTGTGGCATTGCAGTGGTCTGCCAGCCAATCCCTGCATATGGGCTGGCTCTCAAAAGAGCGCCAACATGCAGGGATGAGGAGCACGAGCACAGCACGAGTATCGCGAGATTACTCGGTGCTCGCCGAGTAGCCCGAGTACAGTGATACTCGTGCGAGTACCGAGCAGCGCAGAGCATACTCGCTCATCACTAGCTATCACTAATTGACTACCATTAGACTCACTATTTGGACGAATATATGAGTATTAAAAAATACTTATAAAAATCTCCCGAATTATTTCATTATTCACTTATCACAATATTTGGTGCGTGATGTAACTTCTGCCCCATCCCAAAATTTCACTCATGTGCTGCTCTCTATTCACAACTCAGCAAAAGAAAAGCAACATGCATGAGATTTTGACATGGGGAATAAGGAAGTTTAGACTCTGTCAACTTGGAATGAGCAAGTACAAGCACCTGATGTGGCTAAATATTCAAGTGTCTTCCAATAGGGGCGTACCTACAATAGGTGTTGCAATAGCAACCAAGCTCAAAAGTCCCTTTGGCCTATAGAAAAAGACTAATGCTAACAAAGATTTGCAATATTTGGGTGCCCAGTTGGAGCTTTTGCTTTGAGGCCCATGAGCTTCAAGTTACGCTACTGCCTTCCAATGTACTTGTTTTCTATTTATATCTGCCTTTCACTGGCTGTATAAAGCCGGAGATATCAGTCAGAGAAGGAGATGGATGGGATGGAGATAGAGGGAAAACAAGCAGATTGAAAGCTTCACTTATATGTTTGGCAATGTCAAGCCTATACAGAATGATTGGTCCTGGTTTGAACATTTATACACAAGAGCCTATGAATTAATCAAGCAGAGCAGAAAAAAAGAAGAGGAGCCATAGACTATGGTTCTCAGGGTACTAGCAGTCAACGTGCTTAAAAATACAAGCAGGATTTCCCCAAAATGGCGTTACAGATCAATTAAAGAGGTATCATCATAACACTACCTCTGTTTGACACCATAAAAGACCAGTTCCCTTTAACCCCTTCCCGACCCTTGACATAATATGCACTATTTCTGAGCGCACAAGGAAACGCTGCAAACCGCATTTCTGTGTGCACTCAGGAATAGCGCGTATCCAGTACTTTTGTGTCAAGCGGCTGGCTGCGCTGAGAGACCGGTAATCATAGGGATATATAGGCAGCCTGAACACAATGTTACAACACGTTAACGCTAAGTGCTCAGGCTGAAGAATTCTAACTTTTAGATGACCCTAGCCTAAGGTAGCTAAGGCCTGTGTCATACTAGCGCTAAGAATGCTTTCAGGAGGGTTCTGTTAAAAAGAATCTGGAAGCACTAACACAGCGTAACCGTAATGGTAACGCTGCCTTATCGCTGCCAATATATTCCCATGGGTGACGGAGCCCCGAGCGCAGGTCAAACGCCAGCATCTAAGTGCCGGAGTTTGAAACCTCTCGCTATTTCCAAGCGCAAGACATGACGTGTGCTTCCACGTCATATGATGCGCTTGGAAATAGTGCGAGGTTTCAAACTCCGGCACTTAGATGCTGGCGTTTGACCTGTGCTCGGGGCTCCGTCACCCATGGGAATGTATTGGCAGCGATTAGGCAGCGTTATCATTACGGTTATGTTGTGTTAATGCTGCCAGATTCTATTTTTTGAACCCCCTTGAATGCATTCCTAACGCTAGTGTCACCCTAGCCTAATAGATACTTCAGCTGACAGCTATGTCTCCCAATTTCCCACAGTAAATGTATACCTATATTCACTTAGAGCACCAGTGGAGGCCCCACATACATTAGACTGTTGTCTGATCCTGCCAATGTTAGCAGATTCAGTATCTAATTTGGTCTATTTCATAAAAAAAACATGGGTTAGGCTAGGATCACATTTGCGGTTTGGTTTGCAGATACTGATCCGGTTTTGAGCATTAAAAACGCTCAAAACCGCATCCGGATCCCAGCCATAGGCTGCAATGTACAAACCAGATTGCGCAATCCGGTTACCGCATCCGGTTTTGCAGCCTGTGGTAAAAATCATGAAGGCTGCATTTTTTGGAGTGGTTGCAAAACCGGATCTGTTTTTTTTTTTAAATGGGCACCTATGGGAACTGGAACCAATACAGCACGGTACCGGATCCGGATGCGGTTTTTAAAACTGCAAGAATCCTCATTCCAAAACCGAATGCATTAATGCATTCAGATCCGGAATGAGAGTTGCATTTTAACTGTTGCAAAATAGTATGAAGGCACAATCTAATACCAGTTACTGGATTGTGCCTTCCAAGTGTGACGATAGCCTTCTATACAAGTGCACTCAAACTTTCAGAATGTTCCTCCAATGCTCACTTCAGGTTTACTTAAGGAAATCTGTCAGCAGGTTTTTGCTTGTGTAATCTGAGGAAAGCATGCTGTAAGGGGTAAAAGATGTGTCACTTCATCCCGCTATTGTTTACTTAAACTGAATGTTTTGTCACTAGGGCATTTTGAATGGCTAGTGCCACATTGTCCAGCTCACCCCCTGCTGTGATTAGCAGTGCTCATAAACTTTATACACACAGAGCCTGGTGTGGGTGGGGGCAGCTTTTTCAGCTTTGTTCACTGCTGCATGGCTAAATCTAAAAACTCTGATGGTGTCAGAACCGCAGCACCCAGTAATCTAAGTGCTATATCATTACGTTTAGGAACTCTTTGCTTACATCATGCTGCTTTCAGATGAGGTAGCAAAATCCAGCTGACAGTTTCCCTTTAATTCCAAGATTCTATTCAGTACTAGTCACGGCAAGTGATCGCTCAGCTAATTGAAAGATGGAGACTAGTTATATATTTCTAATTCAGGTCCTGGAACGTTTTGCTTTCCCCACTGTATATTTGATTCGCTGTTTCCACCATTCTGATCACACACGTCTATGCCCTTTCTTCCGAGTTCTGAACTCCATGAAATGTCTTGACATGACTGTTCATATTCCCCACGATAACTCAGAAAACTTACACATTTTTTTTCATTGTGATATGTTAACAGGAACGCCAACAAGTGTTTCAATTTTCTTCTGCTTTTAAACTTTCCGGGAGACATTACATTTGGGTCTGATTTTAAGTTCTAAACTAGTGAACTATGTAACAATCTGTCAGGCTGACAGGCGATGCATCAGATGCTTCACTGCGTTCCTTTTATTTGAAATTCACGTGTTTAGTGACTGCTTCTTAAAGAACATATAAATGGGAAAGAAAAAAGGGATTTTTATTATCAACTTGCACAAAAACAGAATGAAAAACGAAACTCTCACAAGAACCTGCAAATGCGAGTGATTCTTTTGTGTCAAAATGTCAGTGTGTTTGCTCATTAGTCATTATAAGCTTTTATAACGCGGGCTTTGTGCCCCTTTTATTCTCTGTACCAGTATGACCTCTTGGTTCAAACAACTTGATTGAGTGTCCTTAATACTTATTTATTACATGTCCTTACATATAGCTCACAGGTGCACATTGTCATATGACAGCTTATATCTATACTGTTATACAGTGGCGTAACTTCAGGCCCAGGGGCCCCAATGCAAAAGCTGCAACGGGGCCCACAATTATTGAAAATCTTTAAAAGAATTAGTCTTTTTCTATAGGCCAAGGAGACTTCTGGGGTCCCCCTAGGCTGCAAGGCCCGGGTGCAATTGCAACCCCTGCACCTATTGTAGTTATGCACCTGCTTTTATATATAGCTTTGAAAGGACTTTCTCAACCTACAGGATTTTGTTATGACCTGTCCACAGGATTTGTAACAATTTGCAGCATTCTTAGGGTACCTTTACACGTCGCAACAGGGGTGTGAGAGGCAATCCGGAGCCCCGTCACAGTCACTATGAAATTGAAACGTGTATTTGGGGAACCCAGTGGTGTTTTTGAATCAGCGTCGCCTACTGATTTCCTGGAGGCGTGCCACAGCATGCTGGACACCGCGCCCTGTCAGCGATGATTGGTGGTGGGTACTGTGTTTCCATTGACTGTCGCTTCACAGGGTGCCATATTTGAACAGCTGTCCATTCACACTATACAATGGCAATGGTGTCATGTAATAGCCAGCCTTCCTGCGCAGGCTGACCAATCATAACGCTATTGCGTTGTCTAAACTGCGTATTTGGGCTGCGGAATACACCAGTCTGTCACGCCTATGTTCTTGCGGTGCGAACCATGTACACCCACAATCCTTTAGGGATTGCGGCGTGTGATGCGGTGACGGGAGGCTACCGGATGTTTCCTGCAATTTGTGTGGCAACTCCCGAGGAGTCACGTTCCGTTGGGTTGACGGCACAATTGCGGCATGTACTAGCGCCTTCGGTGTTCGGAGGCAACCATGAAAATCGTGCACGCGCACGTTCGGTTGCCTCCGATCGCCGCCAAAAGTTGCGGTGTGTAAAGGTACCCTAAGGGTACCTTTACACATGGCTACATTTGTAGCTTGTCACCAGGGTTGTATCCATCCTGTCGTAGCGGCGTGTAAAGGTACCTTAAGGGTACCTTTACACATGGCTACATTTGTAGCTTGTCACCAGGTAACTTACTGGTTGCAGTGAAATCATGGATACATGGTTCTATCTTGTTGCTGTGTACAAATGGAATCATGTATCCATGATTTCACTGCAACCAGTAAGTTACCTGGTGACAAGCTACAAATGTAGCCATGTGTAAAGGTACCCTTAAGGTACCTTTACACGCCGCTACGACAGGATGGATACAACCCGCTACAGGCTACAAATGTAGCTTGTAGCGTCAATATAGCCCGTAGTAGCGGCGTGTGAAGAGGAGACGTGACAGCCGGCAACAGATACATCTGTTTCCGAGCACTGCTCGAAAACAGATGGCTACAAAGCCGATTGTAGCGAGCTGTATCGGCGTGTAAAGAGGCTACAGAAGGGATGTCTGGACACCAGGCTATGTAGCTGGAATGTAGCTGGGGCGTGACACAGGCTCCGGGTTACCGCGCCCCTTCAGCGATCATTGGAGGAAGCTCCTGCATGACGATTGGTAGTCGCTGCATAGGGCGGCATATTTAAGGAGCTGACCAGTCACACTACACAATCGCTCGAGCGTGCTGTATTAACCAGCCTCCTGCGATGCCTGCCCAATCCACAATTGTGGCACGCCTATGTGCTGTCCCTGCTGCACCAGGTCCGCCCATATTAGCTTGTTGTAGCGGTGTGTAAATGAGGTAAGCTAAGCTACAGATGGCTACTTGAGACACCCGGCGATGTAGCTAGCTATAGATGTAACGTAGCGTAGCGCACCTTGTGGCGGCGTGTAAAGGTGGTGCGTTTCCCGTTTGTAACCGTTTGGCCGTGCTCGTGCACGTGAAGTTGTATCCATCCTGTTGTAGCGGCGTGTAAAGGTACCTTCAGGGTCACACAGCTGGAACCCTGACCAATTCCATCTACAGGACCGAGATGCAGTTGATACTGTTCCATTATGGAACTTCCATATATTGTCTATGGGATTAGCAGAGAAATTGTATGAATTAGGCTAGGGTCACATTTGGAAGGTTTCATCCGTTTACTAGATGCAGTAATGGATCCAGTTTTTGTGTCACATTTATTCCTTTTAAGCACAAGCATTAATTATATGTACCATGCGTTAATGCATGCGTTTCCAATAGGGTCCCATGTTAAAAAAACGCATACCTTTTTGAAAAAGCAACAGAAAACGTTGCAGATCATGTTTTTAGTGCAACTAGCAAAAACGCATTGCGTTAAACGCACAGCACTTTTGCAATGCGTTTTTTGCATTGGAGTCTATGGGTGTGTTAACGCATGCACTTTTACACATTTCCACATGTCAAATGGATCCAGTTAGCGGATGCATGACGCAAGTGTGACCCTGGCCTAAGTTGACAATTGAATGTTACCATTCACCTTGGCAATGAATCATGCTCATACAAAGTCTGACACTATCCAATAAATATCAACAGTGTTAGGCTAGGGTCCCACTCGAGGTGTACCATCCAGTAAAAGGATGCGTTAAAAAGATGTTTTTTTTCCCTGACATTCACATGACATGTGTGTACATTTTTGATGCATGCATTAACGCATGGTACATGTTCCATGCGGTAACAGATGCGTTTGCTATAGACTCCAATGTTAAATTAACACATCTGTTTCCCAAAACAGCCCAGAAAACGCTGCAGACCGCGTTATGATATGCGCTACAAAAACCACATAGTGCCAAACGCATATCAATTTGTCCAAGAGTTTGTTTTTGTATCGGATTCTATTGGTGCGTTAACGCATCCATTTGCAGAAATTTAAAGCTGAAAAAAACACATCCTTTTGGCGGATGATTGGCGCTAGTGTGACCAACGTTTCACAGATCCGGTAAACGCATAGCAAAGCCTGCTGTAGCGCATATCGTTAACATCGATCGCTGCCCAGCAACGCTGCTCCACAGTAACCCGTAGTTTACCTTGGATGCGGCCACACACAGAGCCCTAAGAAGTGCGCTTTAGCTGAGCGCACAGGAAAACGTTGACACAATGCTTTTCTATGCGCTCAGCTAAAGCGCACTTTCTGGGGATCTGTGTGTGGCTGCATCCAAGGTAAACTATGGGTTACAATGGAGCAGCATTGCCGGGCAGCTAGTGACGTTAAAGGCCAGGTTAGATGCACAGATATCTGTTCAGATGTTGGTCACAGATCTCTGGTTGCAGTGAAATCATGGACACAGTTACATTTGTACACAGTCACAAAATGGAGCAATGTGTCCATGATTTCACTGCAACCAGAGATCTGTGACCAATATCTGAACAGATATCTGTGTGTGTAATGTGGCCTTAACACTAGCCATTATAGCAGACGGGGCTAAGCGTTTAGCGGATCCAGGAAATGTGGGTCACCCTCCAAGTGTGACCCTAGCCTAAGAAGACTAAGGATATGTGCACATATTAACCCCTTCATGACCTGGGAATTTTTCGTTTTTCATTTTCATTTTTGCTCCCCTACTTCCAAGAGCCATAACTTTTTTATTTTTCCTTCAATATGGATATATGATGGCTTGTTTTTTTGTGGGAAAGTTGTACTTTCATATGCAATAATTTATTTTACCATATAGTGTACAGGGAAATTACAAACAAATTCTAAATGCAATGAAATTGCAAAAAAAGTGCAATGATGCGTTTGTTTTTTGGGTATTTTAGTCGCCCTGTTCACCATATGGTAAAACCGACATGCCTCGCTTCGGTACGAGTTCGTAGACACCCAACATGTATACCTTTACTGGTATCTAGGTGATGAAAAAAAATTCAGAAGTTTGAAAAAAAAGCAAAACGAACTTTTTGCTCCATGTTCTGCGACCCGTAGCGTTATCATTTTTCTATGGCAATTAGCAGCATCCGGCTGCACACAGGACCGAAGGGCACATTTGGCCCTCCGGTTCTGTGTGCTGATCCCATCTGGCGCTGTCAGGGTCATCCCGGACAGCCCTGGACCGGATCACACCGTGGTGTGAAGCCAGCCTAATGGCCACTTTACACGTCCCGATATCGTTGTTCAACAAGGATAAAAAGTCACATGGTTCGTGCGTTGGCGCCGATATCGTTCGTGCGTTGTGTGGTGTAAATGACCAATTCGATGCAAGAACGATGCCAAAACGATATCGAGGAAGAATTGTGCAGGCTCTCCAACTGCCCGATATTGGATGGACGATCTGGCAGGATCGTGCTGTGTGACAGCCCTACAACGATTTGAAGCACAACTTCCCCTATTCACTCCCATGTTAAAAGGTCGTTCCCTGGCTCGCTTGTACAAGGGGGCGTATACATCGCAGTTGTGTTGCCTGCCGATATCTACCTGAGTGACAGCTCCTATGCGATCTTGGATTACTGCCAAAAATGCGCATGCTCCCGTGCCGTTGTATCCAATATCTGGACGATATCGGGATGTGTAAAGGCGGCCATAAGTCTTGCAACAAATCTGCATAAAAAAAATGCAACCAAAATGCAACTTCTGCCCACAGCCTAAAGGTATCGTCATACGCGGCAATATTGCTAGGCAATTTCACTGGCAATTTGCTGGTGGCAGTGAAATCATGGACACATTGTTCTATTTTGTTGCTGTGCAAAAATGGAACAATGTGTCCATGATTTCACTGCAACCAGCAAATTGCCAGTGAAATTGCCTAGCAATATTGCCGCTGTAACGGTACCTTAAGGCTAGGGTCACACTTAAAAGGCACAATCCAGTAACCGCATCCATTACTGGATTATTTTTTACAGTGTGCCTTCATACTATTATTTGATAGTAAAATTGCAACCGTCATTCTGGATCTAGATGCCTTAATGCATCCGGTTTTGGAATGTGGGTTTTTGCAGTTTTAAAATCCGCATCCGGATCAGGTACCGCAAGGTACATTTATGTACCTTGTGGTACCGGATCCAGTTCCCATAGATTCCCATTAGAAAAAAAACGGATTCGGTTTTGGAACCGGCGCGATAGACGCAGCCTGCATGATTTTTACCGCAAGCTGCAAAACCGGATATGGTAACAAATAGTTACAAATAGTGCAATCTGGTATTTCTATTGCAGCCTATGGGCTGTGGATCCTGATCCGGTTTTGAGCCTTTTAAAGGCTCAAAACCAGATCATGATCTGCAAATAGAACTACAGATGTGACCCTAGCCTAACTGAGCAATAGCACAATGCAGCATTCTAAAAAAAAAAAAGAAAAGATGTTTCAGAATAGTAATCATATGGTCAAGTTACTGAAAATAACCGTAGACATGTCCACAACCTACGAGATCCAACCTCCATGACAAAGTGATACATTTATTGTAGTACAAAGGTAACATCAGGCTTTAAATATTTATTACTATGACATAATATTCAAGCTATTTAAATAGAACATATTAATATTCATCACATACTGCACTGAACTACTGTACCAAATTTATTCTGTATTTCAGGAGGAGACGGTCCATGGGTCTCAACTCCGACTCCTTGACTCCAACTCCACAGCTCTGGCTACAACACAGCATTAAAACTAAAAGAAAAAATAGTGCTAGAGATGGTGCAAAATTGATTCACAGGAACCTGGTCCATAAGCCTGCTGCTCTGCTTTTGATTAGCCTGCCTAACGCAATGTCACATTTGTGTCCAGACTAGTGATGAGCACACCATTTGACGTTCAGGTTTGGGTGGTGCAGCCAAACTTTTTGGCTCACTGTTCGTGACCCCAAACTTGACTCAAATTTCAATGAAAGTCACTGACTGGTAGTTCAGCTCTCTGTCCACATACAGCATACAGCCAACCATAAGTAAAACACCTCTAGGGGTGGACGGGTGGTGTTTTTTTTTTTGTTTTGTTTTTCAAATTAATTTTGGACACACACTACACCAAAAAAACTATGCTTTTAAGCCCAGTGTGAGCAGATCAAACACTGCAAGCGGCTTGCTCCTGTGCTTTACAAATGTAGAGCACTGACCTCCAATCCCAAACAGGTTTGCTCAACACTGGGGTGTTCGGCGACCCAAACTGCACCTTGAAAGGTTCCCTCATCTCTAGTTTTGACATTGTGCCGAAATGCCAAACTGCACAGTGTTCATTGAAAGAATAGTGGTGCAAACCAATAATTTGTCTCGTACCCTCTAAATATGAGAAAGAGTAAGAATTAAAGTCCTTGCATTTAAAAGTTAGGCAGAGCTGTGAAACTTTGTAGATGACATTCTATATTAAGTAGAGTTGATATGATTCGATCAGCAGGACCTGGTACATCTGCCACATCAGTAATCTGGGTTTGTGGCATGAAAAGGGTCCCAATTGAGTTGTCAGACAGTCGAAAGATCCACAATAGATGTCCAAGTTGTTTTAATATAAAATATTAAATATGAACACCACAAAAATGAGTGAGGATCTTTTGATGGGCTGGCAGTGCAGTTGGGAACCTTTTCACCCCACAAACCAAGATGACTTCATCTAGGTTTGTGGCATCCACCAATGCTAATACCGAGTCTACCTCATTTAGCTCTATCAAGCTCTGTCACAGGATAAATCAAAGAAAGAACCGCAGATGCTGGTAGGTCAAAGGTGGTTCATAGAGCTCCGATTTAGCAACCGGAGATCACTGATCGAAATCAATTTGCACCCACAGTGCCTATTGAATTTTACTTTTTATGGTGGCCATATGACAGTCAATAACAATCATGCTGCCTATATAAAAATAAATAAGCTGGGTCATGGAGAGCCAGCAGAATTTATTTGCATGAATAGTTGGTAAGGGTCATACCTTCATGTAGACAGGACATTGCATAAATATGCCATTTGCCTTTTACGTGACAACAATAATGTTTAGGGAAGAGAGGTGATGAAGGTGCCAGGATGGCACTGAAACGCGTAGGAGAATAAAGAAGGATTGAACTGGACATCGTCTACCCGTTTTCTTTGATGTGAGTGACCCTGGCAGCACGGACTGTGGTACACTAGGGATGGGCGAGTCTACTCGCTAGGACTCGGGACTCGGCGATTCTGAAGGTACTCGAAGGACTCGTTACTCGGCGAATCTCCCAGCTTGGACTCGCACAGTGACGAGTCCAATGGAATTCAATGGCAATAAGCTTGACTCTTCACAGATACCCGCTGTCAGCAGCGAGTCTGAGCGAGTCTACGATTCCGAGTCCTACGAGTCTACGATTCCGAGTCCTGTATACTGTATTCGGGAGTCGGACTCTCGAATACAGAATATGATTATGTTCCGAGTCAGCACAGCGTGCGTGTTAGGTCAGAAAACTTGTGAAGATAGCCAATCATAGTCAGTAATGGCATAGCAAAGTTGGTTGTGTCAGGACTATGATTGGCTGCTGTCCATCGTGATGCCTATGTCATGTATGACAAGCAAGGCAGTATATAAGGCTTGTCCCCGCCATTTTGGCCACATTCCTGAGACGATCTGACCTAGTATAGGGAGAGAGAGATATATGCTGGAGCAGATCAGGGATTGTCAGTGTAGGGAAGATTCCTTATATTAACCCAAAAAGCTCTTCTGAGAGCTAGGAGGAGGACAGAGTAGTGCTGTGTAGGCAGGCAGGCAGGCAGGGAGGGAAGGAAGGAGAAGCCTTACAGTGCACACAGGACGGACCTCATAGCTTAGCTTACTCACTCAGCTTTGCTAACAGCTGCAGTCAGAGGCTTAGCTGAGGTGCTGTTTCCTTTTTGTTTTTGCACCAGATCGATTTTTGTTCCTAATAAGCCATAGAGCATTATTTTTTCTGTGGCAGACCAGTGCGTTGCTGCTCTCCTACCTTTAAATAGCACGTACACCACCTTAGGGCCCTTTCACATCAGCGTTTTTTTGAAATCGCGGCAGATGCGGTGAAAAAACCGCATCTGCCGCGATTACCGCATACCGGCTGCACTAGCGGCGCTGTTGCGGTTTTTGCCATGCAAAGTATAGGCGGACTTGCGGCAGGTGCGGCAAGTGCGGTTTTGCACTTGCGGCAGGTGCGGCCGCGAAAAAAACCGCGGTCAGCCGCGGTTTTTTTCGCGGCCGCACCTGCCGCAAGTGCAAAACCGCACTTGCCGCACCTGCCGCAAGTCCGCCTATACTTTGCATGGCAAAAACCGCAACCGCGCCGCAAGTGCAGCCGGTATGCGGTAATCGCGGCAGATGCGTTTTTTTCACCGCATCTGCCACGATTTCAAAAAAACGCTGATGTGAAAGGGCCCTTAGGGAGTGTAGTGTGCGGCTTCACTGCCAAGTGTGAGTGCGCACACTTACCCCGCCAGCAAGTGACGCATACAGCAACACCAAACCACATCTCGGTGGCTGTGCGCACTTAAAACCAATTTTTTTAGGGAGTGTAGTGTGCGGTGTGTTTGGACTCGCACACTTTCAGAGACACATCAGCGAGTTGTAAATGTCATTATTCGCTATTACTCGGTTCCCTATTCATTAACATTGGACTCGCTGGACTCGCAACGAGTCCCGAGTCCTTGACTCGGACTCGTTGGGGTCTTGCGATTCCGAGTCTTTTAGGACTCGCCCATCTCTATGGTACACCTCTCTTCCCTAAGCTTCTGGTTTCGTCTTCACGTGTGTGAGACCGGTGGAAGTCCAGCAGCAGCCATCAGGATATTTATCCAAACAGGTCTACAAACCAGTTGTGGGTCTCACAACTGGAATAGGTGAGTGGTTCACTTTTTCTCACCTTAGCACAAGCTAGTGTCTAGTGATAAGGGCACTATTGCGCCTCTTGTCCCCCCCCCTCTTTTTTTAACAATAATATTTGTCTTTCAACCTTTTTTCCAGTCCCTTGGTGTTGTACATGCAACCCAGGTTCTATGTTTTCCACAAGGAAGATTTTTAGGATTTCAGGACTAAACTATTCATTTTACTTTTTATTTTTGACTTCTTGCCTAAATCCTGTAACATTACACAAAATTCTCCTATGAATATCATGCTATAAATTGGATAGTCTTAAAAAGACTTTCTTTGTTATGTTCTGCCACAGATTTAGCAGATAATTCCTGATAATTAATCATTTGCCTTCATCTTTCCGATTTCTCTTTGCAAACATACACATGCTACTTCCAGCTTTTATAAAGCAAAGTTTTCTCGGTGCTCATTAGTTTTTTTTTGTTGCTGTTAAAACTTACCACTTAGTCCAAGACAGTCTAAAAGGAGGCCTTTTATTAAAATTAATTGCAAACAGAGTCAGCCTGACCCTGCTGAAAGGTAAGAGCCTTTCATTATATGTTATAAATGTCCAGCTTTGTTATCCAAACACAACAGAAGCTAATGGCTTTTTATAAGTGTCTCGTAGAAAACAACATAGAAACAAAGAATGCTTACTAAACTTTGGTAAATGAGTCCGCAGCATTACGGTTTATCTCAGACATGTCTAACCTTCTCATTTAAACGTTTTATTGAAACTTTAACTGATCTCCAGTGAGGATTTCAAAGCTTCAGCTAATTACACTTGGCGGAGACATGCTTGATGAGATGGGAATAAAATGAAACTTTTGAAAGGGTGAAAAATCTCGGACCATCTGCTAGTGACATTATACCGGAACAGCGGTGAAGAACAGAAGGGCAGCTAGCCAGAGAGAAAAGGTGCATGATGCTTTTAATTACTTAGTCAATGAAACTATTGCTTTCTGGAAGGTAAAGAATACACTTAGAAAAAACCCAAAGCATCAGTATTAAAAGCTTAAACTGATGTTTAAACAACAAAGGACATGATTAGGCCTGTCCAAGGAAATGTCTACTAATTAACGGGTCTATGGTAATCTGAATTTGGGAAACCATTTTTGTTAAGAATACATTAATTTCAAGATGTGAATCTTATGTTTTTCATGATCGATGCACAAAGTCTAACTAAAAGCTCTTTAACATAACATTGGGGGTGGTGACATCAGACGCTAGCTACCTTTCATATGGACAAAATTGTCATTGTCAGCTCTATTAGGTGGACAAGTTCAGAAACATAAAGGAGACAGAGGCACCTCTGTAAAGCATCAGCTCATCAGATAAAAGGCAAAGATAGTGTGCAATATAGAGGGTTACTATGGGGCACTTGAGAGGCTAGGGGGGGGGGCATACTTGATTACTTCTATCATATTTACTGCTGACTGGTAAGAACCTGTGCCGGACCCTCTTCTCCACTTCTTAGTTTATTGTTAGAAATCAAGAGGGTGTGGAATCAGCCAAAAAGTCATTGAAGGGGGTTGGAGGGGAAACAAACACTTCAGTCAAAGCCCAGTAAAGAATCTTCTGTTTCCCGAGAAAAAAATCAATATAGTCAAAAATCTAAGTACGGTAGTTAAATAGCTCAGTAGCATTCAGGCTCATCACAAAATAGACTTTACCATGGGATCTGCTCATTCAAAATGTAGCTAGAAATGTAGATACATTTTGCCTATTCTTGCGTACATTGACCAACAATATACATTAAATACAAAGTTAAGAAATACAAGGATTGTGCATGTTTAATTTTGATATGCCAAGTCAAGCATGCATCTATATGGTGCTGTAATATATATAGTATTAGCCAAATGTATCATATGAATTATTATCAAGCACAATAGAAACAGCATTTCTAAGAACTCTTATTCACAAATATTGTTATAATAATTAACGTTCCTTCCTCAGGTAAAGTGTTCTTTTGGTAAGAACGAAAGATCACCATTCTTGGCAGAGCATTGTCCTTGTGCCATGAACAATGGCAGCTATGCGCAAGAATTAAGAATTTTAAAACTACAATCTGACTATAAATATTAACTGATTAGTAGCACTTTAAAGTTGCAAAGTTGTTTAATTTAAAGACACCTTTAAAGTCTATGACTTTGAATACAAAACCCCTCAACTAGTGGTATAGATGGCCAAGTGGATCACCTTCCCATGGACAGAGCTCTGCAGAATAGTATTCTACAGAATGGTCTGACTGCCTTTTCAACTACCTAAATTTCTTGGGGTTTATAATATGATTATACTTAAAAAAAAAAAAAAAAACTTCTTTATGTACTATAATTTTTTAAGATGCTCCAATCTTCAGTGATCAGCCTATGTCAGAGGATCAGCAGCTCCACTCCTTACTTAAAATAAGAAAAAGTCAGGACTAATGTCCTTGCATTTAAAAGTTGAGCAGAGCTGTGAAAAGTTGTAGATGGCATTCTAGAGTTGGTACAATTCATAAAATAGGACCTGCTACATCGGCCACATCCGAAATCAGTGGATGCTGGACTGGAGACCTAAGAACCACCTTCTACCTGACAGTATCTGTGGTTCTTCTTTTTATTAGATAACCTGGTCCAACATCATAATTGTTGCATGAACTACATGTGGTATCATACCAGGCTGGCTAATCAAAAGAAGAGTCACAGCTACCTGTTCTTAGAACTCTGATTCAGCGGCCAGAGATCACCAACGTGGCTGATTGTATTACTCCTGCAAATCAATTTGCACCAACACAGTGGCCATTGAGCTCTGCTCATAACTGCATAACTGCATTCATGCTGCCAATTTAAAAAAACATAATATAATACCAGCGGTCATGGAGAGCCAAGTAGTGATGTGCAAACCTTTTGGAGTTCAAGTTCAGCCGACGCAGCCTAACTTTTTGCCTAACTGTTCATGACCCCAAACCTCAATGGAAGTCACTGATTGACAATTCAGCCCTCCGCCCACATACAACCATCCATAAGTGAAACACTTGCGGGAATAGGAGGGTGATTTTTTTTCCAAATTAATATTTGACACTCACTACACCCAAAAATTGTTGTTTTACGCCAGTGGGAGCCAATCAAACACTGCACAGGGCTCACACTAGGTCAAGCACCAACTATATGCGACCACAGTGATGCTCAGTGCAGTGCTTTGTAAACGTAAAGCACCCGAACTCCGTACCCAAATATGTTTGTTCAACACTGGGAAGTTCGGCGATCTGAACTGAACTTTGAAAGGTTCACTCATCTCTAGAGCCAAGCAGAATTTCTTTTCGTTGATAACTGGCAGGGGTCATATCCTCTTATAGACAGAACATCCCAGAAATCTGCCATTAGTGTTTTACGTGACAATATTAATGTTTGTCTTTTAATCTTTTCTTCATTCTATTGGGCTTATGTAATGCAAGTGCAGCCCAAGGACTATATGTTCAATGCAGGACAAGGTCTGCACATTTTTAGAGTTGCATGTGAAGTGGAAGTAGCTGATTATGTGACACCCCAGTGGTCCGGTTGCCACAGTGGCATTGCCTCCCTCACAGGCGGTGATGTCATGTCTGGAAGCAGGAGGAGGTCCCCACGCTAAGTAACACAAGCATGCAACACTTTTCCTGACTCCAAGCCAGAAGGGAGACCTCTCTATCCCAACTTCAGGGTAGCTGCCCTGGTTCTGGCCAGGAAGAGGGGTTAGTCAGAACATTTGAGGAGAGGGAAGAGAGAGGAAGTAGAGAGAAGTGCTCTGGGGAGTGGAGCTGCGAGAGAGCTCACCCTGGAGCGGGGCGCTGGAGAAAGGATGTCAGAGTCCTTGACTGTGTGCACTGTATGTCCCAGCAACTGAATCTGGAGGGAAGGAGGCTGCAAGTCTCCTGGCCACACCAAACACCCGGTGGCACAGCAGCATCCTGACAGCCCAGAGCCACCAATTCTCAGTAATACCCGTGATAGGCTTGTGCTGCCTGCCATATGGGTCAGAACCAACATGCAGGAAGAGGGCCGCCGCATAGCTACAGGCAGCAGGGACCTGAAAGGCCTCCAATCTAACCTGGCAAGATGGATCCCCGAATGCTTCCAAGCTAGCCGGACTCCTTCTATAATCTGTAACCAGTATCCTGCATTATCATCCTCCAAGTAAAAAGTAAAGGAAACTACAATCTCTGTGTCCTCTGGTTATTTCCTGCGCCCATCTGTCCTGCACCCCAACGACCATCAGCCCCCTAATAGACTGTATCACTTTATCCCTGGGGCCCCACTCCACCTGTGGGGAGTGATACCATCCCGGCTGTATCACCATCTGCCCCAGCGGTCCTAATCTGCAGCGACGGCCATTCCTGGCCAAGTACCACAGGTGGCATCATGAAAATCCCATGTAAATATCCCCTTTACTGCACACCCAGGGTCACAGAGCCGGGTCACCGCCATCATGATCTCCCATAAGAACTGACCGGCCCTGAGTACCCCACGGCCCAGGTGGGCTTTCCCCAAATTACTTAATAATTAAGCCCCAATGGCTGTGAAGGTAAGGAAGGAATAGTTAATAGGCATTCAGACAGATTACATAATTAATGTTTCTCTATAACTAAACTTCAGCTGCCAACACATCCACTACAATAGCATATACATCATAAGTAGCCGCAGCTTCAGTTCCTAAATCCTTTGTAGAAGAATCAAAAGGCATAAACCAAACTATTTCTCAAATGTCGCTGATGGGAGCTATTTCATGGAAATGACCCATATTCAGCATCAATAAAGTCTAAGTAACAACTTGTTTATTCTTTGTTGATACTTTTATCTGAGTTTTAGGTGAAAAGTGCATATTGAAGAGACTTGAGACATCAGTGTTGCTATAGTAGATGATTATGTACTACAGATTTGTATCCATGGACAGATCTGCGAAATATGCTGAAGAAATGTAAATCAAGGATTAAATTATTTTTTCACACTGCACATTGTAGATAATGACACAACAAAGAAAAACAAAACCACTGTGTTAAAATAAAGGATAAACTCGGTAATTAGAATTTAGATGGATAATAAAGGAAAAAATGTGTTGTTATGCTGAGATTCTTATGTGTAACCAATAATAAACTGTGACAACCCCAGAATAAGCTTCAATTGAAAAAATATGATTAAAAATGAAGGTACCTGAAAAAATGTATTCTAATGTTCAGCTATGGAAAACTAGTAGAAGTGGTGTTCCTTTCTAGTTACATCTAACTTCATATAAATTCTTATTTTATACAAAAAGATTCACTGCTTCAACCGTGTAACATAGTGGATCCACATTTTTCTAAATGGATCTAGGTCTGTCTTTAATAATTTTTACAAATTAGATTTTTTTTTTTTAACAATGAGTAAGGTGTCTGCAATTAATATTTATTTGTATACATGGTCTCCACAGATTTTCGCAATGATATGATAAAATATTGCAAAAAATGCCTAAATAATACAGTATGGAAATCTCTATTACAACTATATACTAATCTACTAACACTTCTGTATTTTCTCATGTCATTGAATTTCCAAGTAATACTCCCATACAGTGATTTAATAACACCATCATATAGCTGACATATTACCGCAATAAAGATCAGTGCAAAGCAGGAGACAGGCTTGTGACTGTGCTTTAGAAGTGTTGTGACGCTTTGATAATTGTTGTTTTCTTATTTAGGTTATTCCTAGGGGGTTTTGTCTTTTAGACCCCCTAACAAGACCCCTGTGGATTTCTTCACTGAAGGAATCTATCGAATTAGTATAACAGGGTCATTATGACCATACTGTTAGTTTAACATGCATAATCCTGATGACAGGTTCTCTTTAACAGGAATCTGTC
This sequence comes from Allobates femoralis, assembly GCA_033576535.1. Classification (NCBI taxonomy): domain Eukaryota; kingdom Metazoa; phylum Chordata; class Amphibia; order Anura; family Aromobatidae; genus Allobates; species Allobates femoralis. Next base: position 552,025,738 of record JARQOC010000001.1, on the reverse strand, counting down.
ACTACATTTGACCTATATAAACTATTAATATGGGCATACAGGTTATAGAATGCTAAAAATAGTAGAAAAATAGTTCTACTTGTGTCACGTGTAGACTGCTTTGCAGCCTCTGTGAACTGCTCATAAATTGTGAGTAAGTAACTGGGAGTAAATTTCATTTTGTATCTTGATAATGTGTTGACCCCTCCCCCAGTCTTTAAAAAGTCCATGACCCATCGCTTGATGTAGCTGATAGAGTTCATTCTCTGCATGACTGTGAGCTGTGTGGATGCTGTTGCAGTTCCTGCTGAAGCCTGTCTTGTAGGTTTCCTGGAGATTGCTATTGTGTGTGGGAGTTGCTTTGCTTATCTCAGTCCCTGGATGGAGGTGAGGGGGTGTTAGCCTAGGGCTGTTTAGAAGCAGGACAAATGTGGCGACCCAGACATCCTAATCTTTAGAGGTATTTCTGGGAACAGGTTCAGCTAGGGACCCCCAGTCTAAGGGTCAGACTAGTTCCCCTGATTGCATTTGCCCATTACTGCCATACTGCTACCTTACTCTTTTATCCATTATAACCACCCTGCGACAACATGTATGCCTCATATCAAATGCCTTGTTGAAGATAAACTGTCTTTCAACACTTCATGTAAATTACCTTTTCCAGGCTATGGGGAGGATGTTGCCTCCCCATAGCCTGAATAGTGTTAGAACATCTGATGGCCAATCAGATGTCCAGTAGTGATCAGGTGGTGTGTGACATTACATACCACCTGATCGCTACCGGACATCTAACTGGCCATGAGACTTAATGCCTTGGCAGGCCATCGATGTGTTAGAACATTTGATGGCCAATCAGATGGCCAGTAACGATCAGGTTTTGTGTGACGTCACACACCACCTGATCGTTACTGGCCATCTGATTGGCCATCAGCCTTAAGGTCCTGGCAGCCCATCAGATGTGTTCTTTTCGGGACCTGGGACAGCTGTCGGATAGGTGAGTATGTTTTTTTTTTTTTTTAACACGTTTTATTAACTTTTATTTCACTTTCGTAGTGTGTATATATACACTGCAAATGTATTCATATTTCCCATTGACTTACATTGGACTCGCTACTCATAACGAGTACCCGAGTATTAGGACCAACTTGTTACGAGTATAGCGAGTCCGAATATTTCACTACATGCTCATCCCTCGTCTGCTGCACTTTATTAGGTGACCTATTTTAGTATGTTTCTAACAAGCTTATTTTTGCCCTGCGACTTTTAAAGGATCAATAAAATTGGAATATTTTTATGGAGTTTGGACACTGGATATCTTTCCCTCTATGGAATTCCTTTGGATTTACACTTTGAATCTTCTCCATGTCAGACTTTCTACATAGGACCGTGAGCTTACTCTCTAGACTTTTATTTTCCAACAATTTCAAGGGGGCTAACATTTTCGGCCATGACTGTATATATTTTGGAGCCTCTTACAGGTTATCAAAAGGCAATAAGAATCAATTTCTTAGATCGGATTGGATTTCAAGGGGGTTGTGAAGCCTTAAAAACTTATGAAATTGGTATGTTTGATTGGTTCTTATTTTTAAAAACATCATTGATCAGCATGGACCCTAGAAAAATAAGGATGTCGTCACACTTGGCGATGGCACCGGACATGTCGGCGGCGACTGGAGGGAGCCAGCGTCGCCGTCCCCCGTTTACACAGGGAGACACCTCCGGCAAAGCCCCGGCGAGCTGACAGGCGGCATCGCCGCCGGGGTGTCTCAAAACCCAGCAGCGATGCTGTACAATGGGTGCCTATGCTCCCATCACCTGTCAGGTTGCCGGCGGCCGTTTACATGGGGTGATGTGGACACATCGCCCCAGATCGGCCGCCTGGTTTCACATCACTGATGTGAAACCAGGGGAGCACTCAGAGGTGCCGACATCACCCCTTTACATTATGCGACGCAGGGGCGATATCGGCGCCGATAGGCCATGCCTCTACATCACCTAGTACATCGGCGGTGCTGTTGCCAGGTGTGACGGCACCCTAACTGTTAACTGGGAATTTAGGGGTTTTAAATACAATATAAGTGATGATATTTCAATGCTTAAATGCATGGGTAATATATATGTACAAAGCAATTTACAGAAAAAATATATGAAACTAGCGTCTGTCATGTCACGTACAGACAATGTTGCAGAATGCCGGGTATTTTCTTTGGAAAGTGATGATATCTTGAAATGGTATTCGTTATCCATAACAAAAAGCAGATGTGTTTACTCCGAGCTAAATGTATAATTGTGTTTTCCTAATTGTGATAATAGAATATAATTTTGAAAAATTCGGCTTTCATCTGCCTACCAGGACAATTCAACTCCAGTCCATTCAGGGGCCGACGGCGTGTTATCAAACACAGCAATTTTGCATCATGCAGCAAATTGTTAATTCTTTGTTAATAGGACAATAAAACAGAGAACACGGAAACTGCAATTAGAGTATAATAGTGCGACCAAATGAGCCTGTAATTCAAGCATATCAAAACCATTTACCTAAATTTAATACAAGAGCTTTAACTAAGACAAAGCGCTCTCAATATGGCATGATCGGCAGAAGGCATGAAATCATAATCTCCTCTTTGAATACAAAGATTACATTTAGAGGTGATATTTGCAAGCGACCTACCACGTATCAACTTGTCCAAGGATTATTGAGGTGTCAATACAGTTAACACAATTTTGTAATTAAGTACATACATATCACCGTCTTTAGACCCGGGAAGTTTATTAAAGTTTGATGAAGTTCATATCAGAATGTTTGTCAACCACTGATCCGCCTGGTATTTAATGTGAAATAGAAATTGACATTTCTGGGAATTGAAAAACTCAGAATCATTGAAATTCAAGATTCATCTTTAAACTATGAAGATATTTCAGACCTTGTCATGGCTGCTTATAAATTGTGATGGCTGTTTTTATTTCATAGCTTTCATATGCAAAATATGACATTAGAAATGCGCTGTCAACATACTCAAAGACAGATTGTTACCAGTAGATTGAAACCTCACAATATAATGGTGGGTTTACACACACCAATTTATCTGTTCAATCTCTGAACCAATCTCTGGTTGCAGTTAAATCATGGATACATTGCTGCATGTTGTACACAGCCACAAAATGGAGCAATATATCCATGATTTCACTGCAACCAGAGATTGGTTCAGAGATTGAACAGATAAATTGGTGTGTGTAAACCCACCATCAGAGCTGCATTCAGCCTCAAGGCTTTGTTCACACACGTTAGGTTGGTTTCACACTAGCATTTTTTTTTTAAATCAGGCAAAATCAGGTTTTTCAGCAGACCCCTTGTCTATCGCGGCCTGGTCCAGGGGGCATCTGACATACCCACTTTAGTTCAGATGAATGTGCGATGCGTGCCAGCGCATGCTACGGACAAGCTCTGTTCAGCTATGCCTATGGCAACCACCAGCCAATCAGAGGCCAGCAGCTGACATAATGTATGACGCCACCTTCTAGCCTTTGATTGGCCTATGGTGGCCATTGGTGTAGCTGAGAAGAATTTTATAATGGAGGTGCCGGAAAATGCACATTCATCTGGGCCACGATCACTAAGGGGGTCTGCGGTGCCTGCGGTCCACATATGCAGAACAGAGGATGCTGAAGTAACAGCAGAAAAGTAAGAAGAATCATGAGTGTGTCTGTGTGTATATATGTATTGTGTGTGTATATGTATGTATGGTGTGCGTCTGAAAAACACCACAATAGGGTGCATTACTACAAAAAAGGAGCAGGATGGGGCATTACTACCAAAAAGTAGCAGGATGGGGCATTACTACAAAACGGGGACCAGGATGGGGACATTACTACAAAAAGGGGAGAAAAATGGGGCATTACTACAAGAGGGGGAGCAGAATGGGCAGATTACTACAAGAAAGGAAGCAAAATGAGGATATTACCACAAGAAGGGAAGCAGGATTGGGACATCACTACAAGAAGCTGAGCAGGATGGAGACAGTACTACAAGATGGGGATCAGGATGGGGACATTACTACTAGGGATGGGCGAGTCTACTCGCTAGGACTCGTTACTCAGCGAGTAGTAAGGGACTCGCAGGACTCGGTACTCTGCGAGTTTCCCAGCGATTACTCGCACAGTAACGAGTCCAATGCAAATCAATGGCAATCCTAGTTTTGTCAGAGACTCTGACAAAACTAGGATTGCCATTGACTTGCATTGGACTCGTTACTGTGCAAGTAATCGCAGGGAAACTCGCACAGTAACGAGTCCAGCTGTCTGCTCTGTGCCGGGCTCGGGTCCTGCAGGCTGCCGCAGCTCCAGGGTCCTAGAGCCCGCCTGCTCTCCCTGTGTACAGACATGAATGTCTGTGCACAGAGATGATGTAGCAGAGCTGAGATTGTTCTCAGTCTGCTCATTCCCTGTGCATAGACATCTATATCTATGCACAGGGATGTAGCAGAGAGGACATCGCGTTTTGGACTACGTCGGAGGGAAGAGGATTTTTTTAATTAAAGATGGAGTCCCTAATGGCTTTTTTTTTTTATTTCTAATAAAAAATTTTCTCTGTGTTGTGTTTTTTTAACCCTTTATTGGAGATTCTTAGTGGCCGGGTCAAACGTGGCATGACATTAAGAATCTCGGGCTTAATACCAGCTTGTATAACAAAGCTGGTATTAACCCCTTTATTACCCAGCGTGCCACCGCCACCAGGGCCGCTGGAAGAGCGGGGTTCAGCGCCAGAGGATGGCGCTTCAATGAACGCGCCATCTTCTGGGGCGGCTGCGGGCTGCAATTTGCAGCGGGGGGTGCCCAGAAAGCTTGGGCCTCCCTGCGCTGCGGATTCCAGCCCCCAGCTGCTTAGCTGTACCTGACTAAACATAGAAATTGCGCGGAGCCCCACGCATTTTTTTTTTATTATTTCATGAAATTCATGAAATAATAAAAAAAAAGGGCTCCCCTATATTCTTGTGTCCGGCCAGGTACAAATAGGCACCTGGGGGTTGGGGGCAGCCCGTCGCTGCCTGCTGGATTTGGCTGGTTCCAGAAATACGGCGAAGCCCACGTCAAATTTTTTTCTGACAAATCCATAAAACAATGTAAATAAAAGGGACTGCATCTTTATTAACCCCTGGACCATGGTAGAGGGGTTAATAAAGATGCAGTCCCTTTTTTAGGATTGTTTTATTGATTTTTCATAAAAAAAATGACGTGGGCTTCGCCGTATTTCTGGAACCAGCCGGATCCAGCAGGCAGCGACAGGCTGCCCCCAACCCCCAGGTGCCTATTTGTACCTGGCCGGACATAAGAATATAGGAGAGCCCTTTTTTTTTTATTATTTCATGAATTTCATGAAATAATAAAAAAAAAATGCGTGGGGCTCCGCGCAATTTCTATGTCTAGCCAGGTACAGCTAAGCAGCTGGGGGCTGGAATCCGCAGCGCAGGGAGGCCCAAGCTTTCTGGGCACCCCCCGCTGCAAATTGCAGCCCGCAGCCGCCCCAGAAGATGGCGCGTTCATTGAAGCGCCATCCTCTGGCGCTGAACCCCGCTCTTCCAGCAGCCCTGGTGGCGGTGGCACGCTGGGTAATAAAGGGGTTAATACCAGCTTTGTTATACAAGTTGGTATTAAGCCCGAGATTCTTAATGTCAGGCCAGGTTTGACCCGGCCACTAAGAATCTCCAATAAAGGGTTAAAAAAAACACCACACAGAGAAAAATTATTTATTAAAAATAAAGGCACATTAGGGACTCCAACTTTATTACCACCACATATCCCTCCAAAGACCCAGGTCTTCTCTCTTCTTTCTTCTCTCTTCTGTCTTCCTTCTTCTTCTTGTTGCAGCGCCGGTAAGCAGAGAGTTAACTGTGCTGTGACAGCGGGAGCCTATTAAACATGATTTAGCTATTGTAGCAGATAGAGCCTGAAGCTTCCGAGACACATCTGCGATTTGTAAATCGCACATTACATGCTATTACTCGCTTCCCCATTCATTAACATTGGACTCGCTAGACTCGCAACGAGTAGTGAGTCCTGGGCTCGGACTCGCTAGAGTCAAGCGATTCCGAGTAATTTAGGACTCGCCTATCACTAATTACTACAAGAAGGGGGGCAGTGTGGGGACATTACTACCAGAAGGGGAGCAGGATGGCGATATTACTACATGAAGGGGAGCAGGGTGGGGACATTACTACAAGAAGGGGAGCAGGGTGGGGACATTACTACAAGAAGGGGAGCAGGATGAGGCATTATTACAAGAAGGGGACCAGGATGGCGATATTACTACAAGAAGGGAAGCAGGATGGGGCATTATTACAAGAAGGGGACAAGCATGGAGACATTACTACAAGAAAGTGACAAGGATGAGCACATTACTACAAGATAGTGACAAAGATGGGCACATTACTAAAAGAAAGGTAGCAGGATTCGGCATTACTACAAGATGAGGACCAGCATGGGCGCAATACTAAAAGAAGTGGAGCAAGAGGTGAACATTCCTATATGGGGACCAGGGTGTGGCATATTATTACAAGATGAAGACCAGGATGGGGATGTAACTATGATATGGGGACCAGGATGGGCACAGATGTTGGCTAATTGTAAGACACCATGTTAAACTTGTGTAAAAAAGGAATTGAAAGATGTATTGAAAATTGAAAATAAAAAATTAGATCACTAAAAATGTCACTTTGTCCTGCAAGGAATGCTGCCCCCCAAATTAAAACTTGTTCTATGTGCGGTCCACATACCCAGCTGAGTTTAAGGTCTCTGTCCTAGATGCTAAATACTTGTACTTGTATTTAATATATATAAATCTGTCCAACAACTAAAATACAGTATATAACAGTGAAATAAGGATTGCTTTCCATATTGATGATGTGCTGAGGTAGTAAATTAAACAGTAATGGATCAAAGTTATTGTGTATACATTACCATTGGGTTCATCTTCGGAAGTAGAGAGAATATTCTTAGAAAAATCTTTGCTTTGAGCTAAAAAAATCAAAAACAGCTAGTTTCACAATCAGCAATAAAGATTAAAATATACATTAAAGTATATGGACTACGTGAACGTTGAGTTGAGATGAGCCCAGAAGACGTAAGACTGTCAGAATGAGCTCACTGATGGTTTCTCAGTAACCTCATTCTTCAGCTAGTAAAAGACCATAAAACACAGAGGCTACAGAAGGCAAAAGGTGCATATTTATTTATGAAATTCAGTTGCAAAAAATATTTAGACATGCATTTAAGTAAACCAATATTTTCTCAAAGGTCTCCATATCCTTTATATCTCATGCTAATATATCAAATTATACTCCACTAGAGAACCTCATACAGTTATGCCTAGTGCATGTCCCGAGGTGTTTGTGCACAACACAGAGATTCAAACAACACTAACTAGGGAAGTATATAACGTATAACTCAGTGAATTCGTTTTTCTTGGAGAACTTGAATAAATTCACTAACGCACTAATATATTCCCACTAGCAGAATAATTTCTCTGGAAGCATGAGGTACAACAGAGAACTGTCTCCAGATTAATGGGTAGCTACAGGGAATTTGAGTTCCTTTCATTTGCACTATCTTCAGATTGATCCTTCTGCTAGCAAAAGCAATTCTGCTACTGGAGCATAGTCCTAAATTGGATAAAATACCTTATTTTGTGTACCTTTTAAACCGTGGACGCAAAATACATCAACAAACCATGCCTTAATTGAGCTTAGAAAAAAAGTTATGTAATAGACAAAACTGTATTGCATCACTTTATTAAAAACTTTATTTCTTTTTTTATTCCAATGGATACAAAAAATTTGAGGGCTAGTCTCAAAATTGATAATTATCAGTAGTCCAATCAATGATGTTGAATGTCTGATTTTTCTCGGAGTCCCACTTGATCAGTCCTCCTTACTTTGCCACCACAGTAAGAACAACTTTAAATGAAACGGCAGTCAAGTATATGGCCCTTACAAGCACTGACTGCTTCTGTGAGCCCTACAAAAATGTAATTGAGCAGAACTCATGATCAGTGCTTCACCTCTTCTTCACTGGTCGAACAGTATGACTGGTATCACACATCCGACACTGATAATCCGTGTATGAACACGATGTCTGGACCAGTGGTGGGATTCCTGACGCAAACTCAAGAGCTTCTTATGCATATATGAGACTGCACATTTCAGGAGGCTGGGTTCACACCATGGTTTTGTTCCTGTCCGTCAGGATCCTGTTTTTTGCAGGACCACATGGACAGGAATAGTCAGGACCGGATTGGTAGCTACGGATGCATTTCTGTGTCCGGATCCGGGACTTTGAAGGATCCAGACACAGAAAGAGCTGGGAGGAGCCGAGCTTGCAAAGCACAGGCAAGTATGTCAGGGCTGTTACTTTCGCTTTCGCAATGTATCTACATACATTGTGAAAGCGAAATTAAAGAAAGCCATGGTTAAAAATAAAAAAATGCTCACCTCCAGTTGAATGTCCTGCGATGTGAGGTGTCCATGTCCGATGGCTGCAGGAACTTAATCAGCTAACCGGCGGCAACCGATCAGCTGATGTGTCACCTGACACACCTCCAAAACCAATCGTCAGGCGGGCGATTTAAACTGCTCACCTGATGCTGTCATGTGACATATCAGCTGATCGGTTGCCGCCGGTCAGCTGATTGAGGTCCTGCAGCTATGGGATGTGGTCGCCTCGCATCACGGGAAACTTAGCGGAGAGGTGAGCATTTTATTTTTATTTTTAACCATTGCTTTCTTTAATTTCTCTTTAGCAGTGTATGTAGATACACTGCTAAAGTGAAATTACACTCACGTAAACAGAGCAGTGAATGTGCACTGAACACGCTCAGCATGCTCAGCACACTAAAACTCGATCCAGGAAGTGATTCTGTTTTTTCCCAGATCCAGCTCCCATAGACTCCCATGTTATGTTTGCCGGATCGCCCCGGATTTGTTTCTGTCCGGTTTCGTCCGTTTTTTTCACCGGAGCCCAAAAACGGTGCTGTCTTCGATTTTGGGACCAGGAAAATACAGGACAGACACGAATCCGGGACTGAATTGACAGAATCGGAAGGCCTTATATGACCAATCCTGCACCATAGGGATACATGGGAGGCTAAAAATGATCCTGTACTGTCCTTTTCAAAATGGACAGAACATGATGGTAAAAATAGTGGTGTGAAGCCAGCCTGATCCATTGAAGTCTGTATTCGGACCATGCATGTCAGATTTATGATTGATTGTTCTCAGTGGGAGAAACAAGATAATAGTTTTGTAGTTGTTATACCTTTTAATGGCTGACAAAAATAAAATAAATAGAAAAGAAAAAAATGTGTTGCGCCACCTGTGGACTTATCCTGCTATTATAAGGTTGCACTTAGGGATCAACTAACCTTTTATGGTTGTGCCAGTTCCGCACAACCAGAATGTGGGCGTGTGTTAATGCTCAGGCTGCCAGCCTCGGACCTGTATCTCTTCCGTGTCCTAGATCCTCTTAGCTTCCGATCATGTGCCGATCAAGTGCTCACTCCAAGGCCAGGCCAGACGGCGTCAATCAGGTCCTTTCCCTCTGCAGCTCTGTTAGACCGCTTTCCCCGAAGGGAGATGTATACGAGTAGAAATTGTTTAAGTGGTTCTTCGGTAGAGCGCTGAGATTACACGAACACAATTATTTCCAATCTCTATCTTTATTCTTTAAAAGATGATGCTCCAAACTACAACCCACAACATGTTTCGATCTGCTTGAGGAAGACGTGTTTGCCACGTCGAAACATGTTGTGGGTTGTAGTTTGGAGCATCATCTTTTAAAGAATAAAGATAGAGATTGGAGATAATTGTGTTCGTGTAATCTCAGCGCTCTACCGAAGAACCGCTTAAACAATTTCTACTCGTAAAAATAAAATAAATGACTGCTTACATCTCTTTGTCAGGCATGTGAAGTGATTTGCTCACTGAGTGTATTGGGAGACACGGGTAGCAGGATTGATGCAGACAGGCATGTTTTCAATAAAATAAGTCCATCCAGATTATTACAAATCATTAAAAGCACAACATAAACAATCTTTTTTCAATACATCAGAAAAAAAAATCATTACATACAGTATGTCCCAATGGTGGTCACACCTGCTTAATTTTATTTGCAAAGATTCTTCACAGAGGTTACCTTCCATGAGCTATTGCTAGCTCCATTTACTGACTCCTGCCAGTCTATCATTCAGGAAACTGCCTATCTGGGATCACCAACTCCTGTTAGTTCCAGATCCACCAGCAGGACTGTAGATTTCTGAATACCCCTGTGGTCTCCAGGACGCCAGACATTTCAATGCATTCCATCCCAACTGTGTTCCAGGACAATGGTAGCGCCAAACACTGAGAGCGAGCTCTCACAGGTTTTGCTATATCCCTGGATGTCATGCCTTCCAGGGCACCAGGTGGTCCCAAGCAAGAGAGGCCCCTTGATCTCTAGACCTCCTCCTTTCCAAGGAGCTGCCTGCTCCTAAGCAGTACTGCCAGAGCTGGCAAAGGATCTACACACAAATGGATTCTCCACCATGGGCGTCTGGCCACATTACTGCTGCTAACCCAGAGGAGCATATGACTGAACAGGTAGTCATACTGTATCCCATCTGTTCCACATGAGACACACCCATTGGAGGTTTCAGATTAGCCAGACACACCCATGTCTTTTTTGCTAAGATGCAAACCCACCACTTGCAATGCATTAACCCTTATGGCACCATAAGTCCCAAAGTGAACTTTTTGAAGTTACATCACAGAGCACAACCTGACTCTGCAATATATACCTGCTATTTGCAATGCAACCAGCATTACATATGGTATAACAAAAAATTTGAAAAAACACAAATATGTACACAAAATATATATTTGTGTTACTTCAAATATTTGGTTATAACATGCTTGATGAAGAGACGTAAGCAGTCTTGAATGCTTCCTGTTTTGTAGCATCATTATTTTATTATTGCTAGCAATTAAAAAGTCTTACAACTACAAGACTATTATTTTGTTTCTCCCAGTAAAAGAAACCAATAGTTTTTTCAGCTAGCTAACACGATACCAAACCCTTTTTTCTTTTGTCTAATGCATGAAATGGAAAATAGGGAGGAACGGGGGAGGAGAGATGATGAGATCGTTGGATTAGTTTATTTGGAATGATTAGACAATTTCCATATGTGCTCAGGTGATCTGTAGGCAGAAATCCAAGAGTTAATATGCAATAATATAAAAATATCCTTTAATGTGGAATACCTTGAGATTCGATGTTCATTTCTTCCTCATTTTTCTTGTCGTCCATTGACATTTCTTGGTCTGTGAAAGTGAAAAATGTTTTATTTGGACACCAACTTAGCATCAGTAATTAGAAAACAAAAAAAGTATGTGTGTTGGGTCCAAATACCTTGCAATAAATAAATAAAAGCTAATGCTGTAAAAACACAGGGTACTTGGCACATACCTTTTTTGCAAAATCTACTTGTCTCCTGGCAAGTTGGAGAGCCATGCCTTTCTCCTGCTGAGCAGAAACTGATATCTTGCATCCCATCTGTGATTCATTTTGGGGCCCAGGTCATACACAGCAGCCTGCTACTCATGAAGTCAATAAGCACAGTAGCAGGTTACAATATGGTTAGTGTGGGGGACGTCCCGAAATGGGTCACCATGTCGTGGTAGGATGGCTTCAGTATGTTTTTTGAAAAAAACCTATATATGTACCAAGTACCCTGTGTTTTTACAGCATTAGCTTTTATTTATTTATTGCAAGGTATTTGGACACAATACACACATACTTTTTTTGTTTTCTAGTTGTTGTTTTTAGCATCAGTAATGTTACATAGAAATCAGGTCCTTTTAAGTAACACCACCCACACATGGAATGGTATCTCGTTCTGGGTTTATAAACTACTAGAATAGCTGGAGCTAGGCTAAAAATGGAGTATTGTATTATCCAAAGTAGATTTTCCACCATGTAAGAAATGACTGTAAATTCATAACCAGTGTGCAATAAATGGTCCAGTTTTAGTCCTAATCATAAATTATTTGCTCTATTTTCACCAGTATTTGGTAGACGCTTCACTAAAGTCCAGTTAAAATTCACGGTTATCATTAATGCTCTCCAATGATAATTATGGAGTCTAAAATGGTTATGTACTGAAGAGAAAACCCTCAAAATTCATAATTTTATTAATATAGTTAAAATAGCAAATCACAATGGACAAACAACACAAAAATCATAAATGTACACACAATAAAATGTTGGGCACCTATACATAAATAGGGTGAAGGCTATCAACTATCCTATCCCTCTCTCGGTCTACCACAGAGGTCGGCACCCTAAATCTCTGAGTCTGGTGTCCCCGTTCCAGGATGGCTTCCCCTCCCTAAATCCTATAGCTAATAGTGCTAAGAATATAGGATGTACAGAGTATGGAAAATTCTATCCCTACCTAGTGGGGTAGAGAGAGGAAAGAGATGGAGGATAAGACCTCTGGTGCTGATGTAGAGCATTTAGGTGCTTAAAATAGTGCTCAAGTAGAGATATGTTAGTCCTTTAGACAATACCGGATTACAGAGTTGGTACAGGAGTAAATAATGTCAAATGTGTCACAGATGTACAAATATCCCAAAAAAGCAATTCTTCAAATATATTGTCTAGCAATATATTTTCCTTCATGCGAGACAAATTAACAATGTCAGAGATCTGACTGCCCTTGCCAAATAACTGCCCAACGCTTTTGGGGTCATCAGACTCATAGATTTAGGGTACCGTCCTCTGTGGCATGGTAGGGCGAGAGAAGGATAGGATAGCTGATAGCATCTACCCTGTATATATATAAGTGACCAAGATTTTATTGTGGGTACATTTATGATTTGTGTGTTGTTTGTCCATTGTGATTTGCTATTTTACCGATATTAATAAAATTATGATTTTTAAGGGTTTTTTCATTGGTACATAATTTTGACTATCCCTTAAACACCCAATTAACTTTGGTATTTGGGAGTCTAAAATGGCTGCCAATCAATTGAAAAATGTCCAAAACATTTTGGCTGTGTGAGCAGTGATGTCAGAGTGGAGTTCACCTGATGTCTCAGCTGAGTAGCACCAGCTGTGTCCTCAGATGAACATGACTCATCATTGCTCACACAGCCGATTGTGAGTCTGAAAGCGCTGCTTGTGGTGAGCTGACCTTAAAGTCAACTCACCACAGTATAGCAGACCAGAGAAGCTTTGCTGGATGTCTGTGATTGGCTGTTAAAGTCAGAGAAGAATAATCATGAGGTTAATGAGCGGACCCATGTATAATTCTCCTCCTTTAATCATCATTTTGCTTTCTTTTACAACCCTGCCAGCTGAATCAGAACAGTAACACAGACTTCAAGAAAATTTGTGTTTGGGACCAGTGCCCGAATACGAGGTATTAGGTGCGGACCCTGAACTTTATGGTTCGGTTTTGCCCATCACTATTTGTGAGCAAACGATGAAATGTCCCAACAACCTGGAGATGGACAGGAAGAAAATGTAACCTGCAACAAGAAATATCAGTTCCAATGGAGCCTCCAAAGCAGTTTAAAAAAAGTCTTTATTGTTTATATCTGATTTAAAAGTTTTCCAGCATAAATATGACAAGTCCAGTATAATTTTGAAGACCGTATGGCTGCCTACCTCATTTTTTATACCTATAAAACCTATACTGGACTTGTCATATTTATGCTGGAAACCTTTTAAAACCAGAATAAAGGCTTTTTTAAACTAGTTTGGAAGCTCCGCTGGAATGGATTTTTCTTGTTCCATGCTCCTGACTTGGGTGAGCCTAGATCTTGTCTGGCAGCAATTCCTCCAAAACTAACAAGATCCAGACTGAATGCCATCAGGGCAGACTAGCTAAGACTTTATATATGTTTATACATTAAAATGTTACCAGTTTAAAACTTGAAGACATTGTCTACTAGTTTTACATTGGTAACCTATCTTCATAATAAGTCAACAATATAAGATCAGTGTGCCCTTGTACACTGTTTAGTGGTGCAGCTCATAGTGTAGAGAACAAGATGTGATCTGCAGTCCTGCAGTCCTTAACAGTGGACAATGTACAGTATGCTGAGCTGTGCTCTCCGGCTCCTTATACCGTTAACATTGATAGACTACCAGAGGTGATATCAGCTGATCAGTGAGTCTGGCGAGATGTCCTAAACCCACTGATCTTAAAAGTATTGGAAAATCCCTTTAATTTTAAGTAGAAAACAATAAATAATTTAATTAAACACTAAATTATCAATAACAGGTGGTAACTGGAGCAGTAGGTAATTGACACAGTGAAAGGCCAACAGGAAAAGACTGGTTGATTACCTTATCCATCTCATTCACTCAATGGAACACACTAAAGAAAAACACACGGACTATCCTTACTGCTCTCACAACTAATGCAAATCTGCATGCATAGTCAGTGCAACAAGGAAACATTAATGAAAAAATACATCACAGACAAGCAAATAAAAAAAAAAATCAAAAGTTCAGCTCTCCACATACAATTAGGACGCACCGATGTGTGATGTAAGCACCGCAGAAATTAAACAGTACAAAATCCAGCTGCCACCGGTAAACATAAAATCTTCGACCTAAAGAGGTTCGAAATACGTCAAAGCTATATCTTTTGACTGGACGCTTTTCATTAAAACAGCATTAAAGTGTTGTGGAAGGTGGATTTTGTTCCTGCAGACAAAAACATCAAAAAACATCCATTTGATTAAAAGTTTGATTTGATATCTAGGGTCACAGTTAGAGTGAACCTGACAGCTGATATATGATGCCTTTTCCACAGGCAGCAGGTAGGAAACACTCTGTATGATCTCAGCCAGGTATGTTTGACTCTGACACACTGCTGCATTTAAGAGAAAATGTTGTTTAAAACCAGCTGTGGACCGAGCTGCACCGGAGACTAATCCAACAGGTGGATTTCCGGTGGCTTGTCTTAGTCCGCTGTCCTGGATTGACAGTTCTCTCCCTATACATGCATGCAGAGAACGACTCATCACCCAGGGAAAACAATTGGGCAGGAGCTCCTGGGCACATGCACTTGATTGTCTAGACTTCCAAATGTCTCAGTCTTCAGATCCTTTTATGTTTTTCTCTGAATTGCCACAGTCTTTCAGAGTCAGACATACTGGCTGTGATCATACAGGCAGTGCCTGACACCTGCTGCCCATGGATCAAGCAATATATATTAGCTGTCGACTTTAAGCCCCTTACCGCTCCTACATGCTTGTAAAAACAGCTGCAGCTCTGGTCACATGTGATCTGCTATGTCTGTGCCAAGCTCTGCCACCCATTCAGCATTCTTAGCATTAATAATATCACCATTATTCATATCTATATTTATACCCATCAAATTTCAATCTAAATTTTAACTTAGTCCCTTTTTTGATCTGACAGTCATCCACCCTCAGCTCACTGAAAAATACATATATCTCTTCTAGTCAACCTCGCCTGCAGCGTACATCATTGTGTAGATGACAGGCGCTCTCATTATATCAAAAGCAGGCACGACGGCATTAGAAAGTATAACAAGGCAAGCTATGCCTCACATCTCTATATGCCAATAAATATATATTAATAGTCACTATACTCAGTATCATATGTATATATTTTTTTACCTTGAGATGGTTCTGCCATATCCACATCTGCATTAGTGTGTAATTGGCCTTCAGGTTGTCCTAGGAGCAAAAATAATACCTATTATACCAAAATCTTACATTTCAAAGATTGTAATAAAAACTCTAATAAACTAGGATAGGTAATAGGCATCTCTTCAGACCTGTCTATGTTACAAACATTGGTGACACATGATGGTCATTCCAAAAGCTTAATTTTTCATTTTTTCTGAACAGTTTATCAAAAATATCACAGACAATATTTTTTACGGACACATTAGAAAACTATTATAAATCAATAAGATTATGAGTGATCCATGCCTATGGCCCATAATTCTGATCTGAAAATATCAGCTGTATTCACTGCAAACTGATGATAGTTCCAGTCCAAGTATACATTTCTTTAGCTTCAACAAAAAATCATGGACACCTTAAACACTCTTTATGGACTGTCCAGATATTTTTGGACCGTTGGCAACTCTGCTCCTCCAAGACCTCAGCTGTTCTTTTATAACGTAAGCTTTGCTGTGGGTGTTCAATGTCGATGTTGCGCCACCACAGAAGATATTAGGTATTACACAAGATAAATATGTTGTCTCTATAATACTGGGCAGGTTACAGTGAGAGATGTTCTTTATAACCAGTCTCCACTCCGGATCCTGATTAAATACTTGAAACATAACAGGGCATATCAAAACAGGTTTTCTAAACTGGAATTTTTCACTTGTCCAAAAGTGGTGACCAAGTGATTGTATTGTATGAGCGGGTGCTCTTGGTGCTCTTTCACCTTTCCCTGCTCCTGCGCATTACAGTACGTTGCTCTGCCCTCGGCAGGGCAGAGAGAAGTGCGCGTTCGCTTTAGCATAATGAAGGAGACCGTGTGTGGGTGACATAGGACACATCAACACAATGCAGGGAAGGAAGATGTAGATCACAAGCAGAGCAGGTGCCAGATCAAGATCAGTGACATCCATCAGACCAGACAGGCCCGTAGGTGAACATAATAAAAGATCCTATTTATGTTACACAGATCAGCCTGGGGACTTTTATGCAATATTATAGAATGTTGTATATAAGTCCCCAATCTGCTCTGTATAACATAAGAAAAACCCTTTTATTATACTCACATAAGGATGATGTGCTATTCATCTTCCACTGAGTGTCTTCCATTGCACTCTTGTTCATGCGCACTCATCTCTGCCTGCTGAGGACAGAGCAAAAGTATAATAATGTGCATGCACGGGCGTTCTTTGACCTTCAGTGTGCTGGCGCATTACAGTACTTTGCTCTGTCCTCAGCATGATAGAGAGAAGTGCCCATGTGCAGGAGTACAATGGAAGACACTGAGTGGATGATGAAGTACATGTTATCCATGCATAGTAGGGAAAGAGGACGGTGATTGCAAGCAGAGAGGAGGCGCCAGACCAAGATCAGCAGCGCCAATTGGATCAGACCATCCCGTAGATGAGTATGATAAAATTCTTTTTTACATTATACAAATCGGCCTGGGGGCTTATATACAGCATTCCAGAATGCTGTTTAAAAGGGGTTACTGATGGTCACCATACTTTATTTCTGAAAAACCTGTTGACTGGTTTCATTTAAAAGAAACCTATCATGTCCAATAACACTATTAGGGTCAATAATATTATGAAGGTGCCTGTTCATTGTTCTGTACTCCCTACGGCTACTGTAGGTGGCAAATACCTGACAATAAGTGATCAGCCCTATAGGAAAAAAAAGTCCCAGATACTCTGTAGTCAAAAGAAGCTGCACAAAATCAAAACACAATTTGACAGACTCAATGTATTTTGTCTTGTGCCACTGGTGCCTATCAATGTCAGATCCAGACCATTAAACCGGAGGCTACAAAAAATTAGCGTGAGCACAGCTCTATAATTCATGAAGAAATGAGCAAAATAAAAATTAAACAGTATAAAAGCCATAACCTTTAATCCATAACGCACTATAAATAACATCAAATAAAGCCATCCTATACAGTTTAAAAATGACGGATAACAATCCATTGCCGCGACTGTAAACATTTTGTGGGCTGATTTCGCTGAATATTGAAAGTAAAATCTTAGACTTATGCATCCAATTGTATTGTCATAAAATCTGCTGTGGAAACATTAAAATAAAAATCCATTGCTCCAGAGAATATTGTAAAATTGACACATAAATAATAAATACGACAGTCCTTAAATGAAAACGTCGAATGTCTGCTGCTAAGCAAAAATAATACTTTGTTTAAGGAACTACACAAAAGTAATTTGCAACGGCTGTCAGCCATATTGCGCTTACGTGTATCAATAAAGGAGATAATAATGATTTATTAAAATTCACAAAAACTGCTCCCTGCCATATTCTACCTCCATGTGAAGAGCTCCATTATGCCGCTGATGGAGGAGAGCACCGGCACGAGTGTAGTCTGCCTTTTTATTTGGGGATGAATATTTAATGAAGGGTTGGCTTTTAATAGATATCTTATTCATGAGCAATCAGAATAGATGTCACTAAAAGCGCCACGTCTTCTGGATATCCAAACAACAGCAAAAACGTCCATAGATTTTGTTATGTTAAAACCAAATTTGACCCTCTCATCACTAATTCATAAGACACAACTGGATTGATTGAAGGTTGTAGCATTTGCTTCATTGGTTTTGTTGTAATTTCCAGCTCTACTTAACATCTTTATAGAGATTGACTGAATAGTTACTGTGCAATTCAGAATACAGAGAGCCAACACAATCGTATCAATTAGCATTGTGACTGCAGGCAAACAAAGCTCAACAGAAGGCTGACCAGCATTATGGAGGATCGGCTTAATGTATTTAAAACTCAGTATCTATGTTAGCATTATGTTCAATGCTCAAATACCTGGTAGGCATCTAAATAATATGCTCGGGAAAAGAGTTTTCTGGCTGCAGATGAGTGTGATGCCTCATGATACAGAATAGAGAGATCATGAACAGAATTCATTTGGTATCACTTATGTTGCTTGGTAATTACTGGGCTCAATGTACAGTAGTTCACAAAGCCCCCATCTACCTTGTGCAATTTTTTATATTACTTGTAACAAGGGGCCTTGGGGTGCCAACCAATAGTTACACCAATGGGAATATCGGGTTCTATGTCTTATCGGAACACACATGAAATTCTTATGGGCAGCAGTCTTACTTTGCATCCGCCAAAATACAACTGCAAGGAGTTTGAATGTTGTCCCCGTGTTTGTGGGGTTTCCTCGGTTTACCAGTTTCCTCTATCTGCGTGCACAGATCAGCAATAGCAGCATTTTGGATGCCGCGTAATACTACTGCATCCAAAACACTGCATTCAACATTACACAGTGGAAGAGATTTCTAGAAATCCCATGCTCACTTTGCTTCTTTTCTACGCAGCGTTATCTCATCTGTGGTGCGAGTTGCTGTGCTTCTGCATCTCCGCAGCATGTCAATTTATTGCTGCAGAGTGGGATGCAATCTCAACAGGTGAACGCAGGGAAAAGCTGATCGCAAATCGTGGGCACAGGGCAACTACGTTCACCCGCGGCGTCCGCCAGGTCTGGAGACACTGCACTAAGGATGCAGTGTCTCTGGATCATCTGCACATACCCTTACACTTCAAGGAGATATGATAGGAATTAAGATTATGAGCCCCATGGACATGATGATAATTCTGTAAAGCACTGTGGAATATAATAGCGCTAATGCATGATAATTGCTCTAAATAAAAGGGGTCTGTGTTTTAAAAATGTGGGTTCCACAAGATTTTGCTTCTTGAAATCCCCTGAAAATAGTAGAACTAGAATGCATATTCTTGCTTTCAATTAAAGGAGTATTTGCACGTAGGATTTGCCAAAATTGTTTACTGGCACAGCAAGTGATGATCTTACTGTGACTGCACTTACTGCAAAACAGGTGTTAAAAGATACCAGTTCTCTTAAAACATTGGGGTTCCAGAGAAATATGTGTACAGACGGGTATGCTTTTTGCCATTGGATACAAATAACACTTGGGGCTCTAGATGTTGATGTGGGCCTTGGCTTTAGTTAGATGGTGTAAAGCACTTTCTACAGCTCAACATGCAATACTAGAGCATTAGAACAGTCATAAACATTCTGACAAACTGAACCGTGTTTACCAGCCTTAACCCTTGACTAAGTTCTATGTCAGAAACGCGTCAGTTTTGCCATGATGCAATATTTTTAATTTACCTGGAACCTTTTAAAACTATGATAATAAATTGGTGCTGCATGATATCCAAATGGTTGGATACCTATATTTGCATTGATGTCAAATAGTAATGCTAAAATAGTTTTAATTCCACCAATCCAAAATAATACTTCTGAAATTAAAATTTTATAGTAGATTTTTACCATGTAAGTGAAGAAGAAAACAAGCAGAGAGTACATTTGAAGGGAGTAATAATAATAATAATAATAATAATAATAAAAAATCTTTATTTATATAGCGCCAATATATTCCGCTAGCGGTTTACAATACAGTGGTATACAAATGTCATAGGTAACAAAAAAAAAATATACAATACAGTAAGTGATTTAGGTAGAGAATCAATATAAAAAATCCAGTACACGAACCAGAGAATAAATGTAAAAAGTACAATAAATAAAGCAGAGAAACAATGTAAAAAATAAAGTACAGTATTAGATACAATAAACATAGAATCAGTGTAAAAAGTTCAATAATTCAAAGCAAAAATAAAGGTGACCCTGCTCAAAAGAGCTTACAATCTTAAGTGAAAAAGGGGTTATACAAAGTACAGGGGCTTATTACATGTATGGTCAGGCATCTTGAGGAAGTGGGGGTAGAAATAAAGTTAACATGAATGGTCACCAGACAATCTGTTGGAACTTTTGGGTTTGGTGGGGTTGAAGAAGAGTTATGTCGAGAGAGATAGTGAATGGGCTTGTACAGTACAGAGGACTTCTATTAAGGAGCATGACAGATCGCCTTTAAAAGAAATGTTTTTAGGGAGCGTCTAAAGCTATGCAAGTTGTGGATGGTCCTGATTTATTGGAGTAGAGCATTCCAGAGAATTGGTGCAGCTCTGGAGAAGTCTTGGAGCTGGGAGTGGGAGGAATGACAAGTGTTTTTTTCCCCAACAGTGGCATGGCTACAAACAGCATATTCAACTGTCAGCAGCTTTCTTTATTTTATTTATTTAGATTTTTTTTGTTTATTTTATCCCAATGTGCCCATCAAATGGTCAACAATTAAGGGTTGTTGCAAAATGTAAGTAATTTATTTCAGGGAAAATACAGTTCTTCCTCCCAGCATTCATATGACAATCGTTGGCAAAAAAGTTGTCATCGTTTCCAATTCTGGCATGCACAATGCAGTGTATATAGCTAAAAGGGAGGCAGAGATAGTAAGAAACCAGCTCTGTCTTACCAGCTCTGTATCTGAGGCTCCCAAACTCAATGGCCCAGTTCACATCTAAGGCTGGGCGGTATTTGGCTGCATTTGCATTTGTA
Source organism: Allobates femoralis (assembly GCA_033576535.1). NCBI lineage: Eukaryota > Metazoa > Chordata > Amphibia > Anura > Aromobatidae > Allobates > Allobates femoralis. The sequence continues at coordinate 552,004,582 of JARQOC010000001.1, read as the reverse complement.
TGCATTTTTACAACTAAAAGCAAACCAAAAACGCACCCATAGGGTTTAATGCAAAACGCACTGCAAACGCAATGCAAAACGCATTGCATTTTAATGCAAAAAACGCAAAACTTGCAATGGACTGCGCTTGCAAAAATGAATGTGTTTGCTTTGGGTTTGCAATGCGTTTTGCATTAAACCCTATGGGTGCATTTTTGGTTGATTTGGATGCTTCTTTAGCGGTAAAAATGCATGCAAACGCAAACGCAGCCCAGCCTTAGATCTGAACTGGGCCAATGTAATACAATGTTGCCTACACCTACATGCTTTATGAATAGTTTTTTTTGTGTCATATGGTAAGTTAACATTACTTGATATCATCATTGTTTTAGCATTATTTTTATAGCTATGGTTTGTGTTAGCCTGATTCATTATTTGCTAATTTTTTGCACAATTGTACAAAACAAACATTTTTGTGTGCACTTTTGGCAACATTTTGAAGCTTGTTGATAGGATATTGGACTTTTTATCCTAAAGAAAAGAGGGGAAAAAAGTAAGCATCTTTAAATTTGAACCATCAAATTTGCCTCCGCTTTTAGCAGGTATTACACAGACAAAGTGTTGCACTTTTACTAGGTAATATGTGCTCTTTGATACAGAAAATTCTGCATCCGTCCATGCTGTCCCTGCCCTGCTGTGGTCACTTACCATCTGTACCAACAGGCACTTAAAGTTGTCAGCTGCGACATAGACCACATTGGTTCACATGCACCATACCCAAGTGACATGTGATGTGTCCGAGATCCGGAAGTGTCGGACAGTATGCAAGGTAAGTGGCATCAAAAAATGGACATGCTACTTATTTTTACAGATCAAAATATTCATATAAATCAGAAACTATTACGCTGTGCAAAAAAGCCCAGCCATGGGCACAGACAGCAAGTGCTTGGCTGGTCTATATACTAGTGCAGCTTAATGAATTAGAACTATCATCAAAAAGTTAATTTATTTCAGTAATTCAATGCAAAAGTGAAATGCATATATTATATGGAGTCATTACAAACAGAGTAATCTATTTCAAGACTTTATTTATGTTAATGTTGATGATTATGACTTACAGCCAATGGAAACCCAAAGGTCATTATCTCAGAAAATTAAAGTACGGAGGATGAAGGGTCTGAGAGATAAATATTACCTAACAGGTATCAGAGGCTTTCATCTTGTGCAGTTGTGAGAGTACAGGTACCGTCACATGGGGCGATGGGACTGGGGATGTCAGCGGCAACTGGCGGGTGCGCGCACGTTTTTGGCACCCCGCCAGCGTCACCATCCCCCATTTACACGGGACAACATCTCCAGCCCTGCGCCAGCGAGCTGTCAGGCAGCATCGCTGCTGGGATGTCTGAAAGCCCCAGCGGTGATGCAGGACAATGGGAGCCTATGGCTCCCATCGCCTGACAGGTGGCCGGCAGCTGGTTACATGAGGCGATGTGTGCACATCGCTCCAGATCGATCGCCTGGTTTCAGACAGTGCTCTGAAACCAGGCAACTCCGCGGCGCTGATATCGCCCTTTACATGAGGCGACGTAGGGGCGATCTCGCCCCTTGTGACGGGCCCTTAACAACCACTATAAAAGCAGATCACAGCTGCTGCAGTCCCCAGTGTGGTGCATATAAAGTAAAGATGATGAAGGGATAAAAAGCATGCTGCCGTATTCCACGAGACATTAAAGGGTGAATATAATATTGATTTATTAGTCAACGTGTTTCAGGGTTCCCAGAGACACCCTGAAATATAGCAAGATTACATTGATTTTTGATAACATTCTAATTCATTGAGATGCACTAGTACCGTGAGCATTCGCTGCACATTTTTACAAATACGCTGTAATAATGTGCAGCACATGAACTCTCAGCAGCACATAGCATTAAACGTTTCTCATTATGAGGATTTTCCCTCTCTGAAACTTTTTAATGCAAATTTAGAAATTCCTATGAAAAGCCACATTTGTGAGATCCGTGTATTGTGCTCTTTTTTTCAGTAATGGTATTTGTCACTTTCTAAAGAACTTTACGCTGGCATCTAAAGTGTTGTGTTCTCTAAGATTTCATACCTGACATATATATTATATTCTGAAATACTCCTGCTCCCCTGAAATAAATGCATTTTGTTCTCAATAGTCACTAGAAGTTTACCTGACTTGACTCATACAGACTAAGTCGGTTTTGTAAAAGGCCGAGAAAACATTGACAATACCAGAAGAGTCAGAGCTCTAATTTCATTTATAGAAAGTAAGAGAATTCCCTCAACTATAATATCTCTAGATACAGAGAAAGCGCTTGATAGGATCAATTGGAGTTACACCACTGAACACAGTTCAACGTTATTTAACTTTGGCTTCATTGACCGATCTTTAAAGCACTGAATACCCACCCTTCTGCTAATGTGTTAGGGTATTAACAATTTCCCATTTTACATCCAAACTATCTATCATTTGCAAAAAACTTCAAGAAGAAATGTCTAATATGGAAAAAACTAATTTGGGAAGGGAAAATATTTATCAACAAAATAATGCTTTTACCTAGACACCAAAATAGTTACTGATCAATGCTGATCTACATATTAGATTATTGGATAATTAAGCTACAAAGACAGTTAACAAAATTCATTTGGAGAGCTAAAACTCCTTGGATTTCCAAGCAAATTTTCTTTAAACACAAAATAAGAGGGGGTATGAGTGTTTCTAATCTTAACACCTATCATCTCCACAACCTAATTATGCAAAGCAGAAGTTGGTTATTAAAATCTCTTAACCAACTTTCTTGGATAAAAATGGAAAAAGCATTCAATGGCGATACACCCATCACATCTCCAATTATATCCCAGTTCCTAGACCAATCTCTAGAAAGTCTTACTCATCCAATTATTGGGTCCACAGTTTTAGTATGGAAATTTTGGACAATCAATCTAGTCATTTGGAGAATCTCCACTCTCAAAATCACTACTCCAAAGATTTCATATAGACTATCGAAAAAAATAAGATTTACAATGTTGCTCAAATAATAAATGAGAACAAAAGAGACTCCTTCTTTTAACTTCCAACACCTTAAGCTCAATCATAACCTCTCGGAAGAGACGCTATATATGTTTTTAAATTAAGGAAATATTTGAGATACAGATATAAATTTTCTTTAATATTTCCTAAAGAATTGCTCTTTCTTATAAAGAAAGAACCCTGATAACAATGCTATCTGGAATACCAAACATATATATTCTTCTTTCAATGCTGCCTCTTCTTTTACTATATATATATAAATGTATGCTGTGTTGGGAGAAGGAATTAGATATCCACTTTCTTCCAGACAAATGGTGCAAGGCTATTAAAATAGCTTATTCATCATCACTAAATGCAAAAGTACATGAATCTTACTTTAGATCAAAGATGGCGTTAAACGCCTTTTTCTAACCAATCTGCGCTATATTTGAGAAATTGTGGCTATACAGGAAGTTTATTAGGGATGAGCGAGTACCTTAATATTTGTACTCGCTATTCTCGCAACGGTAGGTACCGGTACTCGCTACTCGTTGCGAGTATGACGAGTATGAATACTTTCGCAGTGTATCAATAGATACACTGCAAAAGTACCCTAAAAGTGATTAAAAGTTGTTAAACATAATAAAATTACATACTCACCTGTCTGACGCCTGTACCAGGATGGGCAGAGAAGCCATCCGATCACTGGACAAGGACTGTGACTACCAGCCAATCAGATGGCCGGTAGCGATTTGGCCAATCAGATGGAGCCACGTCACAATCACGTCATCGCTAGCGGCCACCTGATTGGCCAGTCTGTGAGGTCCTGACAGTACATCTAGGACCTTGCAAACTGGCCAATCAGTTGGCCGCTAGCGATCACGTGGTTGTGACGTGGCACCATCTGATTGGCCAGATCGCTACCGGCCATCAGATTGGCTGGTAGTCACAGGTCTTGTCTAGCGATTGGATGTCTTCTCTGCCGTTCCAGTTGCAGGCGATGGACAGGTGAGTATGTAATTTTATTATTTTTAATAACTTTGTAATCACTTTTAGGCTACTTTCGCTGTGTATCTATAGATACACTGAGAAAGTATTAGGACTACTCGCTACTCCCGAGTACATATAAGTACTCGGAGAGTAGCGAGTAGCCGAATACCGCTACTATTTGGCGAATACCGAATAGTAGCGAGTATACTCGCTCATCCCTAAAGTTTAAATCATATAATCTGGGATGGCCAAGTAATTAGGTATCTTTGGAAAAAGTTGTTCAACCTACTCAATTAGGTATGTAATCTTGATATTACATGACTACCCTATTTGGCTCTTCTGTCATTAGACTTCGACAATTTACCTCCCAAAACAAGATACATTTTTTACCACCTCTTCTTTGTTAGAAAATCAATAATAACATAAAAACGGGAACAATCCAAAGGTCCTATACTATCAGAAGTGTGAAGAATTTGGGAGATATTCGGACATGCCAATCAATCATAAGTCTATAGACATATCCTCAAAGCGGGAAGAGGGAAAACTATGGAGTCCAACTACCTGCACCTTATTGTTCAGAGTTGCAGTGAGGTAGGACGCTTCCATCCATTCACAAATGAGAAGCTGACACACGACACTGGGCTTAGCGGGTAGTCTAGAGTCATCAGCTTCAAAGGGAAAGACTCACAGCATTTGTGTCTAACAGGAAAACTGCTGAGCTTTTGTGCTTGAAGCAAGACCCATAGACACATTGACACCATGATATTCTACAGAATTATGGAGGCACTGCACACAAATTAAATTCCCAGAATCACGGGGATAACTTGCAAACTCTCCTGGATTTTTCTAGCACCCTGGTGTAGGGAAACACAGAAAATAGCAGCAGAAGCCAGGTTGAGAAACCATGTTGACCCATCCCCCTAGGACTGTCCATTGGAAAGTTAAGACCAATAGTAGATTTTTGGAAATTTCCAGCTTCAGAGACCAGAGGAGGAAATTGAACCAGTCAGCAGGTGGGGAATGAGGGACCAACCAAGGATATCATGTCGCATCACATGTTGAGAGTAACCAAGGAAAACACCTGACTCCATACCTCCATAACTGACTTGCGTATGCCTATATATTTTGCATATATATTTTGTAACCTATTATATTTATTTGTATATATGACTGTAATATCTGTATATCCTTAGAATAAATATTGTTTTTATCTAGTGTGCCCTTATGGCGATTAAATATATAATTTAATCCTGTGTTAATTATTTTATCTCGATCCACGAACCCACACATCAGTGTCCTCGGTTTAATATTACATGCTACCTTGGCTGGTTTCTGGCCTGATATAAACCTGTTAAAGGACATGGATTATATTTAACGAAGAATTTGTGGCGGCTCTACCGGGCGGCAGGACTCTGTTTCACTGTGACTTGTGACTTGTGAAAAGGGTCTCCTAGCCTGTCAGGGTTGTGAGCATGTGTGGTTTCACGCCAGAGGTTGCGTGAATCTCCCTCTCTCACTCCCGATGTCTCCCTGTGCTCGTGCCAACAGGTGTTGTCAGTGTAAAACTCCATCAAGCTTACCTTATGTGATCCTGGGGGAGAGGAACATCACATATTGGCGATAGTGACAAGACCATATCACGTGGCTCCAACGTATTAGAGTCGTCAGGGTGGGAATGCAAGTGGTGGTTGCCTCACAGTAATTTCTAAAATATCTACACAAAATATTTTTATTATTTTATTTTTGCTCTCAGGAATAACCCTAATTATATAGATGTCTTTATGGAACACTTTAGATCCTTCAAATATTAAGGTCTCTTAAAACCAGAACACAATATTATGTATCCCAGAAACTTCTGTCTTCTTTTTGGAGTATAAATGTAACTATGTTATTACCAATATCACTGGTACAAAAAGGTTTGGTTGACCTTTTTTCTTGGCTTTATATCCTCCTTCCCTATGCCGCCTACCTCTCCATTCTCATCCCTCCAATCCTTTGGTATTCTTATCTGTTATGCTATGTTAAATTATTCATACATATGTATTGTTACCCCTACACCTAAAAACCTAAGAAAAACAATTTGACAATAGTCACTAGAAGGAGATTCTCAAAAGTTGTGTAGTGGAAAGTAGTAGGAAACTGTTAGGTTGGGATTAATGCAATCACTTAATGTATGTCCTAAATGTACTACTCTTCAGAGAAAATGAAAGGTATCGCTTTTATTATTCAGTAATTTTTATAAATGCCTTCTATATATCATATGTAGGAAATGTTTTACTTCTAATACACAAAATGTATTGTGTAAGACACACACATTATACAAGGTGAAGGCTGTTTTCCCACTATGATGCTTAACCTATCGGCAGGTCATAATTCTATTGTGGCGAAAAATTCCCTTTCTCACCCACACTTGTATATTGGGAGTTGGTATATTTTCTACACAGAATAAGAGCAAAATACAGATCATCCATATTTATTGCATACTGTACCCATATTTTTAATATGCAGCATATGTATACCTACGAATAAATACAAGTTTTATTTTGAACATTATGAGGAACAATATGAAACATTTTTACCCTACAGCTGGATGTCCAGATCAAACTAAGGGAGTTGTCTGCTTAAAAATATGTTTATATGGTATATATGTGTTCCTAATATAAATACATAGAAGGTACTAATGTGATGATGTTAATGGTCTAAGAGTGCTGTATAAATAAAAAATACATACCGTATGTAAATTGGGGTATTCTCTAGTTTGGAAGTTATCACCTATTTATAAGATACTAGAAAATAGGCCCGATGCTATTGCATCGGGAGTGCGTAGAAATGAACAGGTACCGTAGAAATAGCGGCTGAATAGTACAGTCCTCTCTCCAGAAACGACGGTGTTGTTGCAGGATTTATATGGTGACTCACTGGTTAACACTATATGGTGGCTCAGTGGTTAGCACTGTATACGGTGGCTTAGTGGTTAGCACTGGATACGGTGGCTTACTGGTTAGCACTGTATATGGTGGCTTAGTGGTTAGCACTGTATATGGTGGCTCAGTGGTTAGCACATTATATGGTGGCTGAGTGGTTAGCACTGCATGGTGGCTCAGTGGTTAGCACTGTATATGGTGGCTCAGTGGTTAGCACTGTATATGGTGGCTCAGTGGTTAGCATTGTATATGGTGGCTTAGTGGTTAGCAGAATATATGGTGTCTTACTGGTTAGCACTGTATATGGTGGCTTAGTGGTTAGCACTGTATATGGTGGCTCAGTGGTTAGCACTGTATGGTGGCTCAGTGGTTAGCACTGTATATGGTGGCTCAGTGGTTAGCACTGTATATGGTGGCTCAGTGGTTAGCACTGTATATGGTGGCTCAGTGGTTAGCACTGTATATGGTGGCTCAGTGGTTAGCACATTATATGGTAGCTGAGTGGTTAGCACTGTATATGGTGGCTCAGTGGTTAGCACTGGATGGTGGCTGAGTGGTTAGCACTGTATATGGTGGCTCAGTGGTTAGGACATTATATGGTGGCTGAGTGGTTAGCACTGTATGGTGGCAGAGTGGTTAGCACTGTATATGGTGGCTTAGTGGTTAGCACTGTATATGATGGCTCAGTGGTTAGGACAGTATATGGTGGGTCAGTGGTTAGCACTGTATGGTGGGTCAGTGGTTAGGAGTGTATACAATGTCTCAGTAGTTAGCACTGTATATGGTGGCTGAGTGGTTAGTTGTTTTCCCATGTTCTCTGGCCCATCTTCCACTGTTCTCTGCCCCGTGTTTCCCTGTTCTGTGCGGTGTCTTCCCTGTTTTCTGGCCCTGTCCTCTACCAGTGTGTCCCGCCGTCTTGTGCTGCTGTCCTGTGCCCCTGTGTCCCCCTGTCCTGTGCCTGTGTCCCCTTGTCGTCTGCCCATGTTCCTCTGTCCTCTGCCCCTGTGTCTCCCTGTCCTCTGCCCCTGTGTCTCCCTGTCCTCTGCCCCTGTGTCTCCCTGTCCTCTGCCCCTGTGTCCTCCTGTCCTGTGCCCTGTGTCCCCCTGTCCTGTGTGCCCCTGTTCTGTGTCCCCCTGTCATCTCCCCCTGTCCTCTGGCCCGTGTGCCTGAGTCCTGTGGCCCTGTCCTGTGTTCTCCTGTCCTGTGTCCCCCTGTCCGGTGTCCCCCTGTCCGGTGTGCCCCTGTCCGGTGTGGCCCTGTCCGGTGTGGCTGTGTGGTGTGTGTCCCTGTCGTCTACCCCTGTTTGGTGTCCCCTTGTCCTCTGGGCCTGTTGTGTCCCTCTGTCCTGTGTCCCCCTGTCCTTTGCCCCTGTTGTGTCCCTCTGTGTCCTCCTGTCCTGTGTGTCCGTGTCCTCTACCCCTGTTCTGTGTCCCCTTGTCCTCTGCCCCTGTTGTCATCCTGTCCTGTGTGTCCCTGTCCTCTACCCCTGTTCTGTGTCCCCTTGTCCTTTGCCTCTGTTGTGTCGTCCTGTCCTGTGTGTCCCTGTCCTCTGCCCCTGTTCTGTGTCCCCCTGTCCTTTGGCCCTGTTGTGTCCTCCTGTCCTGTGTGTCCCTGTCCTCTACCCCTGTTCTGTGTCCCCTTGTCCTTTGCCCCTGTTGTGTCCTCCTGTCCTGTGTGTCCCTGTCCTCTGCCCCTGTTCTATGTCCCCTTGTCCTCTGCCCTTGTTGTGTCCTCCTGTCCTGTGTGTCCCTGTCCTGTGCCCCTGTTCTGTGTCCCCCTGTCCTTTGCCTGTGTTGTGTCCCTCTGTCCTGTGTGTCCCTGTCCTCTACCCCTGTTCTGTGTCCCCTTGTCCTCTGCCCTTGTTGTGTCCTCCTGTCCTGTGTGTCCCTGTCCTGTGCCCCTGTTCTGTGTCCCCCTGTCCTTTGCCCGTGTTGTGTCCCTCTGTCCTGTGTGTCCCTGTCCTCTACCCCTGTTCTGTGTCCCCTTGTCCTCTGCTCTTGTTGTGACCCCCTGTCCTGTGTGTCCCTGTCCTGTGCCCCTGTTCTGTGTCCCCTTGTCTTTTGCCCCTGTTGTGTCCTACTGTCCTGTGTGTCATTGTCCTCTGCCCCTGTTCTGTGTCCCCCTGTCCTTTGGCCCTGTTGTGTCCCCCTGTCCTGTGTGTCCCTGTCCTGTGCCCCTGTTCTGTGTCGCCTTGTCCTCTGCCCCAGTTGTGTGCCCATGTCCTGTGTCCCCCTGTCCTCTGCTCTCTGTATTCCTTGGAGCGGCATTGAAGCCGGTCATGTGACAGGGCGGGCTAATGTGACATCACAGAGGGCCTGTCACATGACCGGCTCGAAAAAGAAAGTTTGTGTGCAGTCAGCAGAGCGGGGAGGGGTAAGTGCGGAGCGGCCGGGGGAGAGCGGGCGGCAGCGGCGATACTGACCGGCATATGCGGTGGGAGATCAGCGGCTTATGCGCATGAGCGGCTGATCTCCCGAGGGGCGCTGGGCGGTCACCTCGGCGCTATGTTGGTGGGATAGCGGAGTCTCTGGGGCGACGTGTAATATCCAAGATGGCGGCAAAATCTCGCGAGATTTTGTCGCCATCTTGGATATTACATGTCGCCGCAAGGACAGTGCTCCTCCAGCTGCATGGCGTCACCGAGGCCCCAGCGGTGCAAGAGCAGCGAGGGGCAGCGGTGACCTCGGGGAGGCGGCGGCGGGGCGGAGGCGACGGCGGGGCGGACGGTGTGGGCGGCGGAGACGGCGGGTGGCGGGGACGGCAGTGCGGCTGCGGCTCGCGATGACGCTACGCGTCATCGCTCGCAGTCGCGCAAAGGAGTCTGGGATTCGGCGACAACGCCCGAATTCCAAACTCCCGATTATATAAGTAGAAGGGATAACTTCCTGATTGCTTGGGGTTCGACCTCTGGGACTCCTTCCAATCCAGAAAATCTAAAGTTCTGACAAGCCCCATGTCAATAGACCTGTGGCGGTGTATCATGCACACCTCGGCTCTATTAATTCTTATGGGAGTGCCATAGACCATTCAATCTCAGGCAGTCCGATTAAGAATGAATGCAGTCAACCATTGTTCTTTAGGATTGGTTTTGCTCCCAATGGTCGGACCCCTTGTGATCAGTAAGTTATCCTAACATGGGAATACCCCTTAACCTCAAGACCAGCATTGCTCCTCTGCATTAAGCCTTTCCAGTGTCCTGACATAAACAATGTCATGTGATACCTGTAGCCAATCGGCAGTCGAAGATTGGCTCCCATTTTCTCAAATCCGTCAACGTGAAAAAATATTGATTTTTCTGTTTGGATGGAAATGTTAAGGATGCAACTACCTAGCGACCAATGATTGACTGCAGCAATCATGCAACATTGTTTATATCAGGAAACTGACTGGGACACGCAATGAAAATGGACCTCCGGTGCTTCTCCTTGGGTCTTGATAGATCTTCATAAATGTATGCAAAACCCGAGGGTCATTACCAGACAAACCATTTAAGTCAGCCTCCTTAACTGCTCTAAGAATCCAGCCAGCCCTAATCACACACAGTCCTGAGGAAGTCCTAACACAAGAAATTAGCTATTGTAACCCAGGACTAAGACTGATATCTGAAGATTGGGGTAACTTTGATAATTAAAGTATAATAGTAAGTTGAAAATAATTATTTTTGTAGCACACATAACCATCATATTTTTAAAAGTGGAGAAGCCTTTTAAATACATCATCGTTATTATATTTCTGTTTCATTTTTACAATATTTTGGACGTGGAGCGCGAGTCACTTCTAGGCCGGAGACACGTAAGACATATGCAAGCTCCTCGCATGAGTCTCACATGACTCACCCGGAATGACCGCCGACACTCCCAAGAGACGGCGACCGTTCGAGGTGAGTCATGCCAGACTCATGCATAGTGTGTCTCTGGTTTTAGGGTTCGGTGAATATGCAGTAATTGATCACACATACTGTAGATATAGGGATTCCTGTTCACATACAAGTTTGGTCATTTTTTTTATAAACCTTATCGTCATACAATTGCTTGTGAATTTCATTGATGGAGCAAGGAGGAACATTAAAATGAATTCACGCCGGTGTCTTGCTGACATTGAAATACACACGACTTCTCTTAGAAATATCAATCAGGGGAAAACAAGTCATGGAAAGTTTTATGTGTACTCACATTTGACATGAAACTTTAAGAAGATAAAAGTCAAAAAATGCTGATAAGGAATATTTAGCAAACAAATACAGGAGTGCGGTAAAAGCTGCTCTAAGCATCCTGTCATATATACTAAATCTCTCATCTACTATACATCAAGAGCAGAGAAATAAAATTCTTCATCATGCAAGGTAACAATAAGCCTGTCATAGTCTGTGAAGGCAGATAAGATAATTCATGGGGATTCTGGAGCAGTAATATCTAAGGTTGAGGATGAATGTCAAATAGTTGTACTGTAGGTTCTCTTCATGCTGTTCCATAAAGGCAAACATGATTCTATGCAATATTAACTCAATATTTTGCAAAAGATGAGCTATAATGATGATATGGACAAATACTCTACTATACATATAATTTACAGTCTTCTTCATTTCCAGTGATTTCTGCTCAATCAATGAATCTGTGTAGTTCAATTCGCAAAGTTTGATTTCTATACATTCAGAATTGTACAAAATGACAAAAAAAAATCTGCAATATTATGTTCCTTTCTAGGTATTTTAGATGAAGTGGGAGCATTGGACTGGATCCCCTCTAAGCCGGCGGCCTGCATTAAATAGCTTTGAGCTGAAGATACTATGCAAATTAGCTTGTATGAAACAAAGCACCAACTGACTCCTACTGAAACAGCCCTGTTTTGGGGTTTTGGGTTCCCTATCACAATAAGTAATCCATAAGGAGTAAAGTACTAGATGGCTGGAAAGGATGCCCCCGTAATACAGATAAAAATTGTCTGAACATCCTGATCTTGGTAGTATCGGTCAAAAGTCTAACATGTACCAACTCTCCCTGAAAGATGATTTTGGGGGAAGAAAGAACATCCAGAAAGCGGCCAACTGCATTGAAGAACGTCACCAAAAACTTAGTTTATTCTTTCATGTACAGCAATATTTCAACCCTGAATGGGTCTTTATAAAGAACTCAAAATGATGCTGTATATGGCAAAATATACTAAGGCTTTGGTGACCTTCTGCACTGCATTTGGGTGCCGTCTGGATGTTCTTTCTTCTACATGTATATGCTCTGCGTGGACCCCCTGGAAAAATGACATGTGCCCCTCTGTGTAATTTGACCTAATTTCATCCTCAAAAGGTCCTGCGAATCATCTACTTTTTCTGATGTGTCGGCGGAGTCTGATTAATTTCTGCAATCAGAAACATGAAAAGTCATAAAGGAGCATAGGGGTGATCAGCCAACGGTTTGTGTATGCGAGATAGTTGTTGGCTGAATGATCATTTGGCTGACAGCTATCTAATCTATATGTGGTATGGGGGCGCTTAGACTCCCTGACCAACATCAAAAGGGCAAGATTATTCCATGAAATTTAAGGTGTTAAACACCCACAAATCATTTACTTATTTGCTGCTTAGCGGACATTTAATAGCCAGTTTTGCCAAACAGATTTTCCCTTGAACACAGAATGATCAGTAATCGATCATTCTATGTACATAGGTTGTCATTGTTCTTTGCAATACAGATCGATGAGGTGCCCAGAATAATGCATTTTTTAAATCAGACTGCTTAAAAATCATTTCACCCGATGATTGAGTGCTTTTCTCATTTGTCATCTGATTGGCAGCCTGTTTACACTACCTGAGAAGAGGGATGTTGGGCTCAACAGAGTAGGGTGCTCAGAGGTAAAATTACATCCCTCTTCTCAGACTGTTATATTTTTGGTTGAAGCACCTGTACATACAACAACCTCATGTCGATTTCACTATGATGACGACCAGACATCTACCAAAGTGATGAAAATTGCTACATCTGGCGAGTTCCTTACAGTGTCATCTGAAGGAGCGCGTGGCAGAGCCTACCAGAAGGAACTTAAGAGACAGACTGCCCTAGAACTCCATTTGGCCATTCTAGTGGAATATTTAAAGGCTAAACGTATCCCTTGAGGACTACGGGTACCATTGAGACCAACATTATTTGCAGAAAATAAAGAATTTTGCGACAGGTTCGAACAAATAATTAAAAAGTGTTCTATGAACATTATTGCACTCACGATCGAACATATACATGCGGAATTACCGTCCTTTGAGACTAAGATCACTCACATAAGAAGAACAACTGGCACATACCATTTCACAGACTGAATTCAAGCACCTGAAAGCAAGAACATCTAATCTCATAAACGAATTTAAGAAGAATCTTTAGAGCAGAAAAAGTAGAAAATTCCTTTGAAACCAGGAGGACTACCTACGTAATCAAGTTTATAGATGGTGGAATGGGGAACCATACAATCCACGTTTCAGTTTTTCATCAAGCAGTAAAGACAAGTATGGAAGAATCTATCCCCCAAATTTTTAGGCCAGAGACGCTGCGGAAAAAGAAAATGAGGCGGGGAAGAGGAGGGGTCGCAAACACCACCATCGATACCGTCACAAGCCCCCCAGCCTAACTACCCAACGCCACACCTTATGGCCACGAGGTCGCAGGTAAGACCAACTTGGCCTACAACATCTCCTCGTATATCTTGTCACCCATTGAGACCCTAGTCTTACAGAAGGGGTTAAGTTTTTGTCCTACTCCCAGGTATGATTTGTTCACCACTGAACAAGAACTTTGTTGATTTTTTAGGACTCTTAGGTTAAAGGTACATTTTGCCAATAGCAATACTCCCAGTACACTTCAGACAGCACACCAGTCAACTGCATCAAGTTAAGTGACCTAGGACTCAGGACGGAAATCACATTCATGCCATCACAATGTCATTATCCAATAGAGACATATGTTCATTTAGTCAGGAATGAAATTAATGATATGAACGATAGGATAAGAAGGGGTGAGTTTCGTCTCCATCACAAATTGTCTCCTCAGGAGTCAAAAGCAATCAAAGATCTCAAAAACAATAAAAATATAATAATTAAACCAGCCAATAAAGGCGGTTCCATTGTGGTCATGGACCATAAATACTATGTAGCCAAGATTGAGAGACAACTTGCTGATCGAGAGACATACTCCACCGTCGACCATGACCCTACCCTTCAGATTAGGTCACTTATAGAAAACTTGAATAAACACTACATCGGAAAGGGACAATAGATGGCAAAATGGCAGAATACCTTACAAACCACCACCCAATTACACCAGTAATTATACCTGACACGACCGCCTGGCCATCCTATAGTGGCATCGACTAATTCCATCCTATCACCACTCGTCATCGTATCGGACAAACTTCTTACACCACTAGTCCCCCTGATCCCATGTTATCTGAAATATACTGCTCATTTTCTTTCAACACTTCAGGAGATTCACCAAGTCCCTTGAGAGTATTTACTAGTTACAATAGATGTTAATTCACTTTATACCAGTATTAACCATTCTAAGGGACTACATGGTTCCTTCAGAGATTTTACGATTACTGAGAGAATAAGATCACATTGATCATTGATCTATTGACTTTGGTCCTTGAACACAACCACTTTCTATTCCAGGACCAATTCTTTATTTAGCGTAGGGGGACCGCAATGGGGTCCAACGTGACGCCCCCTACACAAACATCTTTATCGGCCAAATTCAAGGAAGATTACATCGTCAGTCACGCATTGAAGAGAAAACATAGTCTCATATGGAGACATTATATAGATGATGTTTTCCCCATTTGGCGAGGCACTGAAATTGAACTGTCATTCTTTTATGACAGCATCAATTCCTTCGACCCTGATCTGTCTTTCATGATCCATTGGGACCACTCGAAGATTAACTTTCTGGACACTTTGGTCCATAAGGAATCTGAAGGTCAGTTGTCTACAGACCTTTATGTCAAGCCTGCTGATACCAACAGTCTTCTCCATTATACGAGCTGCCACACAAACGACATAAAAAGGTCATTACTACAGTCAAAACAACCTAGGATAGCAAGGATAGTGTCCAATCCCACCACTAGATCATTAAGACACAAAGAATTGAGCTTCAAATTCCAGAAACATGGGTACCCACCACATTTAACCCTACCGCATGTGGTTTCACATACGCGGACATCTTGCCCATCTCAGGTAGCCTGTGTGACGACATGTCACCCATACCACACATTGGTCTGTAATATTATTACCAAACATTTGTTGATTCTGGGTCATTCATACCTAGAGATTTCAGAGTTTCAAAACAGACCACTATTTTGTCTCAAAAGACCACAAAAGTTATGAGAGCAATTGATTACAGCTGATGTTGGCTCAAATCTCAAAATACCTAGACAGACGTTTCTATGTACACAACGGGAAGGCATGTGCCCGTGATTGGGCTGTATGCAGTGCTCCCATGTCATAAAAGAGAACACATTCACCCACCCATGGTCTGGAAAAATATATAGAATCAAAGGATTCTATACCTGCGAATCCTCTTTCGTGGTTTATCTGCTGAAGTGTCCGTGTGGTCTCGGATATGTGGGTGAAACCAGCCAACATATCCGAGACCGTATCAGCAAACACAAGTCCACCATCAGGTGCGGCCAGACCCTTCTACCCATACCCTATCATTTTTCTACCTGTAAACATTCCATATCACAACTACGTTTTCAGGTAATAGAACATGTCTGCATCAGTACACGTGGTGGTAATAAGGTTAAACAATTGAAGAGACGGGAATCCTACTGGATCCACCAACTTCAAACCTTGGAACTTTTAGGGCTCAATAGGGAATATGAGAATAAGCTCTGACTGCCGTAATATGGACAGACTGGGTAACAGGGGCAGGTCTTTAATAATTAAGTAAGACTTAGATTCTGAAGGTTACCAGAAGTCTGTGTAATTGATATATACATATATATATACAGTTATGGCACAATTATTGATTGCTTGTTCTACATTTGTCTGTATCTAAATGTTTCATTGTTCTATTGACTGACTCAGATATAAGTGAAGAGATGGGATTCTAATTGATATTAGTGTAAACTTCATTACATGCTGTTTGTCCACATATGCATTTAGTACATTGCTTCCTCTAATGCCTCTTTCCCTTATTCTACAGAGACCGTGATATTTAAAATTATTTCATTATATTCCAAGATCTCACCTCCCTCCTGCACCCAGAGTAGAGGTAGTATCACTACCGCTGTTATCACAGCGATCCTGCACTAACTTCGGTGCTTCCACAGAGCGGAAGTTGAAGTGCGTCATTCCGGTCATACCGCTTTCACTAATAAAACAGTGGCGCAGGGCACCCGACAGCACACACAGCATCTTAACCATTCTCTATATATTTTAGGACTTTAAGGTGTACTTATGTCTTCACATCACATAAGGGCATTTGAAAAGGGGGGTTTTGTACAATAATCCTTTTACCACTTCCTTGTACCACAGCTCTAATAGGCTCCCAGCCAGCAGTAGTCACATCTCCAAACAGACCAATCTATGTTATCTAAGGATCTCAACTTTCTACTGTTTGGAGATTTATATACCTAGCGGGACTGCTCTCTCACCCCATTAAGGTAATCTCATACATTATAATTACATACACTAGTAGTTAAAGTACACTACTTATATAGTGATTTGTTGTTCTTATACAGAGCAGAAGATAACCCTTACAGGATTGTACTCCATTTCTTTACTTTCTTGATTACGGTCTATGGTACATGAGGTTTGTCATAACCTTTACTTCATCCTGTACTCTTTCATGTTAACATATTTCACTTAGACCCCGTCTATGACCTAGAATACTCGTTGTCTCAAGGTCAGTTGGTCCTTTGAGACCTATTCTCTCTGGTCTTTTAATCTACTCTAATGTTCACTATTGTCTCATTTCTCCTTGAGCACTGTCACTTCTACCTCCACTGGACACATTGACAATTTTTCCAATCCATAATACAATGCCCATGCCATGTCTGTTATTCTTAATAATTTCCCCTTTTTTCGCTCTATATGATAGCGCATAGTTCCACTGCGGCCATCTGACGATTATCGAACACCCCATACTACAGTGGCACGGACACTCGATACATAGGTAATCACACATATACGATATAACAAATGTTTACTTTGAGTATTACCTACGCATAATATTCAGCTGATTTGTTTCTGATGTATAAATATCTCTACCGTGACGTAATGAGCGTAGCTTACAAGACTGCATTCACCTGATTATACGTTGATAGTCGATTGTTTATTTCATGTTTATCACACTTCTATATTGATGTTATTGGAACAATGGCACTGACTTTGTATATGTTTTGAATATCCTGATGTAGATAAACCATGACAAAAGACGCACTGTAGGGCTGAAACGTTGGTTTGTTATGTATTGATTCCTGTGCCGGATTTGTCCAATAAATGAATACTTTTTTCAAGCATCCTGTTTTCAATTGTTTTGGTGTACCAGAGCTCTTCTAATGTTTACTCAACCTGATAATTTAATCATGGTCAAGTTTATCTCCTTTTCTTTTTGAGCTCTAATCTGTTGGGGTGAGGTACAAGGCAGAAATTCTGCAGATTTTCAATTTGCAGAAAATACAGTTACATTTTCAGAATACAGAATCCCGACAAGCAGTTAACATGCTATAGTTGCAATGCTAGAACTCCTTAGCTGAAATACACCTAGAAGTATAGCCAACTAAAAAAAAACAGGTGCTCGATGAGCATAAACAGCCCCAGCCAAGTTGTAATAGGACAGTGACAAAATAGGAAAGTGAGAAACACCTGAATAGCAAGAATAGCAAGGGAAGAAAAGCAAAAATAAGAGAACTATCAGCAGTTAGACAGGACTAACCAGCCTGTGGCTCAGCAGGGAAGGAAACAGCAAGAGGTCACTGGATCAAGTCTAAAAACTAAGATATCAAAGTATTCACTGATCTCAGGGAGACCAGTCCAAGAAAACACTGCGGGCAGCTGGCTAAAGCGCTCAAACACAGTGAATTCCTAGGCACATTGCCCCTGGGAAATATGAATATGCAAATAGAGTCTGTGGAGCCTCGGTTAGGAGTCTCAAACACAGGACTAGCCATATATCCCTCCAGGGAAGGACCCAGCCAAGGGGTGGCTCCTTGCGGAGAACACCATAACCACCAAATGAAGTGGCCCTTTAAGTCAATATCCAACTCTTTTACAAGTTTACAGATATGACAAGGGAATACCAAGGCCAGGTATCCATCCACATACAGCTGTTTCGGGGTGTTGCCCCTCATCAGTGTGGAGTAGGATTCTGGCTAGGTGGGAGCAAGGCCTAGTAGACCAAGATTGCAAAGTATTCACTGATCTCAGGGAGACCAGTCCAAGAAAACACTGCGGGCAGCTGGCTAAAGCGCTCAAACACAGTGAATTCCTAGGCACATTGCCCCCTGGGAAATATGAATATGCAAATAGAGTCTGTGGAGCCTCGGTTAGGAGTCTCAAACACAGGACTAGCCATATATCCCTCCAGGGAAGGACCCAGCCAAGGGGTGGCTCCTTGCGGAGAACACCATAACCACCAAATGAAGTGGCCCTTTAAGTCAATATCCAACTCTTTTACAAGTTTACAGATATGACAAGGGAATACCAAGGCCAGGTATCCATCCACATACAGCTGTTTCGGGGTGTTGCCCCTCATCAGTGTGGAGTAGGATTCTGGCTAGGTGGGAGCAAGGCCTAGTAGACCAAGATTGCAAAGTATTCACTGATCTCAGGGAGACCAGTCCAAGAAAACACTGCGGGCAGCTGGCTAAAGCGCTCAAACACAGTGAATTCCTAGGCACATTGCCCCCTGGGAAATATGAATATGCAAATAGAGTCTGTGGAGCCTCGGTTAGGAGTCTCAAACACAGGACTAGCCATATATCCCTCCAGGGAAGGACCCAGCCAAGGGGTGGCTCCTTGCGGAGAACACCATAACCACCAAATGAAGTGGCCCTTTAAGTCAATATCCAACTCTTTTACAAGTTTACAGATATGACAAGGGAATACCAAGGCCAGGTATCCATCCACATACAGCTGTTTTGGGGTGTTGCCCTCATCAGTGTGGAGTAGGATTCTGGCTAGGTGGGAGCAAGGCCTAGTAGACCAAGATTGCAAAGTATTCACTGATCTCAGGGAGACCAGTCCAAGAAAACACTGCGGGCAGCTGGCTAAAGCGCTCAAACACAGTGAATTCCTAGGCACATTGCCCCCTGGGAAATATGAATATGCAAATAGAGTCTGTGGAGCCTCGGTTAGGAGTCTCAAACACAGGACTAGCCATATATCCCTCCAGGGAAGGACCCAGCCAAGGGGTGGCTCCTTGCGGAGAACACCATAACCACCAAATGAAGTGGCCCTTTAAGTCAATATCCAACTCTTTTACAAGTTTACAGATATGACAAGGGAATACCAAGGCCAGGTATCCATCCACATACAGCTGTTTCGGGGTGTTGCCCCTCATCAGTGTGGAGTAGGATTCTGGCTAGGTGGGAGCAAGGCCTAGTAGACCAAGATTGCAAAGTATTCACTGATCTCAGGGAGACCAGTCCAAGAAAACACTGCGGGCAGCTGGCTAAAGCGCTCAAACACAGTGAATTCCTAGGCACATTGCCCCCTGGGAAATATGAATATGCAAATAGAGTCTGTGGAGCCTCGGTTAGGAGTCTCAAACACAGGACTAGCCATATATCCCTCCAGGGAAGGACCCAGCCAAGGGGTGGCTCCTTGCGGAGAACACCATAACCACCAAATGAAGTGGCCTTTAAGTCAATATCCAACTCTTTTACAAGTTTACAGATATGACAAGGGAATACCAAGGCCAGGTATCCATCCACATACAGCTGTTTCGGGGTGTTGCCCCTCATCAGTGTGGAGTAGGATTCTGGCTAGGTGGGAGCAAGGCCTAGTAGACCAAGATTGCAAAGTATTCACTGATCTCAGGGAGACCAGTCCAAGAAAACACTGCGGGCAGCTGGCTAAAGCGCTCAAACACAGTGAATTCCTAGGCACATTGCCCCCTGGGAAATATGAATATGCAAATAGAGTCTGTGGAGCCTCGGTTAGGAGTCTCAAACACAGGACTAGCCATATATCCCTCCAGGGAAGGACCCAGCCAAGGGGTGGCTCCTTGCGGAGAACACCATAACCACCAAATGAAGTGGCCCTTTAAGTCAATATCCAACTCTTTTACAAGTTTACAGATATGACAAGGGAATACCAAGGCCAGGTATCCATCCACATACAGCTGTTTCGGGTGTTTGCCCCTCATCAGTGTGGAGTAGGATTCTGGCTAGGTGGGAGCAAGGCCTAGTAGACCAAGATTGCAAAGTATTCACTGATCTCAGGGAGACCAGTCCAAGAAAACACTGCGGGCAGCTGGCTAAAGCGCTCAAACACAGTGAATTCCTAGGCACATTGCCCCCTGGGAAATATGAATATGCAAATAGAGTCTGTGGAGCCTCGGTTAGGAGTCTCAAACACAGGACTAGCCATATATCCCTCCAGGGAAGGACCCAGCCAAGGGGTGGCTCCTTGCGGAGAACACCATAACCACCAAATGAAGTGGCCCTTTAAGTCAATATCCAACTCTTTTACAAGTTTACAGATATGACAAGGGAATACCAAGGCCAGGTATCCATCCACATACAGCTGTTTCAGGGTGTTGCCCCTCATCAGTGTGGAGTAGGATTCTGGCTAGGTGGGAGCAAGGCCTAGTAGACCAAGATTGCAATGTATTCACTGATCTCAGGGAGACCAGTCCAAGAAAACACTGCGGGCAGCTGGCTAAAGCGCTCAAACACAGTGAATTCCTAGGCACATTGCCCCCTGGGAAATATGAATATGCAAATAGAGTCTGTGGAGCCTCGGTTAGGAGTCTCAAGGAGATCAGTGAATACTTTGCAATCTTGGTCTACTAGGCCTTGCTCCCACCTAGCCAGAATCCTACTCCACACTGATGAGGGGCAACACCCCGAAACAGCTGTATGTGGATGGATACCTGGCCTTGGTATTCCCTTGTCATATCTGTAAACTTGTAAAAGAGTTGGATATTGACTTAAAGGGCCACTTCATTTGGTGGTTATGGTGTTCTCCGCAAGGAGCCACCCCTTGGCTGGGTCCTCCCTGGAGGGATATATGGCTAGTCCTGTGTTTGAGACTCCTAACCGAGGCTCCACAGACTCTATTTGCATAAAAACTAAGATATGACAGCACACCCTCTTTTACAAGGGACCACTGGACCCTCAGCAACCCTGATAGATCTTGTTCACTAGGCAATTTGACTGAAGATTACCCAAATCAACCAAGGAATTATCAACCTAGAAATATAGCCAACAAAGAAGACTGGTCCAGAATTAGCAAAAATAGCTCCAACCAAGGTGTGATAAAACAGAGACAAAATAGGCAAGTGAGAAACACCTGACTAGCAGTAAAGCAAAGGATGAAAGGCAAAAATAAGAGAACTATCAGCAATTGGACAGGGACAGACCAGGCTGTGGCTCAGCAGGGAAGGAAATGAACCACCCAGCAAGAGGCATGATATGGAAATTTCCTTAAAAATGTCACGTTAAAGGGGATCTGTAAACAAGTTTTTGCTACCCCATCTGAGAACAGGCAAATAGTCTCAATACAGTAATGTATTATTTACTTTATTGGATGCTGCAATTTAATTTTTTTTTTATCTGCTGTAGATCTACCAGTTCTCTAAATGCTTATTGGCAGCTCTCTGTGTACCCTGTGCTGTCAATGAGGGTGGAATTGGGGTTATACAGAGATCATGACTGTGGTGGACTACATGCCTGCAGGATTACTAGTCCTTACATGATAATCTCCAGCTGATAAAACTGTGATTTTATAACACTACAACAAGTCTTTTAGTAATTTACACATTTCTGCAATCAGTGTCTCTACCTCTACATTATGCTGCTCACAGATTAGGTAGCAAAAACCTGGTGACAGATTCCCAGTAAGCACAAATGAAGTTACATGTGAGGCTCCAGAACCCTCTTATTCTTGTTCACGTATGACACTTTGATA
The DNA here is from genome assembly GCA_033576535.1 of Allobates femoralis. Taxonomy (NCBI): domain Eukaryota; kingdom Metazoa; phylum Chordata; class Amphibia; order Anura; family Aromobatidae; genus Allobates; species Allobates femoralis. The sequence continues at coordinate 551,982,542 of JARQOC010000001.1, read as the reverse complement.
AATCTGCACAATGTTGGGCACTCAACATCCGCAGCTTCTGTGTAATTCATGATGATTGATGGAATTAAACAGAGAATTGTTTTAGGAAAAGAAAATTTCTTATTGATAACTGTATCTGACCTTTAAAAAACCCCAGAGCACAAAGTGGCCAAATGTCACATTTCTTACTTTTGCAGGTCTGATGAAGATATTGTAATCATCGCAGCGGTCACAAATGCCAATTTCATTGTAACATATACGGTCCCTGTATATACCGGCAAGGGGTTTGTTTAACCTCAGAATAAAAAATGGGTCATTCAAAGCTTTTATGTTCTGTCTGCACATTATAACTCAGTGTAATGTATTTGCCTAGTAGTCACATAAGTTATGTTCATTGTCACATAAGCAGCCACAGACTTCATACTTACTCTGCACAGGCCAATTGAAAGTACAACTGGCGGGTTACCCACTTCAAAGCCACTGGAAATCTCTTTACATTCTCGGCTTCGATCAAAGGTGACAGCCGCTGCCAGTATTTTAAGAGAACCAGGTTTGCGCACTCTAAATATGCCGCAATGAATAACGTGGGTTATAGGAATGATGAGAAACGTAAGCTGCTCAGGGATGAAAACGTGGGAAGAGGGTTTTTATAGAAGACCACATGTTAGCATGAGATTTCTGCCAGTAGGTGTTGTGCGTGCCAAGTAGTTTATACTGTAGATTGCTCGCTCTTGCTATTTATTTTCTATATGAAAAACTAGACATGTACAGGGTTGGCAGCCTGTAAGTGTGACAATGATTGTTCTTATTCACTGACGGCAAATTAAGATTTTGAAAATGGCGAGGAATAGAAAGTTTAAGGGCCCGAGTCATCATTTGAGTTTTTTTAAGGTGAACCAGTCACCAGTTTTTTAGCATATAAGCTGTGGCTACCAGAGTATAGCCTCATATACAGTATTCCAGAATGCTGTATAAAAGTCCTCAGGCCAATCTGTACAATATAAAAAAAAAAGCTTTTATTATACTCACCTGAGGGTGGTCCATTCCGATGGGTGCCCTTGGTCTTGGTCTGGCCTTCATGTTTCTTTTTGTGAATGGCTTCTAGTGAGTGATACGTCCTAATTCATCCACACACAGACTCCTCTATTGTGCTCCTGCGCACAGGCAATTCTCTCTGCTCTGCTGAGGGAAGGGTAAAGTATTGTAATGCTCAGGTTCTAGGAAAGGTCAAAGAATGCACACATATGTACACTATGTTGGCATTCTTTGACCTTTCTCCATGCCTGCGCATTAAAGTACTTTGCCCTGCTCTAAGCAGAGAGAAGTGCATATGTGCAGGAGCACAATGGAGGAGACATTGTTTGGATGATGCGAGACATATCACCCACTAGAAGCAGAGAGGATGCCATTCACAAGAAGAAAGGAGGCGCCAGACCAAGACCAATGGCACCCGTCGGACTGGACCACCCTCAGGTGAGTATAATAAAAGTTGTTTTTTTACATAATACAGATCGACTGGGGACTTACATACAGTATTCCAGAATGCTGTCTAAAAGGCCTTACTGCGGTGGCCGCAGCTTATATGCAAAAAAAAAAACAAACTGGTGACAAGTTCACTTTAAGTCTCTTTTCTTTATCTTGTGGTGTTCACTGACATTTCTTTCATGAAAATGGAGCACGCGGTCAATCATTTTTGCGCAAAATCTAAAATGCCCTTTATTTTTTGTCTTTAACCTGCTTTATGACTGTTTAAGTCCGAAAGAGTCACACGTTCCACTAAAATGTTGCTGGATTTGTGTCCAAGGTTCAGACGAACATAAAGTCACAGCAGGCGGGGGGATTTGTGACAAAATGTAAAACTTATCAAAAAGTAGCAAATGATGATTCGGTCCACAGTGAAGAAGAAACAGTAAATGCATAAAAAGTAATTTAAAAAAGGTGTAAATGGAAGAAGGAATAAGGCGTAGAATTCCAAAAACTCATCAAAAACCAGGCGCAAATGCAATACCGAATGGAGGCCTAGGCATATTTGAAAGTTGTATCGAGTATAGGCACTATTCCTATAGCATTGTCAAATTGTTGGGAGCAGTATCCAATTCACTGTACATTTATGGCATATCATGACTTTTATACAAAAAATGTACATGATGATTATGGTATATGGTATTTTCATCATGTACATTTGTTGTATAAAAGTCATGATATGCCATAAATGTACAGTAAAATTGATACTGCTCCAAACAATTTGACAATGGGACACACCACTATATTGAGAACGAGACACTGTTACAAGCCGTTTTCACTGGAGAAATGGTCAAAACTCTCTTACAAGTAAATGGGATTTTAGACTAGTGATGGGCGAACCTGACCTGACTTTTTTAAAGTTTGAGTTCGGTGCCGGACCGCAAACTCGGACTTTAAAGTTATGAGATGGGGCAGGGGTGCCAGTAAAAGGAAAGAAAACATGGATTAAACATAAGCACTATACTTTCTGGCATCTGTTGATTGTACTTCCGGGGCCGCTCATTAACTTCCTGGATATTCACTGCAGAGGGGCATAACAGCCAATTACAGACACTGTTACAGAGAATTGGTGTCTGTGATTGGCTATTGGAGTAATCTGAAATCAGCACATACATTCTAGGAAAGTAGGTGCAAGAATTTATGGGCTGGTATAATGTTACTCCAACATCCAATCACAGTCGCCCATTCTCTGTGACAACGTCTGTGATTGGCTGTTCTGCCCCTAACCCATTGACTTACATCATAGTAAAAATAAATAATTAATTAAAAAAATTACATAGATATTCACTGTATTTTTGATTCTCAGTGTAGATAAAGCAGACAGCTATAGGCTGCCACCCCTAGCTGCCTGGCTTTACGTTGGCTGGCAATCAAAATACAGGGAAGCCCATAATTTTTTTAAATTATTTAAATGAATAATAATAAAAAAATGTGTTGGCTTTGCCCTATTTTTGATTGCCAGCCAAGGTAAACCCAGGCAGCTGGAAGCTGGGATTCTCAGCATGGTAAGGCCCAAGTGTTCTGAGCCCCCCATGCTAAAAATTGCAGCTGCCCCTTAAAATGATGCATTCTTCATAGTGCCACTTACAGACGCTTTACCTGTGCCACCCTCTTTATCACCAGCCCTGGTAGTGGTAGCACTTTGGGTAATAAAGAGGTTAATGTAAACTTTGTATTGGCAACTGGCACTAAGCCAAGATTCTTAATGTCGGGCTAATGTTAGAACCGGCCACGGCCACTATGAATCACTAGTAAATATTAGAAAAACTGAATTAGTCCTTACCGGTAATTCCTTTTCTTGGAGCCTTCCACGACAGCATTGGAGGATGTCGTCCACGCCCTATTGGGGGACAGGAACACAGAGAGGTTAAAAGCCCCTCCCCTTCCTCCGCACTCCAGTGTATTATCAAGATCACCTGAAGACATGGATTACCTGATACACCTGAATCCAAAAATCGACAATAAGGGGGGGAACTGATGCTGTCGTGGAAGGCTCCAAGAAAAGGAATTACCGGTAAGGACTAATTCAGTTTTCTCCCATCGCCTTCCACGACAGCATTGGAGGAATACCACCGATACTCCTCAGGGTGGGACAACTGCCTGTAGGACTTTCCTACCAAAGGACAGATCCCGACTAGAGGACAGATCTAACCTATAGTGGCGAGAAAAGGTGTGGAGGGACGACCACGTAGCCGCTCTGCATATCTGCTCAGATGAAGCTCCAGCCCGCTCCGCCCAGGATGTAGCAGCAGCCCGAGTGGAATGAGCCTTCAACCCCACCGGAGGAGCAAGGTCTTGAGCGACGTAGGTCGAACAGATCGCCTTCTTGATCCAGGAAGCGATGGTAGCCTTGGAAGCCTTCTTCCCTTTGTTTTTCCCAAAATGCTGAACAAACAGGTTCTGATCTAATCTCCAGGAAGCGGTCACTTGGAGATAGTGGAGGACGGACCGACGGACATCCAAGGTGTGAAACACGGCCTCAGCTGCATTAGCAGGAGAATGACAAAAGGATGGGAGCACCACTTCCTGGGACCGATGAAAATCCGACACAACTTTAGGAAGGAAGGACGGATCCAACCGAAGCGTAATGCGATCATCGGAAACCACGAGGTAAGGCGCCTGGATCGAGAGCGCCTGCAGTTCCCCAACTCGCCTGGCCGAAGTAATGGCTACCAAAAACGCCGTCTTGTGAGAGAGAGATGGAAGGGAAGCAGCAGACAAGGGCTCAAAGGGATCCCGAGAAAGCCCATGAAGAACAATGTTCAAATCCCAAGTAGGGACGGAAGGCCGAAGCCTGGGACGCAGTCTACAAGCAGAGGTAAAAAATCGTTTGATCCATCGATGGCCAGCAAGATCCTGATCAAACACGGCACCGAGAGCTGAAACCTGGACCTTAAGGGTGCTCGGCTGAAGGCCCAAATCCAAGCCTCGCTGCAAAAAATCCAAATTGAGAGCCACATTAGGATGATGGATATCCGGAATGGAAGGAGCACACCAGGACAGAAAGCGTTTCCAAACCTTCCCGTAAATGGCGATCGTCACGGGCTTCCTGCTCTGCTGAAGCGTGCGGATTACAGCTTGGGAGAGGCCCTTGGCCGTCAGGATCTCGGCCTCAACAGCCAGGCCGCCAGATTGAGCCACTGCGGGTCCGGGTGAAACAGAGGACCCTGGGATAGCAGGTCGAGGTTGTGGGGCAACCGAATCGGACCCTCCAGGCATAGGTCGTGGATAGCGCCGTACCATGCCCTTTTGGGCCACAGGGGAGCCACCAGGATAGCCGTCACCCCCTCCGCCCGAATCTTCTGCAACGTCTTGGGGAGCAGCGGGATCGGAGGAAACGCATACACCAACCGGAAGTCCCAGCGATGGGCGAAGGCGTCCAGCCCCAGAGGATGGTCCGACCGACTCAGGGAAAAATACGTCGGCACCTTGGCATTGGCTCCCGATGCAAACAGGTCGATTGAAGGGACTCCCCACCTGTCCGTGAGAGAGCGAAACACGTCCGGATGGAGGCTCCATTCGCCAGGGTGGACCTCCGTGCGGCTCAAGAAATCTGCCTGTACATTGGCCATTCCGTTCAGAAGTACTGCTGAGGAGGAGAGAAGATGGCGTACTGCCCACAAAAAGAACAGTCTTGCCAGCCCCTGCAAGTGTAAGCCACGAGTACCGCCTTGGTACCGCAAGAAAGCAACCGTAGTCACATTGTCTGACAGGACCTTGACATGATGACCCCGAAGAACGTGAGCTGCAGCAAGAAGCGCTTCCTCCACTGCCAGAAGTTTGAAGACTGGCGACTGACCGAGCGACTCCAAATCCCCTGGAACGGTGTGCGAACTACCATCGTGCCCCAACCGGAACCGCTGGCATCAGTGGGAATGGAGGTCACAGGAAGGTGTCTGGGATTCATCCCCAGGAAAGCGAGATTACCACCCGCCCCGGGGTCCGGACCCGCGAGTTTAAGGAATCCTGACGTCTGTCCCAGGAACTCAGTATGTGTTCCTGGAGCAGTCGGGAAGGAGCCTGAGCCCATGTTACTGACTGAATGCAGGCCATCATGGCCCCTAACAGGGACATTGCTTCCCGCAAGGAGGGCGACCCCCCTGCCCGGAGGCGGGTCAGATTCACGCGGCGCAAAAGCTGATATTCCGCAGGAAGGAACTAGGTCTGTCTGGAGGAGGCCAGCAAGACTCCCAAAAATTGACGTCGGGTTGCAGGCACCCGTTCCGATTCCCAAAGATTGGGTACCCATCCCAGGGACTGAAGAATCTCCAATGTGTTGGAGACCTTTGTGCGCAGAAGCGCTGCTGAAGGAGCCACCACCAACATGTCATCTAAATAGGGAAGCATACATATCCCCTGGGTCTGGATGAATGTGATCGCTTCCCCCATGAGTTTGGTAACCTCTGGGGCCGACGAAATCCCAAAGGGCAGCACATTAAGCTGAGAATGGACCGTCCCGCCTGCCCCGGAGATCGTGAATCGCAGAAAGCGCTTGTGGGACGGGTGAATGGGGACATGAGAATACGTGTTCTGGAGGTCCACAACAACCTGGAGTAGCGCCCCTGGCCCTCCTCTCCAGGAGGAACCCGGGGACCCCACACCCGAATCCAACATGTGTCGCAGACCCGACAAGAAAAACCATGCGAGAGTCCCCCTGAGGAAGGGAGAGGACTCGAAGACACGGAGGGGCTGGCTCTCGAATTCCAAGCGTAGACCCTCCCAAACGGTCGAGAGGATCCAAGGGCACAAGGAGATTGCTTGCCACTGTGGCAGAAACCGCAGGAGCCGCCCCGCAATGGGGAAGGCGACCTTGTTTAGGAGCGGCTGGTGATGCCGCTGCTGGGGGAGCAAGATATTACGGGTCTTGTTCCCATACTGGAATGCCCAGTGACCAGACTTACCCTTCCCTTTAGACTGGGAGGGTTGGCTGCGCTCAGGCCAAAAGGACTGCCTCCGAAAGGGCTTCTGTTCCGGGAGACACCTTTTCCAGGATGTCATCCAATGCCCTTTGCAAGGGGAGGCCACACAGCTGGAGCTTAGACGTGAACTCCTCATTCCACCTTGAAAGCCACACTGCCCTGCGAGCTGTGTTAGCCAACACTGCGCACCTGGCGCCAACACGGAACGACTCAGCAGAGGCATCGGCCAGGAAGCCCATAGCACGTCTCAGAAGTGGAATGGAGTCCAAAGCTCCTTCCTGGGAGTACCCTGCAGGATGAATTCTCCCAGCTGGGTGAGCCACTTAAAGAGAGACCTGCTCACATGTAGAGGAAATGTACACCGTTAAAGACATAGCTGCCGCCTCCCAGGATCTTTTGAGGAAACTCTCCATTTTACGAACGAGGGGGTCCTTCAACCGGGAGGAATCTTCAAAAGGCAACGTGGTCTTATATGCTAAGCTTCCCAAATGGAATACTGCCATAGACCTTCATGTTAGAAGTCCCATTGACTTTATAGAGACTTCCATAGAGATTCCCATTGGGTCTCTCATGAGGTCTCCCATCCAGCCCGTGACTGAGGCTCCTGCTGCTTAGCCTCAACAGTGTGTCAAGGGCATGCACAATGGGTTTACAATAGCAGCTGATTGCTACCCTGGCCACCTGGATGTCCACCTTCGGGACCTCCCAGACAAAGTCATCACCCTCCAATCCACTCGGATGGGGTGAGCCGCTTAGCCTTCAGGCCTCTGAACATTTAGTCCTGCACAGAAGAAGGGGATTCCACCACCTCTACTCCCATGGTACAATGGACAGTGTCCACCAATGCACCCCTGGACTCTGTGGAAAAATAGTAGTATCCAGATTCTCGTGTCTGGACAGAGGCAACAGCGGCAATATCCTCGCCGTCCTCTAACGCTGAGCTCTGGCTAGCCTCCATGAGATCCACAGAGTCACAATCCTGGAGCTTCCTCTCTTACGGAGGGGAAGGCCCGGAAGCTGCAGAAAAACCCCGCAGTGCCGAGATAGAAGCCTGCACCTCTTCCCTAATGGATTGGAGCTCCTCAAGCAAGGATGGGGAGTCCATCCTGACAACCCTGTCAGTCATGGCCGACACCTTGTTGTAGGAAGAGGGACATTTGGTGCCGCAGCCACATTATTGCTCCCTTTCACAGATGGCCCTCGTCTCCCTATAGACAAAAAGGGAAGAGAAGGGGGTCCCAGTGTGAGTGCAGGGCTTAAATAACTCTACCCCTTGTGACCACCCCCAGAAACACTTACATGAGCTGGGGGAACGCTGGGCTCTGCAGAAGCAGAGGTGGAAGCCTATCACCTTCCATGTTTAAGGGATCAGCCTTACCTGGGTGTAGCTTCCGGCGGGTACTTATCCAGAAGTACCGTGCCCCCAACGAGGAACACCTGTTCCCTCCCTCCTCCTGGTCACCGGCCGCGGGCAGTAGCGCGCGAAAGTCCTGCTGGGTTCCCTGGAGCCGCGCCCAGCCTGCCACAGCCCTTACAGGAGCCGCCGCCCGAAACCGGAAGTGCCATCCCGGTCCCGGAAGTGCCATCCCCGAAACCGGAAGTGCCATCCCCGAAACCGGAAGTGCCTCCGCGGCACCTCTGATGCATGCCCCAGGGACCGCAGCTGGAGGAGGGAGACGCCGGAGAGCTGAACAGGCCTCCGGCGTTGCAATACACGGCCTGCTTTGCCCCGTAGGACGCAGGAAGGCCGGATGGTCCCACCACGGGAGCCCCGAGAAGGAGGAGGAGGCCGCCCCCGACGTCCATCCCTGGCCCGGCTGTAAGTACACCCCAATGCTGCCTCGGCCTGACAGCACTGGAACCTCTCCATGCCCCAAGGGGGACAGGAAGACACTGGAGTGCGGAGGAAGGGGAGGGGCTTTTAACCTCTCTGTGTTCCTGTCCCCCAATAGGGCGTGGACGACATCCTCCAATGCTGTCGTGGAAGGCGATGGGAGAAATAAACATCACGGGGAAAAAACTTTTAATTGTAATGAAACACAAAAGACATCCCTGGTTCCCATATTTATTTAGCCAAAAGACAAACCCTCCACAGGCCGACACACAGGAATGCTTGGCCACCATGCACAACGCCGAAAAAATTACATTGAATGTGCTCGCAGCATTAGCTGTAATCTCGGATGACCCAAATGAACTGCATCACACACCCGGATCGCAGCTATAAAGTGAGCACTTCTCTTGCTCACTTATGACGAAGTCTACAATCAGAGTCTGTGCCTGTACACTACATGTTTGGTACGGACCCTGAACGGTCCATCACTAATTCAGACCATTTTTCCACTATAACATTTTCGTGTGGCACTCAGTCTTCTTATACAGTTAAGGTTAGAGATACACGAGCGTATGTTCTCTCATGTAAGAGAATCGGCCTGATTTTACTAATGACACTAAGATAAAACTCTGATTAGAGTTTGGCTTGAGCCAAATGTCATTTACTGTGATCCAAGTCTCTTGCATGTGAGAATCTCTCACACAGATAAATATAGGAAAGCATATCATCAAATAGGAGCTCTGAGGTGATGGAACAGAGGAGGATTTTTAGATTCTCCAAAAGTTTATTAATCCCATGTATAAGGCCACAAGGCGTTTTGATATCAAGAGAGCTATCTTCATCAAGTGAACACCTGATGAAGATAGCTATCTTGCTCTTGAAACACATTGTGGGCTTATACATGGGATTAATAAAAGTTTGGAGACTCTAAAAAGCCTCCTCTGTTCCATCACCTCAGAGCTCCTATTTGACCGATTTTATGCTTTCCTATACTACGCTTTACCTGTGAGGGAATATTGTCAAGAGCTGCTCCAGGTGTTGGTTTCTACTTATTCCCCATCCTGAAGGACCTGGGACCACTTTATACAGCCGACGCAGGCAAACAGAACCTGCGGTGACGTACTTCCAGCTTGGTCCGATCACATCACACCACCAGGAAGTGCAGTGGGAGCAGCAGCGTCAGCAGCAAGCGGACCCCAGAGACCAGACCATGGAGGATCACATTCTATAGGCCAGAACCCAGGTTTGTGCAGGGGTGCACAACCCTTCTTGGTGAGTGCCCAATTGGCCCCTTGTTTCTAACCTAATAATATCAGGTTTTTTCACATGCGCTCCCTCTCTTTCTTTGCATCTCACACAGGTGAGGAACAGATGGATAACTTAATTTCTACATCTTCTCCTTTATCTATGTCAGCATATATCTGATTGCACTCAGATGACGTCTGAGTGCAGTCCAATATTTTGCATGCTCTCACAGACTTGTATACGACTGCATCATCTGATATACACTGCCTTTTTTTATGCTGAATCGGCATGAGAACAAAAGCCATGGTCGGCACTGCCCAGGGCATAAGATTGATCCGAGGGCTATCCGACTAAACATCGTCAGTGTTATATGCTGATTTGAGCAAGCTCAAGTCATATCCTGTGAATATGCCACAAATGTACAAGACCCCTCTGACTAAAATAGCAGAGATCAGTGAAATCTTGGGATTCCCTGGTAGAATCCTGAAGGTTGTTGGTTATGTTGGTTGATCTTCAGCTTTTTCAGAAAATCTATTTTCTGCTTTTCAGAAAAAAAAATTCTGCTTTTATGTACTGAGAGGCATGCCGGCGCTATGGCACGTGGCTGGCCTGACTCATATGAGCCTGTTAGACCTGAATGGTACACAAGGAGTTAACTTCCATGTCTGAGTGTGTGTTGACTGTAAGCACTGAAACCTAGCTGTGAGGTCAGCACAGGGCCATTCAGTCTGTGAGTAGAGCTCAGGTCCTAGAGCTGAAATAGCCTGCTGCTGAGCACATGTTGTGGCTGCAGTGTGCTCTGAGGCTGGGAAGTTTATAACAGATTCTGGTTCCTGATATCTGGACTGTCAGAAGACAGTATATGGAGCAGCCATTCACCTGTAAAAGGTAACCTCAGAGACAGGAGGTTGTATACTGACTGTGGTCAGTGACGGGACAGTGTAAATACCTCAGCGGATGTATCTGTGTACCATGCGGGTGTACCCCGCTATTGAGCTGAACTTTGTTTATAATGCCAAAGGTCGGCGCATGTATAATTTGCACCATAAGGTTTATGCTGCCTTTCAATAAACCAGCTGGACTTATTAACTAGAAGAGACTATTTTGTACGTGGTTTGGTGCTGCCAAGCGTGTCCCCCAGGGTGCACTACCTCACAGTACATATTGACTAGTCAGGATCGCAACATATTTTCCAGGGATTTCTTCATAGTAAAAAAGTTGTAAGCAATAAGGTGAAAAAGTGGTAAGAGTGGTGAGGGTTACCTGATGTACATATAGCCAGGGGTGAACCTAGCCTCTCTGCTGCCTGAGGCGAACTACAGAACGGCGCCCCCCCCCCCCCCACCTCAAGGATGTCAGCGCCATCACACACACATAGAAGAACCACAGAAGAATCCAGAACAAGGGTTATTAATGGCAATGGCGGCTTGGCACAACCTACAGACACACAATAATGGCGGCAGAGCGGTGCTCCTGTAGCTGACACAGTCCTGCATCCTTATAGCACAGGAGGCAGCACTGATTGCAATCTATTATCTCTGGTACATGCCTACAAAACTCTGGGCAGCTCCAATGTGGTGCTGCCTGGCACCGACTAGTCAGACATGTCCACCATGCCCCATCATCCACACACCACAGGTAACGATCTGCAGTCTAAGCATCAACAAGCCGCCACCACACTAAGGCTACCTTCACATTTGCGTTCCCCTCCGCAGCGTTCTGTGGAGGGGATCCACAATGTGACCGCAGCACCGCAAGCCCCTATCTTTATAATGGGAGCGCACGGTGCTGTGCTTGACTGCGTATGACCATGCGCACCCATTCACTGCCATATGTTGCATTTCTGGTGTGGACGAGACTGGGTGATTTGTGCGCAAGCATCCACCTGCGCATAGATCACATATGGCAGTGAATGGGTGCGCACAGTCATACGCAGTCAAGCGCAGCACCGTGCGCTCCCATTATAAAGATAGGGGCTTGCGGCGCTGCGGTCACATTGCAGATCCCCTCCACAGAACGCTGCGGAGGGGAACGCAAATGTGAAGGCACCCTAAACTGGTAAAATTTCCCAACAGACCATGCCTCCTCCCGGAATACTTAGCCAATCACAAGTGCTGCACATGGGGCTATTCAGAGTTAATAGCAGGTGCCGAACAAGTGGGTTAAGGAAGGGATGTGGGAGCGGAAAGGGGGACAAGCAGTGCACGCGCCATGATAATTTAGAGGCCTGCAGTCACCTAGACTTTCATCTGAAACCTGGACAGGCCCTTTAATTATGATATTAAACACCTCAGCCCACTTCTAACAATGTGTAACATACTCCAGCAGTCACTGTACCTGTAAGTGTAAAAAATAAGCATATGGATGATTGGTCAAATGACGTCTACTCAGACCACGGGAGGGGGGGGGGCGCGCCAAGCTGAACTCTTGCCCCGGGCGCCAGAAAACCTAGATACACCTCTGCTCCTGGGTGCACATGCATACAGTGCAGGGTTACTCCTGGGTGCACATGTCTACAGTGCAGGGTCACTCCTGGGCGCACACGTGTACAGTGCAGGGACACTCCTGGGCGCCCACGTGTACAGTGCAGGGACACTCCTGGGCGCCCACGTGTACAGGGCAGGGACACTCCTGGGCGCACACGTGTACAGTGCAGGGACACTCCTGGGCGCACACGTGTACAGTGCAGGGACACTCCTGGGCGCACATGTGTACAGTGCAGGGACACTCCTGGGCGCACATGTGTACAGTGCAGGGACACTCCTGGGCGCACATGTGTACAGTGCAGGGACACTCCTGGGCGCACATGTGTACAGTGCAGGGAAACTCCTGGGCACATATGTGTACAGTGCAGGGACACTCCTGGGCACATATGTGTACAGTGCAGGGACACTCCTGGGCACATATGTGTACAGTGCAGGGACACTCCTGGGCACATATGTGTACAGTGCAGGGTCACTCCTGGGCACATATGTGTACAGTGCAGGGTCACTCCTGGGCACATATGTGTACAGTGCAGGGTCACTCCTGGGCACATATGTGTACAGTGCAGGGTCACTCCTGGGCACATATGTGTACAGTGCAGGGTCACTCCTGGGCACATATGTGTACAGTGCAGGGACACTCCTGGGCACATATGTGTACAGTGCAGGGACACTCCTGGGCACATATGTGTACAGTGCAGGGTCACTCCTGGGCACATATGTGTACAGTGCAGGGACACTCCTGGGCACATATGTGTACAGTGCAGGGACACTCCTGGGCACATATGTGTACAGTGCAGGGACACTCCTGGGCACATATGTGTACAGTGCAGGGACACTCCTGGGCACATATGTGTACAGTGCAGGGACACTCCTGGGCACATATGTGTACAGTGCAGGGTCACTCCTGGGCACATATGTGTACAGTGCAGGGACACTCCTGGGCACATATGTGTACAGTGCAGGGTCACTCCTGGGCACATATGTGTACAGTGCAGGGTCACTCCTGGGCACATATGTGTACAGTGCAGGGACACTCCTGGGCACATATGTGTACAGTGCAGGGACACTCCTGGGCACATATGTGTACAGTGCAGGGTCACTCCTGGGCACATATGTGTACAGTGCAGGGTCACTCCTGGGCACATGTGTACAGTGCAGGGACACTCCTGGGCACATATGTGTACAGTGCAGGGTCACTCCTGGGCACATATGTGTACAGTGCAGGGTCACTCCTGGGCACATATGTGTACAGTGCAGGGTCACTCCTGGGCACATATGTGTACAGTGCAGGGTCACTCCTGGGCACATATGTGTACAGTGCAGGGTCACTCCTGGGCACATGTGTACAGTGCAGGGACACTCCTGGGCACATATGTGTACAGTGCAGGGTCACTCCTGGGCACATATGTGTACAGTGCAGGCTCACTCCTGGGCACATATGTGTACAGTGCAGGGTCACTCCTGGGCACATATGTGTACAGTGCAGGGTCACTCCTGGGCACATATGTGTACAGTGCAGGGTCACTCCTGGGCACATGTGTACAGTGCAGGGACACTCCTGGGCACATATGTGTACAGTGCAGGGTCACTCCTGGGCACATATGTGTACAGTGCAGGGTCACTCCTGGGCACATATGTGTACAGTGCAGGGTCACTCCTGGGCACATATGTGTACAGTGCAGGGACACTCCTGGGCACATATGTGTACAGTGCAGGGACACTCCTGGGCACATATGTGTACAGTGCAGCTCCTCTCACCCCCTCTCTCCTTCCAGCTCCTCTGTCCTTGCAGCTCCTCTCACCCCCTCTCTCTCCTTTCTCCTTACAGCTCCTCTGACCTCCTCTCTCTCCTGACACCCCCTCTCACCTCCTCTTTCCTTCCAGCTCCTCTCTTCTCAGACCCCCTAATTGCATCCCTCTCCCCTCCTCTCCTTGCAGCTTCTAATCGCACCCTCTCTCTCCTGCCAGCTCCTCTCTCCTCCGCTTTCCTCTCACCTCCTTCTTCTCGCATCCCCTCTCTCCTTCAGGGATCTCTCTCCTCCGCTCCCCTTGCAGCTCCGGCCTCCTCCAGCATGTGTCCCGCGCTCTGCCCTGCGGGACACTCACTGATGACGTAACCGCCCTCTCCGTGCAGAGCAGAGCTGCAGGGGGGCGGGAGATATGAAAGCAGACAGCGGCCGGCGTGCTGCACTGCTTTAGTATATATCGGGGGCGGCGGCCGCGGCTCCCATGCCAGTAACTATCTGCAGGGAACCTGCCACCTTGCCGCCCCCTGTATGCCGCCGCCTGAGCAAACACTTCATATTGGCTCATGGTTAATGCGGCCCTGCATATAGCACATAATAGCCCAAAAATTCATGAGCCTGTAAATGAAGCATGTAAACTCCATTGTTGGTACCTACGCAAACTATTTATTGCCATAAATGCACAAGTTTGAAATAACCCTTTAAAAGGGTTGTCCCATTGGAAATGTACATATTCGTAGGATATGGCATTCATGTTCAATAAATAAGATTCTTGAGACATAGATGTCATGTACATTCTACTGTATGGATGGTCTACTATAAATCTCATATCATAATGTTAGGAGGATATTTAAGTATATGTATGTACAAAAAGGAAGTGAATAACCCAAAAAAGAATATAATACAAATACAATGTCTTAATACACACAAGAAAAAATGGAAAGTGTGCCACAGTAGGGATACTGCACCCACATCAGAGCGTGCAGTATTCCTGTCACTGGGGAGGGCGAAGTCAACCTGAGGCTATCTTCTCTGCATCCATACACCTAAAATAGGGGACCTTTTGCTTAACCCGTCGCTAGGGAACCAGTCCCGGTGGGAGGAGTGTTAGAGTAGAAGGAGCGGGAACAGAAACAGACAGATCTAGTCTAGTCTGAGGAGCGAAGCAAGGAGTGAGCCCTAAAGGGGTCTGCCAGTGAGGGTGCCTAAAAGGAATGATGAAAAGATATATCTGGGCACACCTCAATTTCTCATGAAAAAATGCGGATCACACAATGTGTCAAAGGTTAAGTGTTGTTTGTTTTTTTATTGCCACACCATTTCCAAACACCAAATATCACCAACGTTTCGGCCTCTTACATAGACCTTTATCAAAGTTTCTGATTATACAAAAAATAAACAAGTAATATGTATTAGCATCATACATCATATAACAAACATAATTGTTGACCAGATTGGGACTAGTGCCCGTGCGAAGCTTATGGTGGACTGTGGTCTGTGGCAATATGAAACCGAATGTAATTTTATGAAGACGGGAGTGCCCGATGGTCATGGAAAAGTTGTGGGTATACAAAACTCAAATCAAGATAGGAATGGGGAATAAGTGAAGACCAAAAGTAGAAGAGAAACGGGAAACTGAGTGTCACATGTAGAAGAAAGAATGAGGATATACAAGTAGAAAAAAAGGGTCAAAGGAACACATAGATAAATTACCAGTGTTGGAACAGGTGGGGGTTCCAAACAGAACTAGAAAGGAGAAAGCGAATCCACTGCAAACGTGGATGCACGCCTTAGGATACCTAGGATAAAGTACAAGGAATATAAGCCAGGAATCTGTACTCTAAAAAAACAAGGAAACTGGCGCAAGTGTCACCAAGGTTGAAAAAGAAATGGAAGGAGACCTCCCTAGAAAGAATCACAGGAAAAACCTAGGGAAGGAGAACAAAAATACAGAAAGAATAGTCACAAAGACGGGAAAAGAGCCAAAACTCATAAGACTATGTAAACGATAGAAAAGAGAGGGAACACCTCACAGGGTAATATCAAGACCTCAGGTTCCACTAAGGACAATAACACCTGCTGTATAAATCCAAAGATTGAAGAAAACACCAGAAACAGGCACTGGTAAATATGCTATAAATGGACAAAAAATATTTTATATGTAATATGCAATACACTACAGTTGCCCATACTCTCAAGAGGACTCTAAGGCTATGGGTCAAGATATGAGGTGGGACCAACCCCCACACTCAATGTGGACACAGGAGGGAAAAGAGCAAACTGTCATAATAAAGTTCTCAATATGTATCCATGTTACCTTATGTGTGAGGCAAGGCTCAAAGGGAACACCTAGGAGACATGGAGTGAAGAGTCAGGCTCAATCAGGCAGTTAGGATGATAGGATGTGCAGGCAGACATCAGGAGCCCAAAGAACGAGGAAATAACTTACATGTGGTCTGTGGCAGTGAAGCGGCGGTGTGCGGGGAACGCAGAGCCGGCGCCTGTTTATGACAGGCGAGGAGGCATATCTAATATGACGCCTATCCGGTCCGTGGACCGCAAATGGAACGCACGAGTGGCGCATGCGCATAAAGAGGCATGTATAGCGCATGCGTGATCAAAAGGATGAGAGAATGTATTGAGCAAAGTGCTATAAGGTGCCAGGGATTCCGGTCAGGACGTGCTGGTGCTCTGTGCAGATAGATGATCCATAAAAAGCGTTCAGTAATGCATCTAGAACATGAAATGAGACATCAATTAGTACCAATACAAAAAATGATCATCATTCAGACTTGTGATGTTGATGATGATTCCTGTTCCAACACTGGTAATTTATCTATGTGTTCCTTTGACCCTTTTTTTTCCACTTGTATATCCTCATTCTTTCTTCTACATGTGACACTCAGTTTCCCGTTTCTCTTCTACTTGTGGTCTTCACTTATTCCCCATTCCTATCTTGATTTGAGTTTTGTATACCCACAACTTTTCCATGACCATCGGGCACTCCCGTCTTCATAAAATTACATTCGGTTTCACATTGCCACAGACCACAGTCCACCATAAGCTTCGCACGGGCACTAGTCCCAATCTGGTCAACAATTATGTTTGTTATGTGATGTATGATGCTAATACATATTACTTGTTTATTTTTTGTATAATCAGAAACCTTGATAAAGGCCTACGTAAGAGGCGAAAACGTTGGTGATATTTGGTGTTTGGACATGGTGTGGCAATAAAAAAACAAACAACACTTAACCTTTGACACATTGTGTGATCCGCATTTTTCATGAGAAATTGAGGTGTGCCCAGATATATCTTTTCGTTATATGCACATTTTTCTGGCAGCAACCGTGGACAAAAAAACTGTGAGCCTATCTTTACCACATTTCCTAAAATGAATGATGACCCAGGAAAGAAGGAGGAAACCCAGTGCCAGACCACCGGACAGGTGTGGGGGAATCCTAGTCCACAAAGGAGAACCGGCTCCGAGACGCTGTATAGGTGAGTTGATCCCTGAGCCGTCAACACCGGCCGGTCAATGGCCTATCCATCAGCCCTAACCCCCCTCCCCGTTCAGAATGTGCAGCCCCACCAGGGACACCAAACCAGGTTGGGCCCCTTAGAAGAGAAGAAGGGTACCTCATAGCACTCAACGGGCCTGGTAGACAAACGGGCTGTGCAGGGCAGTGTAAGGATAGTGAGGAGGTGCAAGTGAAGGCAGCAGGACAAGAGAAAGACAGCAGAAGGTACACTACGAGAGCCTCAAAGAGACTTTATCTTCCTCAGTGACTACCCGGCCAGCTACCCGCTAAAGAACTGTGTAACTGTGAACCTGATCCATGCACTTTTACAAGTAAACACCCGTACAGAGTCCATAAGCCTCCAGTGTCTTGATTCTACCTTCATCTCATCCCAACCCCGGGGACCCCACTCCGCCTGCGGGGAGCTATACCATCCAGCTGCCCGACCATCATCCCAGGAGGCCCCCGGCAGCGCTGGTGTCATCACCAGAAACCACAGGTGGCGTCACGAGACTCTTATTATTTCTCCACTTAATTTCCCCCTTTTTAACAAGTGACCCCAGGGTACGGGTCCGGGCAGGCCACCCGTGACATCCCCCGTAACAGTAAAATGACCGGATACTGAGTTCCCACAGATCCCTGGGCGGGTCAAATACATGAAAGTTCATGAAGAAACATATCAGAAAAATAGGCAATATATAATATATGAATAAGGATCAGATTTTATTAGACTCGAAATGCCTTAGTTTTTCATCATGTTTTATGTTTCAAATGTTTTTTATCCCTGGTTTTAAAATGAATGACTAAAAATGTACTTTTTTCCTTTGGCGACGGGTTTCTGAGTTGATGCTGGATTTCTTACTTACTATGCTGCCGTCAAAGCATTATTATTATTAAGTGGTGTTGTAATCTCTAAATAGATAGACATATTTTATATTCCATATGTATAATATATAGCAAAATGTAATGATTAAACATATTAAGTAGTATTAAATAAGTATATTACTACTGGAATCTTAAATAAGCTGCATAAATCATACATACCATGAAATAAATGACAACACGTGTAAAAACCCTAGCCTTGAACACACGTTTCGCTCAAGACTTCCTCAAGGAGTGACTCGCCCAATACCAGGAAGGATCAAAAAGAAAGCAGCTTTATTTAAAACTTGGCAAAACAAAAAGTGTGTTAAAAACGCAATAAAAACTGATGTAAAAAAGTGCAAGTAACCTAATACTGTGATTCCCGAAATTAAGACGTCCCCTGAAAATAAAACCTAGTAGAGGTTTTGCTGGGTTGCTAAATGTAAGGCCTCTCATGAAAGTAAGACTTATGGTACCTTTACACGCAGCTACAGGTAACAGGTTTTCCACAGGTAACTTACTGGCTGTAGTGAAATCATGGAGACATAGTTCCATTTGTACACAGCAACAAGATAGAACCATGTCTCCATGATTTCACTGCAGCCAGTAAGTTACCTGTGGAAAACCTGTTACCTGTAGCTGCGTGTAAAGGTACCATTAGGCTACTTTCACACTGGCGTTTATTTTAAAATGTGGCAGATCCGGCAGATTTACCCCATCTGCCGCCTAACGGCTGCACTTGCGACACTGATCCAGCAAGCCCATGCATTGTCTATGGGGCTTGCGGTCAGGTGCATCAAGTGCAGTTTCGCCGGTTGCGGCAGATGTGGCACTTGTGGCCGTGAAAAAAAATGCGGTCAGTTTTTTTCACGACTGCAACTACCACATCTACCGCAAACGGCAAAACCGCACTTGCTGCAAGCCCCATAGACAATACACGGGGCTTGCCATAAGTGCGCCGCAAGTGCAGCCGTTAGGCGACAGATGCAGCAGATGGGGTAAATCTGCCGGATCTGCCGCATTTTACAATAAACGCCAGTGTGAAAGGGGCCTTAGCAAAGCTTTTGTTCAGAAGTATGCCCACTGAACAGAACACCAGGGCAGGCAGCTATAATTCCTTTCAGCCCTTTGCCATTGTCCATTACCTTCACTGCCCGTTGCACAGAAGCTGTGTGCAGGACATGAAGACCGTAGCTTGCCGCCAACCCCTATGTTCCTTTCCAAGGCTGTCACTTGTAACTATGCAGGCAAGGCATTCCCGTTGTCCCCTACCATCAGATGTAGAGCTGCACACAGTCTGCCATTATCCCATTGCCTGCTGCCATACTGTATGCTGTCCCTGCTGTGCTGTACGAGTGTACTGTGGTGAGCTCCCCCTGATGGCCTGATGGCCTGATGCCGCCATACCGTACACTCTTTCCCTGCTATGATGAGCTCCTCGTGGTAGTTGAAAGCTGCAATACCTTCCCTGCTGTAAAAGTGGTCCAGGAGCTGCTGTGGGAGATCGGTACAGTCTCCAGACAGTGTGTGGAAGATCATTAGCATTTCCAGATCCTGTGTGGGAGATCATTACAATCTGCAGACACTGTGTGGGAGCCAGGTACTTTACAGCCCTTATTTTTTGTGGCCCTATGTGTGAGTCAGGCAACCAGTGTGTCGCTTTGATTCTTTAGGGGGGGGGTCTGCTTTTCTATTGGAGAGTCTAAAGTACAAGAAATAAACAGTGCTGGTATATTTTTACCTATACATAATAAATGTTAATTTCTTTGTTCAACAATAATTGAGAATTCTTCTTCATGGAAAAATAAAGCATTCCCTGAAAATAAGACAGAGGCTAAGGTCAGACTTGGTTTTGGACCCACGTTTCCAGGCAGCGCCAATACCGGACAGCGTTAACGTGGGCCCCATAGAAATCCGTTGTGTACCTTAGTTGCAGCTGCACACAGAGCTGCAGGACGGACTCTTTTCCTCAGCGCACAGGAAAACGCTGCAGGTAGGGCACCCCCTGCAGCTCTGTGTGCAGCTGCAACTAAGGTACACAACAGGTTTCTATGGGGCCCCGTTTCCAGGCAGCACTTGCCATTAATGCTGTCCGGTATTAGCGCTGCCTGGAAACGTGGGTATAAATCCAAGTCTGACCCCAGCCATAGCGGCAGCGCATCTTTGGGAGCAAAGATTAATAGAAGTCACTGTCTTATTTTTGGGGAGACAGGGTAGGTGGAGAAAATCTACAACATTCAAAGCTACAACACTAAAAACAACACTATATAATTTTGGATCTGAAATGATTTCTACTTTTTCAGGAGACATACAATCTGTACATTCGCAGCTGTTTTTATAAAATCAACATTTGAAGCCTTTTTTATGTTACTTTTCCCAATAATACTTTTTCCTATGACAAAGTAAAAATTTTGAAATTTGTTTTCAACATAGATGTTTTTTGCATTTTGAAGCAGGTCGGTATTTGCATACCCTACTACTTCTGGAAATGACATTTTTTTTTAAAAGCATTTGTTTTTGCTGAGTGCTACATAGATTATCCATCGAGTACTTTTTTCCCCGTCACCTTCTGGCCCCACTTTTGCATTAAACAACTTGTCTAATTTGCATATTCATGATGCTAGATGTAGAATACAGTTCCCGCTTTGTGGTTTGATGCCTCAATTAGTTCAGACGTCTCTTTGCAGGTCGTCTGTGCAACAATATTTTTTTAAGGCAATGGTTTTTTGGTTCCCTTTTTTTCTCTTCCATTAAGTTTAAGGTGCAGATTGCATTTACTCTGTTTAATACCGATTTACGAAACTGCTGTAAATACGGTGAATTGGTTAATGACAGATAACTGTACAATGGGTTTTCTTTTTAATATGCAGACTTAATAAAAAAAAGAAGATATATTGTTATTCCATATTTATTTTTGGCTGCTGACTTCTTGAACTTTCTTTTGCAACTTTACTTAAACAAATTTGGAAGATTTTCATTTCTGGTCTCTTTCTTTCTATCTCTATTTTCTCTATTTATTGTATTTTTTGTGTATTTGAGATATTTTAGAACAGAGGTGTTTGAAATGCTGAGGGTATGAATACTTTAATAGTCTACAATGCAATTGTCATGAGTTAAACTGAGAGAGTCCTGTTGCTGGTAGCCCAGTTGTGTTTTCTACTGTGGAGCAAAACCCTGTACAGTACTCTCCAAAAATATAATTGTTTCCACCTTGGAGTAGAGAATTGTACTACAGTCCATAAAAAGGGAATGATGTGGTAACAGAGGGTGGGCAGTTCTGTGTTAGGGCTAAACCCAGAGATCCCCTATTCGGGCATAGTTTGCCCTTCATTAAAGCTATAACAAATATGCATTTAAATAACGGTAGAGGTCTAAAGCCTCCGTAACACTAATCGAGATTGCTGCAAAGTCACAAGTTTGGTGACGCAACAGCGACCTCGCCAGCGATCTCGCTATGTCTGACACTTAGCAGCGATCAGGCCCCTGCTGTGAGATCGCTGGTCATGTCAGAGTCGCTTGGACCATTTTTTGATCTTTGGGTCCCCGCTGGGCAGTGTGCATCGCTGTGAGGCGGTCGACAGGGTAGGGGGTACTCGGGTACCGGGGCTGATGGCGACTTGGATGGGGGATCGCGGCTGATCGGTTCCTGATCCAGTGCCCTGGACCCTCAATGGCGGGGAAGGTGGGGGATGATGGTGGTGAAGGGGATTGGTTACGTGACGCCACCTGTGGTACCTGGTAACAATGATACCAGCCTGCAGCCGGCCGCTGCGGTGATGGAGGTGCAGCTCAGTGTAGTACAGCTCACCGCAGGTAGAGCTTTATCTCAAGGCAGCGGGATGGATGAGGGGAGTGGTAGTAGCGTCTCTGCGGTTAATGCTGTGGATGGCGGCGGTTAAATAGGCACATGCACACACAGTAGTCTGTTTCAGTACCTTTTACTGATGATGGATAACAGGTACAGTCCAGAGAATTAACCCGGTCCCCGATGCAATTTGGGACTTTCACTTTGGAGAGTTGTGAGGCCTCCTCTGTCACTGTGTATGATGGTTTGGGGTAAGTCCTGCCTGTAACTGAACTCACCGCTCCTTCTTCCTCTCAGGGCTTTACTCTATCACTGACAATGAGGTCCTTCTGCAGGGTCCCTATTCCTCCTTTGGCCCCTGATCCTGTGTTTAGTCAGTTTTGAGTGTCTCTTTCTAGTTACCTCAGGGGGATTTGGTCCTCCTGGTGCAGTGAGGACTCCGGTGTCCGGGTGAGCTACAGGGAAACCAGGTTTTTTCCCTCCTTTAATTCTCCTATTTCTCCACTGGCCTCCGACCCTCTCCCAAGGGTGCAGCACAGCTGGGTCAGTGTTCCCTGGTCCTGGGCCTGGATCGTTCCCAGCGACCAGCTCCTCACTCCTGCTCTCTTCACTGCCTGTCTTGAACTAACTGCTTCAGACTGGACCAACTGACTCCTCCCCTCAGGCCTGGATCTTTTAAAGGGGATCTGGCTTAAGCCAGCCAGTAGAGCTCCCCCTTCAGGTCTGGGGTGGAAGGTGTTGTGTGCTGTGTGTACCAAGGTGTAAATCCCTCTTTACACCAGTGGATCTTGTGTGGATCTGCAGGGGTGCCACAGCTGTGTTTGACAGGGACAACAACCAACGACCTCAATACTACATGTCTGAGAAACAGGGTGCCAATGACCTCCATATCATTCTGGATCGTTGTTGCGTCGCTGGTGAGACTTGACTGTTTGACATCTCACCAACGATCTCATCAGCGACGTACCAGTGATCCCTACCAGGTCGTATCGCTGTCGGGATCACTGGTGCGTCGCCAAGTGTGACGGTACCCTTAGTGATAAATGTGTTCCTTGTGGAGAGTGACATGCCTGACTTGCCAGTGTAAAGAGGCTGAAAAGCCATGTAATGCTCCTCTTGGAAAATAAAAATGCAACTTATCTGTTCAGAGAGGAAGAGTACTTGAACTCTAGTACCACCTAATGGAAGTAGTTGTGTTACTGCTCTGTGTTTGCTCATTTACCTTCCCAACACCTTTCTTCGGTTGGTGAGAGGTTTCCTTTGCTTTCATGTATTGTTTCCTTTTTTCCCCCTTGTGCACATGACTTAGGTTTTCTTAACTTGCATCCCTGTCTACCTCTGCACACTTTCCCTTTGTGTAGTTGTGCATAGCGGCATCCTCTCTGGTTCCTCAGGAAGAAATAGAAACAGTTTGAGGCCTTAAAGGGAGCCAGGTTCAAGCTGTGTTTTTTAGTTGTATATACTAGTATGTACAGGAACTAGTAGGGTGGGTGTTGCTGCAGTTTTATAGACATTATTTGGCCCTCTACCGGTTTTTGAGTAGGTACCTGCATGACATTCCAGCTTTTTATAGCCATACCATTTTTAGGTCGAAAACGTTTGGCTGAAAGCTCCAAATCCACAATATTAACTATGAGTTAAAATATTCTGGAGTTTATAGTAAATGTTTTATTATTGAATATTAATAAATAACGCCAAGCTCCTATGAATTGGGCTGCCAGTAGGTCTGCATCTATGCAGGGGTCTTGGAGCTCTGTATCAAAATATTTTTTTTTTTAAGTTAATAACGTTCATGAATCTTTTTAACTTTGTTCCATGGGGTCCACTATAGGCAATATTTGGATACACAGTG
Source organism: Allobates femoralis (assembly GCA_033576535.1). Lineage (NCBI taxonomy): Eukaryota > Metazoa > Chordata > Amphibia > Anura > Aromobatidae > Allobates > Allobates femoralis. The sequence continues at coordinate 551,958,771 of JARQOC010000001.1, read as the reverse complement.
CTTTAAAAATATCATTATACCATGGATTTAGAAAAAAGACCCATCTTCGTGGCAACAGAACTAAGAAGTTGCCTCCTATAAGAAAACATTCCTTCATAAAATAAAACAGAGCATTACCCAGCACCAGTCATCAACACAGCTTTGGTCTCTGCTGCTTATCTACAGCACTGATATCACATTGACAGTACTGCAGCAGAGATGAGCAGATCACTTGGCGCTACCCCAGTTTAGGTCAGTGCAATCCCAGCACAACACCATTCTAGGAGCTGCGCAAATGTCTTCTTTTTCGCCAGCCCTGCCTATCCTGGCCTGTCTATCGCCAAGCCTAGGACTGCAGAGGGTAAGGAAATTTGCACAATTCCTTTCAGTGGCTAGAGCATTGACCTGGATCGTGGACTGTATGAAGTGATCGGGTCATCTCTGCATTGCAGCTAGGCACGGGCAGCATTTTTGAGCCCAATGGTTGGCTGCAGCATTGCCAACATGATGTCAGTGCTGCAGACAAACAGTACGTTGGTGCTAAGCTCGGGAGTGTTAGTCACAGGTTTAATCTGTTATGGCTACCACAATGTATAAAACAAGGTTTTGTAAAGGGGAATAACCTCTTTAACGCCACTTTACAGACATGGTAAACCTTTCTCCACATTCCTCAAACTTTTCCTTGGCAAACTATGTTTCATCTATAAGATTAACTGGGTTGATATCTCACTTCTCACTAGTAAAACGTTTTTTGACACATGGAACTGTAAAGCCAGTTAGTGGCAAATTAACCATGAAGGAGCCAGGAATGTATTCTAATGAGAGACACCGGTGTTACATAAGATGTACTTTTTCCCCTTTTTGTAAATTCTATATAACTATTAATTTATGTAAGAATTATTTATCTGATCTACCTAATGATCTGTCTTGATTATTGGCTACATAATCACCTCTGTTCTCTCATTCCACGATTCTCTTAATATTTGAAAACTAAGTAAAACATCTAAAAATAAAATTAACAGAACAAAACAAAACTAACCACTATACGCCATAACGTACATTGTACATAGCAGGCAAAAACGGGTTAAGTTAGTCAATAAATACAACACAAAATAATCTGCTGACCCATGTTTTGCTGAAACTAAGCTTCTTGTTCACTGTTGTGAAGTAAAAGCATAAAGTACCTGAAGGCCTCATTCAGATGAGAGCTTATTGATCACTTGAAAAAACATGTACTCGTAAAGGATTCCACATCTATCACTTGAAGGACGTTACAGAGGATACAATGGAGGCATGGATCTGACAGGATGTGATATTATGTGACCTTAGAAAAGTGATTAAAAAATATTTTCATGAAAATAACTCTGGTTTGAAGTCATGTTGGAGGTGATTAGAGATAAAGGAACCTTTTGAAGTTTCGGTTCGGCTCAGTTCGCCAAATAAAACGGCGAACAATTCGATGAACTTCCAAACCCCATTCAAAGTAATGGGAGGCAAAATCAATGGACTAGAAAACACCTTCAAAGTGGCCCAAAAGCTGTCAAACATAGCTCAAATCATTTTACAGTGGAACCCCACTGTTTTGGCACAGACATTAGTTTTATAGATTAATAATAATAATAAACATTATTTGTATAACACCAACATATTCCGCAGTGCTTTACAATTCAGAAGTTCATATATAAACAGTCATAAATAACAGGTATAAAATAAATACAATATTTAAACCAAAATAATGACGGCCCTGCTCATAACAACTTACAATCTACAATGAGGTGTGGGTGACACAAATTGCAGGTGTTTATTTATAACTAGATGGCGGCCCGATTCTAAAGAATCGGGTAGTCTAGAATCCATATATAGTTTATTTACTAATAGTTAGGGGAGTGCGGTGAAATGAATTGTGTGTATACGGTGGCTCAGTGGTTAGCACTGTATATAGTGGATCAGTGGTTAGCACTGTATATGGTGGCTCAGTGGTTAGCACTGTATACGGTGGCTCAGTGGTTGGCACTGTATATGGTGGCTCAGTGGTTAGCACTGTATATGGTGGCTCAGTGGTTAGCACTGTATATGGTGGCTCAGTGGTTGGCACTGTATATGGTGGCTCAGTGGTTAGCACTGTATATGGTGGCTCAGTGGTTAGCACTGTATATGGTGGCTCAGTGGTTGGCACTGTATATGGTGGCTCAGTGGTTGGCACTGTATATGGTGGCTCAGTGGTTGGCACTGTATATGGTGGCTCAGTGGTTGGCACTGTATACGGTGGATCAGTGGTTAGCACTGTATACGGTGGCTCAGTGGTTAGCACTGTATGGTGGCTCAGTGGTTAGCACTGTATACGGTGGCTCAGTGGGTAGCACTGTATGGTGGCTCAGTGGTTAAGACTGTATATGGTGGCTCAGTGGTTAGCACTGTATACGGTGGCTCAGTGGTTAGCACTGTATACGGTGGCTCAGTGGTTAGCACTGTATATGGTGGCTCAGTGGTTAGCACTGTATGGTGGCTCAGTGGTTAACACTGTATATGGTGGCTCAGTGGGTAGCACTGTATGGTGGCTCAGTGGTTAAGACTGTATATGGTGGCTCAGTGGTTAGCACTGTATACGGTGGCTCAGTGGTTAGCACTGTATATGGTGGCTCAGTGGTTAGCACTGTATATGGGGGCTCAGTGGTTAGCACTGTATGGAGGCTCAGTGGTTAGCACTGTATATGGTGGCTCAGTGGTTAGCACTGTATATGGTGGCTCAGTGGTTAGCACTGTATATGGTAACTCAGTGGTTAGCACTGTATATGGTGGCTCAGTGGTTAGCACTGTATACGGTGGCTCAGTGGTTAGCACTGTATTGTGGCTCAGTGGTTAGCACTGTATACGGTGGCTCAGTGGTTAGCACTGTATATGGTGGCTCAGTGGTTAGCACTGTATACGGTGGCTCAGTGGTTAGCACTGTATATGGTGGCTGAGTGGTTAGCACTGTATACGGTGGCTCAGTGGTTAGCACTGTATATGGTGGCTCAGTGGTTGCCACTGTATATGGTGGCTCAGTGGTTAGCACTGTATACGGTGGCTCAGTGGTTGGCACTGTATATGGTGGCTCAGTGGTTAGCACTGTATACGGTGGCTCAGTGGTTGGCACTGTATATGGTGGCTCAGTGGTTGGCACTGTATATGGTGGCTCAGTGGTTGGCACTGTATACGGTGGCTCAGTGGTTAGCACTGTATACGCTGGCTCAGTGGTTATCACTGTATATGGTGGCTCAGTGGTTGGCACTGTATACGGTGGCTCAGTGGTTAGCACTGTATACGGTGGCTCGGTGGTTAGCACTGTATGGTGGCTCAGTGGTTAGCACTGTATGGTGGCTGAGTGGTTAGCACTGTATATAGTGGATCAGTGGTTAGCACTGTATATGGTGGCTCTGTGGTCAGCAGAGGACGGCGGCTCTGTGGTCAGCAGAGGATGGCGGCTCTGTGGTCAGCAGAGGACGGCGGCTCTGTGGTCAGCAGAGGACGGCGGCTCTGTGGTCAGCAGAGGACGGCGGCTCTGTGATCAGCAGAGGACGGCGGCTCTGTGGTCAGCAGAGGGCGGTTCCGTGATCAGCAGAGGACGGCAGCTCTGTGATCAGCAGAGGAGGGTGGCTCTGTGGTCAGCAGAGGACAGCGGCAGAGTGATCAGCGCAGGAAGGAGGCAGAGTGATCAGCGCAGGAAGTAGGCAGAGTGATCAGCGCAGGAAGGAGGCAGAGTGATCAGCGCAGGAAGGAGGCAGAGTGATCAGCACAGGAAGGAGGCAGAGTGGTGAGCGCAGGACGGCGGCTCTGTGGTCAGCAGAGGACGGTGGCTCTGTGGTCAGCAGAGAATGGCGGCTCCGTGGTCAGCGCAGGAAGGAGGCAGAGTGGTCAGCGCAGGAAGGAGGCAGAGTGGTGAGTGCAGGAAGGAGGCAGAGTGGTGAGCGCAGGAAGGAGGCAGAGTGGTAAGCAGAGGACGGCGGCTGTGTGGTCAGCAGAGGACGGCGGCTGTGTGGTCAGCAGAGGACGGCGGCTGTGTGGTCAGCAGAGGACGGCGGCTGTGTGGTCAGCAGAGTATGGCGGCTGTGTGGTCAGCAGAGTACGGCGGCTCTGTGGTCAGCGCAGGAAGGAAGCAGAGTGGTCAGCACAGGAAGGAGGCAGAGTGGTGAGCGCAGGAAGGAGGCAGAGTGGTGAGCGCAGGACGGCGGCTCTATGGTCAGCAGAGGACGGCGGCAGAGTGATCAGCGCAGGAAGGAGGCAGAGTGATCAGCGCAGGAAGGAGGCAGAGTGATCAGCGCAGGAAGGAGGCAGAGTGGGTGAGCGCAGAACAGCGGCTCTGTGGTCAGCAGAGGAGGGCGGGTCTGTGGTCAGCAGAGGACGGGGGCTCTGTGGTCAGCAGAGGAAGGGGGCTCTGTGGTCAGCAGAGGACGGGGACTCTGTGGTCAGCAGAGGACGGGGGCTCTGTGGTCAGCAGAGGACGGGGGCTCTGTGGTCAGCAGAGGACGGCGGCTCTGTGGTCAGCAGAGGACGGCGGCTCTGTGGTCAGCAGAGGACGGCGGCTCTGTGGTCAGCAGAGGACGGCGGCTCTGTGGTCAGCCGAGGACGGCGGCTCTGTGGTCAGCCGAGGACGGCGGCTCTGTGGTCAGCTGAGGACGGCGGCTCTGTGGTCAGCAGAGGACGGCGGCTCTGTGGTCAGCAGTGGACGGCGGCTCTGTGGTCAGCGCAGAAAGGAGGCAGAGTGGTCAGCGCAGGAAGGAGGCAGAGTGGTGAGCGCAGGAAGGAGGCAGAGTGGTGAGCGCAGGACGGCGGCTCTGTGGTCAGGAGAGGACGGCGGCAGAGTGATCAGCGCAGGAAGGAGGCAGAGTGATCAGCGCAGGAAGGAGGCAGAGTGATCAGCACAGGAAGGAGGCAGAGTGGTGAGAGCAGGACGGCGGCTCTGTGGTCAGCAGAGAATGGCGGCTCTGTGGTCAGCGCAGGAAGGAGGCAGAGTGGTCAGGGCAGGAAGGAGGCAGAGTGGTGAGTGCAGGAAGGAGGCAGAGTGGTGAGCGCAGGAAGGAGGCAGAGTGGTAAGCAGAGGACGGCGGCTGTGTGGTCAGCAGAGGACGGCGGCTGTGTGGTCAGCAGAGGACGGCGGCTGTGTGGTCAGCAGAGGACGGCGGCTGTGTGGTCAGCAGAGGACGGCGGCTGTGTGGTCAGCAGAGTATGGCGGCTGTGTGGTCAGCAGAGTACGGCGGCTCTGTGGTCAGCGCAGGAAGGAAGCAGAGTGGTCAGCACAGGAAGGAGGCAGAGTGGTGAGCGCAGGAAGGAGGCAGAGTGGTGAGCGCAGGACGGCGGCTCTATGGTCAGCAGAGGACGGCGGCAGAGTGATCAGCGCAGGAAGGAGGCAGAGTGATCAGCGCAGGAAGGAGGCAGAGTGATCAGCGCAGGAAGGAGGCAGAGTGATCAGCGCAGGAAGGAGGCAGAGTGGGTGAGCGCAGGACAGCGGCTCTGTGGTCAGCAGAGGAGGGCGGGTCTGTGGTCAGCAGAGGACGGGGGCTCTGTGGTCAGCAGAGGACGGGGGCTCTGTGGTCAGCAGAGGACGGGGGTTCTGTGGTCAGCAGAGGACGGGGGCTCTGTGGTCAGCAGAGGACGGGGGCTCTGTGGTCAGCAGAGGACGGCGGCTCTGTGGTCAGCAGAGGACGGCGGCTCTGTGGTCAGCAGAGGACGGCGGCTCTGTGGTCAGCAGAGGACGGCGGCTCTGTGGTCAGCAGAAGAGGGCGGCTCTGTGGTCAGCAGAGGACGGCGGCTCTGTGGTCAGCAGAGGATGGCGGCTCTGTGGTCAGCGCAGGAAGGAGGCAGAGTGGTGAGCGCAGGAAGGAGGCAGAGTGGTCAGTGCAGGAAGGAGGCTCTGTGGTGGTCAGCAGAGGACGGTGGCTCTGTGGTCAGCAGAGGACGGCGGCTCTGTGGTCAGCAGAAGAGGGCGGCTCTGTGGTCAGCAGAGGACGGCGGCTCTGCGGTCAGCAGAGGACGGCGGCTCTGTGGTCAGCAGAGGACGGTGGCTGTGTGGTCAGCAGAGGACGGCGGCTCTGTGGTCAGCGCAGGAAGGAGGCAGAGTGGTCAGCGCAGGAAGGAGGCAGAGTGGTCAGCGCAGGACGGCGGCTCTGTGGTCAGCAGAGGACGGCGGCTCTGTTGGCAGCAGAGGACGGCAGCTCTGTGGTCAGCAGAGGACGGCGGCTCTGTGGTCAGCAGAGGACGGCGGCAGAGTGATCATCGCAGGAAGGAGGCAGAGTGATCAGCGCAGGAAGGAGGCAGAGTGATCAGCGCAGGAAGGAGGCAGAGTGATCAGCGCAGGAAGGAGGCAGAGTGGTGAGCGCAGGACGGCGGCACTGTGGTCAGCAGAGGACGGCGGCTCTGTGTGTCAGCAGAGGACGGCGGCTCTGTGGTCAGCAGTGGACGGCGGCTCTGTGGTCAGCAGAGGACGGCGGCTCTGTGGTCAGCAGAGGACGGTGGCTCTGTGGTCAGCAGAGGACGGCGGCTCTGTGGTCAGCAGAGGACGGCGGCTCTGTGGTCAGCAGAGGACGGCGGCAGAGTGATCAGCGCAGGAAGGAGGCAGAGTGATCAGCGCAGGAAGGAGGCAGAGTGATCAGCGCAGGAAGGAGGCAGAGTGATCAGCAAAGGACAGCGACTCTGTGGTCAGCAGAGGACAGCGCTCTGTGGTCAGTAGAGAACGGCGGCTCTGTGTTCAGCAGAGGACGGCGGCTCTGTGGTCAGCAGAAGGGGCGGCGGCTCTGTGGTTAGCAGAGATCGCGGCTCTGTGGTCAGCAGAAGAGGGCGGCTCTGTGGTCAGCAGAGGATGGCGGCTCTGTGGTCAGCAGAGGACGGCGGTCTGTGGTCAGCAGAGGACGGTGGCGCTGTGTGGTCAGCAGAGGACGGCGGCTCTGTGGTCAGCGCAGGAAGGAGGCAGAAGTGGTCAGCGCAGGAAGGAGGCAGAGTGGTCAGCGCAGGACGGCGGCTCTGTGGTCAGCAGAGGACGGCGGCTCTGTGTCAGCAGAGGACGGCAGCTCTGTGGTCAGCAGAGGACGGCGGCTCTGTGGTCACAAGGCGGCAGAGGACCGCAGAGGACAGAGTGATCAGCGCAGGAAGGAGGCAGAGTGATCAGCGCAGGAAGGAGGCAGAGTGATCAGCGCAGGAAGGAGGCAGAGTGTGAGTCAGGACGGCGGCATGGAGCAGAGGGGGTTGTGGCGCAGAGGAGGCAGTGTGTAGCAGGAGCGTCTGTGGTCAGCAGAGGACGGCGGCTCTGTGGTGCCCTGTGCAGAGGACGGCGGCTCTGTGGTCAGCAAGGACGGCGAGTGATACAGGGGAGGCAGATGATCAGGCAGAGGAGCAGAGGACAGGAGGAGGCTAGTGGTCAGCAAGGACAGCGGCTCTGTGGTCAGCAGAGGACAGCGGCTCTGTGGTCAGTAGAGAACGGCGGCTCTGTGTCAGCAGAGGACGGCGGCTCTGTGGTCAACGAAGAGGGCGGCGGCTCTGTGGTTAGCAGAGAACGGCGGCTCTGTGGTCAGCAGAAGGAGGCGGCTCTGTGGTCAGCAGAGGACGGCGGCGTGTCAGCAGAGTGACGGGCTCTGTGGTCAGCAGAGAGACGGCGGCTCTGTGGTCAGCAGAGGACGGCGGCTCTGTGGTCAGCAGAGGACGGCGGCTCTGTGGTCAGCAGGTCGCAGAGTGATACGCGAGGAGGCAGAGTGATCAGCGCAGGAAGGAGGCAGAGTGATCAGGGAGGAAGGAGGCAGAGTGTCACGCAGGAAGGAGACACGGCGCGGCTCTGTGGTCAGCAGAGGACGCGGCTCTGTGGTCAGAGAGACGGCGGCTCTGTGGTCAGCAGAGGACGGCGGCTCTGTGGTCAGCAGAAGAGGGCGCGGCTCTGTGGTAGCAGAGACGGCGGCTGTGTGGTCAGCAGAAGAGGGCGGCTCTGTGGTCAGCAGGAAGGCAGGCTTGTGGTCAGCGAGGAAGGAGGCAGAGTGGTCAGCAGAGGACGGCGGCTCTGTCGGTCAGCAGAGGACGGCGGCTCTGCGGTCAGCAGAGGACGGCGGCTCTGTGGTCAGCAGAGGACGGCGGCTCTGTGGTCAGCAGAGAGGAGGGCAGAGTGGTCAGCGCAGGAAGGAGGCAGAGTGGTCAGCGCAGGACGGCGGCTCTGTGGTCAGCAGAGGACGGCGGCTCTGTGGTCAGCAGAGGACGGCGGCTCTGTGGTCAGCAGAGGACGGCGGCTCTGTGGTCAGCAGAGGACGGCGGCTCTGTGGTCAGCAGAGGACGGGGGCTCTGTGGTCAGCAGAGGACGGGGGCTCTGTGGTCAGCAGAGGACGGGGGCTCTGTGGTCAGCAGAGGTCGGGGGCTCTGTGGTCAGCAGAGGACGGGGGCTCTGTGGTCAGCAGAGGACGGGGGCTCTGTGGTCAGCAGAGGACGACGGGTCTGTGGTCAGCAGAGGACGACGGGTCTGTGGTCAGCAGAGGACGGCGGGTCTGTGGTCAGCAGAGGACGGCGGGTCTGTGGTCAGCAGAGGACAGCGGGTCTGTGGTCAGCAGAGGACGGGGGGTCTGTGGTCAGCAGAGGACGGCGGGTCTGTGGTCAGCAGAGGACGGCGGGTCTGTGGTCAGCAGAGGACGGCGGGTCTGTGGTCAGCGTAGGAAGGAGGCTCTGTGGTCAGCAGAGGACGGGGGCTCTGTGGTCAGCAGAGGACAGCGGGTATGTGGTCAGCAGAGGACGGCGGGTCTGTGGTCAGCAGAGGACGGCGGGTCTGTGGTCAGCGTAGGAAGGAGGCTCTGTGGTCAGCAGAGGACGGGGGCTCTGTGGTCAGCAGAGGACGGCGGGTCTGTGGTCAGCAGAGATCAGCGGGTCTGTGGTCAGCAGAGGACGGCGGGTCTGTGGTCAGCAGAGGACGGCTGGTCTGTGGTCAGCGAAGGAAGGAGGCTCTGTGGTCGAGTGGTCAGCGCAGGAAGGAGGCTCTGTGGTCAGCAGAGGACGGCAGCTCTGTGGTCAGCGCAGGCTAGGTGGGCGGAGCCATGGCGGGAGTGCCGCGAGGTGGGCGGAGCCAAGGCGGGAGTCTCGCAAGGTGGGCGGAGCCAAGGCGGGAGTCCCGCGTGGTGGGCGGAGCCAAGGCGGGAGTCCCGCGTGGTGGGCGGAGCCATGGCGGGAGCCCCGCGATGTGGGCGGAGCCATGGCGGGAGCGGTGCAGCGGGATGGCGGCGGGGTAAGTATACTGGAGTGTGTGTGTGTGTGATGTGGTTGGGATGGTGTGTGTGTGTTTGGGCGGACAGTAGTGAGAGGCTGTGTGTGTGTGTGTTTGATGAGACAGTAGTGAGGGGCGAGCGGAACGTTGAAACGCCGGTGCCTGTAGCTGCACGGAAAGTTCCGCGCAGCTACCCCGCACTCTGACGTCAGCAGCATGGTCGGAGGCCGTCACGGAAGTAACCTTTCGGGTTCTCCGGAAGTGGCCTTCGGCTTTTATATAATAGATGGTGGTCCAGCCAACTTGAGGAGATGGGGAACAGATAAAAGCTGCATGAGTGGCCACCAGCCATTATTTGTCATGCTTTTTAGTCTAGTGGAGTGAATAAGCTATGTCTAAATTACTTCGACTAGGGACTGTGATAGGCCGGTGAGAACTGACAATTTGAATTGGATCCTGTAGTGTATGAAAAAATACAGACAAAAGAAAAAAAAAAAAAAAAAAACACAGCTCACCGAATTAGTAGAAATACTTGTCAATCAGGAGTGGTTTCGCACGGAACAGTCCTGGTTCCGCACTGGATACAACAATTTTGCAAAGGGAAGCCAGCGAAACTAAATCCATGATTAAGACCTCAGCGTCGAAACGCGTTGGCCTTAGTATGTGCACAAGTCTGCCTGTATATTAAAGCTGTAATCTTGCATTAAATATACCGCTATTATTTGAATGGATTTAATTTCACTGGCTTCCCTTTGCAAAACTATATTGTATGGGCAGCCAGTGCAATAACTGGCACAGAGTGGAAGCATCCAAGTAATGGTTAGCCAGATAGGGTCATTAATGGCTGCTGCATTAAGGATGTACTAGAGAGGGGAAAGCCTAGTGAGGAGGAAGTCAATTAGCAAAGAATTACAATAATCATCGCAAGAATGGACCAGGGCCAAGGTGAGGGCTTTTTCCTTTCCATGGTGGGAAAGGGACAGATTATAGAGATGTTCTTCAGGTGCAAGCAGCAAGAGCAGGCAAGAGATTGTATATAGGGGGTGAAGGAAAGATCAGTGTCAAACACAACACCCAGACAACAAGCATGCTGCCTAGTCATTATCGTGGTGCCACACACTGACACGGAGGCATCAGATGTAGGGAGGCTAGTAGAGGGCAGGAACAGAAGGAGTGCAGGTTTGGAAAAGTTGAGTTTTCGAGAGCGGACATGATATTGGAAACTGTGGTTAGATAGTGTTTGGTGTTCTTTAGTACTGCAAGGTAAGGTAAGGTCAAGGGAAGAAGTGTGTAGTTGTGTGTCATCAGCAGATGGTACTGAAATTCAAATTTGTTGATGGTCTGTCCAATCGGCGCCGTATAGATTGAGAAGAGGGCAAAGGACCGAAACCTGAGGGACCCCAGTAGTGAGAGCAAGAGGAGAAGAATTGGAGCCAGCAAATGATACATGTCAAAATTTTTCTGAAAAATCCATTAAACAATCCTCTAAAAAGGGACTGCATCTTTGGTCGAGGGGTTAATAAAGATGCAGTCCCTTTCATTCATATTGTTTTTTGGATTTTTCAGAAAAAAATTGACGTGGGCTTCGCCGTATTTTTTGTATCCAGCTGGATACAGCAGGCAGCGACGGGCTGCCACCAACCCCCAGGTGCCTATCTGTACCTGGGCGGACACAACAAGATAAGGGAGCCCCTTTTTTTTATTATTTCATGAATTTCATGAAATAATTATAAAAAAAAATGTGTGGGGCTCCGCGCTATTTCTATGTCCAGCCAGGTACAGCTAGGCAGCTGGGGGCTGGAATCCGCAGCGCATGGAGGCCCAAGTCTTCTGGGCACCCCCGCTGTGAATGGCAGCCCGCAGCCACCCCAGAAAATGGCGCGTTTGTTGAAGTGTCATTTTCTGGCGCTGAACCCCACTCTTCCAGGGCCCTGGTGCCGGGTGGCTCACTGGGTAATAAAGGGGTTAGGGCCAGCTTTGTATTATCAGCTGGCCCTAAGCCCGAAATTCATGGTGGTCACGTCAATAGTAGACATTACCGCCTTGAATTTCAAGTGAATATTTTAAAAAAACACAACACATAGAAAAAATATTTTATTAGAAATAAAACAATATGAATGAAGGGACTGAATCTTTATTAACCCCTCGACCATGGTTGATGGGTTAATAAAGATGCAGTCCCTTTTTAGAGGATTGTTTAATGGATTTTTCAAAAACATTTTGACGTGGGCTTCGCCGTATTTTTGTATGCCTGCCGGATACAGCAGATGGCAACGGGCTGTCCCCAACCCCCAGCTGACTATTTGGACCTGCCTGGACACAAAAATATCGGGAAGCCCTTATTTTTTATTATTTCATGAATTTCATGAAATAATTAAAAAAAAAATGCGTTGGGCTCCGCGCTATTTCTATGTCCAGCCAGGTACAGCTAGGCAGCTGGGGGCTGGAATCCGAGCCTTCTGGGCACCCACCGCTGTGAATGGCAGCCCACAGCCACCCACAGCCGCCCCAGAAAATGGCGCATTCATTGAAGCGCCATTTTCTGGCGCTGAACCCAACTCTTCCAGGGCCCTGGTGTGGTGGCTCACTGGGTAATAAAGGGGATAGGGCCAGCTTTGTATTATCAGCTGGCCCTAAGCCCGAAATTCATGGCGGTCACGCCAATAGTAGACATGACCGCCATTAATTTCTAGTGAATTTTTTAAAAAAACACAACACAGAGAAAAATATTTTTATTTGAAAAAAAAACAAAGACACTTAGGGACTCCATCTTTATTTAAAAAAAAATCCTCTTCCATCCGCCGTAGTCCAATCCAGGGTTCTTCTTTAGCTCTGCTACATCTCTGGTAGAGAACCTCCACCAGAGATGTAGCAGAGCTGTGCACCCTGGCATGGGAAAGTTCATGTGAGTTCATGCAGGCAAGCATGAACTCACATGAACCCTGCCAGCACTTCTACTTCAAATGAACAGCTGACCTGAGTCAGCTGTTCATTTGAAAATCCAGGCGGGAAGGTCAAAAATAGAAAACCAGATTGAAAACCGGATTCTCCCGGATTGTACCGGTCCGGTTCAATTCGGCGCCCCATAACATGAGGCTCTATGGTCCCGGATTGCATCGGACTGGGACAATCCGGGAGAATCCGGTTTTTACCTAATGCCGTGACAGCGGCCGTGCTTTGCGGCCGCCGCCGTTCTGTGCGGCTGCTGTCACAAAGCAGCAAATACACAAAAGAAGATGGCGGCTGCGGAGGATGGTGAGTGAACCGCCGCCCCCCCCCCCCCCCCCCGTCAGCACAATAGTGACAGTCACTGCTGACAGCGGGATCCTCCGCTCCCCCCCCCCTCGATCCAAAATTAGGATAGGGTGGGGGGAGCGAAGGATCCCGCTGTCAGGTGGCAGGAAAGCTGTCAGTGGCAGTCAGCATTGTTTAAAAGCTGGCGGCTTTTTACTGCTGGCTTTTAAAAAATGAAATGGGAAATTGCAGGTTTTTCCTCCGCTGCCAGACCTCTTTATAGGGTCCAGCAGCAGAGGAATTACATTGCCCTTAATTTACATTGTACTCGTTACTGTGCGAGTAATCGCTAGGATACTCGCAGAGTAACGAGTAGAGCACGTACCGTACTATTCACCGAGTATCGAATAGTAACGAGTGTACTCGCTCATCCCTACTATATACTGATTTAGCCCTTTTTAAATGCCTCTGGACAACTCATGTAACTACAATGAAACCTGGACTCTGATTAATAAACTGTATAATCAAAAGAAAGTAAAACTTCTATAGGACTAAATAAGAACATCAAGATACAAATAACATGAGATACACATTTCTGTTCGGCTGAATAAAGATCCTTGAACGTCCCAGTAATACTGCCGCTACGCTTTCATTATGCAGATTAGAGATTTAGCCAAATGTTTAGCTTTGATAAATGGGGTTATTAACACTTCCTCGTTATCAAGAAACAGCTAATAAACTAAACTGTGGAGTCATTAATGGAATAACATCTAAAATGAATTACAATGGAAAAAATAAAACAAAGGTTTCTGTTGCCTTTTTCTAACCTTTTCAGCAAAACCTAGGAAAGAGCAACGCTAGGAACTAACAATGCTTACATTTTTCAGTGTCTACTTTTTTCTTTCATTCTTTTAAGCCAAATTGGTTTCACAAACAAATGTTAAAACTATCTAAATATTGCAAAAATTAGCATGAAGATAATAAAAATCTGCACATAAATTTGATACATTTTGAATGGAAGTGGCAATATAGTATTATAAGGTACCTAGAAAAAATACCTAAATGACCATGGAAAATTGAGAGATACTCTAGAGTGAGGAATCTCTTCTATCCATATACCCGAAGAAAACGTGGACATGTTGGAAAAATCACTTTAGAAAAAAATTGAAATTTCTGGCCCATCGCAGGGCAATGTTTAAGAGCATGAGGAGGTGAGCAAATTGATATATTGTTTGGTAGGAGAAACACTCTCAGAAAGTGTTAATTTACTTCCTCACTAAGGCTGGGGTCACACTTGCGTTTTGTTCATGAGTTTTTGGAGACCTGCCTTTTTAAAAAAAAACATGTAAAAACGCACCCATAGGCCCCATGTTAAAAAACGCATGCCCTAATAGCAAAAACGCATGATTAAATAGCAAAAACGATGTGTTACAGTACCATGCGTTTTTGTGTGCGTTTTTGCTATTAAGTGATTAGCTGACATCAAAAACGCATGCAAAAATGCATGGTACATTAGTACCTTTTAGAGCCATCCAAAAACGCATGCGCTTTCCATAGGAGCCCATGTTAAAAAAACGCACGCGTTTTTGGATGGCACTAAAAGGTACTAATGTACATGCGTTTTCGCATGTGTTTTCCATAGGGGCCCATGTTAAAAAAACGCATGCGTTTTTGTAGAAAACGCATGCGTTTTTAAAACAGCACCAAAAAGTAGTGCATGCACTATTTTTTGGTGCAGATTTAAAAACGCATGAAAAAACGCAGGGTGCCATCAGACACCTTAAAAAACTCATGATGACATGAAAAAACGCAATGAGTTTTTTTAAGTCACTAAAAAAACTCATGCCAGGTGTGACCCCAGCCTAAATATGGATTGGGGGTCTAATTTGGCATCTTTGGTCAATGCTTGACAGCCTTCCCTTAAGTAAATATTAATACAGATGTAACTGGCAATCAATAAGACGGCCTGCCCACTGTAGAAATCATTGCAACTAAACATGGCAATAGACAATAGAGCAAAATCAGTCAAACCCCATGATTTTGGTGGATCAATTTAAGGTGTACTATGCTTTGCTTTTCTCCCTTAATTGGGAACTTTATTTCTCCCTGCGAAGTTAGGCTTTCAGTCATAGGGGTGGTAGCAATGCAGTTTCATTCACAGTTCAGAAGTGACAGTAAACGTGCCCCAGCCTGACTGACAGTCGGGTCTAATGCCGGTGCTGGGGTCGCAGTTACAGCTACCACTCACTATGCACAGAGCGGTGACTGAACCCATGCTGGCATGACTAGAAGCCAAACACTGCCAACAGGAATAAAGTTCATTTCTTCCTGGCAGCGGAGCTCTAAGTGCTGCCACTGTGCAGGTTCACAATGCTATTAACCTGCAGTTTAGCCTCTTTCTTTAGGTTAATTGCATTTTTTCACATGACAGGTTCACATTACGGAAAATTAGTAATAACTGAAAATTGGTCATTTTAAATGTTCCGACAATTAAATGTATTGTGATATGGCTATGTTATGAATAACTGGTGTGTATTGCACAAGCCGAGGTCTGTTGCAATGTAAATGTTTTACTGTGACTTGGCTTGCAGCATTACACAAAAGGGTTATATGCATGCAGGTCTGTGTGTCTCTGATTGAACACACCTCTCCAACTGTGAGTGTTTTAGGTGGGATATCAGGTGACTGGTTCTGGGTCACATGGGCAGTCTTCCAAGCTCCTGCAAGCTTCGAGGACATGCTGAGCTGGACAATGAGACTCTGTAAGGTTACTGAGAGTGGCTGAATGGAGTTCAGTGCATGAATGTTGCCCAAAGCTTTTCAGAGGAAAACGGTATGAAAACTGTCTGCCTATTATGTATGGACATTGTTTGCGTTATTGAATAGCCAAAGAAAGGCTGATTCTATGTTATGTGTTTGGTTTATGGAGGGCAAAATAACCATTTGAACTTCGAAGTGGAGAGTGTCGTTCCTATCGCTACCTTGGTGACCGGCAAAGCGAGTGAGTAACCTATTTTAGAAGGAGCTATCACATATACAGTAAATGCTATGTTACAATATATTTATACCGTGTTTCCCCGAAAATAAGACACTGTCTTATATTAATTTTTGCTCCAAAAGGTGCACCATGTCTTATTTTCGGGGGGTGTCTTATATTAGCCAAAAAAAAATGTATCCCACTGCAGCAACCTCCCATTATCCCAGTACCGTATCCCACTGCAGCAGCCTCCCATTATCCCAGTACCGTATCCCACTGCAGCAGCCTCCCATTATCCCAGTACCGTATCCACTGCAACAGCCTCCCATTATCCCAGTACCATACCCCTCTGCAGCAGCCTCCCTTTATCCCAGTACCGTATCCCACTGCAGCAGCCTCCCAGTACGGTACCATATCCCACTGCAGCAGCCTCCCAGTATGGTACCATATCCCACTGCAGCAGCCACCCATCCCAGTACGGTACTGTATCCCATTGCAGCAGCCTCCCAGTACGGTACCGTATCCCACTGCAGCAGCATCCCATCCCAGTACGGTACCGTATCCCACTGCAGCAGCCTCCCAGTACAGTACCGTATCCCACTGCAGCAGCATCCCATCCAAGTATGGTACCGTATCCCACTGCAGCAGCCTCCCAGTATGGTACCATATCCCTCTGCAGCAACCTCCCATCCCAGTACGGTACCGTATCCCACTGCAGCAGCCTCCCAGTGCTGTACCCACTACAGCCTGCCATGTGTGTACACACACACACACATCTCACACACATACACACACACACATCACACACATCTCACAAACACACACACACATCTCTCACACACACACACACCACATCTCACACACACACGTCTCATACACACACACACATCTCACACACACACTTTCACTTTCTTACCTTACTTCTTTTCTTTCCTCTGCGGTGCTGCTTTGGTGGTGCACAGTGCAGGAGCCCTGGGCCAATCACAGCGCAGGAGCCCTGGGCCAATCACAGCGCTGGAGCCCAGAGCCAATCACAGTGCTGGAGCCCAGGGTCAATCACAGCCCAGGACTGATGTCAGCTGGCCCATGATTCCTGCGCTGTGATGGCTCAGGGCTCGTGGGCGGGGTGGAGACCAGCAGAGAGCGCGGGAGCGCTCCAGGGCTGTGAGCGGCAAGCAGACTGGTGGGCATGGACAGCGGGGACAGCGGGGGCAGAGGGGAGCGGTGCCACAGATGCGGTCTTGTGATCGGCGGCATGTGTGAGGTCTTATAATCGGGGGGTGTCTTATATTAGCAAGTAGGGCGCCCCCCCAAGCATGCCTTACTTTCGGGGGTGCCCTACATTCGGGGAAACACGGTATATATTGTGAGGTAGCGACACGGGGAACTCGCTTGCGGCATAACGACACCAAACACGTGCTTATAATTTAACCAATGACTACCCGTTTATTTGCTTACATACATAACATAACCCGGGTAGCATGTTTGACACATTACACATTGATTATAAGCACAGTACATAAACACACAATTAATTTACATATAACATTACCGAACACATATATTGCACATAACGTCCTATAGTTACCCGGGACCTGTCACAACCTCTCTTTCAAACCCTTGGAGCACTAACAACCGCTCTCGTGGTGGTTACTGCCTCCGGCCTATCTACACGTTCCCCATACATTAGCAGTACATAAGTAACCATATTCATCACCGGGACCTGTGGGTCCCAATGGCGGTACCAGCTGCCTGGCTTTATTTACCTTGCTCAATACTACCCCGGAGTACAGGCTCCCTCCGGCCTTGTCTCACCACATGTCCGGACCAGCCTGACCAGGCTCTTCCACACCTCAAGTGATCCATCACATAAGCATCCATGGATCACATATGTCCTTTCACATGCTCACAGCCCATCGTATAATTATCCATGGACTGTGCCTCCTTTGGGTTCAGAACAGGGATTGAGCAACCTGAGTCACGGGTACGCCATGCATTTCCCAAGGGCTCTTTCCTGGACGTATCTCGCCACACATCCAGACCATTGCCCCCCTGGTTCAACCACAGTTTCCCCACTCTAGGAGCCCTTCTAACCCCTGCTTCTGACCACCGGTACATACACTTCAACGGGTCCCTTCACTAACTGTTTAGTCGGACCCAATGGTGGCTATGCCCGCCTGGCTCAATTCATACATCTGCCTCCCGTAGGGCTACATACACTTCAATGGGTCGCTTCACTGACTACTTTGTCGGACCCAATGGCGGCTATGCCCGCCTGGCTCAATTCATACATCTGCCTCCCGTAGGGCTACATACACTTCAATGGGTCCCTTCACTGACTACTTAGTCGGACCCAATGGCGGTTATGCCCACCTGGCACAATTCATACATCTGCCTCCTGTAAGGCTACATACACTCGCTGGGTCTTTTACATAAGCCATAGAATACACATACACTTCAACAGGTCCCTCACTGACTACATAGTCGGACCCAATGGCGGCTATGCCAGTCTGGCACACTTTTCGCACAGAGTACACAGTTCACTCTAGCATACGGGAACTGCCTTCTTACCGGGCACGGATCCGGGTCTCGCCACCTGAGTCACGGGTAGACCAAGCATCCCCAAGGGCTCCTTGCCGGACGTATCTCGCCACACATCCGGATCAGCGTCCACCTGGTTCAGCCACGGCTTCTCCAATCCAAGAGCTGTCACGACCCCAGTCCTGGATATCGGTATGGAGCTAGCATGCTCCCTTCATGTCTGCACACCACAGAGCCCTACATTGCTCTGCTTTCACTCAGACTGGATCTCAATCACTGGCTCAATCTCTCGTCTGGTGCTCTCTGGCTGATGAATGTCTTGCTAATGATGATCTCCCATTCAATCAAATGGCAGTCTCTTTATCGTGCCTGCCACACCCACACTGACACATCCACCTGGACTGCTATTACTCAGGACACACCCACCTGGGCTGCTACCAATGGGGACACAAGGTTCCCATACAGCTGCTCATCAGGCTCATCTATGTGTCAGATCTACAGCACTCACTCTAGGATTTAACACATTATGTTCCGGGTAGGTTCACACAGCATCATCACAGTAAAACCAGCTAGTGTGGACAGGATAATACCTTGATCCTCCATGTGATGCGCCCCAGCCATGGGGACCATGACAGCGGTGCCTCACAATATATATAAATATATATATATTTTTTTTTTTTTCTTGTATAGTGGAAATGCCCTTTAATAAAAAGCTTCCTGCAAAATGTAATTCTTAACTTTTAGCAAACAACTTAATTTAAATTCTCAAAGATACAATATATCCATCAGTTAATCTGAAAAGAAAGCAGCTATCACTTTGTGATATCTGGAATCAATCTGCTAATGCTGCAGTCAACAAATTGGCAGCTGTACACAACTCAGTATTTTAAGTAAGAATGCTTAGCTGCAGCTTTGTTTGCATTATAGGGAAGGCTGAGATCGATACTGATACATTATGTAGCTGGATTAACATTAGAGACTTTGATTTTTTTCTTGCACTAAAGCTTGTCATTCAGAGTAAATAGTCCCATTTCTTGTCATAGAGACGCTAAACCATCTCCTATTATTCTTCTCGGGTTTTAAACAGCGAGTCTCCCCACATATTTATACATGGATGCAATCAACATTCTTTTCCACCCTCCCAAAAATCAATGAAATTGTTATTTACTCATATTAATCAATACAGACTACATTACTTCACTATAGTGACAACAAAATTCTAAAAAAAAAAAATAGAAGCTACAATACTACAAGAATGGAAAATAATTACAGAAACTGCATAACTAAAAGAATAAAATACAACTACAGAAGCTAAACAGCTATAGGCATAGAATACAATAAAAGCCACACAGGGTCACTATGTCTGTGTTAACTTATTGCCCTTTTGTGCACTTTTTGCTGTATTTTTTTGAAAATTAAAAGCTGCTTTTAGCAAAGGCTATTAAATTTCAGCTTTGTTTTTCCCGACAGCATTGGAATATTGGAAATGAAAATTATTTCAGCGTTTCTGCAGCATTTTTTTCACCCATAGAAAGCAATAAGGGCAAAAACACAGCAAAAACGCTTCTATCAGTTTTTGCAGTGTTTTTAGTGATAAACATAGATATAGGAGGATATGAAACATTGTTTTTTGTGATTTTCCTAAGTGTAAACCATGAAGTAAAAACCATATACCGTATATACTCGTGTATAAGCCGACCCGTGTATAAGCCGACCCCCCTACTTTTGCCCCAAAAATCTGGAAAAACCTATTGACTCGTGTATAAGCCGAGGGTGGACCCCAGCACAGGTATACAGCCCCCAGCAGTGTGGTATACAGGCCCCCCCCAGTGGTATACAGGCCTCCCCAGTGGTAGTATACAGCAGCCCCAGTGGTAGTATACAGCAGCCCCAGTGGTAGTATACAGCAGCCCCAGTGGTAGTATACAGCAGCCCCAGTGGTAGTATACAGCAGCCCCAGTGGTAGTATATAGCAGCCCCAGTGGTAGTATACAGCAGCCCCAGTGGTAGTATACAGCAGCCCCAGTGGTAGTATACAGCAGCCCCAGTGGTATACAGCAGGCCCCCAGGGGTACATATAGCAGCCCCCAGGAGGTACCCAGCAGCCCCCTGGGGGTACACAGCAGCCCCCTGGGGGTACACAGCAGCCCCCAGCAGCCCCCAGGGGGTACACAGCAGCCCCCAGGGGGTACACAGCAGCCCCCAGGGGTCCCCAGCAGCCCCGAGGGGGTACACAGCAGCCCCCAGGGGGTACACAGCAGCCCCAGGGGGTATACAGCAGCCCCCAGGGGGTACACAGCAGCCCCCTGGGGGTCCCCAGCAGCCCCCAGGAGGTACCCAACAGCCCCCTGGGGGTCCCCAGCAGCCCCCTGGGGGTCCCCAGCAGCCCCCAAATGCTGGCACTCGCCCCCCCTTGCAAGGGCCCCCCCCGCTTCTCTTACCATTCCGGACTTCTGATCCGCGCCGCTCCTCGGTGCTCCTCGCTGCTCCGTCCGTCTTCTACATCCGGGATCCCCGGCCGTCGCGATGACGTCATATGCCTGCGACGGCCGGAGATCCCGGATGTAGAAGACGGACGGAGCAGCGAGGAGCACCGAGGAGCGGCGCGGATCAGAAGTCCGGAATGGTAATATAACCATCGGGGGGGGGTCCTTACAAGGGGGGGCGAGTGCCAGCATTTGGGGGCTATATGCACTGCTTCCCCCTGCCGCTGATTGACAGGGGGAAGCAGTGCATATTTAATGAGCGGCCCCACGTGACGGGGCCGCTCATACAGCAGCCCCCCCCGCCTCCTGCAGCCTCCACAGCCCCGGACACAGCCTCCCCCGTATTGACTCGTGTATAAGCCGAGGGGGAGACTTTTCAGCCCAAATTTTGGGCTGAAAAACTCGGCTTATACACGAGTATATACGGTAGCCTAATTAAATTATTGATGTTTTAAAGTAAACAATACCTGACCAACTCAATGCCCTACCAATGCGTGAACATAAACAATGCCCTAGCAATGTGTAAGTTATTAAATGCTCTAATGACATTGAAAGTAAGCAATGCCTGGCCAACTCAAAGCCCTACCAATGCGTGAACATAAATAATGCCCTACCAATGAGTTAGGTATTAAATGCCCTACTGACTTGTGAAAGTAAACAATGTCCGACCAACATGTTAGGTGTTCAATGTCTTATCAAAGTGTTATGTAGTGGCAGCTCTCCCAACCTGAGCGTGAGAGCATCATATATTTGTTTGAAGCTGTGATGTTTTGGTCTGTAGACACGCGACCAGTCCATGCATTGCAATCCAACATCAGACCAAACTGCATGAAGATTTGTAAAAGCCCTAAAAGTACTAAGATCTAATAAAGACTATGTAGGTGTATTTTTTAGTGCCTCCCTGCATTATTGGAGTGCTTCACATTACCCTAACAGTTGAGAGTAGACTCCATAAATATGGAGTAAATGTTTTAATAAGACACAGCATTATTATTATTATTATTATTATTATTATTATTATTATTATTATTATATTATTATTATTAATAAGCTAAGCAGTTGAGTAAAATATTGTGATTTTTGGCATTTACATGCGAGTCCCAGCCAGCTACACCAATATGGATGGGATTTGGTCACATTAGGCCATCAGTTTCATCATTCATTATGCCATCTGGGGTAAATTTCTGGTGGCAGCACCTGCAGGATACCAGAAACACCTGGTTCATTAAGTGGTGATCAGGCCAATGTGCTACAGTGGGCACTTCATTAAGACTGGTGTGCACTACACCAGTCTTAATACAATTCGCTCCTTATCTAGAATATAATATTTACTTTAACTGGAACTCAACATTTCATTTGTCATAGGAGTAGAACACACAAACAAAATACACAACTACAGGAATAAAATACAACTATAGAATCTAAACAAATACAGGAATATAACACTACAACAAAAGCCACACAAATACAGTAAGGCTGTGTTCACTTGTTGCATTCTTGCCACATTTTTTAATGCAAAAAGCTGTTTTTTACAGTATCAACAAAATCTATGGGATTTCAGAAGTTTCATGCACATACAGCTTTTTTTTCCTAACAGAGTAATAAAACTGTAATTAAAAATAGGAAATGTCAGTCCTTCAACCATAGAAAGCAATGGATAAGGGCAAAACGTTTATGTAGCTTTTTTAGAATATAAAACCAATTTGCCATGAAATATAAAACCTTGTAGATTAATTACACTTTGTGAAAGTAAACAATGCCCTACCAATGTGTGAGAGTAAACAAGTGCCACCTACCAATGTGTGAGAGATAAACAATGCACTACCAGCATGTTAGGTATTCAATGTCCTTCCAACATGTTAAATTAAACAATGAACAACAACCCTACCAAAGTGTTTAATATTCAATGTCTTACCAACGTGTTAGATATTTAATGTGTGATTAACCTATTAGTATTCAATGCCTTACCAATGTGTTAAATACACAATAACCTTTGCTTGCAAGGTAGAAAGAAAGCTGAAATTTGGGTTCCTTAAATATTAAGCAATATAAAAGTGGCAAAAACAGAGCAAGAAAAGCAAGAAAAAGGATGAAAAAAATACATTTTGGATCCAACTTTGTCTTTACTGCCGATCAATCCGTTTTTGACTGTACAAAAACAGCAAAAAGCATCATGTGAACATAGCCTACTTCCCCAACTACACAGCTATAGAAATAGAAAACTATAGGACTAGAACACAACAAAAATTACACAAGTATAGTAATAGAACACAACTTCAGAAACTAAAAAATTACAGGAATATTCATTTTGGGAGTAGATTATAACAATTACATAACTACAGAAATAAAAAACAACAAAAACTACACAACTATAGGAACAGACCATAACTACAAAAATACAGAATTTTGCAGAGTATAAAACGCACCGGATTATAAAATGCACCCCGAATTTACAGGAAGAAAAAGGGAGAAAAAAAAGGATTTTTGCGTGTTAACAAAAGGGGTCCATCTTATCATCCAGGTGTGCATTTTATAATCTGAATATACTCTTACCAGGTAGGTGCAGTGGAGCGGGGGTCACTGGAGGCTGGGTCACCACTTATAAACTCAGCGGTGGCATGTGTGGGGCAATACTGAGGGCCCGAGCATGGGAATAGGGGGTGTCATGGCAACATGATGCCATTGATGTTTGGGCAGTGTATGTAATGTGCTTAAGGAAAGTGGCTACAAATGCAGTGCACACACAGATTGAAATCTTGAAGAGCTGAGATTTTCATTATGTATGTGCCGCCTTTGCAGCCATTTTTCTGAAGTACATTGTGCTGGAAGTGGGGCACATGCAAATAGAGATCTCAGCTCTCCGAGATCTCAATCTACTAATGCACTGCATCTGCAGCCATTAACCTCATACCCATCATGTAAACTGCCTGGACGTCAATGGTGCTCGCACCCCTTCTTCCTTCCTCTCCCCGCAACTTTCATACACATGCGGTTGTCTACTTTATTAGTGGCAACCATGCCTCCTGTGACCCCGTTTCACCCATCCCCCGTGGTAAAATATGTCTAGATTATAAGACACACACCCATTTTCCCTCCAAAATATGGTAGAGAACTGCAGAAAAAGTACACAACAATAAAATCCACAAAACTACCGTAATTACACACAACTACAAGTGTTCTCCACAAACTTTCTGTTTTTTCCTTTGCAACAACACAGTCTCCATTAAATTCTAAACTTTCATTTAACACAGAACATGCAAAGAGAAGAGACATTCTAGGACATGAGAACCTAATTGTTTAAAATCAATAATCTCAAGGTTACAAATTAATCTCCAAAGATCTTGATGTTCATTTGTCCACGTGCACAAATATATCAAGAGGTTTTACAATCCATTGAACTTGTAGCTAACACTCAAAGTGAACAGCAGAGAAAAATTGATGAAATTTGCATGAGAATCTGGATGGTAGATTTGTTGCCAATCAATTTCCAAAGAATCAAGTGTCTGCAGATCAAGGTGCTTGCATGTTCAAATGCAAATTGTGGCAATTGAACATTTGCATGAAATGAAGCACTATGAGCAGAGGACCCAAGAGGACCCTAATGCTGACATCAGTGGAATACGAAAAAAGCTAGCGTCTCGCAATCAGTCAAAATGTAATATGGGTAAGCCCAAAACCTTCTGGGAAAGTGTGTTTTTGGACAGAGTGAGAATAAGATAGTAGATTTTTGTTGTAAATCACATCATTCTGCCTATTTACTGAAAATGTGATTGAGCCTACAAAGAAAAGAACACAGTATTTACTAAGTCATAAATATGGTGGTGGTTTTGCTGCCTCTGGCACGGGATGCCTTGACTGTGTGCAAGGCATCATGAAATCTGAAGATTATCAAAGGATTTTGATTGCAGTTTGCACCCAGTGTCAGAAAGCTTGCTTTCTATCCTAGGTTATGGATCTTCCAACAGGACAATAACTCCAAATATACTTCAATAAGCTCCCAGAAATGGATGGAAACCGAGCACTAGAAAGTTCTGAAGTGGCAGTGACCCACCCCAGGGCCTATGGGATACTCGGATGCCGGGCATTGATCAAGGTTGCTGTCACTGGTGGACAGTGCCCTGAGTCATCTGCCTCTTCCCGGGGCCTGGATGCCCGGATTTCCACACTGGTTACAGGTGCTATTCTTGGACTCGCAGGTCCCCACTAGCAATCGGGTGCTCAACGACGGATTGGTCTCTCGCTCCCAGTTCCAGTTCCTGGTCACCGGACCCCCTCTGTGTGGTCCTGGGGACAGTTCCAGGCCAACGTCAGCACTCCATCACCTGATAGTCCACTCTACAGCCTCACTGAGCTGGACTCTCAGGTCTTGGAAAGCGGTTCTCCAGAAGGCCGCATCCCCCGCGTTGGTGAGGAGAGAGATCACCCCTGGGTCCCCAGTTGCAGCATGGGCCTCTCCCTCCACCTCCCAACAGGTCACTCAATTGAGTCGCCACCATCTTCCTATAACCTGTACCCATGCGGAATGGCTGGTTGTTTGAGAGCCGCACCCTTCTCCCCGCTTTTTAAAGTCTTTGGACGGGTTACTTTAATCTCTGGCCGGACCCCCTTGGTTGTTCGATGGCAATTGGGGCGGGCAAGTATTTTCTCGCCTCTGACATGGCGCTCCCACAATAAGGGGCCGAGGCACGCCCCAAGGCCAGCACATTGTGGTTCACATTTTTGGGCCCACCATTTTGGGGCTTTTCAAAAACAATACAAAAGAGTTCTTTAGGCCGAGTTCACAAGTCTTTAAGGCGATTGGTTCGATCTTGTTCGTGATGCCAGAAGCTGACCCACCCCAGGGCCTTTGAGGGTACTAGTATCCTGGGCGTTGATCAACATTGCTGTCACTGGTGGATGGTGCCCAGGGCCCTGGCCCTGGTGGTCGCTAAAAAGGGGTTTAGCAAAATAAAAGTTAATTAAATAAATTGTTCGTGATGCCACCTACAATGTCTGGTGATGGCACCAGCACTGCCAGCAGACCACTGAGGAGGATGGGTAGGCAGCTGGATGATGTCACTCCCCGCAAGTAGAGCGGAGTCCCCAGGGTAGTGTAGTAACTGTTGTTGTAGTAGAAATATATAACGCAGGAGACCTTCTTGCTCTGCACGGTTATTTACTGGTGACTTTCAAGCTGTTCCAAGTTAAGCAGTCACGGGTAGCTGGCCGGGTAGTCACCAAAGGATTAAAGTTTCTCTCTGAGGCCCCCAATGATGTTCACTCTGGTTTCTTTCGCTGTCATTCTCTCTCACTGACCTCTCCTAACATCCATGCATGGCCCTACACTGAGCCCTCTTACTACCAGGCCAATAGGTTAGAGGTTACCCTTCTCTGTAAGGGGAAAGTAGAACCCTTCTAAAGGGGCTCAAACCCTGGATGGAGATCCTGGTGGGACATGCATTGCACTGGGCTGTGGCTACATGAGGGTCTGCAACCCTCTGGTTTGGCGCTCAGAGCTGAACTTTCCTGCACCACACTCAGAGCCGGTTCTCATTGTTGGACTCGGTTCCCTCCGGACTGGCTATCGGTACAGTATGGCAAGGGCTTGCACAAGCCAGGGACCCCCCTTCTGACAGGGTTGCCTTCTTTTACTGGCACCCTCCAATGCGAGCCTCGCAGGGTCCTCACTCCTCGACTTCCCTCACTGTTCTTGACTCCTCCGACTATCTGTCTGTCCTTCCCCTCTTTTCACTACCTCTTACCTCCTCCCACCGGGACCGGCTACCCTGGTAACAGGTTTAGCCAATTGGTCCCCTAGCTCTAAGTGTATGAATGCGGGGAGAGGGCCTCAGGTGTAACATTACCATTCTCTGGTGACCGGGATACCACAACACTTATCTGGGTGCAGTACCCCTGTAATGGCGCACTGACCAGTGGGGCACCACAGCAGCAAAGAGTACGGATCTCATTTCTATTGAAAACCTGTGAAGAGATCTTAAAATTGCTGTTGGGAGAAGGTGCATTCAAATATCAGAAACTTATGACCTGACTTTAGATATGAATTGTGCCATTAAAATCTCAATTTTGGTGTAATGCATGACCTAATATTACAGTATAGCTTCCAAGACTCTTTAATATAATCAATTGGTTTTTGAACTGTATGTAAATTGTAAAATGCTCCAAACTATGAGAACCATTCCAGGAATGTTTCTGAAGAGGATTCTAAACTCTAAGTATCAGGATTATTTGAAATGTATTCCTTGTTTTTCAGAGTTCTACAGCTCTGCAGAGATTTTATACCCACGTCCATTATTAATAATATAAATCAATCAATCCCGATGACACCCGCTAAAATGACATGTTCTAATTTCAGAATACACAAATCAAATGACCTGATCTTGTTACAGCTGGTGATTTCTGGTGTAATGCTGTCCCATTGTCTGGGCTCCGACATGAATCATTTACTAAAATAAACAGAAACGTTGGCATCTTTAGACATACACTATTTAATCAGTTTAGCGATAATTTGTATAACTGCGGGCAGATCAATATTCAGCCATGGTACGAAGTACTGCTACTTCTTCAAACTTAGTCTAATTCTATATAACTTCCATGTCTTTGTGTGGGAACATGTCAGTCTCGTGTATAAGCAGCAGACGCTAATTCAGTCTTGAACTACATCTTAGGGAGTATGGTGACAGGAAAAGCAGCATAGTCATATTCATGAATATTCTACATATAAGGTTTTACAGTACTACGTAGTTTGCCTGCATCCAACGTTGCGCTCCTGCCTCATCCTGTTATTTGGTAATTAGATGGATTCTCCTCCTCTGCTCCTACTTCTGGTCTTACCTTTGGCCCTGTTTATTTGAGCCACAGCTCTGCTGATTTAAATCTTATTTGGTGTTAATTTAAGCTGGCTCCTGAAACAATTTATTAGTTCGTCATTCATTTTAAAAGATAAACCTTCTGTCTTGACTTGCTTGGTGCTTGAGATTAGCCTATCTATAAACTCTACAGTGCTTCTTCTAATGGGTTTATCTTCAGATTGTTGCTGATTCTTCTTTCAGCCTTGTTCGCAAATACCCTAATGCATGTTTCTCAATTATCGGCCTATTAACGTTTTCTTAATTTATAGCATTAACCTTGGATCCATTCCTGTCTATGTCGTTTTCTCATCCTTTGCCTTTGTGATGACCCCAAAGATAACTCTTGACTGTGCTACTATCCCATGAGTGTTAATAGTGCAAACTGTGATTCATTTGGTTAATGTAGCCAGGAGGAAAGCTAAACCTCCTTTCATGGTGACCAAAAGAGTCCTCATACTTTGCACCACAGTGAAACCACCATCAAACAGTTTGATTGGGTGTTAGTTTGTGGATCCTAAGCTTATGGACCAAATTCGTATGAGAACTCAAAAGATGACCATACATAGTATTATAGACAATGATTTCCTATTGTGGAGAAACCATTAGACAATCAGATTTAGTTCAGTGAACCAATATAGTTACCATATATGACAGGTGGGGGGCAACCAAGGCAGGGGAGGATCAGGGCTGCGTTTCCCTACAGCGTTTCGTGGCCTAGAGAGCACCTATGGCCACTTCATCAGGGGGAGGTATATACCTGACGCGAGGCACACCCATAAATGTATTCACTGAGGGGTGTATTTTGTAAAATGAGGTCAACTATGGGATGATCTGTTTTTCCAGCATGTCAGTGGCTCTGCGAAATAGCACCCCCAAACCATTCCAACTAAATCTGAACTCCGATGTGGTTCTCTTTCCCTTCTGAGCTTTGCATTGTGCCTTAAAAGTAGTTTTGACCACATATGGGGTATTAGTAAACTCTGGATAAATTGTGTAACAAATTCTTTGGTCCATTTTCTCTTATTACCCTTTATGAAAAATAAAACTTTCAGCCAAAACAACATTTGAAATTAAATTAATTCCTTGAGAGGTGCAGTTTCCAGAATGGGTTCACTTGTGGGTGTTTCTACTGTTTTAGCATGTCAGGGGCTTTCAAATGTAACATTGTATCTGCCATCTGGTCAGCCGAATTGGCGCTCCAATATTGAAAAACGCTTCTTTCTTTCCAAGCCCTGCCGTGCACCCAAACAGTAGTTTTCAAGCACATATGGGGCATCTGTGTACTCAGAAAAATTGCACAACAAATTGTACAGTGCACTTTCTCCTCTTATGAAAATACATGTTATGGGTAAAAGAACATTTTTGTGGGAAAATGTGTAATTTTATTTTCATGGCTCAACATTTTAAAATTCTGTTAAGCACCTGGGCATTTAAGATGCTCACTACACATCTATCTAGAGATGTTCCTTGAGGGGTCTAGTTTCCAAAATGGGGTCACTTGTGGGGAGCTACACTCTTTAACTTCATCAGAGGCTCTTCAAACGCGACATGGTGTCCTCTATTGATTCCAGACGTTTTTGCGTTCTAAAAGTTAAATGGTGCTTCTTCCCTTCCCAACTATTCTATGAGCGCAAACAGTAGTCTTCTGTTATTTTTGTGAAAATGAAAAGTCTGGGGCTAAGGTACCGTAATATTTTGGTGGAAAAAGTAAAATGTTTGTTTTTTCCTTTCACGCTGCTTTAGTTCCTGAAAAGCACCTGAAGGCTTAATAAACTTCTTACATGGGGTTTTAAGCAGTCTGAGGGGAGCAGTTTTTAGAATGGTGTCACTTTTGGGTATTTGCTACCATGTAGGCCCCTTGAAGGGTGCGTGCACACGGTCAGCGTTTTGGATGCAGCATCTTGCCGCTGCGTCCAAAACGCTGCGTAGTACAGTAATAGCATAGTGGATGGGATTTCAAGAAATCCCATCCTCACTATGCGTAACCCGCCCGCAGCATGTTTGGAGCTGTGGTGCGGGTTGCCGGGAGTCCGCTCCTCCACAGCATGTTCATTTCATGCTGCGGAGTCGGAAGCAGCTCCCATCGGGTGACTTCAGGGAGAAGCCGCCCTGCACCTGCCGCACATGGTGAGTACAGGGCGGCTGCGGTCTCCCTGCGGCCACCCGCGGCTTCCCTCAGGTCCGGAGGAGCTGCGTCCAACACGCAGCTCCTCCGAACCGTGTGCACGCACCCTAACTCTTCTAACTTCCTAACAAAAAAAATTATGTTTCAAAGATTGTGCAGATGTCAAGTAGACACGTGGGAAATGTTATTTGACTATTTTGTGTGATATAACTCTCTGGTTTAAGGGCATAAAAATGAAAAGTTTGAAAATTACCAAATTTTCACATTTGTGATATTTACATAAATGCAAAAAAAAAAAAATCAGCCTAAATGTACCACTAACATGGAGTACAATATGTCACGAAAAAACAATCTCCGAGTCACTGAGATACCTTGTAGCGTTCCAGAGTTTTAACCTCATAAAGTGACACAGGACAGAATTGTAAAACTTGGCCTGGTCAGGCGCGAGGGTGAAGGGGTTAAGAACGAGAGGCCGTCAGAAGCAGACACAATACAAGTCTACTTTATTTAGGTATTATGTTTCAAAGCCCTTTTTTCTGACAGTCAAAAGGTTTTCTTGATGTCTGTTTTCCATTAATTCCAGATCCTCTAGGCATATCGTACGTCAGTTCTGCCTTCGAAAATAAAGTACAGCAAGCTTGCCCATCGGCCAGTGTCTTTTCTCAGCCAGTTGCTGGATTTCTTTACTATAGACCTTTATACCATAATCCTGTGGTATCGCACATTGTGCTTATATTCTCTCCACATGTAATGCTTCTGCTACTTGTACTGATACTTTGTTAGTTTGCAATGTAAGGTGGAAGATTTTTTCCACTTTTCTTGACTAAATTTGTTAATCTCTGATCATAGAGATTAGTGCAAAAACCAGAAGGTAGAAAACTTCACTCTGCGGCTGATTCATCAAAGCAAGAAAGTGGTAAAAAGCTTTGAAAGAAGGCAAAAGTTTTTCGCAACTTGGAGTTAAGGAAGTATTTTGAAACTTTTGGGATCAGTCTGCCGCAATAGCAAAGTTGCTGCAGAAGGGGGGCTTAATATTGTAAGGCAGGAATATTACTTCAATGTCTAACTTAAAAAAACTACAAAGGAGAGGATTTTTTGCTGCCTTACTTCTTTTATTAATGACTTATCAAACAGGTGAACACAAGAGGAGACAATATATTGTCTTATATAACCACATACACATAAGAATTCCAAATTAACAATAATCTTTTGCAAAATGCCCTATGGCCTCTGTAAAATCTCCTTCCCACTACCCTAGCGTATTACACTTGTATGGGTATGGTGATAGGCAGCATCAGGAATCCTGCACCAAGTGCTGAGATCAGCGTCTTTTCATTAGGTGCTTTACCGTGTGTGTGCGGCTGGGACCGCTTAGTGGAAAGAACCAGACCCTACGTCCGTTTCGCAGGCTAAAGTACCTGCTTCTTCAAACACAGCAATGGTTGATCCAGTGCTTTCCGCATGTAAAGCACCCAAACTCTGAACCTGAACAGGAAATTCGATGAACCGAACTGAACCATGAAAAGTTTATTCATCTCTACTCCTAAGACCACTATGTTAGGGTGTTAGTCTCACAAGAACCAATAGGGCTTCTGTGGTCATGAAGGTAATGAGGTGAATTTGGATGGGAAAGGGGCAGTGTTGGATTGTGGTTACCCTTTGGGTGAAGGAATATTTTATCTATGGCTTTTTACATGTTTGGCCTGTTTCTGCCAAACTGTTGACATTTACCAATTTCTTTGATACACAGTTTTTACGAAAATAAGTAATTACTTTTCAGAAAAATAGGCATAGGTACATCATTCTGCGATAATGGCAAGGTCAACTTGAAAAGATTATGTACGCAGGCTAATATTTTATGCCCTGTTATTTATAGAACTATCTGTTATCATTTAGATACACTGCACCTTAGTGCAGAAGGCAATCTATTAAAATGTATCCTTTTGTGTCTGTTAAATTAATCGAGTATCAGCTCAATATTTTACAAAAACAGATACTAATAGAAAGAGTGGAAGGAACCTTGATTGGATACAATTTTCAAGCATTAGCCTTTTGGTTACTGTATCTTTCTGTTTAGTTTTCATACTTGATGAGCTACAACAGCAAGTGATTATTTAAGGGAAACTATGCTTTCAAGTACCTCTTCAGAGGAAGATGTCATGTGCTAGAACATAAGAAATAATACTATCGTTGGCCATTTTATGACTTATATCTGGCATTTTCCCAAGTTTCCATCTCTGAAAATGTGCTTTATATATTACAGTTGACTCCGATCAATTGGAAGAAGACTAACTGCTATGTACATTTACAGCACTCAGATGGGAATTCCTGCACTTCATTCTTGAGAAAACTAGCAGCAATATTGAGCAGTGTAGCTGGGAATCCTGCTCTGGCAATAACTAGCTAGAATCAGCATGATCTGGTTTTCTCCCTCTCACTCTGGGAAGACCACTGTAAGCATTTCTGACTCCCCAGGTCACTGCTGTGAACAATGTTGTCTTCTGTATTTTGTCACTTTTACGGATTCACAATAAAATGTCCAAAAATGAAACCAAAATTGATTTTCAGGGAAATGTCAAGGGCTCATACTCATTGTGAGACGTGTTGGTGTATTATTTTTTTCTATTACAGTAAGGATTTAAACAAAAAAAAATTGGGAGCACTCCTATGCCCCTTTTAAGGAAATGGAGGAGGGCCTCAATAAATATGTATGTTCCCATTATTAGGAAGTGGGTCTCCCATAGTGTTGCCCTATGCAGGCTGCAAAAATTGTGAGGCACTCGATGCCTTTTGAAGACACGTGGAGGAGGGCCTCTTAAATAATGTTCCCATTGTTAGGAAGTGGGTCTTCCATAGTGTTGCCCTATGCAGGCTGCTAAAAATTTGAAGACATTACGATGCCCTTTTGAAGACACGTGGAGAAGGGCCTCATGAAATAATGTTCCCATTATTAGGAAGTGGGTCTTCCATAGTGTTGCCCTTGGCAGGCTGCCAAAAATTGCAAGGCACTCTGATGCCCCTTTTAAGAACGTGGAGGAGGGCCTCATTAAATATGCATGTTCCCATTATTAGGAAGTGGGTCTTTCATAGTGTTGCCCTATGCAGGCTGCCAAAAATTGCGAGGCACTCTGATGCCCCTTTTAAGAGACGTGGAGGAGAGCCTCATAAAAACAACGTTCCCATTACAAAGGAGCGGGTCTCCTACACTTGTAATGCCCATGCACTAAATATGGGCTAAAACATTTACCCCTGGGGGTATACATGAATATACTAACTTTTTTTGAGTTATGGGCATCATAAACACCTTTTAACAATATTACCGTATGTGGGTGTGATGGACTACGGTCCCCCTGTTAATATGGTGGTGGAGGATAAGGAGAAGGAGGACTAGAGCAAATTGCCAAAATCAGGAAGCATATAGCCATGTGTAGGGGTGAAGAGGAGCATGGGAATATACCTCCCCAATAAAGACACTGGCTTTGAGTTTATATTACGCTGCTATCATTTGGTGGTGTTGAAAAGTCTGGCCCAATCCAGCCCTTGTTTAATTTTAATAAGAGTCAGCCTCAGCATTTTCAGTTGACAGGCAGGTGCGCTTATCAGTAATAATTCCCCCTGTGGCACTAAAAATCTGCTGTGACAAAACTGTAGCAGCAGGGCAGGCCTGGACTTCCAAGACATACAAAACCAGTTCACACTACGTGTCCAGCTTGGATACCCAATAATAAAAAGGCACAGAGGAATCACGGAGGATGTTGGTATGGTCAGCAAGGTGCTCCTTCAGCATCTTTCCAAGCTTTGCAGTCCTTGTGAGAGTACCCTGCATCTCAGGGCCTGAGCCATGGGAGGGGCTAAGAAAACTCTCCCAGAACTTTGAGAGTGTTCCTCTGCCACTACTGGATTGGGGTTGTGTTTCTCTCGCCTGTACTCCTTGGTTGTCCACCGTACTATGACCTCTGCCACCAGCGTTATCAGAAGGGAAAGTTTTACTAATTCCACAAAAAGGGCCATCTGGTACTGGCCAATTTTTGTAGATCTCTCTGCATCGGGAATAAGAGATATAAAGTTATCCTTGTAGCATGGATCTAAAAGTGTCACCAACCGGTAATGAGTGTCACCCAAGATTTTGATAACGCGATGGTCACGGGACAGGCAGCGTAACATAAAGTCTGCCATGCGTGCCATACTGGTAACAGGCAATATTTCCATGTCCTCACCAAGAGGAAGACTAACCATGCTCTTCTCCTCCTCCTCCTCCCTGTCCATCCACACTGAACAGACGGTATGACAGTTGTGCAGGTAGTACCATCTATAGTGCATGAAACTAGCTCCTGTTCTTCCTCCTCCTCATTGTCCCCCAATCCACGTTGTGATGAGATGAGGCTGGGCTGTGTGTAGTCACCCTGTATGGTTCCTTGCTCCATCTCATCGTGCTCCACCTGCAATGCATTCTCTTTGTTTGTGAGCAGAGAGCGTTTCAGAAGACAGAGAAGCGGGATGGTGACGCTAATGATGGCATCATCACTGCTCACCATCTTGGTGAAGTCCTCAAAGTTTTGGAGGATGGTACATATGTCAGACATCCATGCCCATGCCTGAGGTCTTATGTGTGGAGTCTGAACCAAATACCGACGGCCTTGTTGATGCTGGTGGTAGTCAACAACTGCCCTCTTCTGATCACAAATCCTGACCAACATCTGCAGTGCCGAATTCCAATGCGTGGGGACATCACACACCAGTGGTGAGCCGGAAGCTACAAACGCTGCTGAAACCTGGCAAGGGCGGCAGAAGCATTAGGTGACTTTCTAAAATGGGCATACAGGCGGTGTACTTTGACAAGCAGATCCGACAGCTCCGGGTAGGATTTAAGAAATTGCTGAACCATGAGATTGAGTACATTGTCCAGGCATGGGACATGTGTGAGCTCGCCTCAGAGCTGCCACCAGGTTCCAGACATTGTCACACACAACCATGCCTGGCTGTAGGTTAAGCAGTGTGAGCCACAGATCTGCCTGCTCTTTCAATGCTGTCTACAACTCTTCAGCATTGTGCGGTTTGTCAACTACGCATATTAGCTTCAGCACAGCCTGTTGCCGCTTGACCAAGGCAGTGCTGCAGTGCTGATGTGGAGGGTGAAGAGGAGGAGGAGGCTGAGTAGGATGACATGCAGGAGCTGTAGACTGTGGGGGCAACCCTTATTGAGTTAGGGCCTGCAATCCTCGGCGTCGAGAGGACATGTTCCATCCCAAGGTCCGATTGGGTCCCGGCTTCCACTATATTATCCTAGTGTGCCGTCAGCGAGATGTACTATCCCTGCCCACAAGCACTTGTCCACACGTCCGTGGTTAGGTGGACTTTGCCAGAAACTGCATTGTTAAGGGAACAGCTAATGTTTTGGGATACGTGCTTGTGTAATGCGGGCACGGCACACCAGGGAAAACAGGTTGCAGAATACTTCCGTCTCCACCAGCCTGAAAGGCAACATGTCGAGCACAAGCAGTCATTAAATGTGCAAATTGAGTAGTGTGGCCTGTGGGGCGTTGGCTGCATATTTGCACTTGCATTCTAAGGACTGGGGTAAGGGTAACTGAACGCTGCACCAGGACAAGAACGTGGATGTAGATGCTGATGTTGATATGTTTGATTGTGCAACAACATGTGCAGGACGGGAGGCATCTTTGCGTGCACTATGGACAGGGGATTTCCTTGCACACACAAAAGTAGAATAAGCAGTTGTGTCACCTGCAGACTCTTCGGACCCTTCTGGACCCTGGGGTTTGGCTCACAAAGTCGGGTGCTTTGCTACCATGTGCCTGATCATTCTGGTGGAGGTCAGGTTGGTAGTTTTGCTACCCCTGCGGATGCTGGCATGGCAGGTGGTGCAAATGGCCTTTTTGGAATTATCAGCAGACTCCTTAAAAAACAGCCAGACTCGGGAAGACCTAAGAGTTGTACTGGCAACTTCCATCGTGTTGGTGTTACGGGGAAGGGTTGCCCGCATTCTTTCTGCGGCCACCACACTGCTTCTTCCTGCCTGTTGGGGTGGGATGCTGGGGTGGTGCCCCTGTGCGCAGCTGTCCTCGCTCTGCATGTCCTCATGCCAGGTTGGGTCAGTTATTCAATCATCCACCACGTCGTCTTCCACTTCCTCAATCTGGACCTCCTCCTGACTCTCTAGCAATTGTGTCTTATCTTCGTCCACCTCTTGTGACTAGTATGGGCGAATCCTAAATTACTCGGAATCGCTTGACTCTAGCGAGTCCGAGCCCAGGACTCGCTACTCGTTGCGAGTCTAGCGAGTCCAATGTTAATGAATGGGGAAGCGAGTAATAGCGAGTAGTGTGCGATTTACAAATCACAGATGTGTCTCGGAAGCTTCAGCCTGAAGCAATCCTAGTTTTGCCATTGATTTGCATTGGACTCGTTTACTTTGCAAGTAATCGCTGGGAAACTCGCACAGATAAGAGTCCTGTCTGCTCTGTGTGCTGGCTGCCGCAGCTCCAGGGTCCTAGAGCCCGCCTGCTGCCTGATGTAGCAGAGCTGGGATTGTTCTCAGTCTGCTCATTACCTGTGCATAGA
Source organism: Allobates femoralis (assembly GCA_033576535.1). Lineage (NCBI taxonomy): Eukaryota > Metazoa > Chordata > Amphibia > Anura > Aromobatidae > Allobates > Allobates femoralis. The sequence continues at coordinate 551,922,800 of JARQOC010000001.1, read as the reverse complement.
CATATATATCTATGAACAGGGATGAGCAGAGAGGACATCGCGTTTTGGACTGCGTCGGACGGAAGAGGATTTTTTTAAATTAATGATGGAGTCCCTAATGGCTTTTTTTTTTATTTCTAATAAAAAATTTTCTCTGTGTTGTGTTTTTTTTAAAACAATTTAATAGAAATTCATGGCGGTCATGTCTAATATTGGCGTGACCGCCATAAATTTCGGGCTTAGGGCCAGCTGATAATACAAAGCTGGCCCTAACCTCTTTATTACCCAGCGTGCCACCGCCACCAGGGCCGCTGGAAGAGCGGGGTTCAGCGCCAGAGGATGGCGCTTCAATGAACGCGCCATCTTCTGGGGCGGCTGCGGGCTGCAATTTGCAGCGGGGGGTGCCCAGAAAGCTTGGGCATCCCTGCGCTGCGGATTCCAGCCCCCAGCTGCTTAGCTGTACCTGGCTAGACATAGAAATTGCGCAGAGCCCCACGCATTTTTTTTAAATTATTTCATGAAATTCATGAAATAATAAAAAAAAAGGGCTCCCCTATATTCTTGTGTCCGGCCAGGTACAAATAGGCACCTGGGGGTTGGGGGCAGCCCGTCGCTGCCTGCTGGATCCGGCTGGTTCCAGAAATACGGCGAAGCCCATGTAATTTTTTTTCTGAAAAATCAATAAAACAATCCTAAAAAAGGGACTGCATCTTTATTAACCCCTCGCCCATGGTCCAGGGGTTAATAAAGATGCAGTCCCTTTTATTTACATTGTTTTAAGGATTTGTCAGAAAAAAATTTCACGTGGGCTTCGCCGTATTTCTGGAACCAGCCGGATCCAGCAGGCAGCGACGGGCTGCCCCCAACCCCCAGGTGCCTATTTGTACCTGGCCGGACACAAGAATATAGGGGAGCCCTTTTTTTTAATTATTTCATGAATTTCATGAAATAATAAAAAAAAAATGCGTGGGGCTCCGCGCAATTTCTATGTCTAGACAGGTACAGCTAAGCAGCAGGGGGCTGGAATCCGCAGCGCAGGGATGCCCAAGCTTTCTGGGCACTCCCCGCTGCAAATTGCAGCCCGCAGCCGCCCCAGAAGATGGCGCGTTCATTGAAGCGCCATCCTCTGGCGCTGAACCCCGCTCTTCCAGCAGCCCTGGTGGCGGTGGCACGCTGGGTAATAAAGGGGTTAATACCAGCTTTGTTATACAAGCTGGTATTAAGCCCGAGATTCTTAATGTCAGGCCACGTTTTACCCAGCCACTAAGAATCTCCAATAAAGGGTTAAAAAAACACAACACAGAGAAAATTTTTTATTTGAAATAAAAAAAAAAGCCATTAGGGACTCCATCTTTAATTAAAAAAATCCTCTTCTGTCCGACGCAGTCCAAAACGCGATGTCCTCTCTGCTACATCCCCTGTGCATAGATATAGATGTCTATGCACAGGGAATGAGCAGACTGAGAACAATCTCAGCACTGCTACATCATCTCTGTGAGCGGGCGGGCTCTAGGACCCTGGAGCTGCTGCAGCCAGCACACAGAGAAGACAGCTGGACTCGGCTCGCAAAGAAACAGCAGTTACTTTGCGAGTTTCCCTGCTATCACTGGCACAGTAGCCGAGTCTAATGCAAGACAATGGCAATCCTAGTTTTGTCAGCGTTTGCCATTGATTTGCATTGGACTCGTGCGAGTAAACGCAGAGTACCGAGTCCTGCGAGTCCCTTACTACTCGCCGAGTAACGAGTCCTAGCGAGTAGATTCGCCCATCCCTACTTGTGACACTTTCCCACCGATGCTTTGTGTGACCGTGGCTGCTCAAATATTTGGGCATCACTACATACAATCTCCTCATGCCCCACTTCAAGTGGAGCAGGCGAGAGGCCCAAATCTATGAATGGAAAAGTGAATAACTCTTCAGAGTGTCCAAGTGTGGGATCATTTTTGTCTGGGCACTCGGTATGGTGGGAGGAAGGAGGATCAGGGTGAGGAATATGCGGTCCAGACTCACGGTTACTGAGACTTGACCGTGGGAAAGGCAGGGTGGTTGTGGTGGCAAACTGACTGGAAGTATTGTCTGCTATCCAACTAACAACCTGTTGACACTGCACTGGGTTTAATAGTGGTGTGCTGCGGTCCCCTAGGAATTTGGACAGGAAGGTCGGGCAAAATGATGTGGGTGTTTGATGTGACACAATTCTAGCTTGTCCATGGCCTTGGCCTCTGCATGCACCATCACCATCACGTCCAGTTCCATCAAAACAATGGTCCTTCTAAGGATTAATTTAGCTGTATACAGGCAGAAGGGGTATACAGCACACTTCTGTGTACCACAAGAGGCTGTATACCAGTCAGCACATCTGGGGCTTGTGTAAAGGTTTCTAATATCTATCCATCAAAACAACAGTCCTTCTAAGGATTAATTTAGCTGTATATAGGCAGGAGGGTTATATCACAAACTTTGTTGTACCACAAGAGGCTATATACCAGTCAGCACATCTGGGGCTGATGTACAGGCTTCTAATATCTATCCATCAAAACAAAAGTCCTTCTAAAGCTAGGGTCACACTTGGAGAGTGACCCACGCTTGATGGAAGTGTTAAAATCATAGCAATTTTCCCCACATTAACACTATGCGCTGCCAGAAAACGCAGCCCCATATAAACCCGCTGTTTACTTTAGCAGCAGCTCCACACAAAGCTCCAGGAAGTGCGCTTTTGGACAGTGCACAGGAAAACACTGCAGACCTGTGTGCTGTTGAAAAGCACACTTCCTGAAGCTTTGTGTGGAGCCACCACTAAGGTAAAGAGCGGGTTTCTAAGGGGCTGAGTTATCTGGCAGCGCATAGCGTTAATGCGGGGGAAATTACTACATTTTTAACGCTGTCATCAAGTGTGGGTCACTCTCCAAGTGTGACCCTAGCCTTAGAAGGAGTTTTGTTTTGATGGATAGATGTTGTGAATTCATTGATGAAGAATTCTGGTTGTGAGCTCCCTCATGTGGTTGTTGTTGGTGATGCAGCTGGCTGTGTTTTGGAGAGTTCCTCAACTGATCCTGATGATTGGTAGTCTGCTTCTGATTGGAGCATATAGGTGGTTGGAGCTGATCAATCTCTGCCAGTTGTAATTATTCCGGGAGGTGTCCACATTTCTCCCTGGTTTCTTCCTGCTCTGCTGAATCCTTGCAAGCTAAGAGAATGGGTTTTTGATATTTTGTGGAACACATGTTGTGTGCTTGAGGATCTGCTTATTGCTTGTCTTGCTCTGAGTTGTGGGTTGATATTTAGTCTGCATATTTGTTTACCTGCTCTCAGTTAGGAAGTTTTCTTCCAAGGTATGAATTGCTATTCACTGTTGTTTGCTGGTTCCAGTTCTGCTGGTGTTAGAATCTATTTACGGTATTCTAGTTTGATTCACAGAAGTCCCTGCAGATATAGAGGACGCGAGTCTTAGCAGACTCAGGGTTATTTTTTGGTACTATCTGCTGTTGGAGGTTTTTGATAGTATTTTTAATACTGACCGCAATAGTATTCCATCCTGCCCTTACTATCTAGCTAGTGTGGCCTCTTTTTCTTAACTCTGCTATCTGCCTGTGTGTGTTTTTCCTCTTCTGTTTCCCAGTCAATATCCGTGGGGAACTTGCTATTGTTTTGGGGTTCTGCTCTGAGGCAAGATAGACTTTCCTGTTTCCATCTTCAGGGGTACAAAGAAAAAAAAAGAAAAATATGTCTCTGCAGAACACAGCTACTACCAATATCATACATATGCTAACAAGCAAAAAATGAGAAAAAATTAAAAAACTTAAGTTTTTTCAAAAAAACTCATTATTCTTAATTTTTTATTTTCTGGGGGTCTTAGTACATACATTGGCCAATGTCTGCTTGCTCACCAACCACGTCACAGTGCCCCCAGGTCTGATGAGTCCTGCGCTGACATCCCTGTCCTCCTTTTCCTCCCTGTCCCACTGTTAGGTGGGTGGACACCATCTCAACTTCAGACCACTTGTGGGTGATGAGGGTGCTAAGTGTAATCATGGAGCCAGCAACTCCATATCTTAAACACAAAGCAAAAACAAACTGCACAGCACTCAAGACACTGAGTGCTGTGCAGTTTTTTTTTTGCTTTGTGTAGAAGATATGGAGTTGCTGGCTCTTGTGCATCTTTAGGGGTACCTAGTTCCCCGGCTGTGTCGAGGTGTCTAGGGCATGGTTAGTTACATCCCATGGATACTTCTAGTTGCGATATTTAGTCAGGGACTGCTGTCAGTACAGTTGCCAACTACTTCTGTGAAGTCTGTTTATGTTACTCCTGTGTCATCGGATCATAACAGATAGATATTAGAAGCCTGTATACCAGCCCCAGATGTGCTGACTGGTATACAGCCTCTTGTGGTACACCAAAGTTTGCTATATACCCCTCCTGCCTATATACAGCTAAATTAATCATTAGAAGGACTGTTGTTTTGATGGATAGATATTAGAAGCCTTTACACAAGCCCCAGATGTGCTGACTGATATACAGCCTCTTGTGGTACACCGAAGTGTGCTATATACCCCTCCTGCCTGTATACAGCTAAATTAATCCTTAGAAGGACTGTTGTTTTGATGAATAGATATTAGAAGTTAATGTCATGGATTGCAGACTAACTGTATCCTGCTAGGTGCTATGACAATCAGTATGTGGCTCTCCCTTGACAGAACTGCAATACTAATAGAAATGTTTTAGGCTTGAGATCCAGCCAGTGAGAAGACAGTTTTATGCCACCAATCGTGACGTCCCCAATATCCTGCAATGAGGGCTGAGGGCATATAAGGAGACCTGTTGATTAACCAGGGTGATTTTGAGACTCTGTCTAGTGCCCTCAGTCTAGGGATTTCAGTCCTGGCTAGAGGTGCACTGGATTGGATACAGGCAGCTAATCTAGGATCTTCGGCCATAACCCCAGGCCTAGGTATTTCAGTGCGGCCGAGGGGATCAGAACCTGGATTATAAGGACTTCAGCATTGAATGATCGGATTCGGCTGGGGATAACAAAGATTGCATAAGGACGCAACCCTGGTTGGGATGATCCAGTCGCTTGGCTACAGACTTTGCTGTGCTATATTCTAATCCCTGGTAAGCCAGCGGAAGGGTGAGACTCTGTTGCCTGTTACAGTTTGTGCTTTGCTGGCTATGTGTTATATGTTGTTAACTGTTCGGGGATCCAATAAAGCCTTAATATTGTGATTCCCCCACCCTGTGTTGTCTGAGTAGTGTTCCGCCCATGGTTAAGGAGCTCGGGTGTTCAGTTTGGGGATGACCCCTGGTCCACGTTGTCTTTCTAAAGGTGGCTGGGCCAGCGAACGAGAGCGCCCACTGACCCCCGTGTCTCCACAACAGAGTCTCAGGGAGCCATCTTTCTTAGCAACAAAAAAGAGCCCCACCCCCAACGGTGAAGAAGACGGGCGAATACTGTATGTTCTTTCTCCAAAGAATCCTTAATATAGCTCTGCATAGAAGCATATTCAGGCACAGACAAGTTGAAAAGTTGACCTTTAGGAAACTTACAGCTTGGCACCAAATCAATGACACAATCGCACTCCCTGTGTGGCGGAAGAGAACTGGACTTGAGCTCATCAAAAACATCCTGAAAATCAGACAGAAACTCAGGAATCTCCAAGGGCGAAGAGGAGATAGACATCATAGGAATGACATCATGTACCTCCTGAAAACCCCAGCTAGTCACGGACATAGACTTCCAATCCAAAACAGGATTATGGACCTGCAACCACGAAAAACCCAGCACAACCACATCACGCAGATTATGCAAAACCAGAAATCAACAATCCTCCTGATGAGGTGGTGCGCATTGTCAATTGCGTCCAAAACTGAGGCTTATCTTGAGCCAAAGGTGTAGCATCGATGCCCCTTAAAGGAATAGGGTCCCACAATGGCTGCATAGGGAAGCCACACCTGGCAAACTCAAAATCCATCGTTTAAGGCGGCGCCTGAATCCACAAATGCCATCACAGAAAATGATGACAAGGAACAAATCAAAGACACAGATAATAAAATGTTCTTTGGACAGCGCACAGGAAGACACTACAGACGGTGTTTCCTGTGTGCTGTTGAAAAGCACACTTCCTGAAGCTTTGTGTGGAACCGCTGCTAAGGTAAACAGCGGGTTTCTATGGAGCTGCATTGTCTGGCAGCGTATAGCATTAATGTGGGGGAAATTAGTATGTTTTTAACGCTTCTTTAAAGCATGGGTCACTCTCCAAGTGTGACCCTAGCCTTAGAAGGACTTTTGTTTTGATGGATAGATATTAGAAGCCTGTATATCAGCGCCAGATGTGCTGACTGGTATACAGCCACTTCTGGTACACCAAAGTTTGCTATATACCCCACCTGCCTATATACAGCAAAATTAAGTCTTAGAAGGACTGTTGTTTTGATGGATAGATATTAAAAGCCTGTACACCAGCCCCAGATGTGCTGACTGGTATACAGCCTCTTGTGGTACACAGAAGTGTGCTATATACCCTGCCTGCCTGTATACAGCTAAATTAAACAAAAAAGGATGGTTGTTTTCATGGAGATAGATATTAGAAGCCTGTACACCAGCCCCAGATGTGCTGACTAGTATACAGCTTCTGTGGTAGACCAAAGTGTGCTATATAACCCTCCTGCCTATAAACAGCTAAATTAATCCTTAGAAGGACTGATGACTGTTGTGTTGATGGATAGATACTGTATTAGAAGCCTTTACACAAGCCCCAGATGTGCTGACTGGTATACAGCCTCTTGTGGTACACTGAAATGTGCTATATACTCGGCCTGCCTGTATACAGCTAAATTAATCAATAGAACGACTGTTGTTTTCATGGATATTAGAAGCCTGTACACCAGCCCAGATGTGCTGACTGGTATACAGCCTCTTGTGGTGCACCGAAGTGTGCTATATTCCCTGCCTACCTGTACACAACCAAATTAATCAATAGAACGACTGTTGTTTTGATGGGTGGATAGATATTAGAAGCCTGTAAACTAGCCCCAGATGTGCTGACTGGTATACAGCCTCTCGTGGTACACCATAGTGTGCTATATACCCTGCCTGCCTGTATACAGTTACATTAATCCTTACAAGGACTGTTGTTTTGATGGAGATAGATATTAGAAGCCTGTACAACAGCCCCAAATGTGCTGACTGGTATACAGCCTCTTGTGGTGCACCATAGTGTAGTATATACCCCTCCTGCCTATATACAGCTAAATTAATCATAAAAAGGACTGTTGTTTTGAAGAATAGATATTAGAAGCCTGTACAGCAACCCCAGATATGCTGACTAGTATATAGCCTCTTTTGGTACACCAAAGTGTGCTATATACCCCACCTGCCTGTATTCTGCTAAATTAATTCTTAGAAGGAATGTTGCTTTGATGGATGTTAGAAGCCTGTACACCAGCCCCAGATGTGCTGACTAGTATACAGCCTCTTGTGGTACTCCGTAGTGTGCTATATACCCCTCCTGCCTGTATACAGCTAAATTAATCCTTAGAAGGACTGTTGTTTTGGTGGAGATAGATATTAGAAGACTGTACACCAATCCCAGAAGTCCTGACTACTATACAGCCTCTTGTGGTACACGAAAGTGTGCTATATACCCTGCATGCCTGTATACAGCTAGATTAGTCCTGCAAAGGACTGTTGTTTTGATGGATTTTGTATCCCAGCACCTACACTACCTAAAAGACCCACAATCTGTCCCTCACTCAGCAGCACCTCTCCCTACACTAGCTGACAATGTGGAGCAGAGTGACGAACACAGCGCCATCATATACTGTGATGCTCAGCGGAGCACCGAGTATCGGCAAGCATGCTCGTTCATCCCTAATCCTGAAATAACTTCTGTAGACAAGGTAAAATGCACAGCTCAGAGCAAGTTACCGCTTCGATCTAATTGTAGGCATATGTGAGAGGCGGCCCTGTCTTCCTGCTTGCGTGGGCAAATATTCCTGCAGAACGATTTCAACTCATCGTCCTAGTGTAATCTATAACACACCAAATTTTGGTTCTAAAAGCAAAAAGAGGTACAACACAATACTAGAATGGGTGTAAGATCGGTTTATATATACTGTCTGATCCTCAATTTATCTTATCTTCTTGTACTAGCAAAGTAAATAAATACGAAGGCAACAACACACAAGATAATAAATGTTGAAGGCTAAAACGTTTTCATAAGAAGTATAAGTATAAGGCTAGGGTCAGACTTGGGAGCTTGCATCCGTTGGAAGGATGCATTAAAGGATCCTTTTTTTCCTCTTGCCATTTTCGTGGCATGTATGTTCATTTTTAGCGGATGCATTAACGCATGCATTTCCCATAGACTCCTATGTTAAAGAAAAGCATGCGTTTTTGCAAAAGCAGCAAAAAACGCAGCATACTGCGTTTTTTGGTGCACTTGCAAAAATGCATAGCGTCAAAAGCATTGCACTTTTGCAATGCGTTTTTTGTATTGGAGCCTATGGGTGCATTAACATATGCGTTTTTCAACATTTGCACATGAAAATAGTGCATGCATTTAGCAAATGCATGACACAAGTCTGCCCCTAGCCTGATGCATCCAGCAAAAACTTAGAAAATTTCTACCTGGCAATAGATCTCTATGGCAACCGAACGCTTACCGCAGCCTCTGGCTCCACAGAGATCTCCAGGATATGTGCTTTCAATGAGCGCACAGGAAACACAGTCTGCAGCATTTTCCTGTGCGCTCATCGAAAGCACATATCCTGGAGATCTCTGTGGAGCCGGAGACTGCAGTAAGCGTTCGGTTGCCATAGAGATCTATTGCCAGGCAGCGCATAGCGTTACCTGCTGGTAAGGTTATGCGCTGCTCCTGTCAGAAACTAAGTTTCTGACGGAAGCAGCAGGCTAGGGGCCAGATGAACGTCTGACCCTAACCTAAGGGCATGTATCAATGCTGCTTTTTGGTGCAGAAATTTTCTTCCCCAAGTCTGCATCACATGGCAGAAAAACGCACTCAAATCTGCAAGGCGTTTTTGCACATTGCAATGCGGAAATGGTGCATTTTTGTAGCGTCTTTCTGTCTTTATTTCACTTCCAGACAGCTGATATTGTGAAACTCTGCTCTGAGGGAGATATAGAGAGAAAGTAAGAAAGATAGAGAGAGAAAGAAAGAATTTCTGGCTCCAGATATCATTTCTGAACATTTAAGACAGCATGCGTTTTTGAGAAAAAAGCAACATAAACGCACCAAATATGCACTGTGTGAACACACATCTGCAGCGTTTTTCCATGATTACAATGGGGTCTATTAATTAGAGATGAGCGATGTTCGATTCGAATAGTTCGCCAATCTCAAATTCGAGTTGATTTTGGCGCTATTCGAGTCATTCGCCGAATTCGAACAATTTGGTTCAAATTCGGCGAATTTCGAACATGTTCGATTTTAATTCGAAAATGCGGCAGATGCGGTCAGAAAACCGCATCTGCCGCATTTTCAGCTAAAATAAACAGCTAATAAGTGTTAAAAATAAAAAAATAATCAATGCTCACCTGTCCGCGGTCCACCGAAGCCTCCAGCAAGGTCCTATGGCTTCTAGGACCTGTGGTGACGTCATGTTCTCGCGCGAACTCCGATCACATGACCGGAGTTCCACGAGAACATGACGTCACCACAGGTCCTGGAAGCACAGGACCTTGCCGGAAAGATTAAAATAGATATTTTTATGTTTCGGACCCTTTCTTTAAGTAAAAGTTACTTAAAGAAAGAGTCTGAAACATAAAAATATCTATTTTAAGCATTCTGGCAAGGTCCTGTGCTTATAGGACCTGTGGTGACGTCATGTTCTCGCGGGAACTCCGGTCACGTAACTGGAGTTCCCGCGAGAACATGACGTCACCTCAGGTCCTATTAGCAATAAGACCTTGCCGGAAAGCTTAAAATAGATATTTTTATGTTTCGGACCCTTTCTTTAAGTAACTTTTACTTAAAGAAAGGGTCCGAAGCATAAAAATATCTATTTTAAGCTTTCCGGCAAGGTCCTGTGCTTCCAGGACCTGTGGTGACGTCATGTTCTCGCGGAACTCCGGTCATGTGATCGGAGTTCGCGCGAGAACATGACGTCACCACAGGTCCTAGAAGCCATAGGACCTTGCTGGAGGCTTCGGTGGACCGCGGACAGGTGAGCATTGATTATTTTTTTATTTTTAACACTTTCTTTCACTTTTTTTCACTTCCACAATGTATGTATATACATTGTGGAAGTGAAAATGCCCCACAGGCCCGGTTTGTTTGTTTTCCGGGGTGTTCGACGGTGTTCGTCGAACACCCCGCCGATTCGACGAATCGAATTCGAACACCGGGGTGGTGGTGTGGCGCCCCGCAACGAGTGCGTCACAAGGGAGTATTGCAGCCGCAATATTCTCTGACAAAGCAGTGCAATAGTTAACTCTGAGATCCAACCCAACATACAACACCTAGAACAGAGGACCAATCCTAGGTCCTGGTGGGTGGAGTGTTAGGGTAGTGAAGTAGAACACACAGTAGTCTGGAATAGAGAGCAGAACCTAGAACACAGAACTTGGAGAGGAGCGGGGGCTCCGCACCTCGTGCGGGCCCCTGGGCCGTCACCGGTCGGGTGTCCGCACCTGAGGCCTTAACTACCGGGATTGGGCATTTCTACACGGGTTCCCAAAAGACTCCCGTGCCCACAACTCACAGCCGGTTCACTGGTACCGAAGCTGGCAGCAGTTCACCTCTGCCACGCGAACCAGCCCCGTGGAGGAGCAGCTTTACAGGAGCACCCCACCACCAGCCAGTTTCCAGTCGTCTAACCAGCGGTGTACCCACTGAGGGATCCAAGGCTCCCCAAAGCATCCAGAACGTACATCATGGATAGGGCATTGAAGCAGCCTCCCCGTACCCGATCTGGTATTCCTGGGCGACGCTGGCACAAGAAGAGGGAAGCTAAGTAGGTAGAATGGAGGAACACTGCGGATCTCTGAGGAGCACTATCACTGCTGAGTCCACCCGGTCTTCTACTCAACCACTGTAAGCCATGTACTGCCTGCTGGTGACAGTAAAGACCCGTTGCAGAGACTATCTGTGTCCGTGTCTCCTTATGAACTGTCCGTCATTAACTAAAGGTAACCGCAGCTGCCGCACAACATCTTGAGCAGCTCCAGCCCCCGGGGATCACCGCTCAGCCTGTGGGGAGCGTAACATCTTGCTGCTGTCCATCACCCCGGAGGTTCCGCAGCGTCGGTAGCCCTTACCGAACTACTCATAGGTGGCGTCACGAAGAAAACAAATTAAACCCCCTTTAATCTGTTCCCACTAAGACGTCCTTAATTTTGATCTGCACTACACCGGGCCCCACTACCGGCAGGCGCGGTCCACCCGTGACAAGGAAGGAGAAGAATCGCCTGTATCAACCGGAGTCCGCCGGCCGCGGTGAGACAGTGGCTCATCTCTACTATTAATAAAAAAACTCTGCCAGAATTGACATGCTGCTTCTTTTTTGTACACCAAATCCGCAAGAAAAAAAAGCAAAGTTGGCACAGCACTTGTGAACCCTCCTAGACTTTGCTGGCTCAGGATAGACATGCAGATTGTGATGCAGATTTGTCCAAATTTGCCTCAAAAAAGCATCATAAAACACAGCCTAATACTTTAGTCAGAAAATCGATTTTTACGTATAATATATAGGATTTTACCAACCTAAATCTTGACCAGTCTCGCTCATTTCCTGTGTGTCTGTATTGATAAGGAACACAAAAAGAAACATACGTCATAACCAGATTACCACACAACAGTTTATGTTTTATTAACCAGGTTTTATATACAACCAGTGTCAGTCACATCCTTATACTTTTCATTTTTATTGTGATTTTACTAGGACATCCAGTACTTCAATATCAAGGGACCTGTTGCATTGGACATGCCGTCCAATCTGCCTGTGGCATTAGTGAACATGAACAGAATTATTTTTCATTTTTTGGTAAAGATTCAGTATAACTTGTATTTTAGTCATTTGCCTAAATCGCAGATAACTTTGTATTAGCACCACCCCCTTGACTTCCAAGCGCCAAAATGAGCTGGTCGTGTTTTCCAATTAAATAGAAGTGATACTGAATATTTTTGCACAATCTTATGTATCAAATTGCTCAGCTTTTTTTTTGCTGTATAAGATGCTGGCCATAAATTACACAACATTTCCAAGCTGATGAGTTTTCTTTAAAGGACTCTGAGCACTTTGCAGGATGTAGAAAGCTGTGAATGAAAAAGTGCAATAGGGTCTTACCGAAGAAAATTGAGAATGAAAAACGGCTAGTCATTTACCTTATGAGGTTGTGTCACACAACCTATATAAAAGCATATAACAGCTGCTACAGGACCACCTGCACGAGCCAGGGATGTAGGAACCAAGACTATGGAGTCAGTAAGCCAAACATCTGACTCTGACTCCACAACTCCAACTCCACAACTCCAACTCCACAACCAGGATTCTGAAGTCGGTAAGCCAAACATCCAACTCCAACTCCTCAATTTCTCTGAATCCAACTCAGACTCCAACTCCATCAAAATGGACACTGACTCCTACTCCACAACTCCGATTCCACAACCAAGGCTGTGGAGTCAGTAAGCCAAATATCCAACTCAGACTCTGACTCCTCAATTTCCCTGAGTCCGACTCCACCAAAATAGACACTGACTCAAACTCCAACTCCACGACTCTGAATCCAACTTCACAGCCCTGGTAGGAAGCATCTATAAAAATTCAAGAATGCGCACATAGGGTGATATCTTCTTTGAAGAAGGACAAAAGGTTATACAAAGAGGCTGCTCACCTGATACAGTTGTGAAACCCACAACTGGTAATGATCGCTCAGATACAAGTAGCTGCTGCAGGACCGTACTCTCCACAGATCCCTGTGGTATAATCAGCTCCCAGGACACAATACCTCGAGGAATTCCCTGATGAAGGAGTTGGGAGATAACTCTGAAACGCGTAGGATAATAAAGAAGAATCGTTGATCCAGACATTCCCTTGTACTGGCTTCTTTTGTTCCTTTCTGAAGTGGCAGCGCGGACCTCGAGGTACTGTGTCCTGGGAGCTGGTAGGAAGCAGGTAAAGCCGTGGATAAGATTTGCACTGCTGTCATTTGAAGAAGTCCAGAGCCAATAAAATTAAGAAATAGCGGTTAATTATACGTGTTTTGGTGGATTTCCTGATGAAGAAGCAGGGACGTGCTTCAAAATGCATATAATATACCACTATTTCTTTATTTTATTGGCTCTGGACTTCTTCAAATGACATCAGTGCAAATTTTATCCACTGCTTTACCTAGTTCCTACATTTCCACTATACAGGATGCACTCAGGGTTCAAGTGAGAGGCAGAAGCAGCAAAAAGGAAAAAGATAACCTACAAGGAGTGTCCCCAACCTGAAGGCCTTGGCATGTCTGTAGATTTCTTGGACAGCTCATTGTTATTAGTATGACCTGAGTACTGCTTCATTTCCCCATTAGTGACACTACAAGGAAACTGAACACTGGCTACCAATGTCACGCACAGACGACAGCTGATTGTTGGGCGTACCAGCAGTGGAATAACCTGTCATCAACTTACTTGGAGTTGAGGGAACATTTCAACATAAGATGTTGTCAAAAGCAGATGACAGGTTGAAAGCAATTGGGATTTGATTTGCTTAAAATTTACTCAAAAGTGTCCAGAGCAAAATTACCTTAGGGTGAAAATAAATAATACACTAATAGCACCTCTCCTGCTGTTACGCCCCTGTCAGGTCCAGTGCAAACGATGTCCTCTTCCTACATCTCCACTCTGCAGAGGCTTCAGATAGAAAGGAAGCCACTGGTGTCCAAACCTGCTCAGCACCTCGGAGAATGCATGTAATGACCTCAGAGGCTGTAAGCACCGGCTAAGAGTGGAGATAGAAGAAGACATTTGCCATCAATGAGGAAAGGAAAGGCCGGAGGGAGCTGAGCACCGGACGGAAGGCTATTGCTGCGGGGTAAGTGAAAGGTGAAGTTTGAACATTTTTCACCCTTCTCTGAGGCCTTTGCAAATCAGCAAAATGGCAGGAAACAAATCATAAAAGTTGTTTTTTGTAAAATTTAAGGCAAATCCCTTTTATTTCAAACCCATTGGTTCATTTCTATTTGACAGCATTTGTGCCATTAAAAATGTCAATATCGCAAGCAATATTACTGCATACAATGTAGTACTAATTCACAGAAAATAGTGAACCTCCAGATATCAATTAGGATATGTTACCCAAAAAAGTGAGAGCAGATGAACAACCACTAATAATTATTTAGATTTTACAATTGATTTGTATCAAAGCAAAAAATAATCTTAATTTAGGGATTTTAATAAAAATAATGTATTCATTGATACAATAATTCATTCTTCTAGGACTCTTACTTGCACCACTGGCAGTTGCCTTTGAATCTTCCTCATTTTCTGTAATAAAAAATAAAAAAATAAATAGTCATATGTCAACTGAGCTGTCTTCCATTGGGCTCAAAAGGCCATTGCTTGTGGGTGCTTTATTCTTAATCAGTACCAAATTATTTTTCATTTAATGTAAATCGATGTAAAAGTCACCATTAACTATTTACATACACTTGGATTTCAAGCAAATGTTGGATCATTTATATGTATACTGATATTTCTATATTGCAGCTGTTATGGCCAGCGATCGGGACTTCCAAACCTTGCAAAAAGTGTGAAACTTCTAAAAAGAATAAAAGCCTTGCTTACCTATTTCTTCGGAAGGAGGTTTCTTGTCTTCTTCAGCTGTAACTATAATAAAGACTTCAATTAGCATCTGACAGAAGGCAATACAAAAGGGAATGTTTCATCATATAATGACCTTTTTGCTAAATTTAGAATAAAGTAAGCATTCATTAAAAAAGTAATATTTGTCTTAATTTGCAATTTGACTATAGAAAAACAAATACTGAAATTGTAGACTTTTCTCTCTTACATTTATGTCTGATAACAGATTAAAGACTTTTTGCACAGTAGAGATTACTTCTTAGCAGCCATCTCATTACTACGCATCCATGAGGCCAAAGTCCTTGTTGCGTTGGTAGCGGCTGGGTAACATCCCGCTTGCTTCCTCTGCCAACTCCCACCAACCTTCTCACAAGAGAAAGGCGATCAATATATCCCTCATCTGCTGACTCTTCCGTGCCCATTACCTCTCCCTCCTCCATTTCTCCTCGGCTCCTGTACCTTAATCAACAGTTTGGCTGCTAGCGTGAGCCCTCGTTGATTGTTCTACTCCACCCTCCCATGCCACCCGCCTCTGTGCTGATGACAGTCCGGACCTTTAAGATCTTGTTTTCCTTTCCACATACTCCTCCTCCTCTACTTCCTCCTCCTCCTTGTGGAGCAAAATCTGACTTTGCAGTGTGCTCCAGCATGTAGATGACTGGAATAGTCATTGTAATAGCTTATGTTAAATCCCTGTGGGAGGGATGGAGTAGACCCAAAAAGATTGTTTGATTTTGCATGCATAAGATGATGTCAGAGGAGAGGTTGAGAGGCTTGAGTCTATCTTCAAAAGCCCAAGCTCCAGGGAAGTGGTTGGCTGATAAATTGTTGCTACTGAAACCCATTTGTGGGAAAATGTAGTGCTCACAACATGTGTGGGAATTCCCAGTAATTTGCAATGTCAAGTAAAGTTACTATGTTGACAAGAATGTCTAAAATATCTGCGTATTCATACCAGGAAGGGATGATAATTCAACATGTGTTTGCACTGGGGAGACGACCAGGACACCGACTGTCAATCACTGGCAGACTATATAATGTGTTAGACCAGTGTGTAATTGCAAATCCACCCGATGAAGAAGGCGGCCAGCCGTGGAAATGCATTGTGGTGTAATAAAGGTAATAATATCGATGGCTTGTGTGCCTTAGCGTTTCTATTTCTAAAAAACACTGTGAAAATCATTATATCCCCATCCGAGAGTTGAAGGAGCTGCTGTGAGCCAGAGTCACTGTGTTGTGGGTGTTATTGCTGCCCTAAGGCGTGAAAGTTGGACATGTCCTTGGGAATAACTGACAGTGCTGCTCAACCCCGTGTGGTGCGGCTGGAGAGATCCCCATCAACGGGTATGGCAGCTGGAAGAGACTCCACCCTGCAGGGAAAAGTCTGGAGCATGGAAACTCCTTTGGAAGACTAGACCATGGAGATTGTTGTCGCGTATGAGGAAGGTGAAACAGGTGTTGCCCGCTGGAGCCGCTGCAGGTGGCAGACCCCAGAGGGTAGGAAGGTGAGCGCCAGTTCCACGCTCCCATCGAGGTTGCTGAGAGTTGGTGGTGGGAACTGCATCTCACTTTGGAGTTGATTTGGCATCATATTGGAGTGGCTAAAGAATTCTGAGAATGGGCACCTCGGGGCTGCCACCAGACCAGTCCCTGCTAACCTGCTTCTTGGAGCTGGCCACTGAGGGGATGATAAGGTGCTATAACTCAATCCAGGGCCATGGTTATATTAAGGAAAACAGGACTGAACATTATGTACTCCTAAGAAAGGAAGCTATGAGCCCTGGGTAGATCCTTCTCCTGGATGGGAATGGAGTGATAGGCAGGCCAATTGTATTCCTCAAGGCCTCATGGTTGGAGTGAGGTAAATGAGATATGGAAGACCTTCACTTTCGCCAATGAAGAGGTATTATTATCACAGCTTGGGCAGTGGGTGGCGGGAAAAGATCACTCACAAGAACGACGCGTCCTGCCAGTTGCGGGTGTTGGTCCGTAAACTACTTGTAAAGCGCCTTCTTTGAAAAAACTATTGCCAGGAGGTCTTTTGAGCTACAGGGACTGGCTATGAAGAGAACTGTCAGCCTATTGTGTGTGACAGGTTACCCTTCAATTCTGTTGCTATTTCCCCTCTTGAATGTTGGAGGGATGGACTCTGGAAGGACTGATGCTCCTTTTCTATAGACTGTTGCGGATATAGACTGCCATGTTCCTTTTCCTACCGATGGACTGCTCTGTATGTCTTATGGACTTGTCCCCTATGACTGCCCTTGTTCTAATGGACTACCTGCTTTGCCACCTACCCCCTGGAAGCTGGCTACAACAGATCCTTAGAGTCCTGCCCACTAAGAGAAGAGGTGGGGAAACTTATGGATTTGTTGGATCCCTGGATTGTTTGAAAGTTTTAAGAACTGTTCCTGGAGAAATGGAATGTGAATGATGGAGCTCTGCTGGTGAGTATGATGTGTGTATGTGTGTCTGCCTGGTGTATGTCTAGTGTTTGTGTATCTGTCTGTGTGTCTGTCTATCTGTCCATGTGTCTGTCTATACAAAGCGCTATACTGTATATACAAGTCCACACTATATACTGTATTAGTGTGTCTATAAACGGTATATATATAGTGTGTACCTGTATATACAGTATAGTGCTGTGTATACAAGATATACAGCCGGCAGTCTCTAATGTGTATCTGGCCATCGGTCTGTAACTTGCATATGGCTGGCAGTCTCTAATGTGTATTCAGCTGGCAGTCTCTAATGTGCATACAGCAGGCAGACTCTAATGTTCATATGGCCTGCAGTCTCTAATATGCATATGACTGGCAGTCTCTAACGTGAATATGGCTGGCCATCTCTAATGTGCATATGGCCGACAGTCTGTAATGTGCATACAGCTGGCAGTCTCTATTGTTTATGCCACTGGCAGTCTCTAATGTGCATACGGCTGGCACCAAGTGGCCACATTAGACATTACAAATACTAGTGCATCTCAATTAATTAGAATGTAATCAAAAAGTTAATTTATTTCACTAATTCAATACAAAAAGTGAGATGCATATATATACAGGGTGGGCCATTTAAATCGATACTCCTAAATAAAATGGGAATGGTTGGTGACATCAACTTCCTGTTTGTTTCACATTAGTATATGGGAGGGGAAAATTGTTTCCAGATGGGTGGTGACCATGCATTGCAATCCAGCATCGGACCAAATTGCATGAAGTGTGTAAAAGCCCTAAAAGTACTAAGATCTAATAAAGACTAAGTAGGTGTATTTTTTAGTGCCTGCCTGCATTATTAGAGTGCTTCATATTACACTAATCACTGAATGAAGACTCTATAAATATGGAGTAAACACTTTAATAAGACACAATATTATTGTGAAACTCAGCAGTTTGCAAAATATGCAATTTTTGACATTTACATGCAAGTCCCAGCCAGCTACACCAATATGGATGGGGTTTGGTCCGTTAGGTCGTCAGTTTCATATACATTATGCCACTAAAGTATCTGGCATAAATTTCTGGTGGCAGCATCTGCTGGATACCAGAAACACCTGGTTCATTAAGTGGTGATCAGGCCAATGTGCTACAGTGGGCACTTCATTAAAACTGCGTTATGCCAGTCTTAATAAATTCCCTCCTTGTCTAGAATGTAATATTTATTTTAACTGGAACATTAACTTTGATTTGTCATAAAGCACAAAAAAACTACACAACTACAAAAATAAAATACAGGGTGGGCCATTTATTTGGACGCACCTAATAAAAAGGACACAATAGACGTCGAGGCTGTAGGTCAGAGAAGGGTGGGGAGCGAGAAACAGGTGCGGATCTAAATGTAAAAGTACAATATTTCTCAGGAGTACACAGGGCAAGAGAAATCACCTTTACTTGTCTTGTTTCTTTGCATATCGACCCACTGGGGGTCTTACAGGGGTCTTTGAATATGCAAATGGAGTCCGTGGAGCCTCGAGTAAGAGTCTCAAACACTGGACTAGCCAGTAATCCCTCCAGGGAAGGACCTAGCCCTGGGGTGGAATACTTGCGGAGACCACCATAACAAGTGGCCCTTTTAGTCAATATACCACTCAGTTACGAGTTAAGGATATGACAAGGGAATTAACAGAGCCAGGTATCCAGGGGTCTTTGTCTCCTCAGTATGCTGCTATCCTCCAGGGAGTGTTACTCCCAGCTATGAGCCCATGGAATGAAGCAAATAATCAAGGTATCCAGATTAGGGATGAGCGAGTACCTTATTATTTGTGCTCGCTATACTCGCAACGAGTAGGCAGCGGTACTTGCTACTCGTTGCGAGTATAGCGAGTACAAATACTTTCGCAGTGTATCTATAGATACACTGCGAAAGTAGCCTAAAAGTTAATAAAAGTTGTTAAAAAACAATAAACTTACATACTCACCCTCCGACGCCTGCACCGGGACTGCCAGAGAAGCCATCCGATTGCTGGAAAAGGACCTGTCACTACCAGCCAATCAGATGGCCAGTAGCAATCTGGCCAATCAGATGGCGCCACGTCACAACTACGTCATCGCTAGGGGCCACCTGATTGGCCAGTTTGCAAGGTCCTGATAGTACATCTAGGACCTTGAAATTGGCCAATCAGGTGGCCGCTAGCGATCACGTGTTTATGACGTGGCGCCATCTGATTGGCTGGTAGTGACAGTTCCTTTTCCAGCAATCGGATGGCTTCTCTGGCGGTCCCGGTGCAAACGTCGGAAGGTGAGTATGTAAGTTTATTGTTTTTTAACAACTTTTATTAACTTTTAGGCTACTTTCGCAGTGTATCTATACAAATTATTAGGACTACTCGCTTCTCCCGAGTACTCATAAGTACTCGGAGAGTAGCGAGTAGCCCGAATACCGCTACTATTCGGCCAATACCGAATAGTAGCGAGTATACTCGCTCATCCCTAATCCATTTTTTGATTGAGCGCTCCCAAGGAGATTGACCTTATGATAAGGACTCCTTATCATAAGGTCAATCTCCTTGGGAGCACTCAATCATCTGGATACCTTGATTATTTGCCTAAATAAAATGGGAATGGTTGGTGATATCAACTTCCTGTTTGTGTCACATTATGGGAGGGGAGAAAACTTTTCTAGATGGGTGGTGACCATTGCGGTCATTTTGAAGTTGGCCATTTTGGATCCAACTTTATTTTTTTCAATGGGAAGAGGGTCATGTGACACATCAAACGTATTGAGAATTTCATAAGAATAACAATGGAGTATTTGGTTTTAACGTAACTTTATTCTTTCATGAGTTATTTACAAGTTTATGACCACTTATAAAATGTATTCAAAGTGCTGCCCATTGTGTTGGATTGTCAATGCAACCCTCTTCTCCCACTCATGACACACTGATAGCAACACCGCAGAAGAAATGCTAGCATAGGGTTTAGGTGTATCCATATAAATGGCCAACCCTGTATATATGTATTTCACTTTTTGTATTTGAATTAGTGAAATAAATCAATTTTTCTAATTAATTGAGATGCACTAGTATTTGTATTCTCTAATGTAGCCACTTGGTGGCTGGTGTGCAGTTGATCGCTTGCCCGATGTTCTTGGGTTAACTAGGGCTAATTGTGGTTAGACGTTTTGTACACCCTTAAGGGTGTATTTTAGGGAAACAAAAGGAATTGGCAAATTGGGGAGACAGAAAAAAGAGTTAAACAGAGAGAAGTAACAACCACTACACTTAAGGGAGGCGTGGTGATTAGAAGTCCAATAATCTAATTTGGCCAGACTTTCAGGTCAGACTCAGGACTCGGACACATAGGGTCCAAAGAAGTGGAGGACCAAGTCAAGACAGACATTTCACTGTGAGCCTCCGTGCTTGCGTTCGTTAATTCCCTGGTGGCGTCAGACTTTTACTAGCAGATTCTCAATGATTTCTCTCGGGTGCTGAAGGCCTGTAGGCTCTAGAACAGAGGTCCCCAACTCCAGGCCTCAAGGGCCACCAACAGTGCAGGTTTTCAGGATTTCCTTAGTATTGCACAGGTGTTAATGTGATCATCTGCACAGGTGATGATTCCAACTCCTGTGCAATACCAAGGAAATCCTGAAAACCTGCACTGTTGGCGGCCCTTGAGGCCTGGAGTTGGGGACCCCGCTCTAGAAAGCATGCCATGGACATATAGTGGAGGAATGTTGTCTCGTTGATCATTCCAATAGCTTATGATAACAAATTGTGGGTTAGTCATAGTGGACTCAAAAAGACTTATTCTGCATGTGTATGATGATGCTAAAGGAGTGGATGAGAAGCTTGAGTGTGTCTCCGGATGCCCAATTGTTAAGGAAGTAGTCAGCCGATAAATGTATTGTGACTGTTGCTATTGAAACCCTATTTATGGAAAATAGTAGTTCTCGCAACATGCATGAGAATCACCAGTCATTTGCAATGTAAAGTAAAGTTCCTATGTTGGTAAGAACGTCTAAAGTGTTGGTGTATTCATACCAGGAAAGGGACGATAATTCAACTTGTGTTTGCACAGGGGATGCGACCAGGGCATGTATTGGCTGTTGCAGCAGCCAAGGCTCGGCCTCACCCACGACTACTAGGGCCTGGTGCCGTCCCCTCAACAATAGGACAATTAGGGCTCGGACACACTCATCAGAGTATGACTGAGGAGACTCTGAAAGGGCTGGAGCAGTAACCCTGAACGGCTTCTCCCTCTCTGGATGGGGCTGTCAGCTGATTGTGTTGTTGTGCAGCTCCAGACTCCCTGTCCAGAGTGGGAGAGGCCATTCAGGGTCACTGCTCCAGCCCTTTCAGAGTCGCCTCAGTCAAACTCGGATGTAACTAGGAAAATGTGTCCAAGCCGTTAAGGGTATTATGTACATCAATCTCCTAGTATACAGTATGTTTGTCTGGAAGATGCATCCATAAGTGTCTCCAAACAAATTTCTCAGTTGGTTACCTATACACACAGAGTCAAATATATCACTGGTGCAATCTGTGAGGCTGCACAGGGGACCAAGAGGGGGCCACTTCTACTTCCAAATCAGGTGAAATTGTGCATTATGACAAGCACAAATATATGGGTAATTGGCTTGTATATTATTCTGGCACAGGGGTCGGTCCTCTTCTGTCTGTGTCCACTCCTGTATAGACAGCCCCCCAGGTATAGTAAAATCCTGGCAATAACAACACGCAGGTTGTCGACCTCGGCAGCACACTTTAGAATTACTTTTTATTGTTCTTTTTTATTACGGTGGGTAACAGCTACATTGCTTAACTATAAAAGTCAAGCAAATAAAAAAGAAAGCACAGAAAATGGCAATTAAACCAGAGTTTGGGGCTTTTTAACCCCTTCAAAATTTCACTTATCCATATGAGGAAAAGATACACCCCTTAGGGAACAGTCTGGTAAATAATCAAATTACGTTATTTTGCCCTTCAACGTTTCTCCTTTCATTCATATTTCCCCTTCTGTTCTTTTCCAGATTGAAGCGATTTATCAACCAGTGGCTGCACATAAAGCAGGCGGGTGGCTATTCTTGCAGGCTGCGTTCTCGAGGCATCAGAGGGAGTTCGCGGTGCATAAGACAATCATACTTCTGTTATCTGCACCCTCGTGATTGAAGTGATCATCACAATATGTGCTCCAACCAGCACAGAGCTTTCCGCTAGACATATAATCCTTGCTTCAGCCGTGCAACATGCTGCTCCGGTAATCATACAGCCATCCTTTGTGCCTTGATTCAGAACATTGACAGAGATCTATTAAATGGAGCTCATGGAACGACTTGAACGGGACAAAAAGGAAATTCATTCCCAGAATTCAGAAAAAAACGACGAGATAATATTAAACATATGTTGCCACATTCCACAGAGATTTTCCCCCTTTTATATCTCTTTATCCTTTAAATACTTTCCCCCCCCTCCTCCTTTCCGAGGATTATTGTTGAAATAATACGCATTGCTTTTTGCAAAGGAAACATGATTCGTATATTACAGAATGCATGTTAACATCGGATATTGTCAATACGCCACATACTAACCGGCAGGGAGAATGAATTCATTTTTTGTAATCCCTATTTTTTCCAGCAGGGGAGCAGAAGCCTTTTCAAAGCAAAACTTCTCATTCTCGTGTTCTAGTCCTGTGTTATTATTCGTTTTATGCCTTTTTCCTGCCCTTTTTTTTCCCACTTTTAACAATGTAGGGTAAATAGTCTGAATAAATAGACGCTCGCTTTCTTTTTATTAGGCCTTTATTAGTCACTTGCACATTAAACATAATTCGGATTGCACTGTTGGACAATAAAATAAAAAATACCATTCAATTTTGCTCTGTTTGAAAGCGTCTTGTTAGCAAAGAGAAATGTGCAGCAAAATTAATAGGATTATGAAAAGTTTAATGAACGTAACATATCAGGGTAATCTGCATTCAACAGATTTGTGTTTAGATCTTTTTTTGTTAAATAATTATTCTGCTTTTATTCAACCCATTAAGCAGTTTATTGCTATAGTAACATCCCCGCTTTACCCGATTTGTGAAGCAGATGAACTATAAAGACCAAACAAAGGATTAACTGAAGACTTTGTTCTAGCTAATTAAAGCCGACCTTTAGACGCGGTAATTCTGGACGACCATGATGGAAAATGCCGCCGTACAGTTAATTGTGAAGATGGTGCATTTTGGATGACTTTGACATTTTCATATTTTGCTTTCTGACAATTCTGTGTGTACGGGGGAATAAGTTTTGATAGTTCATCAGTAGTTTTGTAGTAGAGCAAATTAATGGATAACCAATATTGTTATTAACGGGAACCTATTTGCCTATATGCGCATACAGGCAAAGACCTGTCCGTCACTGCTAGTTGGCGGAGAGACACCCCTGGGGACCTGATTATACTAGTCACCAATGGGCCTCAATCATTTCTTTTAGAAATGCCCCATTGTTTCAGAGTAAAAAATACCTGGCTGTGATCGTGCAGCCTGGGGCTGATACATGCTGCCCACACTTTGGGCAGCAAGTATCAGATGGCAGGTTCCCTTTAAATACAGTCTGGCTGTGAAAACTACTGGCAAGATAAACTAAGCACATAGGCACCGATTCATCAAATCAACTAAGCCACAATTGTTTAAAAAGTTGCAACGTGGAGTTGCACCAAAATATTATGACCTTTCGAGTCTTCAACCAAAATGGGGGAAGCTGGGGCAGGACAGGTGTGATATAGAATATAGAGATTCCTGCGCGTCTACTTCATGACGAGCCATAGCGTGCCACTTTTTCAACATACCTACGGTAATTCATAATGAGGTGTGTACCTCTGACTCCAACACACCTCATCATCAAAATTGGCCTGAACAATGCCATCTTGATGAATACAGTCATGGCCAAAAGTTTTGAGAATGATACAAATATTAATTTTAACAAAGTCTACTGCTTCAGTTTTTCTAATGGCAATTTGCATATACTCCAGAATGTCGTAAAGAGTGATCAGCTTAACAGCAATTACATACTTGTATTTGCCTAGAAAATGAACTTTAACCCCCAAAACACATTTCAACATCATTGCAGTCCTGCCTTAAAAGGAGCAGCTAACATCGTTTTAGTGATTGTTCCATTAACACAGGTGTGGGTGTTGATGAGGACAGGGCTGGGATCAATCAGTCATGATTAAGTAAGAATGACACCACTGGACACTTTAAAAGGAGGCTGGTGCTTGGTATCATTGTTTCTCTTCAGTTAACCATGGTTATCTCTAAAGAAACACGTGCAGCCATCTTTGCACTGCACAAAAATGGCCTAACAGGGAAGAGTATCGCAGCTAGAAAGATTGCACCTCAGTCAACAATCTATTGCATCATCAAGAACTTCAAGGAGAGCGCTTCCATTGTTATCAAAAAGGCTCCAGGGCACCCAAGAAAGACCAGCAAGCGCCAGAACCGTATCTTAAAACTGTTTCAGCTGCGGGATCGGACTACCAGCAGTGCCGAGCTTGCTCAGGAATGGCAGCAGGCTGGTGTGAGTGCTTCTGCACGCACTGTGAGGCGGAGACTCTTTGAGCAAGGCCTGGTTTCAAGGAGGGCAGCAAAAAAGCCACTTCTCTCCAGAAAAAACATCTTGGACCGACTGATATTATGCAAAAGGTACAGGGAGTGGACTGCTGAGGACTGGTGTAAAGTCATTTTCTCTGATGAATCCCCTTTTCGATTGTTTGGGACATCTGGAAAACAGCTTATTCGGAGAAGAAGAGGTGAGCGCTACCACCAGTCTTGTCTCATGCCAACTGTAAAGCATCCTGAAACCATTCATGTGTGGGGTTGCTTCTCAGCCAAGGGAATCGGCTCACTCACAGTCTTGCCTAAAAACACAGCCATGAATAAAGAATGGTACCAGAATGTCCTCCAAGAGCAACTTCTCCCAACCGTCCAAGAGCAGTTTGGCGCCCAACAATGCCTTTTCCAGCATGATGGAGCACCTTGCCATAAAGCAAAGGTGATAACTAAATGGCTCAGGGAACAAAACAGAGAGATTTTGGGTCCATGGCCTGGAAACTCCCCAGATCTTAATCCCATTGAGAACTTGTGGTCAATCATCAAGAGACGGGTGGACAAACAAAAACCAACAAATTCAGGCAAAATGCAAGCATTGATTATGCAAGAATGGACTGCTATCAGTCAGGATTTGGTCCAGAAGTTGATTGAGAGCAGCCAGGGAGAATTGCAGAGGTCCTGAAGAAGAAGGGTCAACACTGCAAATATTGACTTGCTGCATTAACTCATTCTAACTGTCAATATAACCTTTTGGTACTCATAATATGATTGCAATTATATTTCTGCATGTGAAATAAACATCAAACAAACACAAATAAAAACCAGAGGGCAGCAGATCATGTGAAAATATAATTTTGGTGTCATTCTCAAAACTTTTGGCCATGACTGTAGAGCCATAGTCTTCTTGGGACATCAATATGACATTTTTAGTGTTTTAATTGATCCCTCTGTTTCTCAGAAACTGAAGTTTAGAATGTTTGATACATTAGGGTGGTCAGTGTATCATTGATGTGGCCAGGAGGCTCAGTGCACTGCTCCCCACAATGCCTCTACTGACTGAGTTCATGCATAATATTTTTACCGTATTTTTCTTCTGCGCACTATTGCCGCAAAACAAAACCACAGCATTTTACTGTACCAGCAAAGAGAATGAGATTTCAGAAATCTCATGGCCTTGCTGCTTTTTCCTTGATTGCAGATTTGAAGCAATTTCAAACTTTTTGCAGCATATTTTGACCCTGTAACGTTGCAACTCACTTGTGTGCTGGTTCAGGTAGTCACAAGAAGCATTTTTATAGTTTATTTATTCATCATAAACGGCTCCACAGCAATAAACTTAAAGAAAGCCTTTTCTAGCCCTAACATATGTGCAGAAAAAATTTCGTGTGTTAAGGAGCGCTCATACAAGAGGACCCAGGGGGTTATTAATTACACTCAGCTTTTATTCCACAACGCGTCTCAATGGCGGCACGCCATCTTCATCAGGTGAAGATGGTGTGCCGCCATTGAAACGCATTGTGGAATAAAAGCTGAGTGTAATTGAGAACCCCCTGGGTCCTCCTGTATGAGAGCTCCTTAAAACACAAATTTTTTTCTGCACATATATTGTCTACCTCCACTGGGAGATCGTGTGGAGCTGCACACTACAGGACCTTTCAGCACACAAGGACCTGATCTGATGTCAGAGCCAGGACAGCTGAGGAGAACCACGTGACCAGAGGACGGATTCCCTGGAGCCAGCATTCCTCACAGCACTGTCTCACATCACATAGCACTGAGGTTGTGCGAGTTCAGCACAACCTCTTCAGGTGAGAGTCTTATAACTTTCTTATCTGCAGAGTGGCAGCGGGTCCCTCTCATTGCGCCTCTCCTTTCTCTTTTTTTCTGGCCCTAAGTTTCAAACATAAAAATAACAAGTCCATATAGCTGCAGGGTCTGCCCACTTATGTACAGGGCTCTGCTCTTCTGACAATCAGCACACTGGAGGTCTCTTCACCTCCTACATAGAACACTGAATAAATTCAGAGGCCTTCATTCTACCTACTGGACCACACCATAGGGTGGAGATATTTGAAACGCTATCCCACGCATCTATTGGACTGTTCACAAAAAACCTGGCCCTTGTTAGGCCAATTAACCCTCTCAGTACATTCTGTAGCATACTGGAGCTTGCATTCTGGGTTTCACATCACTAAATCTAATAATATCAGAGAAAAATATCTCCCCTCTAGAATTTTACTATAGACCATCTTATATTATCCCCCTGCCCACAGCACCCCAGTCACTAAACAGGACAGTCTCGACAGGACACCTGCGTTACCCTGTAGTTTTCCGGGTCTCTGCTCCACGTGGAAACTGAACTCCTAGAGCCCAAAAACCACCTAGTCACCTGCGTATCCATTCCCTTACTTTCTCAAGGGCACATGGTCTGACACTACCCTGAACTTTTCGCCTGACAAGTAATAGTTCAAGGAGTTCACTACCCGTTTGATGGCCAACCATTTTTTCTCCACGATTGCATAGTTTTTTTCACAGGATGAGTGTTTTCTGCTCAATTATAGGATTGGCTATTCCTTGCCATTTATTTCCAGCAAGAATACGGCTCCCAACTCAAACTCTAAAGCATTTGTCTAGAGTACGAACTCCTTATTGAAGTCGGGTGCCACAAAGACTGATTGGAAGTCCACTTTGCCATCGTCGACTTTATGCCATTGACGATTTTATCGTTGTCCAAGTTACTATATTAGGCCACACATACGTGTGACAGTTTATCCCTCACCAGTGAGCATCTCTGTCACAGGGTGTATACAGGCCCAGCTCCAGAGAGGCTCACTGCACATGATTGAAAGTTGTCTGTACTTCTGGTCATGAGCACTATTCTAAAGCAGGGTATATACAGTCATGGCCAAAAGTTTTGAGAATGACACCAAAATTATATTTTCACATGATCTGCTGCCCTCTGGTTTTTATTTGTGTTTGTCTGATGTTTATATCACATACAGAAATATAATTGCAATCATATTATGAGTACCAAAAGGTTATATTCAGAAAGATGATGGGAGTGTAGGTGTGCCACGGTCCGCGCTGCTCCAGGGCTTAAAAAACTCACCAAAGAGACAGTCAGATTTCCATCCTTTATTCTCCTCCTCCTACGCGTTTCGGCGCCTAGCCTGGCACCTTCATCAGGGCTATCCCTGATGAAGGTGCCAGGCTAGGCGCCGAAACGCGTAGGAGGAGGAGAATAAAGGATGGAAATCTGACTGTCTCTTTGGTGAGTTTTTTAAGCCCTGGAGCAGCGCGGACTGTGGCACACCTACACTCCCATCATCTTTCTGGATTAAACCACTGTTCAGTGGTCGGTGGAGGTCCTGCAGCAGCTTGGAATAATATTTCCAAAACGCCTTCAAACCAGTTGTGGGGATCACAACTGCACCAGGTGAGTGGCTTCTCGGCATCACCCCATTACCATCAGTGTCACTAGTGATAGGGCACTATTGCGCCTCTTGTCCCCCACCCTTTTATATTTTTACAAAAGGTTATATTGACAGTTAGAATGAGTTAATGCAGCAAGTCAATATTTGCAGTGTTGACCCTTCTTCTTCAGGACCTCTGCAATTCTCCCTGGCATGCTCTCAATCATCTTCTGGACCAAATTCTGACTGATAGCAGTCCATTCTTGCATAATTTCAATGCTTGCATTTTGGCAGAATTTGTTGGTTTTTGTTTGTCCACCCGTCTATTGATGATTGACCACAAGTTCTCAATTGGATTAAGATCTGGGGAGTTTCCAGGCCATGGACCCAAAATCTCTATGTTTTGTTCCCTGAGCCATTTAGTTATCACCTTTGCTTTATGGCAAGGTGCTCCATCATGCTGGAAAAGGCATTGTTGGGCACCAAACTGCTCTTGGACGGTTGGGAGAAGTTGCTCTTGGAGGACATTCTGGTACCATTCTTTATTCATGGCTGTGTTTTTAGGCAAGACTGTGAGTGAGCCAATTCTCTTGGCTAAGAAGCAACCCCACACATGAATGGTTTCAGGATGCTTTACAGTTGGCATGAGACAAGACTGGTGGTAGCGCTCACCTCTTCTTCTCCGAATAAGCTGTTTTGCAGATGTCCCAAACAATCGAAAAAGGGATTCATCAGAGACAATGACTTTACACCAGTCCTCAGCAGTCCACTCCCTGTACCTTTTGCATAATATCAGTCGGTCCCTGATGTTTTTTCTGGAGAGAAGTGGCTTCTTTGCTGCCCTTCATGAAACCAGGCCTTGCTCAAAGAGTCTCCGCCTCACAGTGTGTGCAGAAGCACTCACACCAGCCTGCTGCCATTCCTGAGCAAGCTCGGCACTGCTGGTAGTCCGATCCAGCAGATGAAACAGTTTTAAGATACGGTCCTGGCGCTTGCTGGTCTTTCTTGGGTGCCCTGGAGCCTTTTTGACAACAATGGAAGCTCTCTCCTTGAAGTTCTTGATGATGCGATAGATTGTTGACTGAGGTGCAATCTTTCTAGCTGCGATACTCTTCCCTGTTAGGCCATTTTTGTGCAGTGCAAAGATGGCTGCACGTCTTTCTTTAGAGATAACCATGGTTAACTGAAGAGAAACAATGATACCAAGCACCAGCCTCCTTTTAAAGTGTCCAGTGGTGTCATTCTTACTTAATCATGACTGATTGTTTGCCAGCCCTGTCCTCATCAACACCCACACCTGTGTTAATGGAACAATCACTAAAACGATTTTAGCTGCTCCTTTTAAGGCAGGACTGCAATGATATTAAAATGTGTTTTGAGGGTTAAAGTTCATTTTCTAGGCAAATATTGACTTAGCAAGTAATTGCTGTTAAGCTGATCACTCTTTATGACATTCTGGAGTATATGCAAATTGCCATTAGAAAAACTGAAGCAGTAGACTTTGTTAAAATTAATATTTGTATTATTCTCAAGACA
The DNA here is from genome assembly GCA_033576535.1 of Allobates femoralis. NCBI lineage: Eukaryota > Metazoa > Chordata > Amphibia > Anura > Aromobatidae > Allobates > Allobates femoralis. The sequence continues at coordinate 551,893,042 of JARQOC010000001.1, read as the reverse complement.
TTTGGCCATGACTGTATATCCCGGCTTCAGAGAGCCATAGTGTGCATGATCAGAAACAGGGTGCCTTCTGATCATGAGCTGTGAGCCTCTCTGAAGCTGGGGATGTATACATCTGGCGACAGAGACAATCAGTGGTGAAAGATACACTGCTTTGCGCATGCCTGGCTTAATATAGTAATTGGCAGCTTCCAATAGTTGCTGCAGAATCTCCACTCACCATCATGTTTTGGCACCAAGATAATCAGACTGGACCAGCCGCTCTTAGATTTCTCAATGACTGGCAAGTTCAACATCCTCTTCACCTCCTTAAAGATTACTTCTCGAAGAGTCTTGCGGATCTGGTATGGTTTCAAATTCACCTGCACATGAGGTTCCCAAAGAATCTTGTGTTTTATGAATTTCATACAAGCTGGCAATTCTGAGAACAGGTCTCTGTTTTGCTTGAGCAATTCCTGGCACTGCTGTTTCTGGGCCCGTGATGGTGTCTCAGCCACCATGACATCTTCGATGTCATCTTCAGACTTGGCCACCAGACAAAGACTTTCGACCGGTTCTCTATCTTGCCATTGTTTGGTCAAGTTGATGTGGTAAACTTGTTAGGACTTTCTCCTTTCTGCTTGGTGGACATTATGGGTCAACCTCCTCAAGTTTTTCTACTGCTTTATATGGCTCCTGCCATTAGGCCAGGAGCTTACTTTTTATAGAGGGAATCAGCACTAAGACTTGGTCCCAAGGGCTGAGTTGTCACACTCTTGCTGACCAGTTGTAAATCCTTGCCTGTGCCTATTACACCTGGAAAAGACTCTCTTTCATGATAGACATCACCTTTGCATTCCTCTCTTGTATCTGGGCCACATGTTCAATGACAATTCTGTGAGGTTTAACCTGGTCTTCCCAGGTGTTCTTTTTGATATGTAAGAGTCCGTGATGATGTTGGCCATACAGGAATTCAAATGGAGAAAACCTGGTAGAGGCTTGTGGTATTTCCCTATTAGGAAACAGTTGAAGTGGGAGCAGACAATCCCATTCTCGGCCATCATTCTCTACGACATTCTTAAGCATGACTTTTAAAGTCTTATTAAACCTCTCCACCAGGCCGTCTATCTGAGGAAGGTACACCAACATCTTCAGTTGTGTAATTTGGAGGCTTTAAACAACTCATTACTTTGGACACAAAGAGAGTGCTTGGTCCATCAGGATCTCCGGTAATCCTGTCTGTGAACGTTTTGTACCAACGCATGGGTTAAACTCCTTGCGAAGGAATTTATTAGGGGCACCACCTCTAGATACCATGGTTCAAAGTCAAGGACCACAGGGAAATGTTGATGTCTCTGAGCAGAATTGACCAGCAGACCCACTAGGTCCATGGCAATGTGTTCAAACTGCAACTCTTTGATGGACAATGGCACTAGGAGACAATAGAAGTGAGAATTTGGAGCCATTAGCTGTCAGGTGAGACATAATCTGCAGTAGTTTAATATATCTACCGTAAGTGGCATCTAGGCTTGTAAACACACTGCAGGATCAGCTCCCTGGTGTTGTCTACACTCAGAAAACCACCCAGCACATGAGAATAGGCTATGTCCAACAGTCTACGCCTTAAGGGCCCTAGTACCAACAATTGCTCTATCACTTACTCTCTTAGCTTGGTAATATAGTATAATAAGTCCCCATGTACAGTAAAATATGGATACCTAGTGATGGCTCCTGGCTCTTCCTAAGCTCAGTCGTTTAAGACAGTCTCTTTGTGAAATACCTCTTTTAGAGTTAAATAATTATGGTGATTGGCGTGCACACCTACTGGAAGTTGTTGAGGTGCTAGTGTATGAGGCCCTTGGGTCTCAATATCATATATAGTTCAAAGAACACTGCACACTCAAAAGTTTTCAAATATGTGTTTATTTTCCTTAGTGCATAAAGACAATCTGCGATCTGGCTGACGTTTCGATCACAACTCCGTGATCTTTATCAAAGTATCGCTGTCTTTTATGTTTGCACCCAGAGGATCATCTAGTCCTGTGAAGGCTTTTTTTGTAGAGTTTCAAGAGGAATTTCTCCCCTGTAGTGGTTTCTTGTTATAATGCATACAATATATATGCATCATTTGTATGATCATTAGTAGAACATCTGCTCATGTAGGTGCTTCCAGGAATGTCCCCTTTCAATGTTGGGTCTAGCCCTGTGAGCGGAATTTAGCACTCTCCCTGGAGTGCTGCCAGCGCTTCCTGCGCCTTGGCTGGGAATCTTTTAGAGTTAGGTCCCTGAGTTGAGTGGTCCAAAAATTCTCTGCAGTGACTTCCAGTGCAGGAATGATGGCCTCAGGAGATGCCACTTCCTCATCACCGACCAGTACACAAGGGAAACCCATGAGCCCCTGGCTGTAATGGGGCTTTTTAGGGATGAATTGGATGGTATCTGAGCAACTAAGCACCTTCCCCAGAAGTCCCAGAACAAGTCAAAGTCCTGGCCTAAAATGATCACATGTAACAAGTCCTGGAACACACAAACCTCGTAGGATTTTGTTGCCTTGTTTGTCTCAGTGACCTCCCTGGCCACGGAGTAGTTTTTACCATCCCTGGGGAGACAATGAACACCAAACTCCTTTCTGGGAATCAGTCAGAGAGGGAGTGTGGCCCATAGTAGTGTCACTAAACTCCCTGAGTCTAGCAGACGAGTGACGTTATTTAATATCATCGGAGATGCCTTTGGCCACTTACCAGGTTGAAAGTCTATACTGTAGGCAGGATATTCATAGCCCATGCTGCAGTACATCAGCTCAGTCATCAATGAGAGGCTATAAGTCCTGGTCCATCACACCTCCAAAAAGTTATGTCCTTGGCTCAGGCCTTTGGCAAAATCTCAGTTGCCCCTTGTGACCCCCTATTTCTGGCTTTAGTCCCCTTCCTTTGGGTGTCATCCCCCTGTTCGACATCCCAGTATGGAGAGGGAAAGTCCTATTGCCTCCCCAAGGAACTCTTCTCCACCTGGTACCTTTCCACCACTCCAACAAAGTCATTGAAATTTTGTGGATCTACCGGTGCAACCACTTTTGGATGGAATGAAGCAAATAAAACATCTGTGAACAAGGGGGTTTGTTACCATAATATGTCTAGTGGTGGACCCAATGTGCCCTGACAGTCATAGTTCCATCCAGGAGTGCCAATATTTATGTAAGGCCAAGTCATACTAAGCCTTTTGTGGCTCTCTGGTAAATATGGCACCAGCATTTCCGCCCACTATTCCAGTGGGAGTTTCTCCCAATTGTCGACTCTTTCAAAGATTGGTAAAAGCGCCTCAACATTATCCCTCTTATCATCTTTCGTAATGTTCGTCTTACCACCTTCCAGACAAGAGAGTCATCACCTAGCTTTGGGGGTGGGAAGTTCAACTGCCATGGACAGCCTCTGCTAGAAATTCATCTGCCACTCAAGGGCCTCCTGCTGCTGTCACTGCTGCACATATGCGTGTTGCGGCTTCTCAAGTGCCTGCTGCTGTTGTTGCTATTGCTCATGCACCTGCTGCTCCTGTTGCATCAACAAGCTGGGCTTGTTGTTGCTGCCCCTGAGCCTGCACCAGGTTTTCATTCAATCAGGTCCTCCATGCTATCTAATTGTGCTACTAGGCTTATGGCTGCCTTCACCCTGGATATGCAGTTTGTACACAGCAGTAGACGGTGGTCCCTGGGAATCTTGACCGCACTTCTAGTATCAGTTGCAACATTGCAACTCACTTCTATGCTTGTTGAGGAAGTCACAGGAGCAATTCTATATAAATCTCCAGTTCGTGTATTTAATCCTCATAAACTGCTCCACATGAATAAACTTAAAGAAAGCCTTACAAACATAAAAATAACAAGTCCATTTAGCTGCTGGATCCAAACGCTCAGGTACAGAGTTACACTCTTTTGACAACCAGAGCACTACTCCGAAGGTCACTTCACCACCAGACACGAAATGCATCCAGAGGCCTTAACTTTACCTGCTGGACCACACAGTAGGGTGGAGATATGTGAACAGCCATCCCACCCATTTCTTTGACTTTTCACAAAAAACCCAACCGTTATTAAGGCCGATTAACAGTCTCAGCACATAACATGCTTGAGCTTGCATTCTGGGATTCACATCACTTAAGCTAATAACCTCAGAAAAGAATATCTCCCCTCTAGATTTTACCATTGACCATCTTATATCCCATTCAAATGAATGGGGAAAAATGCATAAAAAATGCTTTCATTGCACTTATAAATGATACTGTATCCACAGGACATACTATAATTATATTAGTTGTAGATTCCACCAATAGTGGAACCCACATATATCGGGACAATAGTGCTCTGTCAGTGCTGCTTCAGTGGAGAAGTGTTCAGAATTCCCATACAAATGAATTGGAGTTCTCACTTCTTCTACACTAAAGATGGCGCATGTCAGGTCCCTATTCTTTAATAGAATCTATCACAAAGTGTGTGTACCCCATCTGAAAGCAGCATGATGAAGGGGCAGAGACCCTAATTCCAGTGATAAGTCACTTTCTGGGCTGCATGCTTTCATTTTCATAAAATTACTGTTTTACTTGCTGCAGATCTGGCAGTTCTCTGAATGTTGAACTCTGTATAATCCCACCCCCACCACTGATTGTCAGCTTTCTGCTCAGTGCACAATGTACACAAAACGCTGCCGATCAGTGGTATGGGAGAGGAAATACAGAGTTACTGAATATGGAGGACTATCTAGCAGCAGGTTTACTAGTCCTCTAATGATAATCTCTTGCTGATAAAACAGAGGGAATTTATCAAACCTACAGCAAGAAGCCCATTAAAAGGAACCTGTCACCCCAAATAACCTTTCTAAACCATTAATACCTGTCCCTGCAGTCTTAGAATACAGTCTAACACATCCCTGCCTCATCTTTTGTAGTAAACTACAAGTACAATAATGTACTTTGCAAACTTACAAAATGCTTGCCACAGGGGCGTTCCTGAAGGCATTTTGACCAGTTGGCGGGTCCCCTGTGCCGCGCTACCCCTGCCTCGTTGCTGTAATACGCCCTAATGGGCATCATTATAGAAAAGCAGAGTGCGGGCACGATTTCAATATCGCGCCCGCCACATCACCGCTGCGACGCGGTCATGTGACGCTGGGTTTGCGCGTCACTTCCGGTCGTACACAGGCAGACTGCCGCATGCTATCTGCGCATGCTCGAAGTCTGCCTGTGAACCCTGCGACTGGAAGTGACGCGTACTGGCGTCACATGACCACGTCGCAGCGGTGACGTGGCGGGCGCGATATTGAAATCGTGCCCGCGCTCTGCTTTTCTATAATGACGCCCATTAGGGTGTATTACAGCAACGAGGCAGGGGTAGTGCGGCACAAGGGGACCCGCCTACCGGTCAAAATGCCTTCAGGAACGCCCCTGTGACAAGCATTTTGTAAGTTTGCAAAGTACATTATAGTACTTGAAGTTTACTACAAAAGATGAGGCAGGGATGTGTTAGACTGTATTCTAAGGCTGCAGGCACATGTATTAATGGTTTAGAAAGCTTATTTGGGGTGACGTTGCTGGAATGAGTATCTATGCCCCAACATTATGTAGCTCTCAGATTTGGTAGCAAAAACCTGGTGACCCCCAGTAATCGGGAAGATATTCTCTATACCATAAATAGGAGAATATTTCCAAACTGAGAATACCCCTTCAACATTTTTTTGCTCCTCCCACATAAAAAAACCCTACAACTAAAAAAAAAAAAGTGTAATAAAAAAACCTGATTTATAAGAAAGTATCATTCGTCCACCTGTAAGCAGACAATGAAATATTAAAGACTCTGCTTTACTATAACTTTCTACTGCCCAATACGAAGCAAACAAAACTCAGAGGCCTGATGTGAAACATAAAATAACTTTATAGGGCTCCTCCATTGTAAGTCCATTACATTACTGTACAGCAGCCTAGGAGGATTACTTCCAAGTGAAAAGACTCATTGGTTTGATGGGCAGCAGCGTGTCGGTGAAAGTGAATGAACAGTTTCAACTGTATTAGCGAGAATCCAGCAAATCCAAAATCAATGTGAGTCCAAAAGAACAACAGGCTCCCAGACGCTACAATGGACGGAGCGGCAGACAATTAATTCAGTATGCAGCCGCTGCTTTAATGCGCTTATCACTGATATTTCATCATTCTAAAAGCACAAAAGAGCCTTAAATTACAAAGAAGCATAATAAGCATAGTGACAGCAGTCATGGCAGTCACTGTCAAATCGGCCCAGACACCTCACGAGCAGAACATGTAGAATATAATAAATAAACTGTCACTTATGTTCACAGCGATCACTGAGCCAGAAAACATCCTGACTGATGGAAGTCTGACTCCCAAATCTAAAATAGCTTTTTTCTTCTAATGCAGAATAGCAGATATGCCAAGGAAAATACTTAAGCGCTCATTTAAAGAATTATTTGCACATTTGATAAAGTGCTTTTCAATATTCCTGGCCTGAGCCGCCTCACTCCAGAAATGTATCCTCTTAGTAATTATTTCTAACCGTATTTCTAAACAGTTTATTAAGTTACTTGGGGACAATCCCTCTACTGACGTCTATGGAGAAAGACAACTACGGCTCTTCGTAAAGTAATCTGGAAATGGTTTCCAGCGTCGCCAACTGGCAAACGCAAACCGGCGTCCTTACTTCATTTATTCTCTTGACGTTTTGTTTTGTGCCCTGAAAGAACATTGATCGCGGACTTGTTGCTTTTTGACATCTTAGTTTTCAAAATCAAGTGAGAAATGTAAAAATGTGTTTATTATGGCCGGGCCATGGAGGACTTCTCTTTATGTAGCCGATACGTATACAGTGATACCTCGGTTTTCATCGATAATCCGTGTAAAAATTATCAACAAAAAACGATGCAACGATTTCCATAGGGAACAATGTAAAATCAATACATTCACATTAGATACTGCACAATAATATGCAAAATAACACATGTTATAGAGAATAAAGATAGCGGTTAATACGGGTAACACTCAGAAATGACTAGAAAATGAAGACATGAAAAACTAATGCAATGATGAAACATTAAATTTGTATTTTAGTCTTATAAATGCACTTGGCGTATAGCAGGGGGAGAGGGCTGCACATTTTATTTTTTGAAAGGAAATCACCATTTTTATATTGCAAAATTAGCAGCGAGGTATCGACGAAAACCGAGACACTTTTCATAGAAAGAATAGCAAAAACCAAAACCAACGATAACCGAAGTCAACGAAAACCGAGGTATCACTGTATAGTGCAGAGGTAGGGAACTCCAGGCCTCAAACAGTGCAGATTTTCAGATCTCCTTATGGGGCCATCACACGCATCAATGTCGTCAGCGATCTGATCGCTGACGACATTGACGGATGATCGCTGGTGAGCTGTCTCACAGCAGACTCACCAGCGATCATTTTACCAGCGACATCGTGGAAATGATTTCTATATCGTTTCCACGATGTCTGCAGGATGATATCCAGGGTAAATTGCGGGTAACTAGGCAGCGCGCGCTGCCTAGATACCGATGTATACTTTAGTTACCAGCCTTCTCCGCTCACCAGCTGGTATCTAAGGTACACAGCGAGTAACTAGGGACCCTAGTTACCCGCTGTGTACTTAGATACCAGCCGGTGAGTGCAGAAGGCTGGTAACTAAGGTATACATCGGGTATCTAGGCAACGCGAGCTGCCTAGTTACCCGCAGTTTACCCTGGATACCAGCTCCCAGCGCTTCCTGAGAGGCGCTGGGAGCTGGCTGATCGCATCTCCCAGTGTCACACGCAGCGATGCTGCGTGTCCACCTGGTGACCATCTTCAGTTTTAGAACAGGTTCTAAAACCTGACGACCATCAACCAGCGATTTATCACACGTGTCAATATCGCTGCAAAGTCACGTGCAGCAGTGATCGTGCACGCGATATTACACGTGTGATGGCCCCATTAGTATTGCACAGGTGATAATTGAGTCACCTGCACTGGTGAGGATTCCAACTCCTGTGCAATACCAAGGAAATCCTGAAAACAGGACCTGTGTGCAGCTCTTGAGGCCTGGAGTTCCCTACCCCTGGTATAGTGCCAACATATGGTACAGCATTGTACAGAGAAAATCACACACATTCAGGCCTCACGTTCTAATATTTACCACATAGGGTCTGTCCTAGCATTGTACTGTATATTGTAGACAAAATACAAATTGAATAATATATAAAGGGGACAGATAATTACATTATAGGACAAACATATCAGGATAACTACACATTACACCTACAGGGGCTTTTATGACATCCTATTCTAAAACAATACAATGATACACAGTTGGCCTCTTTTTGGCTACTCTTCTAGGAATGTTTTCTACAAGATTTTCTGAATTTTTGTCCATTTAACAAGAACAGCATTATTGAGGTCAGACATTGATGTTAGAAAAAATGACCTGCTCGAAATCTCTGAACTAATTCATCACAAAGGTGTTACATGAGATTGAAGTCTGGGCTCTGAGCAGTCAGTCATGTTTTTCAACACCAAACTTACCCAACCATGTCTTTATGGACCTAGTTCATTTGTGCACTAAAGGGCATTCTCACAACGTTGGAAGCCTCAAAAGTCCAAAATGTCTGAATTTGCTGAAATACACTACTACTAGGACAACCCGCTCTCATTCCCCATGTTTGCCCCATTAAAATATAAAAGCATACATTCACCTCCGCTGCTGGTGCTATTCCAGCGGTGTTGACACTCTTCTGGGGCTCATGCGAGGTTGTTACGTCATGTGAGCTGTGCGCCCAATCACAAACGGTTTCTCTCCCTCACTTTCAGACGGGTATGTAATCAAGAAAAATTGAAAGCTGCAACTCGCCTCTCACTTACTCTGGATTCTTTATATGTCTGAAAGTGGGGACAGTGAATTCTGCGAATTTTATACGGGGTTCGCGTGACGGAAAAACCTAATGCGTGATTGAGTGCTCGCACCGCTGCCACAGTTATGGTAACAATGGTGAATATAAGCATTGTTATTGTAATGGAGGCAAACATGGGGAATGAGAAGGAGTTGTCCAAGTAGTGGACAACCCTTTTAACACCTTTAAGATTTCCCTTCACTGGAATTAACATTATCCCCCCTCTAGTCAAGCAGAAAACATTCACCAAATCCAGACATCAGACTTCCAGATAAAGAAGCATGATTAAACACTCCACATAACACGTTTCAACTTCTCCCGAATCCAGTGAGGATGTTTTTTACTATTATCTGACACTTTTCACAGTGTTATTTTGGGCAAAGTTTAATACTACAGGAGGTTTGGACTCTTTGGCTAGGGTCAAACTTGGCAGTCAGTTTTTCTGCCTTTTGAAAAACTAATTCTGTTTTTGGAGATTGCTATGTTTGCAAAAAACGCTATGCGTTAACGCATGGTACCTATATGTACCATGCGTTAACGGATGCGTTTCCCAGAGGGCCCCATGTTAAAAAAAACACTATGCAGCATTCTTGGGTGCAGTAAAAAAATGCATAGCGTTTTTTAGCAGAGCATTTTGACACTGCGTTTTTGCATGGGAGCCTATGGATCCGTTAAAATCATCCTTTTTTCTCAAATTCTAACTTGAAAAACTGATGGTTGTAAAGGATCCAGGACTCAAGTGTGACCCTAGGCTTTCACAGTCATGATGATTCTAAACCATATGAAATGTTATGTTTAATAGGAAAATATGTTAAGGCTGGCTTCACACTGCAGTTTTTCACTGATCAGTGTCCATCAGTGTTTGGGTGTCAAAACCCATAGAGGAACCAGGAGAGGAACTTGCAGAGAAAACTATAATTGAAAGATTGACACCTGTTCTGAGTTTTGGAGACACTCTAGGTTTTGGCACCCAAACACTGATGGACAGTGATCAGTGAAAAACTGCAGTGTGAAGCCAGCCTAAGATTGGCATGCACTGGGCCAATCTTAATAAATGGTTAGTTGGAGTGCAATGTGCCAAATTCATTAAGAATTAATTAATTAAACGCGTCTTCTGAGTAGTGTGTACCTTGTCAGAAATGCTATTCGGGGACTGGAGTAGCATTTCTGGTGTTAACAACACTGGCATTTTTAGTTAGTTGGCTGTCCTGGATGTTTGGACCAAACCTACATTCAGCAGTGATGATTCAAACTGGTATATAATTGTGAAAAATTGCAAATGTTTGACTAAATCCATTTTTGGTCAGCAGTGTTGGTTTTGCACCAAACCTACACTTTGGAATTATGGCCAAAAAGTTCAACCTTCATCTCATCAGACAGATTTTCCCACATACTTTTGGAAGACTTGATATAGGTGTCATCTAGGCTTGGATATTTTGATCTTAAAGAGAAGGCTTCCCTCTTGCTTCACTTATGCAACCACTTTATTTTAGTTTTATTTTTATTTTCATCCTCTAAATTATTTTAGATTGTGTCTCAATGAATTTGTATACAGTAGATTACGTAGGTGATATTAAAGCTGCAAAAAGTTTTGAAATGATTGTTCTTGGTATGATATTTTGTACGTGACAAAAAAAACTGGCATTTTAACAGGGGTGTATATACTTTTTATATCCATTATAAATTTTCTCTCTTTCATCATTTCTCAGACCACGTCCAGGCTTTCCTAACACCACCACAGTGCCAGTGGCCAAGATAGACTCAAGGACAAACAAGGCACAAAAAAATAGATGACAAACTAATCATTAAAGTTTAGAGCAATGACATTGGATGGCACTAACAGAAAGTTTAGCTTCACAAAAAATAGACCTTAAAACTTCAAGTGTACAAGTACATCTAAGACAGAACTAAGTCCTCAGTGATATAGATGGGCTTATAAACCATAGGTATGGATAGAAAGGCCAAAAATAGCCAGAAGATGTAATAGTTCTTGCAGAATTGCATTCTTTGACAACAGGAAAGATATTGGAATCTGAAAGTCCTCAGTGATTGATACTTTTTAATGGCTAACTGAAAAGATGGTAAACATAGCAAGCTTTCGGGACACTATGGCCCCTTCATCAGGCTGATAATGACACAAATTCTGAAAACACATACATATATACATAAGCAAAAGAAAAAACAAAAAAACAAAACAGTGTTATAAGCTGAGGTAAATACAACAGGTGACGTTAAGCAGAGTCAGGTTAGGGAGGGCTAAAGGAGCTGGGAATAGAGAAACCAAATTTCTAAGATAAGCGAAACAAATTGTATTATTATATGGTTAGTGGCCTGTGGAAACCTAAAAATACTTTAGTGAGTTGTGGAGAGCAATAAATGAAGCGAGAGAACTGACACAAGAAAAGTCAGAAGTTCATAGTCCTGAAAATGGAGTCTGTTGGACATGTGATCTCCCCAAGTGTCCTTTTAATTTATATAAAAACGCATGAATCTGTGATGTCCCCAAATGCCCACTCATTTTATATAAAATCCCATGAATCCATGTGAAATATTTAATCCTGTTTTGAATGTGTTAAAGGTCGTTATCAATTTGTATTCCCAATTCGTCTCTGTGATTTGAAGTTGCTTTTTGAGATGAGCAGCCTCATATCAGTCTCACTGTTGTGGTCAGGGATGGAAAAATGTTTTGCTACAGGTAGATTCATACGCCTTTCTTTTATTGAGTGGCGATGAGAATTTATCCTTGTCCTACATTTTTTGCCCGGTCTCACCTACATACATGCTGCCTGTTGGACATTTGGTACATATGATTAAATACACCACATTGCTTGTGATGCAACTGAGGTTACCTGGGATCTTGTAGTCCTGATCTGTCCCAGGAATCTTTATCTTGTCGGTTGTCATTATAGATGGACAGGTTTTGCACCTGTTCTGGTTGCAGGGAAAGGTTTCTGTTGCTGCTGAGAGAGCAGGGACTTCTGACAATGATGTTTTTTAGATTTGGAGGTTGTCTAAACCAAGAGTGGGGGATCCGGAAATATTGATTTTAGTGTGGGCTCTTTTTGTAGGAGTGGTTGCAGTTTCCTGAAGCTCCTCTTAGCACTCCAGACTTTGATTGTAGGTGACTACGAGAGGAACTCTGTTGTTTCTTCTCTAGTTTTGTAAAGTAGGAGATGATTCCTTGATATTCTGGTGCTCTTGTATTCTGGTTTTCAATTGCTCTTGGATGGTAGCCCTGGTTAAAAAGGTCTTTCTGAGGTTCTCAGGTGATTATCTCTGTCTGTAGGGTTGGAACATATCGATTGTATCTGATGGCCTGGCTGTACCAACAGAGTTTTTTATGTGTTTTGGATGGAAACTGTCCCATTGGAGATATGTTGGTCGATCAATTGGTTGGGATGTCTCTATTTCATTGTTCCGTAGCTTGACAACAACATTCAGGTATGTGAGAAGACACTGGGACAATGCCATCTCATTTTGTTAAAAAAAAGTATGTGGATGTCCGCTATATTTCTAGATAGAACATTTTGCTTTGTGATAAAAGAAATTTGCTATAACTGTAGAAATAAGAGACATGGACTGCAAAGCCAAACTCATACATTGATCTATTGCAGCTAAGCAAAAATGTAAAAAAAATTATACACAACATTGTTAGGTAACATTTGATCAGACTGCATGAAGCTCACTGCCACGTCTCGATGATCAACTTAGTGGGTCCCAAACCTTGAAGGTGCACCACATGCGGTGACTAATGACAGAGTGATTCCGCGTCAGCAGGTGGAACATCACTGCAAAAATGGCCACCACATAGCACAACACCAAGTGGAAGGAGCGAAAAAAACTTCAACTTACATAATGTTTCTGACAAAAAGCTGTAAGCAATGTATGCAGATACAATGAAATTGACTTCATGATTTATGATGTAGAAGCTCTCATTTGCATGGGGTTATTATTACATGGGAAATATTTAGCTTTATATATATATATATATATCCGGTACATATATGATCCAAAATGAATCCTGAAAGTTTCAACACAAAATTACACAATGCAGTGCAAATGTTTTAGGAAGGCATGAAAAAATACGAAAGATGCTTCAAAAATAGAAGTGTAAGGGTCCTTTACATGCCGGAACTTTTGGCGGCGATAGGAGGCAATCTAACGTGTTTGTGCACATTTTTTACAGTTTCCTCAGAACGCCGAAGGCGCTTTTACACGCCGCAATTTCGCCCTCAACCTAAGATGATGTGTTGCCCGGAAGTTGCCACACCAATAGCGGAACCACTCCGGTGGAGTTCCCTCGCCGCTTCACATGCCGCAATCCCCAAAGGAATGTGGGCGTACATGGTTAGCGCCGCAAGAACATAGGCGTGACAGACTGGTGTATTCCGCTCCCAAACACGCTGATTAGACAAAGCAATAGCGTTATGATTGGCCAGCCTGAGCAGGAAGGCTGGCTAATACATGACGCCATTGCCATTGTGTAATGTGAATGGACAGCTGTTCAAATATGGCGCCCTGTGAAGGGACAGCCAATGGACACACAGTAGCCACCACCAATCATCGCTGACGGGGCGCGGTCTACTGCACACTGTGGCAATGTCTCCGGGAAATCAGTAGGCAATGCAGATTCCATCCTATCGCCCCTTCACACGCCAAAAGCAGGGAATTTCGCCTTCATGATGCTCTGATTTTGGAGCAGTGCTGAGAAATCGGAACCAGGCACAACCTTTTTTATCGCCGCCAAATTCCTAATTACACGCCGAAATTTCGAGGCAATTTCACGGCGATGGTGACAGGGCTACAGATTGCCGGTCAGATTTCTCGCTGAGGTTGCGGCGTGTAGTACCTTAAGGCTGCATGCACTTGATCAGAAATAACAGCGTTTTGGACGCAGCCTATTACTGCTGTGTCCAAAATGCTGCACTCAACAAAGCAAGCACAGAGGATGGTAATTCAACTAATCTCAAGTCCACTCTGCTTCTCCCCTCCACAGCGTTCTTTCAGCTGCGGTGCAATTTGCCGCACTTCTGCATTTCTCCAGCATGTTCATTTATTGCTGTGGAGACGGAAACGATCACCAGTGGGTGAATGAAGAGAGAAGCACCGAATGCTTGCACCGAATGCAGATCGTGGGCACAGGGAAGCTGCATTTTGCTTGCATTCACCCGCGGCTTCCCTCAGGTCCGGGGACACTGCATCCAAGACACAATGTCTCTGGATCAATCTGCCCATACCATTAAAGGTACCGTCACATGCCGCAATCTTGGCTGGCAATCAGACGTGCGCGCTCACATTTTCGTGGTCGCCTCAGATCGCCGATGGCGGCGTCACACGCTGCAATTTCGCCCTGAAGCTAAGGCGATGTGTCTTTCCGGAAATCGCCTCATCTACAGCGGAACCAATGTTGCCTAATTCCATTGCCGCTTCACACGCCACAAGCTCAAAGGCAATGTGGGCGTACATGTTCAGCGCGGCGAGGAAATAGACGTGCCACAGTGGTTTACACCGCGCCCATACATGCTCATTGGACAATGCAACAGTGTTACGATTGGTCAGCCTGCTCTGGGAGGCTGGCTAATACATGACGCCATTGTCTATCGGAGTTTGTCGCAAATACACGCTCATGTCATCAATTGTGGCTCCTGCAACACACTTTCGAGGAGCCAAAGTGTCACACAGGAGCGGTCTTGTGCAGTACAGTGGATTACACTAAGAATGGGTAGGTGTGCGTCTGTAGGTGATGGCGCTAACCAGTACAATGTACCCAGCAGCGTCACCAAATTCACATACGTAGGGTGATTGTAGTGCATGGCCCATGGCACCCATCTACGATGTGTAGCCCAACATCTGAGCTGTCATGTGTGGCACTGTACTCGACACAGCGCAACTTAATACATGCGGACAACATAGCTTGCGCTATTCTATGGCGCGCATAATTGCACTGAGTTTGCGGACGTTTGTGTAGTTGAAGATGTGTGTGGGGCTGAACAGACAGCTCTTCAAATATGGCGTGGTGTAAACTGACAGTCAATGGCAACACAGTAGCCCACACCAATCATCTCCGACAGGGCGCGGACTACGGCACGCTGAGGCATGCCTAGGGGAAATCACAGACAACGCTCTTTCCATCACTATCGCCTTGTCACACGCCACAACACGAAAAAATTGCCTTACCGATTGCGCCTGATTCCTGAGCACTGTTCAGGAATCAGGCGACGGCCAATGGGCGACTTATCGCCGCGAAATTGCCCAATCACAAGCCGCAACCGTGAGGCGAGATTGTGGCATGTGACGGTACCTTAATAGTTTAGTTTTATGAATTAACAAAATGCAAAATGAATGAACAAAAATAAATAAAAATCAAATCAATATTTGATGTGATACCTTCAAAATTACATCAAAACTAAATGTCTTCTAGGTACACTTGCACAGAGTTTTAAAGGAACTCAGCAGGAGGTTGTTCCAAACATCTTGGAGACCTAACACAGATCTTCTGTGGATGTAGTTTGTGCGAATCCTGTTATCTATGTAATCTCATACAGACTCGGTGATCTGGAATCAAGGCTCTGTGGAGGCATAGCTTTGCTTCGCTTACTAGATCCTTTGTTCTTCTCTATGCTGAAGATAGTTTTTTAAAAACTCTGGCTGTATATATGAGGTTGTTGTTCTGCAGCTGAGTAAGTTTGGAGATAATGAGACGCCGCTCTGAATTTACTGCATGATGGGTAAGTATCTGATAGTCTGTCCTCAATGCTGAGAAATACTAACAAAGCAAGGATTTTCTGAAGTGAAAGATAATGAAAAGTATATCATACTGTACATGAAAACCCCCATGTTAAAACATTATCTTTATTATATTCATTAAAAGAAAAACTATAATTTTACCCAAAAGGGAAAAATCAATAAATGTTACGTAGTCTGAAAATACATTCAGTCGTCTATTCAATAAAGGAGAGAGGTCAGAGGGATGAGGGGAGGGTTCTCTCTGTAATATACCCAAAAAATACACCCTACCTGGCCACAGATGTTGGCACTTTAGATAAGCACAAAAGGGATGGCGCTCCCACTCACCATCCCCTCACCCTGGAATGCCGCAGATAGCCCTCTACAGAGATAACAACCCACAGTAGCTACAGCATCAAGACACACACAGTGTGGCACAGTGGCAAGAGGTAAAATTAAGAAAAAAATAAGGCCACAGACCCTGCTGATAAGTGGTTGGAGGTATTATTTTTAAATTATTATTTTTATTATTTTAAAAGTACAAACATCTCCCACACATCTACCCCAGTTGTCTATGTGGGATGGGCCTTCTGCACCATATTTGTGCATTATGCGTGTTTCCATATAAGTAGTAAATGCCTCCTACCCTGTATTGTTATTAGTCTATATTAAGCAATTGAGTTCCTTCTATTGTTACCCAGTACAGGCTCCATCTAAAGGAATACGAATGGGCCTTAATATAGAAGCAGAGTCTATGGTGGTCTATACATGTACTGCAGTGATACATGTGGTGAAACCGTACCATAGCCTACCATGTTGTCCGGGGGACTCTTTTGATAAACGCGCACTTCCGGTCGTGGAACTTTTGCTGCGATAGATGCGTGCAGTCACATGATCGGCAGGGTGACACATTTCCGGTTGATGACACGCCAAGGGAGGGCCGCCCTCCCAGATGGCATTATTGCACTAGGACATAAAAGGGAGCAGGTGGAACAGTTGGGGGCCGCCATCGATTGAGAAATTTCAGAAAGGGGAATTATCAGAGCCTCTCTCAGGCGCCCCAGGGCTGGAGAACAAGCCCTGTACCAAATAAAATCACTCCTGATTAACACATTCCAACACCGAAGATGGGGTAAATGCATCGAGTGTGTAACCTCAGGACTAAGATAAGTACATATGTGATCTATATGTGATTGAACTGCATCTCTCACTCTGCTGCCTTTGGTTAGCCACTGACCAGCCAACGAGCCTATAGGTGGGCAAAAGTGTTTGATTTCCTAGAGTTTGGGTGGAATACTGGGCCTTGACATATATTGGACTTTCATGCATGTGGGGAAATACTTTTGGGGAGGTTTGAATATGGCTAGGGTCACACATGCAGTGTTTTTTAGAAATCCTGATACGGTTTTGAGCTTTCAAAAAGCTCAAAACTGGAGCAGGAAACGCTCCCCATAGGAGCCAATTATGGTAACCGGATTGCTTTACAAAACAATACGATTACCGGTTCCGGATCTGCAGCCTGCGCGAATAAACATGCAGGCTGCAGTTTTTGGAGCGGTTCTCTGACCCGCAATGCGGTAACCGCATTGCTCAGGATGTGTAATCCTGAGCAATGCGGTTACCGTATAGCTTGTTCATCCCTGCTGCCGCAGGGATGAGCAAACTGTTAACAGTGTAATAAAAGATGCAATATTAATAATAGTTGTGGGCAACATGTCTCTAAGGGGTGCCCACCCCCCCTAGAGACATGCTGCCCACTCCTGTGGGCATGTCATGGGTAAATAACTGATTTATAGTAAGCCGGCTATTGTCGGCTCTGTAGAATTTTATTAATGAAGCTGCAGCTCCCCTGTCAGCTGCGAATATACTATATGTAATGTACGTATAGTATGTGCCGCTGTCCGAGGTCCTGTAGGCATTTACAGTAGATCTATGGTGGTGCGCTGCCCATAGATCTAATGTAAATGCCTACAGGACCTCGGACAGATGCACATACTATACGTACATTACGTATAGTATGTGCGCAGCTGTCAGGGGAGCCTCGGCTTCATTACTAAAATTCTACAGAGCTGACAATAGCCGGCTTACTGGAAATCAGTTATTAACCCATGACATGCTCACAGGAGTGGGCAGCATGTCTCTAGGGGGATGGGCACCCCCTAGAGACATGTTGCCCACAACTATTATTAATATTTCATCTTTTATTATACAGTTAACACTTTGTTCATCCCTGCGGCAGCAGGGATTAACAAACTGTACGGTAACCGCATTGCTCAGGATTACACATCTGGAGCAATCCGGTTACCGGATTGCGGCTTCATCCACACATTTTTCATTAAAAATGTGTGTGAAGCCAAATGTGTTCGCCGCATCCGGATATGGATGCGGTGAATGCAATTGACTTTACAAGTGTAACCCTAGCCTAGCCTAAGCTCTTTTTTGCTGTCAGATGAATAGATAAGGCAAGGGTCACACTTGAGCCTTGGATTAGGTTTTTGCATCATTTTGTGCACTTATTTCTCTAAGGCTAGGGTCACACTTGCGTTTTTATTTCAAAAAGCTCAAAACCGGAGCAGGAAACGCTCCTGATAGGAGCCCATTATGGTAACCGGATTGTTTACAAGCAATCCAGTTACCGGCTCCGGATCTGCAGCCTGCATGAAAAATCATGCAGGCTGCAGTTTTCGGAGCTATTATGGGTCCAGTAAGGTAAGCAATGTGAAAACCCCCAGCTTGTTTAGCTGTCCCTCTTACATTCCTAGTCAGAAATGTATCACCTAGCCATATCAGATCTCCTGCTGTGCCCTAAGGAGTGGCAACACCCTGAAACACTTGTCTGCAAATGGAGTTTTTGGCTTGGTCCCCTATCCTATCATGTCACGTAGCAAGCCTCATCAAGTGGTCGATATTGACAATTAGAATTGCTACATCCAATAGTTGGCACCAGAGAGCTATTTTGAAGAGGATATTTGGATTCAGAGGAGCATTACATGTCCTATAAGTCCTTACACTGACGTGTCAGTCTGCTAAGGAGAAAAATCCCTCCTTAGATCCCCAGTGAGAGGCCACTCTTCTGATGGGTTTATTTGCATATTTGACCTCTTAAAGAATAATCCAAGTCAAACCACAAGAAAAAAGCCAAAATTGTTGGAGGAGGCAGCATTCTAAACTCTTGGGAAAGGCCAGTGTTGTAGCCAAAATGTTGCATGATAGACTAAGGCGGCCGTCACACGCTACAATATCGAGAGCGATATTGTAAGCGATCACGTGCACGCGTTATCGCTAACAATATCGCTGACATGGCTGGTGAGATGTCACACAGACAGACTCACCAGCGATGTGGAGCAGCGAGATCGCTGGTAACTATGGTACACATCGGTTTGCTAGGCGCCGCGCGGCGCTTAGTAACCCGACGTTTACCATAGATACCATCTCCCAGCATAGGCTCTGCCGCTGGGAGATCGTTCACCGTGGTGTCACACACCACGATGAAGCAGATTGTTCAATCAATTATCACTTGATATGAGCTCCGGCTCCCATATCTGCGATGTCACGATCAAGCGATTTTACATTGTAAAATCGCTTGATCGCACGCAGTGATGCACAAACGATATCGCTTAAGCGATCAAAAAGCAGATCGCTTAAGCGATATCGTGCATTAAATTGAACCGTGTGACGGCCGCCTTAAACACATTTTTGTAACCAATTTTGAGTGCTGCCACCTTTTTCTACCACTACTATGGATTTTATTTAGGTTACATTTTGCGTCAGTGTTTAGAAAAAGTCCTGCATGCCATATGAATATGCAAATGAAAATGTGAATTTCATCCATAGAACAATGATATACTTAGCTTGAGAAAAGATCAATGGAGGAAAGAACATAAACTAAATAAACGATTAATCCCTTCTTGGAGAGAAGTCGGATTTCTGGTGTCTTTGCTCCCAGTTAGAACTAATATGCTGTTCTAACTTTGGATTTCCATCTCCAATCTCAGATGGTAGGATTCTAAACACCACCGATTATGTAGGCACATTACATATGAAATATGAAATAGATGATGACCGATTATGGAAAGGTTTACAATGACCATTAAATATAGATCCAAGGTCTACATGGGTTTAATAACGATCATCCCTTTTGTCATAAATGACAGAATATGTGAAGAGGCAGTTGTGTCATTTTGTCAATTACGAGCAGTAGATCTATTTTCAGACACAGACTTGTTGAACTTTTTATAGTAATCTTCTTGTTAAGTCTTAAGAGCCACTTGTACTGATGTATAAAGCTTCTTGTAAGAAGAGTAGGGTGAGCTCTATGGGGGTCTATAACGGGCTGCATTTGACTACATTTAAATTTTGAATATAAAGAAATATGACTTTACTCTTCTTTCTTAACCTTTTAAGAACCAAGACTAATACCCTGGGCTAGGTCCTTCCCTGGTGGGATAACTGGCTGGTGTCTATGTTGTAGACTCTTAACCGAGGCTCCATGGACTTCATCTGCATATTCAAATTCTAGGGAGCAATGCTTCTTGGGTTTCACTGTCTTTGAGTGCTTAAACTGGTGCCCACAGTGTTATCCTCCACTGGTTTCCACAAGGTCAGTGGGTGCTTTGTGATGTCTGTCTTTCAAGCATTGCTCCCACCCAGCCAGAATCCTGCGCCACACTGATGAGGGGCAACAACCCCGAAACAGCTGTCTGTGGTTGGATACCTAGTCCATGGTAAACCCCTGGCCATATCTTCAAGCTCGCAAGGGCTGGATAGGGACTTAAGGGCTACTAATACCCTGGGCTAGGTCCTTCCCTGGGTGGATAACTGGCTGGTGTCCATGTTGTAGACTCTTAACCAAGGCTCCATGGACTTCATCTGCATATTCAAATTCTAGGGAGCAATGCACCTTGGGTTTCACTGTGTTTGAGTGCTTTAACTGGTGCCCGCAGTGTTATCCTCCACTGGTCTCCACAAGGTCAGTGGGTGCTTTGTGATGTCTGTCTTTCAAGCATTGCTCCCACCCAGCCAGAATCCTGCGCCACACTGATGAGGGGCAACAACCTTGAAACAGCTGTCTGTGGTTGGATACCTAGTCCATCGTAAACCCCTCGCCATATCTTCAAGCTCGCAAGGGCTGGATAGTGACTTAAGGGCTACTAATACCCTGGGCTAGGTCCTTCCCTGGTGGGATAACTGGCTGGTGTCCACGTTGTAGACTCTTAACCGAGGCTCCATGGCCTTCATCTGCATATTCAAATTCTAGGGAGCAATGCACCTTGGGTTTCACTGTGTTTGAGTGCTTTAACTGGTGCCCGCAGTGTTATCCTCCATTGGTCTCCACAAGGTCAGTGGGTGCTTTGTGATGTCAGATCCATACCAGTATGGATCCTGGGATGGTGTATAAACAGTCCGCGCTGCTTTGAAATAATCACTCAAAGAGTCTTGGATGAAAGACCCCCTTTTTACTTTATTTTACTTTATCTATACCAGTGGCCGGGAACGGGGCGTTATGGCTCCTAGAGTGGAGAAGCTGGTCTGGACATGTGGCGAGACACGTCCGGGAAGGAGCCCTTGGGGATGCATGGTGTACCCATGACTCAGGTTGCTAGACCCGGATCTGTGTCCGGTAAGACAGCAGTTCTTGTAAGCTAGAGTGAACTGTGTACCATGTGTGAATCATGCCAAGCGGGCATAGCCACCGTTGGGTCCGACTAGACAGTCGATAAAGTACCCGTGGAATGTGAGAGATGATGGCTTATGTAATAGGACCATGTATGATGGTATCCTTAGGGATCAGGAATTCATCTCATCTACCATTGATGTGAAGGGGAATGTAATACAATGCCTTGGGTAAAGGTAGCCATATGCATTTAATATATGTTACCTGATCCTACAAACCAACATTTGAGGGTTGGATTTCAACATTCTTTGTCCTTTTCTTACACTAGAAACCTACTGTCTGAGATTTCAGGCTGCCTTCACACTGGTGTTCCCCTCCGCAGTGTTCTGCGGAGGAGAAGCGCCATGTGTGCGCAGCCAGCACAAGCCCCTATCTTTATAATGGGAACGCACGGTGCTGCGCTTGGCTGCGCATGATCGTGCGCTCCCATTCACTCCCATATGTGATTTGTACGCAGGAGGACGCCTGCGCACAAATCACACACTCTCCTCCGCACCAGGGACGCGACATGTTACATTCCTGGTGCGGACGAGAGTGTGTGTTTTGTGCGCAGGCATACGCCTGCATACAAATCACATATGGGAGTGAATGGGAGCGCACGATCATGCGCAGTCAAGCGCAGCACCGTGCGCTCCTATTATAAATATAGGGGCTTGCGCTGGCTGCGCACACATGGCGGTTCCCCTCCGCAGAACGCTGCGGAGGGGAACGCCAGTGTGAACCCAGCCTCAGGCAGTGGCTTATACCCCTCTGCCCTTGAAAACACGTGGGTTCAACTGATGTGAGTGTTCATGTGTATGGGTGTGAGAGGAACTAACCAAAGAAGTATATGGCTAACTTTAGGCTATGTCTTTATAATAATCACAATCTTAAGGGGGTTACTCCATTTTAAGTATCTCTAAATGATAGGCTCATTGATGTATAACTGAGCTGTATTTATCATCACTGGGTCCCATGCCTCCTCTCGGTCTCTATTCTCAGTTGATTAGCCACAATGATGATGACACATGGACAGAACTGCAGCCAATAACTTAGCTCAGATGCTTATTCTGTAGTGCTTGAGCTCAGTGATTTGCTACATCATTGTCAATGTGACATCACCACTGCAGCTAATCAACAAGAATCGGCCATGTGCTCTCACTTATTCTGTAAAACCACTTTGTGTGTTTTTTCAACGGGAAATAGTTAACGCACCAATGTTTTTATCTCCTTTTGTTTTGGCAGCTTCACCAATTGTGTAATTGTTTATTATTATGTACATTCCTTGACCAAGAAACAGCAAAAACACTCGTGCATGACCTCATCATCTCCCGCCTCGACTATTGCAACCTCCTACTCACTGGCCTCCCCTCTAGCACTCTAGCACCACTCCAATCTATCCTAAACTCTGCTGCACGACTAATCCACCCTTCTGCCCGCTATTCCCCAGCCTCTCCTCTCTGACAATCCCTTCACTGGCTTCCTATTATCCAGAGGCTCCAGTTCAAAACCCTAACGATGACATTCAAAGCCATCCACAACCTATCTCCTCCATACATCAGTGACATGGTCTCCCGGCACTTACCTACACGCAACCTCCGATCCTCTCATAATCTCCTTCTCTACTCCCCTCTTATCGCTTCTTCCCACAACCGCATAAAATATTTCTCCCGTGCTTCCCCTTTACTCTGGAACTCTCTACCCCAACACATCAGACTCTCGCCCACTGTGGAAACCTTCAAAAGGAACCTGAAGACTCACGTCTTCTGACAAGTCTACAACCTGCAATGATCCTCAGTCTACGGAACCACCGAACGACCAGCTCAACCCTCTCCTAGTGTATACTCACCCATCCCTTGTAGACTGTGAGCCCTCATGGGCAGAGTCCTCTCTCCTCCTGTACCTGTCTGTGCCTTGTATTGCTCATGTATACTGTACTTGTCTATGTATGCCCTTTTCACATGAAAAGCGCCATGGAATAAATGGCGCTATAATAATGAATAATAATAATAATAATAATAATAATAAAGTATCTTTTCTCTGTCATTTCAGAATGTAACATTTAATGTTTCAAAACTCAAGAATCATATAAAATGTCAGCATCTTATTGCTAATGGATAAAAAACAGTGTTGTCTAATTGTATAGTAAACTTCTGTAGAGGTCACTGGGTTCACAGCTTCTTAATAACACGAGAGAAGGGAGATATGTATTTTAATAATACAGAAAGTACAGCAGTTATAATTATGCATAATAGAAAGTAGAAAATGTTGAGCAAAGAGGTGGTGACTAATTTATCTTCGGCTTTCTGTTTAATCATGCAGTCATTTATAACAAATATATTCCTCCAGTTTCAGTAAAAGGTTTTTGGCTCGCAATGCTGGCTGAAACAACTCCGATATATTCTCCTTAATGTCATCCAGTGCTGAGTGTGACTATCCAGCACGCTAAGGTGAGCAGGCAGATATAAAACCCGATAGTGAATCAGAAAAATCTGTCAATTTGAAATCAATTTATTACTATTGCTTAATAAAAACTGTTTCCTAAATACTGACTAACTGTAGACTATTAAATAGAATTTCCACCTTTAATAAAATATTGCCAGTACACAGTGGGTCTGGACTAGTTTAATAGTAACATGTTGCTAAAAATTAAATTTCGGCTCTATTCACATCTACATTTTTATTTCTTTATTTTTCCTCCATTACTGTTCCGGACCACTATGTAAGACCATAACACGGTCCATCTGGTTTTCACCATCATAGTATTAATTGTTATCTTTGATTGGATCTGTGACCGGGCTCCTAACACAGAACTCAACACAAATGTGAACAGGTTTGAGCTATGTCTATGAGTAAGTACTAAATGTCGCTCTCAAGGCCCCGTTACACCTGGAGACATTGCCGCCGATTACATAGGCGACGTTGGGGTATGGCCTGTGACGAAATGGACCCTTTAATATATAATGTAGGAGGATTTCTTATTCGTCCAGACATATCATATTGCATTTTGGTTTGTAAACTTGTAATGGTCAAAGAGAATTTCTTACAGTATTGTCATAGATTTCTGTGGTTAAAGTTTAGCTTGGTAATGTAATTATCTAACCTGTTTGTCATTGAAGGCCAGAGAACTTAATTATGCTAATCGTCCATTGTCTATTACCCTGTGAATGTTGATTCCATGTCCAGGGGCCCCAGCCACGATTGTTTAAGTGTCATTGATTGCAGACTCAATGTCTCAGACTAACATTCCATTGTATCACTGCTAGCATTTGGATTGAGATAGGACTAAAATATGTTAAATGAGGATTGGAGTTCAGCCAATGAAAAGACTATGTTATTGCACCAATCATGACGTCCCCAATATCCTACAATGAGGGCTGAGGGTATATAAGGAGGACTGTTCACTTTGACCAGAAGATTGGAGATTGGAGATTGAAGATTGGAGTTAGATTCTGTCTAGTGGCCTCAGTCTAGGGATTTTCGGTCCCGGCTAGAGGTCACTGGATTGGATACAGGCAGCTAATCGAGGGTCTTCGGATCCGGTTAGCGAGCCATAACCCTAGGCCTAGGCATTTCGGTGCCGACCAAGGGGATCAGAACACGGACTAAAGAACCACAAGGACTTCAGCATCGGATTCGGCTGTGATAGACTGCTTAAGGACAAGGAAGCAACCCAGGTTGGGACGATACAGTCACCTGGCTACAGACTTTGCCGTGCTACATTCTAAACCCTGGTGAGCCAGCGGAAGGGTGAGACTCTGTTGCCTGTTACATTTAGTTGCTGTGCTTGGTTATGCGTTATATGCTGTTAACTCTTTGGGGATCCAATAAAGCCTTAATATTGTGATTCCCTCACCCTGTGTTGTCTGAGTAGTGTTCCGCCCACGGTTAAGGAGCTCGGGCGTTCAGTTGGGGTGAGCCCTGGTCCACGCTGTCTTTGTAAAGGCGGCTGGGCCTGCGGAAGAGAGCACCCACTGACACCCGGGTCTCCACATGGCCTATCGGCGGCGACATCGCCCCTGCATCGCCTAATGTAAAGGGGCGATGTCGGCGGCTCTGACAGCTTGCCTGGTTTCATATCAGTGATGTGAAACCAGGTGGCCGATCTGGAGTGATGTGCACACATCTCCCCATGTAAACGGCCGCCGGCGAGCTGACAGGCGATGGGAGCCATAGGCTCCCATTGTCCTGCATTGTCGCTGGGGTTTTGAGACACCCCGGCGGCGACGCCGCCTGTCAGCTCGCCAGGGCGCCGCCGGAGGTGTTGCCCCATGTAAATGAGGGACGGCGACGCTGGCGGGGCGCCAAAAACGTGTGCGCTCCCACCAGTCGCCGCCGACATCTCCGGCGGCATCGGCAGGTGTAACGGGGCCTTTAGAATATGTGCAGACTGTGACTATTTGTTGAGTTTTTGAAGTAGAAACTGAAAAGATACTTCTAGTTTTTAGAAGGATTTTGAGAGTTTCTGCTCAGTTTGTGCTCTAAAAACTCAACAAAAAGACTCAGTGTCCATCATACTTACATCCAACATGAGTTGCCACCCAGCTTTCCAAAGTCCCAAACAATAATTTTATGAAATTAGGTGGATTTGTGATTTAACAATATATGAAAGCTAAGCCATAACCACAGTAAGAGCTTTCAGGCAGCCATATTCGTTTTCACGCAAACTTTAACTTCTGTAACTTCAGTTCACCAAAGAAGTTGTACCTAAGGGTCCACCATCCAGATATCATTGTACACAAGAGTGAATCCCAAGAAAGAGTTAAGTCAGACAGAAAGAGATGTAAGATTGCATCTGTGAATCAACCAGAATCTCAGGAAATCATTCAAAAGCCTTGGGGCACTACCTGAAGGTAGCCAAGAACATTTTGGCATCACTGATGAATGGAAACTTCTATCGCAAGTAAGCATAGGCTTCAATTTGCTTGTTCATTGCTTTGACAAAGTTCTTCATTAATCCCGGTTTGATGTGCAAAGGTGGAAGGAATATAATCTTTTCATCTACCAATGGTTCGTGTTTAACATTCTTATGCCCTGGAATCAATTTATTGTGTAGTGGTCAGTCCTTACTGACATAATACGAATCTCCTGCGCGACTATCCCATTTGCAAAGTAAACAACACTAGTGTATCCCAGCTATAAACCTAATAAAATTGCAACTACCTGGAGATCACCACATATATTGCATTTGTACCTTGGGTATTGAATATGATGGAGCAGAAGCTGCATATTCTCATAGGTCTCCTTCATATGAATGGCATGTCCGATACATACCTGACAGTGCACAACTAATGCGATGCATGATTAGACAGGGCTTAAGTGCTGTATATTATAATAAAGAGAGTCCATATTATGCATTTCATTGGTTATTTCTAAGAAACAAGCCCTTCTGAAATAAAAAGATTAATAAATCTATAGTCCTTATCATTATAATCGTAAAATGAAAAAATCTTGGGAATGGTATGTGCTAGAGAATTTCTGATTACATTTCTGAAATCAGCTCCTCATAACACATGTAGACAACTTAGTGTGAAACAGGAAACAGAAAATAATGTTAAAATTTGTTGACCATTGAAATAGAAAGAAAGGTTTGTGCAGCTCACTAAGCCCCAATACCTTACACCATTTATACAAGAGACACTGTTTTATGAGCCCATTCTCCAAATCTTGTCAATGTCTTAGAAACTTCACGTGGGCTAATAAAGTCTACACTTTTTTGCATTAATTTTGGTACTGACTGTTTTCTTCTCTATATCACTTGTTTTGGATATATCTGTTAGCAGCGCGTTAATCAGCGTGATGTCCACAGCGAGCAACAGAGAATGTTCATTTATTGAGAACTAAGAACATCCAGCTTATAACATGAGAATAGGATCAATCTGGTTTCTGGGAGAGGGAGAGAGAAAACTGCTGTGCATGCTGGGAGCAGGAGGAGGGACATCCTGTCTCTGACTGAGGACCTTTTTTTTTTTTTTATATAACTTTGTTGACATCTGAACAATATGCATGCAGACATAAAATCACATCATATTAGACAAAAAATAGTTGTTGCAATACATACAGATCAATATGCATTAGGCCAACAATATCAGCTTTAAGGCTTTGCACTTGCTTTATATTTTGAGTTGCTGCTGTTCCTTTGTCATATATATATATATATAAGATACAGTATCCTAGGTGATAAAATAAAAAGTGTTTGTACCGTGTTAGCCAGTAGATAGAAAAATATGTATTAGAATCTGAGAGTCCTCAGTGTTTGATACCTTTTAATGGATAACTGAAAAGATGATAAGCAAAGCAAGGTCTCTTCATCAGGCTTAATAATAACACAACTTCTGACCACACACATATATACACATGTACAGGGTAGGATAATGCATAAAATAAATTAAGTGAGGTGAAGCATAACACAGGACTTGGTCAGACTTGGGAGGGGGGAGAGATCATCTGTAGTAGTGAAAATCAGTGTCCTGAGATAAGAAGCAGATAGTTTTATGTCCTTTGATTAGATGTTTCTTCAAGATTTGGAGATTCCTCAATTAATGTAAAAAGACATAAATCCACGCAACACATTCATTCCCTCTCTGAATGTGTCAAAGGTTAATACATTCTACATATTCTACCTGATGTATCCTTAAGAGTTGATGAACTGATACCAGAAAGTCCAAGAATTGGCACATCTACATGCTTCCCAAGATCCACAAATCTGGAAATCCAGGAAGACCAATCAATCTTGAAAGCTTGCTGTTTTTTATCATCTTTTCAGTTAGCCATAAAAAGGTATCAATCACTAAGGACTCTCGTATATATTTTTCTATCTTAAGGGCCGCTTTACACACACCAACTTCTGTGACCAACTTCTGAACAGATCTCTGGTTGCAGTTAAATCATGGACACATTGTTACATTTTGTGGCTGTGTACAAATGGAGCAATGTGTCCATGATTTCACTGCAACCAGAGATCTGTTCAGAAGTTGGTCACAGAAGTTGGTGTGTGTAAAGCGGCCCTAAGTTACACATGGAGATGTTAATTCCCCGGTTCGTGTTTCACGTATTAAACTTTCTAAGGCATGAATATCTGACTGTGTGTGTCACACTCCTTTTTTCAATGTGATTTTATCATATTACTGGAGATACTGATGGATTGCTTATCAATATGCGCACTTACAGTAAAATATACCATAATAGTTATGAATTATGTAGAATAAAAGACTGCAAGAAAATGTACAAAGAGCGACTGAAAGAAAACGTATATGTGGGGTAAACAATCTAATCTATTGCAATAATGTATAGATAACGTACCGTCAGCAGGCTTGTCCTGGGTATCTGTCTTTTTGGCTTTACATTTCTTTGTTGGAGGTGACTGTGCATTTTTATCTGTTCCTTCTGGATGCAAACATGTGAAAAAGAACAGTGTGTTAGTCACAATTATCAGTGTTCAATCTATTTACCATAACATCATTCACATGGTTCAATAGGATATTAAGGCTGAAAATTCCAATTTATTTGAAACAGCAGTCCAATATCCATCCATCCATCCATCCATCCATCTATCCATCTAAATTTCCAATGAAGTTGCGGCACTCTAGTCCTTTCTTTGGTGCAAAAAAGGTTTATTTACATCACAGCATGGGCAACAGCGACGTTTCGGATATGCAAACCCTTCTTCCAGCTCTGAGCTTCTTCCAAGAGCTGGAAGAGGGGTTTGCATACCCGAAATGTAGTTGTTGCCCATGCTGTGATGTAAATAAACCTTTTTTGCACCAAAGAAAGGACTGGAGTGCCGCAACTTCATTGGAAATTTATATTGGAAACCTTGGCAGGAAGAGGTTTGATTGCTGGCACCCTCATGTAAGCTC
Organism: Allobates femoralis; assembly: GCA_033576535.1. NCBI lineage: Eukaryota > Metazoa > Chordata > Amphibia > Anura > Aromobatidae > Allobates > Allobates femoralis. Next base: position 551,863,892 of record JARQOC010000001.1, on the reverse strand, counting down.
TATGCTGCTCATATCACATTGTCTGTCTATCTATCTATCTATCTATCTATCTATCTATCTATCTATCTATCTATTTATCTATCTATCTATCCAAAAATTAGGGCAGCACAAAGAGAAATTAGATTGCAAACAAAATCCCGCAAAGGTGATGTCCAAACCTCAAAAGTTCAAATAAAGCAGGTAACATTCCAACAAAATAAAGAGAAAAAATGTGAATTTAACGATCAATCAGGCAATGTTTCGGTGGATCAAACTTGAAGAAGACAGATGATCCACTGAAATGTTGACTGATGGATCGTTAAATCACCTTTTCTCTTTATTTTGTTGGAGTGCTGCCTGCTTTTTTTATCTATCTATCTATCTATCTATCTATCTATCTATCTGTCTGTCTGTCTGTCTATCTATCTATCTAACTATCAATCTATCCTTCTATCCATCCAGTCTGTTTTATGTAATCTATCTTTTATTTTGGAGAAGATCCTCTTTTTTTCTGTACATATCTAGGAGGAGCTTAAAGGGAGACCTTTGTTATCACAGGGGTGGACAAATCATAAGTGCAACCTGTCCAGCTGCACAATAGTTCCAGAGTTAAGGGGACCACTACTACATCGAAAGCATTAAGTGGCTTTTGTCACGCTATTGTCCCATTTACTATTCTTGCCCTCTTCGGTCTGTAGCTACTGAACGCTCTGGACCAGAGTCTGGGAAGACACTAGTGGACAAGCTCCATCAACACCAGCGCTACACTAATTAAGATAGAAGCTTTCATTGCAGAAAAATGACAGTAGATCTAAAAAGTAAGTTGGAAATGTGTTTATTTTCATGCTGTCTAATTAGCTTAGTAACATGAGAATACCTCTTTAAAGTTCAAGCTATTTTTTGTTCTCTTTCTTATAACATTGTCAGTGACCACTATATTTTGGCCAAGGCCTCCACAGGCCTGGATAGACACCTGATGGAGTTTTGGCACATACTTACCGATGTCATCACTGATAAGTTTGCCTATTTGGGCTCCATCATCTTTCTTAATTTCTTCAGTGTCTTCATCTCCATCTAAGTTTTTAACATTACACGAGAGTTGAAAACACAGAATTAGTGATTATATAACACAAATATTCACAAAACATTATCATTTCGAAGACATTTCTAGAAATGAAATTCTTTATTATACTGTATATAGGCATTAATTACACTTAAAAGTTAATTTAGGATATCGCTGCAATACCCTGGAGAGACATTGTCAGATAAATCTGATTTTTCCAGAGTGAAGAAATAGAAATAGACCTCATCGTGGCCCTGATGTTTGGACCTAGGAACTTCACGTTACACTTATAACTAATCAAAAATTACTTAAAGGGATCCTGTCACCCCCAAAACACCTCAAAACCTATTAAAAGCTGTCCCTACAGCATAGTAACACTTACCCTACACTCCTTTTACCTCCTAAAAGCACCAAATGAAATAGGAGAAAAATGTTATTATAGTACCTCATTATGGATGATAATGAGTGACTATGCTATTCATAGTCACTCATCCAGGCTCTCCCACTGCATGATATCACGCCTCCATAGGCGTGATCTTGGAATCTGATTAAAATGTGCGCCTCCCCGCCGCTCTCCTGTGTCTCGGCCGGCCTGTATTGGGACTCGGTGACGCGATACGCGTCATTTCCGGCGCCGGGTGACGTATACACCCGCGCCGCTCTGTTAGCTTCAAAACGCGCACTACGCATGCTCACGCGCATGCGCAGTGCGCGTTTTGAAGCTAACAGAGTGGCGCGGGTGTATACGTCACCCGGCGCCGGAAATGACGCGTATCGCGTCACCGAGTCCCACTACAGGCCGGCCGAGACACAGGAGAGCGGCGGGGAGGCGCACATTTTAATCAGATTCCAAGATCACGCCTATGGAGGCGTGATATCATGCAGTGGGAGAGCCTGGATGAGTGACTATGAATAGCATAGTCACTCATTATCATCCATAATGAGGTACTATAATAACATTTTTCTCCTTTCATTTGGTGCTTTTAGGAGGTAAAAGGAGTGTAGGGTAAGTGTTACTATGCTGTAGGGACAGCTTTTAATAGGTTTTGAGGTGTTTTGGGGTGACAGGATCCCTTTAATGATACATTTTCTGGTTTGAAAGTATAGGTAAGCAGAGCTGTCAGTCTGGGAATAATATCTAGGATCATCTTGAAGAGTTGTCAAATCTCGTGCGTGCCACAGAATGCTCTTGGAGATCAGTGCTCTCACAATCATGCCTCATGTGACATTGGAATAATGTACCAATGGACTCATTCAGAGGAACAGGAGCGGCCATAGAAAAAACACTAATTCAGAGAATGAAGCAGTGAATGAAACCTCCCCCACATTCATTATGGGTAAGGGAATGGCATGGAACAGGGCGAGGTCTACAAAAACATGCGATTATGTGTTACAAATGTTAACACTTCACTTTAGCATCAAACTACTGATTCTCCAGGAGGATAAATTAATGCCGTCCAGGCCCGATTGTGGCATGAGAGAAGAGGCCACCATCGAGAACAACTTTTTAACTCATACACATAATGCTATTTCTTTATTTGGGTTTTCTCATTCCAGTTTTTGCCACAAAAATGCTGGTAAAATGGACAAAAAGATGCCTGGATGTCTTTATATTCTTCCCATTGACTTGTATTATAATATAATTCCATTCTTCAGAGTGGAAAAAGCCTGAAGAAGATTCAGTTTACTTCTTTTAACCACTTTGTGACTTTGGAAACTTGAAGTGGTGTAAAGATGCTGAAAAGACTGAACATTTGCATTTCTATGTAAAAAGGACTTGCTGTACATAGGTTTACTATTTTGGGTGCTTTTTCAGGTGGGTTTCATGGCAGACAAGATGGACATCATGTGGACATTACTGCCAAGTAAATTTACCTGTCTAATTTGAACATTTGACAGTAATATAATTAGGTACATTTTGGCTATAAAATTTTTGGGTTATTAGGCAATATAGTTTGGGTCTCTTAACTGTAGCCAATTTTCTTCAGGACAAAATTATCAAGGGTCAACCATCTTTTGACCAAGGTCTCTAAAGAATTCGATCCACTGTTGATGTTTAGTGGGAATGCAAGAATCTATAATGTTTTGACATATACTTACTGATGTCATCTCTACTCTGCTGGGATCTCTCCTCTTTCTTAATGTCTTCAGTGTCATCATCTTCATCTTTATTTTGAACATGACAAGAAAATAAAAAACACTGAATTAGTGATTGGATAAAACATATCTTGATAATGGATATATTATCATTTCCATAAATCAAAGCTTTTATTCTTGAATCTATCTACATTCAAAATGACTTTAAGATGTTGCCAATCACTGCACTGCCCAGTGGGACATTGTCAAATATATCTGAATCCCGAGAAGCAAAGAAACAGAACATGATTGCAAAGTATTCACTGATCTCAGGGAGACCAGTCCAAGAAAACACTGCGGGCAGCTGGCTAAAGCGCTCAAACACAGTGAATTCCTAGGCACATTGCCCCCTGGGAAATATGAATATGCAAATAGAGTCTGTGGAGCCTCGGTTAGGAGTCTCAAACACAGGACTAGCCAGATATCCCTCCAGGGAAGGACCCAGCCAAGGGGTGGCTCCTTGCGGAGAACACCATAACCACCAAATGAAGTCAATATCCAACTCTTTTACAAGTTTACAGATATAACAAGGGAATACCAAGGCCAGGTATCCATCCATATACAGCTGTTTCGGGGTGTTGCCCCTCATCAGTGTGGAGTAGGATTCTGGCTAGGTGGGAGCAAGGCCTAGTAGACCAAGATTGCAAAGTATTCACTGATCTCAGGGAGACCAGTCCAAGAAATCAGAACATGTCACCTCGGGTTTACAGGTTGGCTTTCACCATGGCCCAGATGTCAGAGAGTGGTAAGACATTATAAGAAGTTGTCAAATCTCCTGGGTTCCACAGAAGCCTACTGGAGAAGAGTGCTCCCACAGTGATGTCTTGTGCGACTCGTATAGTGCAACATCAGACTCAACCCCATAAACCAGTTGCACATTCAGGAGCATTAGAGCAGCCATGGTAGGCAGTGTACCGAAAGTAGCGAATTTATTAGCCATAATGTGTCAACATATGTTAAAAACACCAACAAAACTCTTCTTTTAGGGATATGGAAATACCACTTGAAGGGGTAATGTCTATTAAAGGGTGCAATTATGTGTTAAAAATGTTTTTACCTCACTACCGTTTCTACAGGAGACCTTCTAAAATTGTATCAGTAGTGATGGGAGAACCCGATATAGAGTGGGTGTATGTATGTGATTGGCTGATGGAGACAGAGTCTAGTGAATAAACTGGAGGTTAATAAGTGGACCAGAAAGTGCTATTACAAGTATTTTCTTTAAGTCCATTAAAATTAACACAAAATAAAGAGAATTATATCTGTGGAAGTCATAGGTGTATTTTTTTTTAAACAGAAATTTGAAAAACTAAGGGCACAGTGGAATAAAATGAGAAAAGCTGCCCACCCCTGACCTGCTGACAAACTTTACATATTCCAGCTCAGCATGCCTCCCTGAATATGGTGTTTCCCTATGGGAATTAAATAAAAGCTAAACATTCATTTTGTGTGGGTTTTTATAGAACAAATATAAAATATAAATTTATTAAAAAAGTGTTCTTTCCATTCAGACAGATTCCAACCTGACAGGACTTGCAGTCATACAACTCTGTATCTCTCCTACATGACAAGCTGCCCTTGTTTAAAATAATTATCATTAATGGCCCCTTTAACAAACAGGAGAGGGACACGGACTGCGCTCTGACATCTGAACCTTGTAACAATGCTGGAAATTAAACCATATCAGACAGCTGACATTGCTAAATGTTAAAGTGACATAGGCCGGAATCAAACATTTCATACAAACTGTCTCTGGCGAGAATGATAACTCTTCATTTCCATAGACCATTATATACATTTCATGACATATCGCATTTCAAGGCTGATAAGGAAGACGTTGGAATTTGCTTTGGATTTTAAATGAACTCAAATCAGGTTAATGTCAATGTATGAGACATTTCAGGTGACAGGAGCAGGCTTTAACCAGTTTAACCAATTAGGATATTGGGTGGCAAAATGATAAATTTGTGGTGAAGTAGTCATTTCTATGATACATTACAGTATTTTTGTATTTGAGTAATGAGGCTCAAGTACAGGGACTAGCCAGATAGGGTTGTTGTTAGGCTGGGTAGGCGGCCTCAGAAGAAGGGCAGGTCCCCATCTGCTTTTCCAGTTAGGTCAACCTCTCTTGCGTAATATTTAGGGAACTAAGCAGATCTCGGATCAGAACCTCTTCATTCTTTCTAACCCTGAGAGTTATGATGTCTGGGTCTGTACAACTCCAGAAGCAAACATTTCTTCTTTGCTTTGGGACACTTATCACGAGTCTGAGCAGTCACGTGCCTGCACTGCCACAATGCACTAATAAATCCTGCTTTATACCCTAATGCAGTTGACCACCGTTGTCACACTCATAGTACTGCAGAGAAAATCTGCTAACTTCTGCTTGGTCCCAATGTAGCTGAGCTAAGGTTGCTGTGTTGCCCTCTCCTTGAGGTCAAGGTTTCAGTCAATTCTGGAACTGAGTGTCATGCTTAGGGGGTGAAAAAATCAGGAACTGGATGGTAAGGTGGGCGAAGAGATTCAGAGGAAGCTAATCTGACCCTGATATTAAGGGCTCCTAGCTCACCCTGTTCTTGGAGGTACCTCTGATGGTGAGGAGGTCTGAGTCGACACCCTTTCTCCTAAGCTCCTGAAAAGCCCTAGGCAAAAAAGCCCTACCTCCACCCATGGACCAGGGAAACCCAGCAGCTTCAAATGTAGGGGATATCAGCAGCTCCAGTGAAACTCTGTGTTCAACAGGTCTCAGATCAGGAATGAACTGAATCAGCGACAACTGGTGGAAGGAAGCTGAATTATTGATGGCCGAGGGATGGAGATCAGAAGGCTCTGACACACCCCTCAGCTCACATGAGCTATAAGTCACTTCAAGCACACATTCAGCAACCTCCACCTGCAGAGCCACAGTGACCTAAGAAAAAAAAAAGGCTTAGTTTAAACTACACCAGAAGCACCTATTGACTGCAGGCAGTCAATCCGTGACAGTACCCCTTCCCCACTTAATGAGAGGCCTCTGGACTCTAAACCAGACATGTCCGGCAATGGTCTAAACTTCCTGAGCGATGATCTATGTCTATGATCTATGAGCGATGATCTATCTATATTCTGAGTACAAATCACTGGGAGGATTGCTAGCTGGAACAACACTGGGTTGCAAATAGCCGAAATTGTAAATGGACCAATAACTCCACTAGTAGGAGCCAGCACACTTCCATCTTTTGTGTTTCGACAGCACCCACACATAGTCATCCACAATCAGGTCTGAACCTGAACGTTTATTACCATTTATGCGGTCAAGACAGATGATGCATTCTCAGGAGGGATAACAGCTGAGACATCTCCCTGTCTCTTTTCTGAGACTTTCTAAAACATGGCTTAGGGAGAGTCACCACCATCCCCCAAACCAAACTTCTCAGGAAAACAGCTGAGCCCAGCATGCATCTGAGGTGTAAGCTGGGTATTACCTTTATTCTTCGGTAGGTGATTAACCACCTTCACTGGAGAGATAAGAGCAGGCCAGACCAACACGGCAGACACAGTAGCACTCACGATTTTATCCTCAAGGGATGTCAGCAGCTGAGAAACAGGTTTAGCATGTTATGGACAGACCCTAATAAAGTGATCAGCTGGACATCAAAAGAAACAAGACTTCACAACCTGATGAACTGCAGATGGGCTAGTATGAGAAATCATATTCCCCAACTGCTTAGAAACAGCAGGCTCCACATGTGTAATCTGCACAGCAGGAATCGGCACAGGGGCAGGATAGGTTCAGTCTCTCTCTCAGACATCTGTACAACCTGATAGCAAGCGCCATAGCAGTTTCCAGCGACTCTGGTACTGGTGTCTTATAGCCGATCTGACAACCACAGGCAGAACTGACTGCTCAGAGGGGGTTATTCCACTGAAAGTCAGTGGCCCATCTCCTGAACTCAGAGCAATAGTCCTCGGCTGGCTGCGCTCCCTGTCTGAGCTTATGTAGCTTTGACTCAGCTAAAGAGAAGGCATCAGGGTCACCATACACCAGGACAAGCACTGCAAAAAACTCGTCCACCAACCGCATAGATGGAGATTCAGTCAGCAGAGAGAAGGCCCAGGCTTGGGGATCCCCCTTAAGAAGGGAGAGTATAATTCCCACGCGCTGATCCTCACTCCCCCAAGAACGAGGACAAAGCCTAAAGTACAACTTGCAGGCCTCTCTGAAAAAAAAATGTATCTCTCCCTCCTGAAAATCAGTCAGGGAGAGATATATTGGATTCTGGTACAGCCAGGGTGTGGGCCACAGCCAGATACCCAGCCACTTCTGGAAGCTGATGCACCTCCTGGTTTCACAAGGTAGAAACCTCCTGAGAGAAATCCTCCACCAGCCATGCAAAAGGTCATGTTGTAGCCATAGCGGCTTTGTAGAAAATAGTGGGTCGCTGATTATGTCACGCTTAGGGGGTGAGGAAATCAGGAAATGGATGGATGGGGTGGGCAACAAGATTCAGATGAAGTTAATCTGACCCTGATATTGGGAGTCCCTAGCTCACCCTGTTCTTGGATATACCTCTGATGGTGAGGAGGCCCGAGTCACCACCCTTTCTTCCTGAGCTATTGAAAAGCAATAGGCACAAAGACCCTATCTCCACCCACAGACCAGGGAAACCCAGCAGTTTCAAAGAAGGGAATATCAGCAGCTCCAGTGAAACGTCTGCACACAACAGGTCTCAGATCAGGAATAAACTGACTCAGCGACATCTGGTGAAAGGAAGCTGAATTATTTATGGCTGAGGGATGGAAAGCAGAAGTCTCAGACACACCCCTCAGCTCACATGCACTATGCATCACTTCCACCACACATTCAGCACCCTCCATCTGCAGAACCACAGTGACTGAATAAAAAAAAGGCTTAGTTTAAACTACAGCAGCAGCAGCACCTATTGACTCCAGGCAGTTAATACATGACACTGAGGCACACTTAGCCCCACTTCTGTTATTGAGGGGCTGCTTGTTCCACTATGCTGAATTTCTCTCTCTCTGGGTTATACTGTAGGTGCTGGAAGCAAACTGCTTCGACTCTGTTTTGTGACTCTTTCTCTCTCATATGGTCCTGCATTTAGGTTACTGATCTTAAAAGTCTTGCAACCTCAGATACCCATTCAGGTCTGTCTTCCCTTCACAAGCCGCTGCACTCAAACAATGGCCACCTAAATTAACACAGAGATAACTGAGGGAGGGTTGGATTAGTCCAAATGCACACAGATCAGAGAGGAGCATTGTCTCTTAAAGTCATGGTGCAATGCTACTGTTCAGTAGGGCTATAATCTACCACCTGATGGTTGTAAGAACACCAGACCATTCACCAGCTAACAGGCCAGCAGTTCAAAGAGATGACTATTAAGACCGACCTCAAATCCAGGAGGTTCCATTCCAACCTAGAGACTTGGTGCTGATGTGGCACCTCTGCGTCTTGGTCGCCACAGTGGTACTGCACTTACTCCACAGGTGTGGTGCCATTGCTCTCAGGTAAAACAGGGATACGAACCTGAGACACACCATTTTACACCCAGCACCATTCCCAACTCCAGGCTAGGGGATGCAGTGCAGAAGAAACCCCTCTAGAGGGCAGTCCCCATCTACTGACTGGAGGAAGGAGTAGTTTAGGGGAGAGAACAGAGTTAGAAGTTGGAGAGCAAGGAAGAAGAAGGAGCAAGATGGAGTTCTAGGGGAGGCTAGTGCAGGGGCGGAGTAGGACCAGTGGGTAGATCGCCACGGAACCCTGGCCAGAGGAACCCCGAATCTACAGGCACCTTCGAGGTAGTTGGTAGAGGAACTAGCTGCATGAGGGGACCGGCCTCATTCTGTTATGAGACTGTACGTTCAAGCCAGGGAACCGGAGGCTACTGGACTGTAAGTGCAGTGGCCAACCCTGTGTACACTCCCAGGCACAGTAACTACAGAGAGTCAAGAGGACGTGCCAGGCAGTCGCTCGACAGGACCTCAGTTGCCTGCCTTGGGACTAGTAGCATGAGGTTTCAATGGAAACCTCAATGCCACTGGCTATCTGAAATTGCTACATGATTCAGATATACAGTGGCATTGAGGTTTCCATTGATGAAGAATGGCCCCACTATCGTTGTACCCCATATACCACACCATACCATCAATTTTTGTGTTCCAACAGTCTTGGAGGGATCTATCCACTGTGGGTTAGTGTCAGACTAGGGATGGGCGAGTCTACTCACTAAGACTCGTTACTAGGGGAGTAGTAAGGGACTCGCAGGACTCGGTACTCGGCGAGTTTCCCAGCGATTACTCGCACAGTAACGAGTCCAATGCAAGTCAATGGCAATCCTAGTTTTACTTTTTCTCACTCGCTAGACTCGCTATATCACATCGCTATTAGCTTGAATCTCCCCAAATCGTTTAAACAATCGCACCGCTTCACGGATACCCGCTGTCAGCAGCGAGTCTGAGCGAGTCTACGAATCCGAGTCCTGTATACTGTATTCGGGACTCGCGAATACAGAATCTGTTATGTTCCGACAAAGCTTCCGAGACAGCCTAGCGTGTTAGGTCAGAAAACTTGTGAAGATGGACAAGCATGTTAGCCAATCATACTCAGTAATGCCACAGCCATGTTGGTTGTGGCAGGACTATGATTGGCTTCTGTACATCATGATGCCTATGTCATGTATGAGAGGCGAGGCTGTATATAAGCCTTGCCACTCGCCATTTCCTCCACATTCCTGTGAAGATCTGAGCTAGTGCAGGGTGAGGTAAATGCTGGAGCAGATCATAGGGAGTGTCAGTCAGTGTAGGGAAACTTCAAGATTCCTTATATTTAACCCAAACAGCTCTTGTGAGAGCTACCAGGAGGACAGAGGAGTACTGTGTAGAGGACTGTAGGCAGGCAGGCAGGCAGGGAGGTGCAGCCTTACAGTGCACACAGGACCGACCTCATAGCTTAGCTTACTCACTCAGCTGTCCTAATAGCTGAAGTCAGAGGCTTAGCTGAGGTACTATTTCCTATATTTTTGCACCTGATAGATTTTGGGTCATAATAACCCCTTCAGCTTTCTTTTCTCTGTGGCAGACTAGTGCGTTGCTGCTCTCCTAGCTGCAAATAGCACGTACGCCACCTACTTGTGCGACTACTTGTGCGCACTTAATAATTTTTGCAGGGACTAGTGTGCTGCTTCACTGCAAGTGTTAGCACGCACTTAACCCGCCAGCAGGTGACGCCTATAGCACCACAGAAAATTGGCAAGAAAAGGTCCAAGAAAGCGATACAACCTCAAAATGAATTAAAAGTATTTAGCAAAGTTTATTACATATCAAAAAAACACACACAGACAAAAAATGATCACACAGAAAAGATAAAAAACACTTAAAATAGCCAAATATAGCCATAACAATTCATATGATAATAATATACCATTGAAAACCTCATTGCCAATTGCCCAAAACTGGTTACAGTAGTATATATATAGAATAAATACATACGTTTTACCTATGGGGTCCAATATACCATACAGAAAAATTTCACAATATGGATCCCCATAAGTAATCATTCACGGATCCAATCCCACCTAACTCATCTCGGTGGCAAAAAACTGTTGCAATGGGGTTTCCAAAAGGCAATGCGATCGCTTTCCGAGACACATCTGTGATTTGTAAATTCGCACATTACTCGCTATTACTCGCTTCCCCATTCATTAACATTGGACTCGCTAGACTCGCAACGAGTAGCGAGTCCCGGGCTCGGACTCGCTAGAGTCAAGCGATTCTGAGTAATTTAGGACTCGCCCATCACTATGTCAGACCAATAGCGCTGGTTTTGTTTGGTAACTTCACCATTCACAAAAAAGTTTGCCTTCATCCAAATCATCCTGAAGGCAATTGTCTATGCTGTGAAGACACGAGATGTGCAGTATCTGAAACAACGGATACTGGAAGCCTGTGCTAACATTTCTTCTGCGGTGTTGCTATCAGTGTGTCAAGAGTGGGAGAAGAGGGTTGCATTGACAATCCAACACAATGGGCAGCACTTTGAACACATTTTATAAGTGATCATAAACTTGTAACTAACTCATGAAACAATAAGGTTATGTTTAAACCAAGCACATCATTGTTTTCTTATGAAATTCTCAATAAGTTTGATGTGTCACATGACCACTTCCCATTGAAAAAAATAAAGTTGGATCCAAAATGGCCGACTTCAAAACGGCCGCCATGGACACCACCCATCTGGAAAAGTTTTCCCCCTCCCATATACTAATGTACCACAAACAGGAAGTTGATATCACCAACATTCCCATTTTCTATAGGTGCATCCATAGAAATGGCCCACCGTGTAGTATCAAAGAGGCACCTTTATGGTATCACTACTGTACAATGTAGATTGCCTGTGGCTTCATAATACAGAACAATATGGACTCCATGTGCCACTGTATCAGGTCGTTGCATGTTGCTTTTCAAGTATATAGATGTGTTACATCCGTATTATTTTCATTTGCAGTTTTTTTAGCACACAAAGTTTTGAGAAATAAAAACTTTTTCTCTAAATCAGAGATTCAATTTCTTATCCTTAATAAAGATTCTCATCCCTACATAGCCTCTACCACAAATAGACAAAAGCCATCTGACATAATTATTTTGTGATTTCAGGTGAAACTTTCAGTCGCTGTTAATGGGAATACTTACTGGAGCGTACCGTGTGCAGTATATAAGCAGAATAATATTGGTTTTGATACCTGATATACTTTCCCAATCGGGAAACAGCAGATGAATAAATTAATGCAGCTTTCCATTTATTACATAATGTGACATAAGTGCTTATAAGATACGCCACACAGGAAAACATGCGGAATTAAATCTAACACTCAAAGCAATGTCCTTGCATACAAATCCCACAAAGGTAATTCAATAGACTGTTGAGCGTTCTGGGTACATTTAATAACTATCAGGTTCTCCGAGCAAGAATTTCTTTAGGTGACAGAAGACAAATGTAACCTATTTACCCTGTGCTCTGAAGAGAGACGCCTTCATTTAAATCATCTTTTTGCCTTACGTGTTTTTAAATAAACTGCTGTGTAATTTACTGGAGAGGTGTAAAGTTAGAAAAATGCATTATATTCAAGCAATAAAACTCTTTATTACGCCTGAATCCATAAGGGGCTGATTACTACGGGAATATGTGGCCGCAGGTGGAGCGGAATTTATTACCCAACATGGCTACAAGACTAGTGTACTACAGCTCCGATTATTTTATTTTTATTAAACCTTTGCTAATTTAATTGAAAAAATATGAAAAAGGTGATTTTTTGATGTTTTATGTAAGATAGTCAATTATGATCATGTCATAGATGGGTACACCCCTTTGAAAACTAAGATTTTAATCAATTTCTCACTCAACACAAGAACTATTTCCAAAATTTTGATGAGTTTTATAGACCATTTTTTAACTCATAACATGAAAGGTTAATAATATAATTTTCATTATAAAATTGATGCAAAAATAAGGTACACCCCACAACAAAAACAACTACAGCTGGTATTTTGTATGACCTCATTGATTTGTACGGACAGTAAAGTTCTCTAGATATGGAATGAACAGGTTGGTGACATATTACAACATCTATCCTATTTAATTCCTCAAGAACAACCTCTTTTAGAGCCTGGATGCTGGATGGAGAGTGATGCTCAACTTGTCTCTTCAGAATTCCCCATAGGTGTTCGGTTGGGTTCAGATCAGGAAACACTTGGCCAATACAATAATGTGTGTTTTGGTTCACTGTCATGTTGGCAAAGTTCACATCTATCAAGGGCACAGCATGATGGACCATCTTCTCTTTCAATATAGAACAGTACATCTGAGAGTTCATGATACCTTCAATAAAATGTAGCTCCCCAAGACCAGCAGCAATCATACAGCCCCCCATAAGGACACTGCCACCACCATATTTTGCTATAGGCACCATGCATTTTTCTTTGTACTCCTCACTTTTGTAACACCATACAGTTTTAAAGCCATCAGTTCCAAAACGATTTATCTTGGTCTTATCACTCCAAAGTCTAGACTCCAAGAAGTCTTCATATTTTTAAGTATAGGCCCTGGCAAATTGTGGGTGGCTTTATTTGTGCATGGGCTTTAGTAGAGGCTTCCTTTGGGGACCACACACATGCATGCCATTCCTCTAAAGCAGGGGTTGGGAGCTCCAAGCCTCGACTGCCACCAACAGGTTAGATTTTCAGGATTTCCTTAGCATTGCACAGGTGTTGGAATCATCATATGTGCAGATTGCTATATTATCATCTGTGCAATACTAAGGAAATCCTAAAAATCTGACCTGTTGGCGGCCCTCGAGGTCTGGAGTTTCCCCACCCTGCTCTACAGTGTTTCCCGTATTGTGTCACAATAAATGCTTATTCCAGGTTGGCTTTCTACTTCTTTATCTAACTGCATTCCATGGCGCTTTACATGTGGAAAGGGCAAACAAAGACAATTACAATATGTATGGACAATCAATTCACACAGGTACAGGAGGGGAGAGGACCCTGTCTGTGATTGCAAATAGAACAACCACCATAGAACATGTAAAAAAAGGATAAGAACGTTGAAAAAGTTAGCAAAATGGATTGAAGTAGGTCCAGCGCTAAAACTTTAACCCCTTATCAATGGCTATATGAGAACTTGAAAAATTATGCTATAGATATGTTGTTTAAACCGTTCTTTCGGATGTTTTTTATAAAAAGATTATTAATCTTAAAAGTCAAATTAAAATTTGAATTAAAAGTATAATCTTTGATAATCTTTTTACAAATAAACATCCGAAAGAACGGTTAAACAACAAATCTGTGACATACGTAATTATTTCAGGTTCTCATATAGCCATTGATAAGGGGTTAAAGTTTTAGCGCTGGACCTACTTCAATCCATCTACATAGAGTACATACTACGAAGGAATATCACGGTAATCCCCCAAGATCCTCTAGCAGCTATAAGCCAAGAAACAAAAAAAAAAACACTTAGATTAGATTGTATACTAGCCTAAGTCCCCTAAACTGACTAGCTCCAGTGTATAACAATTGAGTATACATTCATGCCATACATATTGTTATTATTTATTTATTTTATTTGGGAAATTAGATAACTCCATTGAAACAAAAAGTGGGTTTAGGACATCGGAACAGCACAACTTTAAAAATTGAGGTCATTATGGAGAATCTACATTAATGGAGAGAATGACCGGTGTAAAGTGTTTTATGCAGACAGATGGTGGAAGACATAAACTCTTGGAAACCTACAGATGTGCATAGAGTGGAAGATATTTCTATGCAAGCTTCAGTAATTACAGGTCATTAGAGATGAATTGTCTGCAGAGAATGCAGTCTACTGGTTAATTCCCTTATAGTCTACAGTGTTAGCGGTATCATACACACTCACATATATCTGCTACCACCTGTCTAAAAATGTATTACTGGTAAACACAATGGAGCTTATGTCTCAGTCTACACGTGTATGAGAAAAAAATACGGTGAGGAGGCCAGAACATCCGATGTGTACATTACCCTCCGTACTCACCTTCCAAAGATCAACCAGCATAGATAACTATTTTTAAAGAAGAAAAATTAAAAAATTCTGAATATTTTAACATATTTATCACTTTCCTTTACCAAGTTAACAAAGTTAGTTACTTAAGCCTATCTTCCCATCAAAATTTTAGGATTTTGATTTACAAATGATTAAGATTACTTACATAGGACATACACAGTTATTTTTGGGGAACTTTTTACTGAATGTTCAGCTACAATATCGATACACTGAAAAATATGAACACATACACTTGCGGACCCGGCGTTTTAATTTATTACAGTTGAAGGATAAACTGGTATAATTTGTTCTTCTATTTCAGTAATTTATTGATGTGAAGAATGAACCATCTAGAAGTCATGTGTAACATTAAGTTTGTTTGACTTTGGATTTTCATGAGTAAATGCAATTCCGCAATTTTTACATAAAGACCTAAATTGAACTTTTAAGGGAAAAGTAGTGTTTGTCTTAATAGAGAATACTTATTTTTTATATGTAAAGGATGTAAAGTCTAAATTAAGGACAACAGCAGAAACATTCTCCTTCATTATCCATTGATAAATGGCTCTAAATATCAATATGGTGCTGCAATGTTGGCCGGATAAAGATGACCATACAGTGCACAGTAAAGAGAATCCATTATATATTGTTTTTCTACAAAATGTGTGCCTTCCTGATTTTTCCTGAGTGCACATAGATGTCCACATTTATAGTCCTTTGTGATTCATTAGTTGCCCAAATAAAAGTTTATCATAGATTGTTGGACTCAAAGTAATCATTTGTAACTACCCAAATCCAAGTATTTCTTTCCTTTCTATCTCTATAGCAAAAATGACCTGCACTAAAAGAAAGAGCAATACCACAATATGCTGGCTAATGCAGAAAGTAAAGGTAGCCTTTCTGTATACTGGCTAATTGATGAATCTTTGTTCCTTTCAATCACTGTTTATTGTTCTCTCCTGGTTCTCTTCCTATCTTTCTGACCGCTCTTTCAGTGTATCATTTGCTGGCTCCACTTCCTCCCCTCTTCCTCTCACTATTGGAGTCCCTCAGGGTTCAGTCCTTGGACCTCTTCTCTTCTCACTCTACACAGCCCCGATTGGACAGACCATCAGCAGATTTGGTTATCAGTACCATCTTTATGCTGATGACACACAACTATACACTTCTTCCCCTGACCTTACTCCCGCTCTAATTAAGAACACCAATGACTGTCTAACCGCAGTTTCCAATATCATGTCCGCTCTCTACCTGAAACTTAATCTTTCCAAAACTGAACTACTTCTGGTCCCACCCTCCACTAACCTCCCTAAATATGACATCTCTCTCTCAGTGTGCGGCACCACAATAGTGCCGAGTCAGCAGGCTCGCTGTCTGGGTGTGATGTTTGACTCTGATCTTGCCTTCACCCATATATACAATCTCTCGCCCGCTCTTGCCGCTTGCACCTGAAGAACATCTCCAGAATTCGCCCCTTTTTCACCTTGGAAACCACAAAAACCCTTACTGTGGCCCTGATTCACTCCCGCCTTGACTATTGTAATTCTCTCTTAGTTGGCCTTCCCCGCACTAGACTGTCCCCTCTCCAGTCCATCCTTAATGCAGCAGCCAGGATTACCTATCTAGCTAATCGTTACTCAGACGCTTCTGCTCTATGCCAGTCATTACACTGGCTGCCTATATACTATAGGATCCATTTCAAATTGCTTGTTCTCACCCACAAAGCTCTTCACAGTGCAGCACCCCCATACATCTCCTCCCTCATCTCTGTCTATCACCCCAGCCGTTCTCTTCGCTCTGAAAGTGACTTTAGACTCACTTCTACATTAATCCGAACATGCCACTCCCGGCTCCAAGACTTCTCCCGAGCCGCACCAATTCTTTGGAATGCTCTACCCCAAAAAATTAGGTGTATACACAACTTAAATAGTTTTAGGCGATCCCTAAAAACACATCTTTTTAGGGCGGCCTATCATGATCCCTAAGTCAGTCATCTAGACATAGCCTATCCGCTCCGCCTCGAGTGGATCACATATAACGGGTTGCGGCCACTTGTTCTGCTCCTATCTGTTCCCCATCTCCTCAAGTTGACTTTACCATCATTGTAAATAAGCACCTGTACCTTGTCACCCCACCTCATTGTTAGATTGTAAGCTCTTATGAGCAAGGTTGCCATTTTTTGCTCCAATTATTGTGTTATGTTATGCTTTGTATTGTATTGTTTTTTGGCATTGTATTTTCTAATTGTTTCTTATGATTGTTTAAATGTGAGCTTTGTATTGTGAAGCGCTGCGGAATATGTTGGCGCTATATAAATAAAAATTATTATTATTATTATTGTTCGTTATTCATTCTTACATGGTTGAAATATACATTCATACGATTAGTAATAATTGATGGAGATCATGAACAGGAGACGTCCCCTTAAATATATGTGAAGTCTAGTAAGAGTGGATTTTTTTTAAGTCATTTTATTTTTACGGCTCATTGCCTAGGTTGCAGGCCACCTTTGCAGTTTGTTAGTGGTGGATGATCTCCTAGGCACGGAGACTCATCTTTCAAGCTCTTTACAAAAGAGGCTGCACGTGCTGGCTCTGACACTGGCCAGATCACTACATCCAGCCAATAAAAGTGCCCTAACACTTCTTTACAGAGGTAAAGTTGCAACAGCTTGCAGCACTGGAAGGCACATAGTCTGGGCCAGCATCACAACAATGACAATGGTCCAAACTGTCAATCAATTGGGTACTCTGCCTTCGGCAAGCAGTAAGCCGGGATATGGGTGCACTCTTGACACTACATGATGAGAACATAATCAAGAGGTTATTCATACTTCCTGCAATGACCTAGGAACAGGAAGTCAGCTATTGGATTCTGGTAGTAAACTAGAGTACTAGGAAGAATTCAATCAGTCTTTGCCCATGGAAGTGGAGCCTACGGTCAGCTAGTGTGATCTGTTTCACAAGGATCTGTCCCCACTTGTGACATGTCTGATATAGTAAATGCTAGAACGTCTTATAAAGATAACAATTCTGCGGCATCTTCTCCCATAACCCTGTGCTGTATGAATAGAAGAAGGGTTTATAGACCGTGCTCCTGCTTAGATGAAAAAAAATCTCAGGCGGCTGAGATTTATTTAATGTGATTTTTATTTTCTACGCATTCTGGGAATTAACCCTTCTTCAGGACTAATTTGTTAACCTTTAGATTTATTCCTGATGAAGGGTTAATTCCCGAAACGCGTAGAAAATAAAAATCACAATAAATAAACTTCGCGAGCGGAGATTTTTTCATCTAAGCGGAGCGCAGTCTGTAAACCCTTTTTCTTTTTGTACTATCCTGTGTTCCTGACCCAAGGGAGACTGCAGCAGCCCGCTATCAGGATATCATTGGATAGACCATGAGTGATTTGGTTTGGTTGTGAGTCTCACAGCCATTATAAGGTGAGCAGTATTCACACCCTTTATAGGTATACCCTATGTACGCTTTTTTCTTCCAACTTTACTAATAACCCTGTGTTGGGCAATTCCTCCATTATCATTACTAGAATTGTGTGAATAGATTGACAATTAGGCAAACCATTCTCCTTGCCATAAAGGTGTGTTCCTACAAAGCCTAAAAATAATGCTAGATAGATTGGGCAGTGACAAACAATGAAGGGAAAAAGCTCTAGAAGGGCTATTAGAGGAATAACAAAAAGAGATCTATGAAAAAAGATGCTCCAGAATGGTACATTGGACAATTATTAGAAAAAACAGACTAGTCAGTAGAGTGGACAGATCCTATTAAATGGAAGACCTTGTATTGTAGTCTACATCCTTGATGATGGGCGGCATTATTCTCCTTTTGGAACAACACAGGTGGATGCTCTGATTGATCCGAATAGTCTGATTACCTGGATGAGGTATAGAATTGCATTTACAACTTTGGACAAAAATTTAGGACAAATACTTTTTGTTAGAAAAGTTTTGACAATGCATAAAATATAGTTTATCTTTTCAATAAACAGTGGCCTGGGTAAGAAGGGCTAGTGGAGCATTTGACCCAAGGGCTATCAAGTCTCTTTGTCTCATAGAGAGTATTTCCCTATAGGGCTAGAGAAGTAAACCAAGCTTTCTGCCTGGGATGAAGCTAGAGCCTGGCTACAGCCATATCTGTAAATATAATTCAACAATGCATGTTCACAAGTGGAAACAGACAGACGGACTGTACTACTGATGTATGCCGAAATTGAACCCAACAGTTCTAAATTATAATTACTGTATCTGGATAATGTAACAATCTCCTGTACAAAAACATGTGGGCATCAAGGGCATCTGGAAATACTTTGTATTATGTTGGGGAGCTTTGGCTTAGATACAAATCCCACTAAATGCAATCTAAAGACATGTAAAGTATTTTGAGCATATGCGTAATCATAATCAGCAATAAATAACACCTGATCGGCTCCATTATCTCTCTCAGGTGGTATCATCATCCTTTATGGGAAATCGTGGCTCTGTTTACATGGCTCAGAGGCACATGAAGGGGAAAATGGTCTGTGAACACTGAAGCTTTGTTGTGCCGAATGACATCAAATAGTCTTTGAAGGGCTTGAAGGCAAATTAAATGAGATACCCATTGTACATTATGTAGACAACAAAGTGCCATCCTGTAATGTTTAAACACGGAGCGGAGAATTATGGGCGATCATTTATTTTAGGGAAGGTTGAAAAACACTTGGTACAATATCAAAGGATCCATATTGTGTCATAAATACTCAGCTCTCGCTCAGACCGGGCTGGAACAAGTACTCACATCACTATTTCATTTGTAGTTTGTTCTTTGCTGACAAAACATATTTTTTCTATTACTACTAAATCTCAGTGCAAAGTGTTGGGTGGCAGTCCGGTTCAAGGATAATAAAGACTTTCTTGTAGTTTTCGAGCACATCCCAAAAGAAAGACTTGTATAGAGAATCCTGGTCTCAAGTTTAAAAACAATTGTACCACCTAAGTGATAGTCGGTATAATACCGTGAGGCCAGTGACTAGTTTAGCGGTCACATGTTGTAGAAGGGCAATCCTACAATCCTGTTAGCATAGACAGCGGGAAAGCGGTGAAAAGTGGTGCTAGTGTAGGAGGAGCTTCCACAATTCCAAAATGTCAATGTAATACTCAGTCCTGTCCCATGGCCTCTCTCGATACATGAATTCAGATATGTCTGAGAAAGCCTAGACTTTTTACAGTACCCAAAAGAAATATTGATGCATCCATGATCTTTTTGATAGTTGTGACAGCTGCTCCAGGCAATCACTGGGGCCAGGATTCTTATAGGAGAAAATGGCAGGAGGCACTGAGCCAGAGGTTGCTGTAATCATAACGTCATTGCTGTAGGCATGTAAAAAAAGACTGGTGGCAGCACTGGAGAAGCAGTGCAAGAGCGTTAGGGGGTAAAGAATTAGTTTGCACAGACGGCAGAACACGATCTGCAGCATTAAAGCACCACTCCAGCGTTTTTGAACTGGTGCATTAAATCTAGGTCCCCTTCCCCAGTCTTATGTTAACCTCTTTTTCAGCGCTACTCTAGTCCCTGCAGCAACATCTTGTGCAACATCTTGTGCTTGCAATTTCTCACTGCAGGAAGTATTAAAGGTTATGTCCTAAGCACTCAGTACATCTCTATGAGAGGCAGATTGAGGCCAGAATGAGGTCTCATAGAGATGAATTGAGTTTTGAACTTCGTCTTGCTGGAAACAAATTAAGACAGTGGCAGGTGAGTATGTAGCACTCCAGGGGATAATGTGCCACAGTAACATAACCATGGGTTAACTCCTCACACGACAACTGACACTGCACTAGCACCTCTAGGCCAGAAGGTGGAGCTAAAGCAGCTCCCTTATTTATTCTTGGGCTGAGAGGAAGTAGTGAGTTGAGAGTTGACAGTTCAGTTGAGTGCAGGGAGCACTAGCAGGAGGACCTGTAAATGGGAGCAGTGCTGAGCTCCTGACAGGGACCGACTGACTACTTTCAGGCCTAAAGTAAGGGTCTGAGGAGAGGAATACAAGAAACAGAGGAACACATCTAGGAGACTGAGTTACCTCATAACTCGCCCCAGAGGAGCGCAGAAGCGGATACCGGATCCGAATCTGTGACTGAAACACGTAGCACAGAAAACACCGGGATAGTGGAGGTTGTATATCTACACTGTACCTCAGCGAAGCAACACGGCAGGGTCAGAAGTACACTGAAAGACACAAGTTGACTAGCAAATGGGGTGCCTATGAGGAGAAACAGGGCCAACAGATCAGCTAAAGCAACAGCAGGGCCACTCACAAGGCGCATGAGTAGGAAGCTGAGGACCCGGACAGGGTGGAAGCAACCCGGCCCCTATACAGACTCCGTGGACAGTACTTGCTGAACAACAACTCCAGTAAAGCCTTGGAAAACTTCAAAACCGTAAGTGTGTGTGATCCTTGTGCTCAATCCCTGCGTACCCTCACAAACTACCATCATCTCTACTACTACCCCTATCCTACAACATCCATAGCGCTAGCTATAGACTATTACTACCACTGCCCCGGGGAATCAAGCTCTACCTGCGGAGAGCCATTACATCTCCAGATGCCAAACACCATCCCCGGAGGTTCTGCAGCAGCGGTGGTCCCCTCACTGACCACAACCCGTGGGTGGCGTCACGACAAACTCCCCTGTAAATATCCCCCCATTTATTGCGGAACCCAGGACACGGTCCGGTCCAAGACCGCCGTGATATCCCTTAGCAGTACCCCGGTCCGGTACCGAGTACCCCGTCCCAGTGGGCTCCACAAGTACATTTACAGGGGACGGGGGACTTAGATTTAAAGCTCCACTAAAGCGCTGACTTTGAAAAAAAATTATGCTGCAGTGGTGCTTTAAACTACCATGTTTGCTACTCGGTGGTGTTTAGTAACCTGTTTAGACTGGGAGACTCTTTTGACGATGGACACAGAAAGATCAGTGATAGTTTGTTCTATATGTATAATCTGTTATAGTTTACATAGGATTTACACACGCACTTCTAAGATTGATAACTTTTTTTTAAAGCAATCTTAAAAATTATTTCACCTGACGAGCAAGTGTTTTCATCCTTCATCCGGTGATCACCAGCCTGTTTACACTGCAAGATTATCAGGAAATGAGGGTTTCTAAAAATTGTTCGTTCATAATAATCGTAGAGTGTAAATGCACCACAAACTATGATCTAAAAGGAGCTAGTCTAAAAGACTAAAAAAATTTAAGATGGAAAACTCTTATAAGACTTGCGTCCATTAGAGTGTTATTACACAATTTTCTTTCCTTTTTTAAAAAATGTATGTAGCTGCCATTCCAGCTCTTTACGGAATTGCCACGTCTGGAAAACAGATGTATTCCTTCACTTGAAGGCATCTAGAGTGAATGTTCTTCCATATACTGATGTTTTAAGAATGTATAAATAGGGGTTTATGGATTTATTAATGTGATGATCTGCCCCCATATTTCCTTAATGGTGGTTGTAGAGAGTCTCAAAGTATAGAATGAATCAGTAATCTTTTGTTACAAAATATTTATTTTTGCCATCCAAAGCAGAACTATAGTGTATATAACATCTCTTGATGATAAATCGTTATGATGAATCTTTCCTTTGGATGTAGATAAGCATCCATTAATGTGAGAACTGATAGTTTTAAGGAAGGCCAATTTTTAATTGGGATTTGTATTGAGTGTATATAACATGTATGATGAGAGGAGAATATTAGTGGCTGAACAGCAGGTCACGATAGCCAAGCCTTCGCTCCCGCTCCTTGGCTTTGTTATTATGACCTGTTGTTCAACACTAATACTGTCTTCTGATCCTGAACTGAGGTGCACCACTAGAGTATGTTTGATAAAGGTCTTTTGGGACTGGAATGTTATCTTAAAAACTAAACTTCTACTTTTATTAAATATTCTCTATCAAATGACTGCCGGATTCATTCTATATTTTGATTTACTGTGTGGGACCCCATTTGAGCACGTACATACCCTAGGAATGCTATATTTCCACAAATATGTAGCTGCTTCTCTGTTTGCTACTTCCAAACTGGCTAGCAGTGCCAGGAGTCATAGCGAACATACGAAAAACTCCACTTGGCATGTGCCCTGAATGCCCTACTGAATGTACAAATAACAATGATTTCTCAGTTTGAACGCTTCCATATATGCCCCTCATGCAGTTGTAAGCCTCCTGTGTGCATTTTGGTCCATACAAATGGGCAAAATGTCATCCCAGTTTCTCCATAAAATACATTTGTTCTCAATATCAAGACAATTCTTGATCTGTGGCTTTCTATCTTCATTATTTACTGAATGATTTTTTTTCATGAGTACTAGAGACTAGAGTGACAGTTGAGCTAACTTTAGAGAGACAGTGCTGGGACGGCAGCAAGCAAAGACATGCCTGACAGGGCTACTGACGGGAGGGCACCTCTCTTCAAGAGGGTGACCCGGGAACCGAAGGGGACGAACCAGGCCTGGTTGGAGCAAGCTGGGGAAGTCTGGGGTCAACACTGGCATACCGGAGCCGAGGCAACCAGTGGTCCATCCCAGGTTGCGAACCGACAAGCTGTGGGACCGACAGAAGGGAGACATAGCACCACAGACTGCACCTCGACCTCAGTCCGATACCAGGTCCAGGACACTCTAGGTAATGGACCGAATTCCGGTGGCAGGAGAATAGACTGGGTAACTCCTGTCTGTACTGGTAAGGAACAACCCGTACCTACAAGTAACAGACCTCAGGACTGGTGTGGGAGCTCTGCAGAGTGGTTACAAGGGTGAGGAAGGAACACAGACCCCGAAAGCCATTAGGACGGATCATCAGCAGACTCTACAGGATAACCTCAGAAACCTATTGCTACGCCCCGTTCAACCAGACTGTGCCTGAGAACCAACTGTGTACTGTAAAAACATTCCAGCAATCCCGACAATGATACGACCTGGTAAGGATCGCTGGAGCATCGCTACGTGGTCGCTGGTGAGATGTCAAACAGTCAGATCTACTCAATGACGCAGCAATGATATGGCGACCTGTATAACAACCTCGGCGGTCATTGGGACCCGGTCACACAGCAGCTAATCTGACGACTCAGACCTACGTGGCTGAGCTCTGAGTCGCTAACGAGGTCGTTGTTAAGAAGTCAAACACACCGACGCATGCTGTCCAGCGGGATCCCAATGATCAAAAAATGGTCCAGGCCATTCCGACACAATCGGTGATCTCACAGTGGACGATGCTACATGTCAAACATAGCAAGATCGCTGGCAAGGTGGTTGTTGGTCACAAAACCTGTGACGCAACAGAGATCTCGCTTGTGATCTTGCTATGTGTAACAAGGGCTTAACATAAGGGTGAACAGTGCTGATCATGAAGGATCCCCACAAATATTCCTTCTAACTACCACCCAATAATCTGCCTCATAACCACGTGGAAACTCCTGTCAGGCATCATAGCCACCAGGCTACAGAACCATATGAATCAGTACATGAGTCCAGCTCAGAAAGACATTGGGAACAACACCATGGACTCTAAGCAACAGCTGCTGGTAGATAGAGCAGTCGCTAAACACTCAAGATCGCGACAGACCAATCTTAGCACAGTTTGATTACAAGAAAGCCTATGACTCAATTCCACTCACATGGATCTGTGAATGCTAGATGCTCTACAATGTCAGCAGGAAATTTAGAATCTTCCTCAGCAACTCAATAGGGCTATGGAGGACAACACTGGAAGTCAACTCAAAACAACTAGCACAAGTGTCCTTCAAATGCGGCATATACCAAGGTGATGCACTGCCACCATTGCTGTTCTGCACAGGCTTGAACTCCCTCCCTCAGCCAGATAATTACAGAGTCAGGCTATGGATACACGTTCCAGAGTGGAAGCACCATCAGCCACATGCTCTACATGGATGACATCATACTGTATACGAAAAATGAATGAAATATCAGTTCACTGACAAGGATCTACAGTATAGTGAAGACATTGGGATGACCTTTGGACTGGAGAAGTGCAGCCGGTTAGTAATATAAAGAGACAAGGTAGTAAGGACTTATGGACTGAAGGAGTACAACTACCGGCAGGGAAAATAGCAGATGTACAGACCTGCTACAAGTACCTCGGCATTCCACAGGGATATGGTAACCATAATTTGGAGGCAAGGAAAGCAGCAACATCTAAATATCATCAAAGGGTAAAACAGGTCCTGAAGAGCCAGATCAATGGGAAGCATAAGATTTGTGCCATCAGTACATACGTCCTGCCAGTTATCAGATACCCAGCTAGCATAGTGTGATGGTCAAAAGGAGAAATGGAAGCTGCAAATGTGAAGACCTGGAAGCTCCTTACAATGCATGGAGGTCTCCACCCCAAGTCTAGCACCCAAAGATTATATACCAACAGAATGGAGGGTGCTCGAAGCTTCATAGAAGTCCAAGCCACCATCATGGATTAAACAAGAAGTATCCAGCAATACATCAGAAAAATGGGACCAAAAGATGAGATGCTGAGGGAGAGCCTAAGGCAGCAACAACAACAGCTCTGGAAGGAAGAACAGGAACATGAAGTGCAAGGGATGTACCATCGACAGATAATGGAGGTGGCTGACATGGAGAAATCCTTCCAATGGCTGGAGAAAGCTGGGCTCCAGGGCAGCACAGAGGCACTAACCATAGCAGAACAAGAGCAGGCGCTAAGTACCAGATCCATATAAGCAGGGATCTACCACACTTGACAAGATCCAAGACTATGTAAACAAACCTCGGAAACAGTCCAACACAAAGTGGCAGGATACACAATGCAAGCAGGAACAACATACACTGAATGTCACAAACAAGCGGCGGGAATTGTATACAGGAACATCAGTACATCATATGGGCTAAGTCCTCCTAAGACGAGGTGGGAGACCCCAGAAAAAGTGGTGCAGGATGAAAAGGCTAAAATCCCATGGGACGTCAAGATCCAGACGGATAAATGGGTGTTGGCTAACCAACCAGATATTGTGATAGTAGACAAGGAGCAGAAGACAGCAATGGTAATAGATGTGGCAGTGTTAAATGACAGCAATAGCAGAAAGAAGGAATATGAGAAGTTTGAGAAATGCCAGGGCCTCAAAGAAGAACTGATGAGGAAACTCCCAGGCCCCTTGTAGAGGACCCAATATATATACACACAATATATACACTGTATACACAATATAGTAATATGGTATGGACTTGGAAAATGACATATATATACACTGTATGTATATGTCATTTTCCATATACATATACACTGTATGTATATGTCATTTTCCGAGTCCATACTATATTGTGTATGCTCAAGGCTGTGGTACCTGTAATCTTTATTGTATATATATATATGTATAATCTTTGTATTGGTAACATTATTGTTCATGATAATTGGGTTTTCTGCCAGCATTGTGCTATAGGGAGAATCTCAGTGGACAATTATGTGAAGCTAATATAGAAGCGAATGCACTTTGAAGAAATTTGTCAGACTTAAAGGCTACAAAGGGAATTTAATAATGTGATGCTTCAGATTAAGGTTGAATTTTTGCATAATTTATATTCATGGTAAATCATGGTTTTAAAGAAGAAAACATTTTCGTAGACTTAATGTTCATACCCTTCATTTCATTATTGAGGCTGCATGATCATAACTTAGAAGGGAGAATAGTGAGCCGCCTGTATGGATCTACAGAACAGGTGTAGAGAGAAAAAAGGATGATTTCATATTCCTTATTATGGATTGAGTGAATTTCACAGGGTCTTTGCATATCACCACCCGAAAGCACAAGTAATAAAATAATAGCATTACTTGTATTATTTTAAACACGTTACTTAAAAATATGCTTCATGGTTTCACAAAGCTCTTATAACCTTGTGGAGACCCGGGGGTCAGGGGGCGCTCTCGTCCGCAGGCCCAGCCGCCTTTACAAAGACAGCGTGGACCAGGGCTCATCCCCAACTGAACGCCCGAGCTCCTTAACCGTGGGCGGAACACTACTCAGACAACACAGGGTGAGGGAATCACAATATCAAGGCTTTATTGGATCCCCAAACAGTTAACAGCATATAACACATAACCAAGCACAGCAAATAAATGTAACAGGCAACAGAGTCTCACCCTTCCGCTGGCTCACCAGGAATTAGAATGCAGCACCGCAAAGTCTATAGCCAGGTGACTGTATCGTCCCAACCTGGGTTGCTTCCGTGTCCTTAAGCAGTCTATCACAGCCGAATGCGATGCTGAAGTCCTTGTGGTTCCTTAGTCCGTGTTCTGATCCCCTTGGTCGGCACCGAAATGCCTAGGCCTGGGGTTATGGCTAGCTAATCGGATCCGAAGACCCTAGATTAGCTGCCTGTATCCAATATTCAATCTCCAATCTCCTAAATCTGCTGGTCAAAGTGAACAGTCCTCCTTATATACCCTCAGCCCTCATTGTAGGATATTGGGGACGTCATGATTGGTGCAATAACACAGTCTTTTCATTCGCTGAACTCCAATCCTCGTTTAACATATTTTAGGTACTATTGCAATCCAAATGCTGATTGATATAGCACCTTACAATGGAATGTTAGTCTGAGACAATCAGTCTGCAAACCATGACAATAACACAATAGTGGCTGGAGCCTCAATCCACATTCACAGGGTAATAGACAATGGACGATTAGCATAATTAAGTTCTCTGGCCTTCAATGACAAACAGGTTAGATAATTACATTACCAAGCTAAACTTTAACCACAGAAATCTATGACAATACTGTAAGAAATTCTCTTTGACCATTACAAGTTTACAAACCTATATACAATATGATATGTCTGGATGAATAAGAAATCCTCCTACATTATATATTAAAGGGTCCATTTCGTCACAAACCTCACTTATATTTAGCTGGAATATATATATATGGACGCCTTTAAATTGTTCACTTTTTGTTTCATTGCAGCCATTTGGTAAATTAAAAAAAAGTTAATTTTTTCTCTCATTAATGTACACTCTGCAACCCATCTTGATTGAAAAAAATTGTAAAGATTTTTGAAAATGTATTAAAAAAGAAAACTGAAGTATCACATGGTCATAAGTATTCAGACCCTTTGCTCAGACACTCATATTTAAATCACATACTGACCATTTTCTTGTAATCCTCCTTGAGATGGTTCTACTCCTTCATTGGAGTCCAGATGTGTTTAATTAAACTGATAGAACTTGGTTTGGAAGGGCACATACCTGTCTATATAAGACCTCACAGTTCACAGTGCAGGTCAGACCAAATGAGATGAGGTCAAAAGAACTTGCCAAGAACCTCAGAGACAGAATTGTGTCAAGTCACAGATCTGGCAAGGTTACAAAAGAATTTCTGCAGTACTCAAGGCTCCTAAGAGCACAATGGCCTCCATAATCCTTAAATGACAGAATTGTGGGACCACCAAATGTCTTCCTAGACCTCACCGTCCAATCATACTGAGCAATCGTGTGAGAAGAGCCTTGGTGAGAGAGGTAAAGAAAAACCTCAAGATCACTGTGGCTGAGCTCCATAGATGCAGTAGGGAGATGGAAGATCATTCTACAAAGTCAACTATCACTGCAGCCCTTCACCATAGACTTTGTAAAAAAACACATCAAGGACTCCAAGACTATGAGAAATAAGATTCTCTGGTCTGATAATACGATAAAACCTTTTGGTGATAATTCTAAGCAGTATGTGTGGAGAAAACCAGGCACTGCTCATTACCTGCCCAATACAATTCCAACAGTGAAACATGGTGGTGGCAGCATCATGCTATGGGGGTGTTTTTGAGCTGCAGGGACAAGACAACTGGGTGCAATTGAAGGACACATGAATGCGGCAAAGTAAAGAGATATCCTTGATGAAAACCTCTTCCAGAGTGCTCTGGACATCAGACTTGGCTGAAGGTTCACCTTCCAACAAGACAATGACCCTAAGCACACAGCTAAAATAGCAAAGGACTGGCTTCAGAACAACTCTGTGACCATTCTTGACTGGCCCAGCCAGAGCCCTGACATAAACCCAATTGAGCATCTCTGGAGAGACCTGAAAATGGTTGTCTAACAAGATTCACCATCCAACCTGACAGAACTGGAGAGAATCTGCAAGGGAAACTGTTGCAGTTGATCCTTTATTAAATCATCCTACCATTGCTGGTGCAAGATGGTCAGAGCGGGGAGAGGGAGTGGGGAATCGGCGGATGACAGCTCGCGGTAACACCGCTTCAACGGGTCCAGTTCATAGCGTCTGACGTCAGTTCCTGCCACTAAATAGGGAGGCTTCTGACACATCACTGCCTTAATTAACAGGTGTATAATAAAAACTCAATCAATGATCAATGATCATTGTAGGAAGAACTGATGTCAGACGCGATGAACTGGACCCGTTGAAGCAGTGTTACCGCAAAATGGCGTGCTGTTTTCCACTGATTCCCCACTCCCTCTCCCCCGCGCTGACCATCTAGCACCAGCAATTCTAGGATGATTTAATAAAGGATCAACTGCAACAATGGTGAGCGGCGCCTTGCCTTTTTCTAATAATTCGCTAAGGACTTACCGTATATGCTTTCATTGGCGAGCAACACTGTTATCCGGAGGGTCCACACAGGTTCATCAGCAGGTTTTAAATGCACTCAGCCTCTCCTGTGTCCCGTAGTGCGTGGTGTAACCCTTCTGGATACAGATTATATAAATATATATACATTTATGAATAAAGTTGCAGCACTCAGGTCCTTTCTTGTGCAAAAGGGCTCTTTTTATTGCAGCATTGTACACAGTGCGATGTTTCGGGTAGTGTTACCCTTCCTCTAGCTAGTAACACTACCCGAAACGTCACACTGTGTATCATGCTGCAATAAAAAGAGGCCTTTTGCTCAAGAAAGGCACCACATAAAAAAATGGTGCTGACCTACATTTGTGAAATATATATACCGTACAAATGTAGGTCAGCACCATTTTTTTATGTGGTGCCTTTCTTGTGCAAAAGGGCTCTTTTTATTGCAGCATGATACACAGTGTGACGTTTCGGGTAGTGTTACTAGCTAGAGGAAGGGTAACACTAGCCGAAACGTCGCACTGTGTACAATGCTTCAATAAAAAGAGCCCTTTTGCACAAGAAAGGACCTGAGTGCTGCAACTTTATTCGTAAATGTATATATATTTATATAATCTGTATCCAGAAGGGTTACACCAGGCACTACGGGACACAGAAGAGGCTGAGTGCATTTAAAACCTGCTGATGAATCTGTGTGGACCCTCCGGATAACAGTGTTGCTTGCCAATAAAAGCATATAAGTCCTTAGCAAATTATTAGAAAAAGGCAAGGTGCCGCTCACCATTGTTGCAGTTGATATATATATATATATATATATACAGTCCCTGAAAAAAGTTACCGTATATACTCGTGTATAAGCCGACCCGTGTATAAGCCGACCCCCCTACTTTTGCCCCAAAAATCTGAAAAAACCTATTGACTCGTGTATAAGCCGAGGGTGGACCCCAGCACAGGTATACAGCCCCCAGCAGTGTGGTATACAGGCCCCCCCCCGTGGTATACAGGCCTCCCCAATGGTAGTATACAGCAGCCCCAGTGGTAGTATACAGCAGCCCCAGCAGCCCCAGTGGTAGTGTATAGCATCCCCAGCAGCCCCAGTGGTAGTATATAGCAGCCCCAGCAGCCCCAGTGGTAGTATACAGCAGCCCCAGTGGCAGTATACAGCTGCCCCAGTGGTAGTATACAGCAGCCCCAGCAGCCCCAGTGGTAGTATATAGCATCCCCAGCAGCCCCAGTGGTAGTATATAGCAGCCCAAGCAGCCCCAGTGGTAGTATACAGCAGCCCCAGTGGTAGTATATAGCATCCCCAGTAGCCCCAGTGGTAGTATATAGCATCCCCAGCAGCCTCAGTGGTAGTATATAGCAGCCCCAGCGGTAGTATATAGCAGCCTCAGTAATCCAGGGCCCCCCAGCCTTGCTCCGGTAACCTGTAAAGTAAAATATACTTATCACTGTCCCGCTGCCGTCCGCGCCCGCATCTGCCGACATCCCGATCCTCCATCTTCATGGGTCTTCTTCCGACTTCCTGTGTTCGGCGCCGGCAATTGCGTCATTGCCTGCGACGAACAGAGGAAACCAGAAGAAGACGCATGAAGATGGAGGATCGGGATGTCGGCAGATGCGGGCGCGGACGGCAGCGGGACAGTGATAAGTATATTTTACTTTACAGGTTACCGGAGCAAGGCTGGGGGGGCCCTGGATTACTGAGGCTGCTGGGGCTGCCGGGGCTGCCGTATTGACTCGCGTATAAGCCGAGGGGGGTACTTTTCAGCCTAATTTTTGGGCTGAAAAACTCGGCTTATATGCGAGTATATACGGTATGTTGCTTCTCCATGCTATGTAAATAAAAGCTTATAACCTGATGTTACATTCAACCACTGGTTTTATAAATTACTCTTTTGAAAGCTGAAACCCTCCCAAATGTGGTTTATGTTAAGAAAATAAATTGGCATCAATGCTGAAATATTGATCATTTAATGAACACAGAATGGTCAGATTTTGGCAAGACAAAAGTTTTGTCGCACACAGAAAGTAATGTGACATTCAAACAAATAATTAACTTAAAATACAAATATATGTTGCATAACATTGGTGAATGAAGTTGTGGTACTATTAGAGTCATATTTAATATTTTGTGTGATTTCCATGAGCTTGAAGGGAAGGACTGCATCCATGCGGTTCAACAATGATTCATGCAATTTACTAATGAAGTCATCAGAAATAGCAAAGAATGCAGTCTTACATGCTTCCCAGAGTTCATGTAGATTCTTTGGTTTTGTCTTTCAAGCTTCCTCTTTTATCCTACTTCAAACATGCTCAATGATGTTCATGTCTGGTGACTGGGCTGGCCAGTCCTTGAGCACCTTATTCTTTTTTGCCAGGAGGAACTTTGTTGTAGAGATGGATGTATTAGATGGAGCACGATCCTGCTGCAGAATTTGACCTATTTTATTATTTGAAATGCAAGAGGTAGCTAATACTTCTTGATATTTTAGGCTATTGATATTGCCTTCCACCTTGCAAATGTTTCGCACACCCCGATACTGAATGTATCCCCAGACCATGATCTTTCCACCACCAAATTTGGATCCAGTGGGTCTCCTGCAGTATTTACGGCGGCTGTGGTGTAATTCTACTGGAGATTCATCAGAGAAATCCACCTTCTGCCACTTTTCCAGCGTCCATCTGTTTAGCAGGCTGTGGGACTTTGAAAATGCCACATGGTTTTTTATTTGCCTATTGTTTAGCGCTGGCTTCTGGGCACTGATTTGACCATGGAGGCCATTTTGAGAAAGAATCCTACTAATTGTGTTAGTTGACACAGGGACTTGAGGTGACCAGTCCTGTTGGAGCCCTGCTGCAGTTGAAGATGGGCTTGCTTTGGAATTTCTAACCAACAAACATTCCTCCTGAGAAGTTGTCTTGCGGGGTCTGCCGGACCTGGGCTCGCCAAACACATCTCCAGTCTCTTCAAATCTTTTTTTAATTCTTTGTACTTGACGCTGAGACTAGAGATGAGCGAGCACTAAAATGCTTGGGTGCTCGATGCTCGGGCCGAGCATCCCAAGATACTCGTGTACTCAGCCCAAGCACAGAGCCCAATGTTATCCTATGAAATTTAGGGAAAGACGGTGTTTTCCGGTCCGCGCTGCCAGGTTCATTCACATTCAGGTGTTCTCCGAAAAATGGAAAACCAGAGGATCATATCCAGTCTGCAAAACTCCATGAGGAGAACCAAAAGTTTTGCAGACTGGATATGATCCTCTGGTTTTCCATTATTCGGAGAACACCTGAATGTGAATGAACCTGGCAGCGCGGACCGGAAAACACCGTCTTTCCCTAAATTTCTTGGCATATCTCCACGTGCATGGAGCCGGTGGGAGTCCTGCAGCAGCCATCAGGATATTAATCTATGAGCCTTCAAACCAGTTGTGGGTCACACAACTGGAATAGGTGAGTGAATTGCCTTTTTCACCACTATATGTTCTAGTGTCTAGTGATAACTATTGCGCCTCTTGTCCCCCCCCCCTATTTTTGTCTTTTATTAATGTTATCCTATGGGAGACCCGAGTATTTTTCTGGCATGACCCTCGGCAGCATGGATAAACCCAAAAATGCCACAAAAGTATCAGAAAAGTGCTCAAATGACATGGGAACTGCATGGGAAAGACCCCTGTAAGCATTTCAGACTCCAAGGTCACTGCTGTGAACAATGTTGTCAGAGTATTACGCCACATTTACAGACTGTCAAGAAAACGTTACAAAATTAAACCAAAATGAATTTTCCTGGAGAAAAAATTAAGGGCTCATACCCACTTGTTTTTTTTTTGTTTCAATGTTTTTATTGAGTATATAATAATAACAAACAAATTATTACATAAAATTAGAACATAAATCTAGACCATTGTCGGTATCACAAAATATTCCCGTAAAGGGAGGCAACCATCGGTCATCATAGTCCATCACTAGAACATATTTGTTGTAGAGAATAAGTGGTAGAACAAACAATAGACATCACTTAACCAAGACCACAACAACATTATAAAATGAATAAGGGGAAAAGGAACAAGTGACGAGGGGAAGAGGGAACAAGGTGAAGATTGGGGACAAGAGAGAAAAGGAAGAGAGAGAAAAGAAGGAAGAGGGGAATAGGGGAATAAGGGCGGGAGTCTTCATCGACCAGCTAAGCAAGTTGAGAGTATTGTTGATATAAGGGTGAGGGAAATCCAGCACGTCAGGGCTTATCTGTTACTGTAGGATAGTCATATAATCAGGTAGGCAATCGAACTGTATTATGTGTAGACTGAATCCATGGGTCCCACCAACCGAGCACCTTTTCACGACGGGCAGCATCGTGAGCTAACAAGAGCTCATGTTGAAGATGCAAGTTAAGTGCTATGGTGAGGTCACTAATGGTCGGCATTCTCACAGATCTCCAGCATCTAGCAATACACAACCTTGCTCCGAGCAAAGTGTTTGCCACAATAGGTCGTAATGGAGAGGGCCAGTCCTGCAAACCCAAGCCCAGGAGGGCCAGAGCTGGGCTCAACCGAAACTGGACCCCCGTCAATGAAATTAGGAGCTGAGCCACAGAGTACCAGAACGTGCCCAAAGGTAGGCAATCCCACCACATGTAAAGGGATGATCCCTTTTCGGAACATCCTCTCCAGCAAGTCTGGGCCTCCGAGGCACAACAACCCCTGAAGCGGGCCAAAGTGATCGGGGTTATGTACCACTCCAACTGGACTTTTTTGATTTGCTCAATATGGTTAACACAGCTTGTATAAGCCGAACTACGGAGCGCAGCGTCTTGCCATTGTTCCAGCGTGACGTCAATTTGTAAGACAGATTCCCATTTTACCATATACGGTAGTTTTTCAGAGCTTCTCAGCCGAGCTAATGCACCATGCATAACAGAGACGCCGTGACCACCGGAGGGGGCTGATTTAAAGTACCTCTGCACCACGCCATCAACAGTTGTTAGGTCTACCACAGGCCAAGTCACTGAATTCAAAAAATGTCGTAATTGAAGATATTGGTAAAAAGCTGTTCTGGGGATAGAGTATCTATCTGCAAGTTCTGTAAAAGATTTTATGGTGTTACCGTCCAGGACCTGATGAACAAAAAGGACTCCTCCGTCTCTCCAAGGTGTAAGAGAGAGGGACCCCACCAGCGCTTCCACCGCCCGAAGAGAAATGTCGCGGAAAAGGAAGGCTAACAAGGAGCGTGCATGCTGTCGCCAAACCCTCAATAGAGCTGACATAGCCCCAAGAAGGTTAGAATCTGCCGATCGTTGTAGAAGGTTCATCTCGAGTAAAAGTTTAGTGGATCCACGAGGAGCATAATACTTCTCGATTTGCATCCACAAAGGTTGGTGCGCGTCCGCCCACCAAAGACTAGCCATAGAAAGGTGAGTTGCCGCATAATAAGATGCCATACATGGGACTCCCATGCCCCCCAGTCGCAGGGGAAGAGAGAGCACCCTCATACCGACTCTATGTGGTTTGTGGTTCCAAATAAAACAAGTCAAAAGTGATTGCAAAGTTGCAATCAAACGTTTAGGGACCATCAGCGGTAAGCACCTAAGCACATATAAGATTTTTGGAAGGTACGTCATTTTGACTATATTTATTCTGGCAACCCATGATAGAAACAGCCCTTTATGGGAGGCAAGTCCCTCCCTTATGGTGCGAGTCAGAACCTCGAAGTTATGGTGTACTATCCTGCTGGTGTGTGCAATCCAGACTCCCAGGTACGGAATACCTTTAGGAGACCATTGAAAGGGGAAACGCGCTCTCAGCTCAGCCATCTGCCCCGAAGGGACTTGGATAGGATACAGCAAAGATTTAGATGTATTTAATTTATAGTAGGAGGCTGCCGAAAACTCGTCCAGTAGAGCCATAATCCTTGGAACGGTGACCAGCAAGTTCGTACAAATGAAAATCACATCATCGGCATATAAACCGATTTTGTGTTCTATCTTTCCCACGCAAGAGCCCGAAATCATAGGGTCCTGCCTCACTCTGGCCGCCAAAGGCTCCATTACTAAAGCAAAGATTAGCGGCGACAGAGGACATCCCTGGCGGGTACCATTCGTGATAGGGAAGGAACCCGACAGGAAGCCAGAAGCCCTGACCCTTGCTGTGGGGGAAGTATAGAGAGCTAACACTGCCTTTTTAAAACTGCCAATAATCCCAAAGCTGTCCAAGACCACCTCCAGGTACCCCCAGTGCACCCTATCAAACGCCTTTTCGGCGTCTAACGAAATGAGCGCACTGGGGGCCCCCTCCTCTCCAAGACCTCTAGTATATCAACAATTCGCCTCGTGCCGTCCGACGCCTGCCGTTCCGGGATGAAACCCACTTGCTCTGGACCGACCAAAGAGGGTAGCACCTCCAAGAGTCTTGACGCCAATAGTTTAGCGTAAATTTTTAAGTCTCCATTCAATAGAGCAATGGGACGAAAATTAGCCGGTACGTTGGGAATCTTCCCAGGTTTCGGTATTGCCGAGATTGTCGCCTCCAGTCCCTCTGGCCGTATCCGTCCCCCTTCCCTCCAGAAGGAGAAGAGAGATAGCAAATGTGGGAGGATTTGCTTCAAAAAGGTCGTATAATAGCGGTACGAGAAACCGTCTGGACCTGGGGCCGAGTTTTTTCTCATAGAGTTGACAACCAAGGCAATCTCGTCCTCTGTGAAAGGCGCGTTTAAACGTGCCAATTGGGGAGCAGTCAGCTTTGGAAGATGGGCCGGAGCAAGAAAGGATTCCATCGCCGCAGGCGATGGCTGTAGGATGTCAGAATCCTCTTTCAGATTATAAAGTGACGAGTAGTATTCTCTAAATTGGCCCGCAATGTCAATGGGATTTCTAATCTTCTCTCCCCTATTACCTAGGATATGGTCAATCTTCGTGGCTTCTCTCTTTTTTTGGATCCTCCTAGCCAAAAGCCTACCCGCTTTGTCTCCCATACCATAGAAACGGGCCTTTAGTTTTTTCAGGTGGAATTCTGCTTTGTAGAGGAGTAAAGAGCGTAACTCTCGGCGGGTCTCACCTAATTCACATGTAATTTGCTGGGTGGGGGTAGTCTTGTGTTGGGCCTCTAAAACTGCTATCTTTTTTGTGAGAGTCCCCATCTGCTGATTTCTTTCACGTTTGGCCCTGGCTGCCATCTGTATGAAGTGACCCCTAATAACCGCCTTATGGGCGTACCATAAAATTTCTGGGTCAGTATCTTGAGAAGTGTTAGTTAAAAAGTAATGCTCAAGTTGAGACTCAATGTGCGCCACACCAGCAGGAGAGCACAGGAGGTATTCATTCATATTCCACGAAGGAGTCGGGGGAACCTGAAGGGCGTCCTCGACCTGCAACATGATGGGGGCATGGTCAGACCACGTAATATGCCCTATAGAGGCATTTCGACACTTATGAAGAAGAGAGTCTCCCACCAGAAAGTAGTCTAACCGACTATAAGATTGAAATCTAGGTGAGAAATACGTGTAATCCCTCTCTTCCCCATGAGCGTACCGCCAGATATCATGAAGGTGGTGGGTGTATAACAACCCCCCCATCTCACCCCGGCTTAAGGAAGGTCCCGAGCAGTCCAACCTTCTGTGTACCGGGAGATTGAAATCCCCCGCCACAAGGAGGCATCCCTTCGACAAAGAGTCCAGCTTAGTGAACAGAGCACGAAAAAATTTCAGTTGGCCTTTATTCGGCCCATACACTGAAACGAGTGTAAACAGCTTTCCATTAATCAGGGCCTGGACCACCAAATAACGACCCTGTGGGTCTATTGTCGTTTCAATGAGCTGAAAAGCGAGAGATCTATGTACAAAAATTGCAACTCCAGATTTTTTGTTAGGGGCATTGGCAAAATATTGCATAGGAAATTGTAGGGATTTCATTCTATAGTTATCCTGTGCTAAAAGGTGAGTTTCTTGAATAAGGTAGATTTCAGCTTTCATTTTAATGAGCTGCTGCCACACTAAAGAACGCTTTTTCGGGGAGTTCAACCCGT
This sequence comes from Allobates femoralis, assembly GCA_033576535.1. Taxonomy (NCBI): domain Eukaryota; kingdom Metazoa; phylum Chordata; class Amphibia; order Anura; family Aromobatidae; genus Allobates; species Allobates femoralis. Next base: position 551,826,521 of record JARQOC010000001.1, on the reverse strand, counting down.
TAACATTAATCGATACACACTGAAAGCTCATGATAAAGAAAAACACGAGACACTAACAAGGCGGGTGCAGGATGCTCCTCCTCCAGTGATCACAGAGCCCCACGCAAGCAGTAGAGCTATCAACACTCCTCCCAAGTATTATCCGATAAAGCTCCCAAGTTTCGGGAAATGGTAGGGACGGATTCCAAGTAGAGAATAACAAGGTAAAGAAAAGGGCAAAAAGTAGGTTCAAGCCCTATACATCTGATCACTTAATCAACGTGTATATTAAAACACCCTCGGTAAATGCACAAATTCAACAATAGACTTAGGAACAATTCAGTTCAGTATCCTATAAAGACAAGGATGAGGAAGAAGGGTGAGAAAGAGCGGGACAACAAGAGGGAGGGAGAAGTGAGAGTACAGAAGTAGAAGGAGAATAGAGGCCTGATAGCTAGGAGTCGTAGCGAGAAGATGAAGAAAGGTTGACAGAATGTCAAGCAGGAGAAATAAAAGAAGAAGGAAAAGAAATGAAAAGGAGATGTAAGAAATGCAGAAATAGATTGACAAAGTAGTGGTCAATGAAAGGAGAGAAAGATAATCATAGGAGGACAAGCACAGAATTATTAGCACAGAGTATTAACTAACAATTAATATGAAGAAAGAAAAAACTGAGTAAGAAGAGACCCCCTTGAGGGTACTCTGAGACTCCTCAGCGCCTCCCCCACACAGGGTGAAAGAGGAATGCCAGGAGCATTGGGGGTATAAGGCACTCAAGGGCCTTAAACAGTCACTCAGGACTCAAGATGTCATCAGAAGGTCCTCGAGGCTGTGGAGAGAAAATCAAACAAAACGAAGTCCCCCGGCGGCGACCATCATCCTAGGAAATGCATATACTCATCTCTGTCCTGAGTCAAGGAGTGGAGGGGTACGTTCTCCCCGATCATGTCGTGTAGTCGAGCCGGCAGAAGGAGAGCCTCCCTTCGTCATAAGGTTCCAGTCCAGCAGCGCGGATTTCATCTTGGATGGGGAAGAGAAGAGATGGCGAGATCCCTTATAGCGAAATGAAACATTTACAGGTGAGCCCATGTGTAGGTAATGCCCCGGTCTCTCAGGGCTGAACAGTAGGGGGCAAAGTCCCTCCGCCTCGCGAGGGTGCCAGGTGAAAGATCCGGAAAGAGGGACCACGCTGTATACGGAGCTTCTGAGGGAGGGTGCTTTCTCAAAGTATGCAACAGAGGGTCACGTAGTTTAGGAGTAGCTAAATGGATCATTACATCTCTGGGTACATCTTTGGGAGCCTTTTTTGAAAGTGGGAGCCTATATGCCCGTTCGATCTCTAGGCTCGCTGGGGCAGCTGTGGGGAGTATGTGTTGTAAAAAAGGCATCACAGTAGCGATCAGGTCCTCCTCACCCTCCACTTCAGCAATACCTCTGACCTTTAGATTGCCCCGACGAAGTTTGTCATCAAGGTCCCACATTTTCGCTCCCATGGCTCTTATATCTTGTGACAGATCGTGATGGCTATCTGCCAGTTCATTGTGAGCTCCTGCAAATTCAGCCATTTTCTCTTCAATCTGGCCAGAACGTTCACCCAAAGCCGTCATGTCAGCTCTCATTTCCCCCACAATGTCTCTAATATCAGCTTGTATGGAGGAACGAAGGTCCTCGAGGAGCCCCCGCAGAGCCCCATAAGTGATGGGGGTAGAGTCCTCTTGTAGTCCTCTAGGAGACCGGCTAACAGCCTCGCCACGTGAACCACTCCAGGATCCATGTGAGTGGGGAGAGCTGGGGGAGCGAGAGCCAGAGGCCGCTGCAGGTGCCATTTTGGAGTTTCTAATAGCAGCAGTGGGACTATCAGACGTAAAAAAGTCAGTGACTTTCTGCGGGGCTCCGCGATTTCTGGAGCCTGTTCTGGGCATCTCAAGAGCGCAGCGATCAAGTACCTCACCAGAGCGACAGGGCAGGGTCTGTTTTCTAATGGAAGCTCAGAAGGCGATGTGCGTTATGAACCAGGGAGTATAGCCCAAGAGCACTGCTTTACAGTTAGCTGGAGAAATGGTCTACAGGGGAAAGATACTCTCTGCTGGGTGTTTTCGGCTCATACCCACTTGTGAGACAGAGTTGGTGTATGTTAGTTTTTTGGATTACATGAAAGATTTAAAAAAAAATAAAAAATTGTGTGGCACTCCTATGCCCCTGGGAAGAGATGTACATGAAGGCCTATTTAAATAATGTGCCCATTTTAAGGAAGTGGGTCTTTTGTAGTATTGCCCTTTGGCAGGGCAGCCAAAAATTTGGAGGCACCCCAATGCCCCTGAATAGAAACATGGAGGAGAGCTTCTAAATATTGTTCCCATTACAAAGGAGTGGGTCTCCTGTACTTGTAATGTCCATTCTGTAAGCATGGACTAAAACATTCACCCCTGGGGGGTATACATGAAACTACTTCCTAACTTTTGAATGGTTAGGGTCATCATCATCATAAATATGATGTAAATAAATTATGTTTTCGTGGCATCATGAACCACGGTCGCACTGATCATATGATGGTGGCGGATGAAGAGAAGGAGGAGCAGTACAGCAAGTTGCCAAAGTCATGAAGTGTGTACCCATGTGTGAGTGTGCGGAGGTGCATGGCTATTTACCGGCACAAAATTTAAATTCCGCTATAATTTGGTGGTGTGTGGTGAAGTCAGGCCCACTCCAACCCTTGTTCATCTTGATCAGAGTCAGCCTGTCAGCATTTTCAGTTGACAGGCGGGTGCGTTTATCAGTAATGATTCCACCTGCGGCACTAAAACCACGCTCTGGCAAAATGCTAGCGGCAGGGCAGGCCAGGACTTCCAAAGCGTAGAGAGACAATTCCTGCTACGTGTCCAGCTTAGATACCCAATAATTATAAGGCACAGAGGAATCTAGGAGCACTTTTGTACGATTGGCAAGGTACTCCCTCAGAAACTTCGCAAACTTTGCAGTCCTTGTGACACTACCTCTTACCTCAGGGCCTGTGCTACGGGAGGTGCTGAGAAAACTGTCCCAGATCTTTGAGAGTGTTCCCCTACTTCTGCTGAATTGGACTTGTGCCTCACTTGGCTGGATGCCTTGGTTGTCCACCGAATCGTGACCTCTGCCGCTAGCATTTTCAGAAGGGAATTTTTGAACTAATTCCGCGACTATGGCCTTCTGGTACTGCAGCATTCTTGTAGACCTCTCCACCTCGGGAATAAGAGAAATAAAGTTCGTGGGTCTAAAAGTGTCACCAACCAGTAATGAGTGTCCGCCAAGATGTTGTGAGGGTCACGAGACAGACAGCGTAACATAAAGTCAGCCATGTGTGCCAGACTTTTAACATGCAAGACTTCAGGTTCCTCACCAACAGCATGACTGGCCATGCTGGCCTCATCATCCTCCTCCTCCTCTCCCCTGTTCTCTAGCCATTCATGCTGAACCAACAGTATGACGGTTGTGCATGTATTACCATCAATTCCGTGCATCATTCCTGGACTAACACGCAGCAACTACTGAGCTACCGTATTCCATCGAGTGCAGCTCCTGTCCCTGGGGACTCCTGCTCATCCTGTGGGGAGCATCCCATCTAGCTGCCGCACATCCCCCAGAGGCCCAAGCAGCGCCGGTGCGTTCACCAGACTCCCACTGGTGGCGTCACGACAAACAAGAATCACCCCAATCCTACAATTCCCTTTTATCTGACCACCGGGCCCCACAGCCTCAGGCGCGGAACCGTGACGAGGGAATCATCGCCTGAGACGTGAGCATCCGGCAACGGTGAGTCACAAGCAGTCACAAAATGTGTGCATTTAGAACAGTGGCATGTGGGGCGTTGGCAGCGTATTTGTGCCTGCGTTCCAAAGATTGGTCTATGGATAACTGAACGGCTGCGCTGGAACAAGGATGTGGTTGATGATGGTGCTATTTCTGCTTGTGCAACTACAGGTGAAGGACAGGAGGCATCTTCGCATGCAGTATGGACAGGAGATTGTCTTGCACGCACAACAGTGGAAGACACAGCGGTGTCACCCGCAGACACTGCTCCTGGACTCTGGTGTACATCCCACAAAGTCGGGTGCTTTGTGCCTGATCATACTGGTGGTGGTCAGGCTGCTAGTTTTGCTACCCCTGCTGATGCTGGCATGGAAGGTGTTACAAATGGCCTTTTTGGAACTATCTGCAGACACCTAAAAAAACAGCCAGACTCGGGAAGATCTAACAGTTGTACTGGCAACTTCTGTCGTGTTGTTGTTCCAGGGACCAGTTGCCTGCCTTCTGCCTGTGGCCACCACCCTGCTTCTTCCAGCCTGTTGTGATGCTATGCATAAATTCCCCTGTGCACTGCTGTCCTCACTCTGCATGTCCTCCTGCCAGGTTGGGTCAATTACTGGATCATCCACCACGTCATCTTCCACTTCCGCACCCTGGTCCTCCTCCTGACTTTCTGGCAATTGTGTCTCATCATCGTCCACCTCTTCTTGAGACACGTTCCCATTGTTGCCTTCATGAGACCGTGCCTGCTCAAATATTTGTGCATCGGTACATACTATCTCCTCATGACCCACTTCAACTGGAGCTGGCGAGAGGCCAGAATCTATGAATGGATAAGTGAACAGTTCTTCAGAGTCTCCAAGTGTGGGATCAGTTATGTCCGGGGCCGGGCATTCGGCATAGTGGGAGGAAGGAGGTTCAGGGTGTGGAATGTGCGGTCCAGTCTCCCCGGCTACTGACACTTGACCGTGTGGAAGACAGGGTATTTGTGGTGGTGCCAAACTGACTGGAAGCATTATCCGCTATCCAACTAACAACCTGTTGACACTGGTCTTGGTTTAATAGTGGTGTACTGCTGCGGTCCCCTAGAAATTGGGACAGGAAGGTCGAGCGAGATGATGTGGAGCAATTCGAGCTTGCACACGGCCTCGGCCTTTGCGTGCACCACCATCACGTCCAGTTCCTTGTCCCTTGCCACTGGCCTTGCGCATTTTCAATGTTGTGCTGCCTGTATACAGCTAAATGAAGGCGTCCAAAAGATGGTTTTTAGCTGCACACTGAGATTACAGATTAGAGCAGTTTAATCCTGGCAGCTGGAACGGTCAGACACAAACGCTGACGCGTATACAGTGTTTTGGCGTACACTACTTGGAGCTATAAGGCACTCCTGCCGCACTAAGATGGTAAATGAATGCAGACAAGAGTTGGTTTTTAGCTGCACACTGAGATTACAGATTAGAGCGGTTTAATCCCGGCAGCTGGAATGGTCAGACACAAACGCTAACGAGTATACAGTGTTTTGGCGTATACTAATTGGAGCTAACCCCTTACTGCCTATAGAGAGCTAAATGAATACTTAAAAAGACTGTTTTGGAGATTTCCAGCCTGTACACCAGCCCCAGATGTGATGCAGGCTGGTATACTAGCACAAGAAGTTTGCTATATACCCTGCCCTCCCTGCCTGCCTGTATACAGCTGTATTAGTCCTCAGAAGGACTGTTGTGGTATTCGATTAGCAGCCCTGCACCTACACTAGCTGAAAGGCCACAAATCTGTCCCTGAATCAGCAGCACCTCTCCCTACAGCACAGCGCGGTCAGGTCTTATAAAGACTTGATCACGCTGTGCGGCCAGCCAATCACTGTAATGCCACAACCAACAAGACTGTGGCATTACAGTGTCTGTCAGCCAATCCCTGCATGTGGGCTGGCTCTGTAAAGAGCGTCAACATGCAGGGAGGTGGACCCCAAGCATAGCAAGTGTATCGCGGGATTACTCGGTACTCGCTGAGTACCCCGAGTACCAAGATATTTGTGCGAGTACCGAGTAGTCACAAGCATACTCGCTTATCCCAACTGAGACACATTAAAGGTGCCAGCCACCTCTGCAGTGGATCTGGTCTTCAGCCTCTTGATAATCAAGGCTTTGGTCGCAGGGTGGATTTTTGGCATGTTGTCAGAGCTCAAGTTGCAGTTCAAGTAAAGGTCTGGGGTGCTGGGTTTCTTTTTATACACACCCACTAATTAACCGATCATTTATTGAGCACAGGTGAGGATGTACACTAGGATTGGGTGCATTATATGACCAGGCGACAACACCTTTGTCTTGCCAAAATCTGCCCATTCTGTGTTCATTAAATGATCAAAATTTAAGCATTTATGCCAATTTATTTTCTTAACTTAAACCACATTTAGGAGGGTTTCAGATTTCAAAAGGGCAATTTGTAAAACCAATGGATGAATTTAATGTCAGGTTATAAGCTTTTATTTACATAACATGGATAAGACATAACTTTTGTTAGGGACTGTATACATGGTGGGCCATTTATTCGGATGCACCTAAATAAAATGGGGATGGTTGTGATATCAACTCCTGTTTGCGGCACATTAGTATATGGGTGGGGGAAAACTTTTCCAGATGTGTGGTAAGCATGGGGCCATTCTGGAGTCAGCCATTTTGGATCCAACTTTATATTTTTCAATGGGAAGGGAGTCATGTGACACATCAAATTTACCGAGAATTTCATAAGAAAAACAATTGGGTGCTTGGTTTTAACGTAACTTTATTCTTTCAAGAGTTATTTACAAGTTTTGACCACATATAAAATGTGTTCAAAGTGTTGCCGTTGTGTTGGATTGTCAATACAACCCTCTTCTCCCACTCTTCACACACTGATGCAACACCCGCAGAAGAAATGCTAGCACAGGCTTCCAGTATCCGGGTTGTTTCAGATGCTGCACATCTCGTATTTCACAGCATAGACAATTGCCTTCAGATGAAGTGATGAGGCAAACTTATTTGTGAATGGTGAAGTTAACAAACAAAACCATCGCTATTGGTCTGACACTAACCACAGTGGAATAGATCCCTCCAAGACTGCTGGAACACAAAAATTGATGGTATGTGTGGTATATGGGGTACAAAGATAGTGGGGACCATTCTTCATCAATGGAATCCTCAATGCCACTGGATATCTGAATCATGTAGCAAATTCAGGAAACATGCCCATGTTATATACAGTATATATAAAAGAGGCAAAGATTTAGCAACTCAATAAGCCAAACTTTTCTTAAAGCAAAAATACTGTAAAATACACAACATGGAATATATAGGAGAACTACTCAAAACTGAATGTTTAACTTTATCCCTTTATATTTTGAACTGTCTGGGTCCAGACTGCGGATGATGCTGATCTTTACCTCTTTTCTCAGGAAAAAGACACAGCCCGATCCCATTTATGAAATAATTTAAAAAGGGGTTATTCTCAAGTTGTCTCTTGAGCTGCTCAGAGCTGCAATCTCCTTAGCCTCCTCACTTCCTAGTTTCATGCAGGACGGGCTCTCCTCCTTGAGTGACAGCTCTGGTGAATAGAACTGTAGTATTAATAGATCTATAAAGCTTAGCAAAAGTTCTTCTAGAACACATGCAACCAATAGTGGTTTGTTTACATTCAGCACTGCTATCACTGTATTTACACATAGAGATAACAGCACATTTGAACAGGCAAACAGCTCAGATAGAGAGAGTAGTAAAGGGACAGAGAGTGCAGCTGAGATTAGCAGACCTGCTGCTTGATTCCCTGAGGAAGAGCTGGGTTTTGAGCTCCAAAACGCGTCAGAAAATAAAGCAGATAATTACTTTACTCAAAGCCTTCCGGTGTCTTTGATATTCCTTTGGGGTAGCAGCGCGGACCTGGAGGCACTTAGTCCTGGGTAGAGTTTCATTCCCACATCGTGGAAGTGCAGGTCCTTGCGGCAGCTGCTTGGTTTGAGCAATCAGCTGGTTGTGGGCTTCACAACCGAACCAGGTGAGCAGTTTTATGCTATATGTGATTTGTCTCCTAAGTGGGATAAGACCCTATGCGCATTCTCATTTTTTAGATCTTTAAAGTTGGTGATATAGATCTGTATATTTTCAGAAGACGAGAGGGGAGGAGGAAGGTGAGCAGTTAACTGCTGTATAGGAATCAATGGGCTGGATAGAACTGACTGGGATGTTAAGAGTTAACCTCTCTCCTGAAATGTAGCTATTGTGTCTCCCAGTCAAGCTCCAAGGAAACAAGTTCCACTAGAGACTGGACACTATAAAAGATAAAATCTCTCATTGCAGAAGAATGACAGCAGAGAGAAAGAAGACATGGTCTCTGAAGAGGTAATTTGCATATTTAATTTCCCAGAGGAGCATTGCAGGCATTTAAAGTCTCCTGATATCAGTATGCCAGTGTCGAACCCCAGGCCCTGGGGTACTCGGGTACCAGGCTTGGTGGACGTTTAGGGATTGTCATGGGTGGCAGCGCCTGATCCCGTGGCCTGGGTGACACTTCAAAAAGGGGTTATTTACAGGGGAATAAAAGTTTGTGTCATGTGACGCCACGTGTAGTGTCTAGTGATGGGACACCCAGCACCGCCACAGTCCGCCGGAGATGGATGGTAATGCGGCTGAGTTGGCAAAGCCCCCTACAGGTAGGGCTGTTCCTCTGGGGCAGCGTGCCTGCAAAGGGAACAAGTTGATGTAGGAAAACACACATATCCAAAGTCACTTTCTCCCGGGTACTTTACTGTAAACTCGTAGCAGCATCAAACACAGTTCACAGTTCAGCAGGATGTTATAATGACAGGTAGCTCTACGGGTGGCTGCAAGTGGATCCCAGGTGGTATGGTGGAACCCTTGGTGTACCTTCGTTGACTAACCAGTGTCCATTCTTCCCCGCCTAGGATGGGCCTATACCCAATAGCTCCGTGTAGGTAGTACCAGGGGTCCTCTCCCTCGTAGTAAGGAAGCAGGCAGACCACTCCACTAGCAGGGTGCTTCAGCTGCTAAACAAGCCACAACAGCCGGTTGCCGACTGCAAAGCTGGACTTTGGCCAGATCCTCAGGCCCAGCGTTCCCGTGGTGGACTGGAATATCCCCTGGAGTATGGTCGCTCCACTCTGAGGATCTCCCTTTCTCTCTAGGGCCTGGACTTCTCTCGTCGGGCGCCTCTTTCAGGACCTCCTCAAAGTCCCTTCTTATTCGCTCCAGTTCAGCTTGAAACCACACTGGTTTGACCTTCCGCCTTGTTCCACACTCTTTCAAACTCTCCTCCTTCGACTGTTCCAAACCCTCTCCCCCTCTTGCTCCTAGAGGGAGACTATTCTTGCTCCTAGTAAGCCATTCTGCTGAAGACTAAAGACCTCCTTGATCCCCCTAGAGGTGAATATATCCACTCCCGGGTAACCTCCCACCGCTCAGCTAATGTGGAAGTGCTGGGAATGGGTCCCCCCACCATCCTAGGGTCCACTTGCAGCTGGGGCAATTACACCTCTTTTACGGGTGCAATACACCTCTGTGATGCCTGACCATGCGGGGCGCCACACCAGACCTGATATGTCACTCTCCATAAGTAGAAAAATACCCCTTAAGGTACCTTTACACGCCGCAACTTTTGGCGGCGATTGGAGGCAACCTAACGTGCGCGTGCACATTTTTCATGGTTGCCTCCGAACGCCAAAGGCTTATTTAGACGCCGCAATTGCGCCCTCAAAATGTGTAGTGTGAATGGACAGCTCTTCAAATATGTCGCCCTCTGAAGGGACAGCCAATGGAAACACAGTAGCCACCACCAATCATCGCTAGGGGGGCGGTCTCCAGCACGCTGTGGCACGCCTCCGAGAAATCAGTAGGTGACGCTGATTCCATCCCTATCGCCTTACACATGCCAAAACCAGGGCAATTCACCTTCAGGGTTGCGTCTGGTTTTGGAGCAGTGCTCAGAAATTGCAACTGGGCCCAACTTTCAAAATCACCACCGGGTTCCCCAAATACACCCGCAATTTCGTAGCAATTTCACGGCAACTGTGACGGAACTCTGGATTGCCTCTCAGTTTCCACACCGTAGTTGCGGTGTGTAAAGGTACCTTTAGACAACCTTGAATTATGAAACTGTACAGAGTAGAACACCACAGCTACGTACACTGTTTCATGGCTGCTGCCAGGAACTGCACCTTAGCCCCTATTCTCTTTAATAGTAGCTGATCTGCAGGACCTGACAGCAGCCACTAGCAGTGTATGGAGCTGTGCTGTTCAGCTCCATACAGTCATTATGCAGATGATATTTGACCTTAGATCAGCTTATGAGTGGGCCTGACAGATTTCGAAACTCCACAAATCTTATATCGTTACCTATTCCAAGGATAGGTCATCAATATACAAGTAGTGGGCAACATTTAGATGTTTACTACAGATATATACTGAGAAAAATGGAATCCACGTGCCCTTAAGTTAATACTTGTACTGCAGCCTTGCTGCATTCACTGCCTATAAATGGATGCACATTAATGATATTCTCTTGACTATAAAGAATCCCAATTAAATGAATATGAATGTAATGTGACGGAAGGTGTTATAATTTGGTTAATGTACTGCAGCTGTTTGAAACAGATGAAAAATAATAATAGTTATATAATACAGCAGTTCATCAGAGATGGGGCTAATACACTAATGTGCAAACTCTGCTTCTTGTTACTTGCAACTAGCGAACAACAATTATTATAAAGGATATATATAAAAGCTAAAACAACTATTTTATAGCAATCATTTAACCAATACGCCATTCTAATGCCAGAAATTAAGAGTCTTAGGGCCACGTCACACCACAGATATCTTTGCAGATATTGTTCACAGATCTTGGTTGCAGTGAAATCATGGAACATTGTTACATTGTACACAGCCACAACATGGAACAATATGTCCATGATTTCACTGCAACCAGAGATCTGCGAACAATATCTGCACAGATATCTTGTGTGTGACGTGGCCCTATCCTCTCACCAGAAAAAGTTACTTGGAGGAATAAGTACATGGCGCCTCGACAGGCATGTATACTACAGCTTTGTGGATCGACATGATCGGTTTTAGCACTGAATGTGGCAATTTAACCCCCAGATGCCTCTGTCAATCAGGACACTGGCATCTAAAAGGTTAACAGAGAAAGGTGGCTCCTTGTTTAACCCCTTTGGTACCAATAGTTGGCATGGCAATCTGAAGCCAAGTGTAGACCTCCAGGCAAGGTGACCTGTTAGGCCTTGCCATAAATGTAGGAGTAAAACTGACAGGTGTCAAACACTGCACTGCTTCAATGAGACTAGAGAACACACCATGAAAAGTACAAGACCCATAGTAAAAACTAAGTATAAAAAAAGGTAAAACATACAGTACTTTTCAATAACATTTGTAAAAAGTATATAACCAAGGTATACATCGGGTAACTAGGCAGCACGCGCTGTCTAGTTACCCCAGTTTACCCTGGATACCAGCTCCCAGTGGTTGCAGAGAGGCGCTAGGAGCTGGCTTATCAGTCGTCTCCGGTGTCACATGCAGCGATGCTGCATGTCCACTGGGCGACCAATGATTGATTTGAAGACAGGACCTCAAATCAAACAATGAACAATCAGCCGACTGATCGTTCATCGTTTGTAGTGTCACACGCAACGATGTCGTTTCACATCGTTCAAGCGTTACAGAACACGTGACTTTTAAACGATATCGGCAACGATATTGTTACGTGTGATGGTACCTTTAGGCTAAGTTCACACAGAGCATTTGTGCTCCTTTTTTGTTAACTTGTTTTTGGTGCAGTTTCTGCCCCAAAAATGAATCCTGTTTTTGCAAAAAAGCATCACAAAATGCATCATCTGTTTGTGTTGCGTTTTGCTCTGTTTTTGTGGGACACAGACAGACACACAGACAGAGACACACACACACTTTCTTACCCTCACCGCGATCCCACATTGAGTCAGGGTGAGGTCTTCCTCCCGAGCTTCTGGGAACCTGTGGGTAGTCTGTAGAGTACTTCCAAGACCTTTGCCCCATGTGACTGAGTAACATGAGCAGGTCCTGGAAATACCGTACAGACTATCCACAGGTCCTGCAGATGCCCGGGAGGAAGACATCACCGGGGATCACCATGGAATCACAGGGAGGGTAAGTTATAGGATCTTAGTGGTGCAGAAAGCGCACCAGAAATATTGTCACATAAATTGACATGCCCATATTTGGATGTGTTTTCTAGCATCAATAATGCAGGTGTCAAAAAACGCTGACATCTGCACAGCAAATTGAAAATCCCATTCACTTTGCTGGCGGACGCAGTGACTGATCTGTTGTTGGTGAAGTTTTAAAAAATAACGCAGCACCAAAAACGGATCAGAACCGTCCATTGTGAATCTAGCCTAGGACTGGCACATTAATCATCTCATATGGTAAAAAGGTAAAAAAAAAACCTACAAAATGTATTCTTTTTATCATACTGACACACATGCAATATAGAATAAAAAAATAATCAAAAAAGTCAAATGTAAAAAGAGGTATATTAAAAACTTCAGCTCATTACGCAAAAATTAAGTGTTCATATGACTGTCGTCAGAAAAATAAAAACGTTTCAGATTCAGAATACAGTGATGCAAAAAACTGATTTTTTAGTAAAATAATGTTTTTAGCATGCAAAGGAAGCAAAGCATAAAAAACTGCGGTATATACCGTAAATCTGGTATCACTGTAATCATACTGACCCGAAGAAGAACGCTGTCTCATCACCAGCATAAGGACTTAGGCCGGCTTCACACCACATTTTTTTGGATCCGGGGCTGTCCGATTTTGCCCCCCTTGTAGCCCTATGGCGCAGGATTGTGCCTATTTAGCGTCCAGCTTGCTGGTATTCCGGGAGGATCCGGTTTTGTCCAATTTTTGCATTGGACACAAAACCGGAGTCTGCATCATTTTTTGTGCCCGATGCAAAAATCAGACAAAATCGGATCCTCCTGGATCTGGTGCCCATAGCATGGCAGTCTATGGGCGCAGGATCGCAAATTGGACCGGTTCCCGGATGCCATGTGCTGAAATTGCTGAATTTCAGCGCCTGGAGAGGTCCATGGCTGAAATATCAGCTCCCCTGCAAGCTGCTGTGCTTATATTTCAGCACCGGACACAGCCTGACAGCCGAAAACCGTGGTGTGTAACCTAGCCTTTACAAACAAGTAATACCCCAGAACTGCTGGGATTTGCTCATTCTGCGTGTTTTATTACTATATTGTTCAAGAAAATAAGCATTTTAGTTTGAAAATTGTTTTTTTTTTTCTAGATTTTCAACAATTTTTATAAAACAAATAACACAAAACATATTAACCCAAAAACATCCCTAATATGAAGTACAATGTATCATGAAAAATAAACAAACTTAGAATCGCTGGGATATGTTGAAGCATTTCAGGGTTATTACAACAAAATGACAAATGTCTGATTTGAAAAATGTTTAGTTATTAAGGCCAAAATTGTGACTGAGTAGTTAAAGATGTGTTCCAAAACACATAACACCCTTTAATATATCTATGTTTAACTCCTAACCACTTTTTTAATTTGAAGTATTGTAAAATTCCCAACATTTCTCCCTAAACAGCTATTCCCTATATGTGTTAAGGGGAGTCTCAAACAGAATGTCACAGGAGGGTGGTCCTGCAGTCACTTCCCTGCAATCTCTATCACCCCTCCTAAAACAAAATGTCATCAGGGGTTGGTACTGAAGTAAGTAAACACAGCTTCTGTCACCGCCGTCCACTTTGTAGAGTATACTGGAAAGGAAAAAACGGCGCAACTTAGGGTTTACGCATATAGAGAATCAATTGAATTAATTAGGTAAAGGCTCACCTTATAATGTTGTGTAGAGCCACAAGTACTGTATGCACATAGGGTATCACCTTAATATGACGATCTGCAGCAGTCACCCATACAGTAGAGATCCAATATCCAGTTGTAGAGAAAATGGATTTAAGTACCGCACTCCCATCCACCAAATAAATGATTCTTCCGGGATGTTGGTTATATGGGATATGTGATTTATTTCAATGAGTTTCAGAGCATGCAAGACCCTTCTTCAGGAAAATCACAGATGTACAAGAACATCTTGTACATCTGTGATTTTTCCGGAAAAAGGAGCTTGCATGCCCTGAAACGCGTTGAAATAAATCACATATCCCATATAATCAACATTGTGGAAGAATCATTTATTTGATAAATGGGAGCACGGAATTTAAACCCATTTTCTCTACAAATGGATATTGGACCGCCATTCACTTATGAGGTCCTGTATTAGGTGGTCATAGAGAAGTGACAGCATATTCAATGGTTGCCACCACAGTCTGTTCTGAAATGAGATGTTCTCAGGAGGCGGTGTTGGTGTCACTCACCCTGATTATATCACTAACCCCTGATGACATCTGTGGCACCCCAGGAGTCCGGTTTCCACAGTGGCATTGCCTCCCTCACAGGGGGTGATGTCATGCCTGGAAGCAAGAAGGGTTCCACTTGTCAGGTAACACCAGCATCCAACACTTGTCTTGACTCCAGACCAGAAAGGGGAGCTCTGAACCCGGTTTTAGGGGAGCTTCCTTATAAGTTCTGGCCTGGGGGTGGGTTAGTCAGAAACTCTTAGAAGAGTAGTGTGAAACAGACATTATGGGGACTGGAGCCAGTTGGAGCTTGTCCCAGGACAGTGGAAAGCTAGTGAAAGGGAAGAAGAGAGGATTCGAGGAGAACATGGGGAGTGGAGTTGTGACCAGACTCATCACAGGAAAGTGCTAAAACCCGGGTGTCGGAGTCCATGGTTGTTTGTGTACTGGAGTCCCGGCAGCTAAATCTGGAGGGCAAGGGATTGCAAGTCCCCTGGCCCCATCAAACTCCGAAGGCACAGCTGCATACCTGAGCCCGGAGCCGCCGCAGAGGAATGAAACCTGTAACAGGCTCGAGCTGCCAGCCATACAGGGAAAGGTTAAACACGCAAGAAGAGGGCCGCAGCACAGCTTTAGGCAGCAAGGACCAAGCAGCACCGCGCAGAAGGAAGGCCTCTGAACCCACCTTGCTAGGTGGATCTCCAATTGCTTCACAGCTGCCCGGATCTCCATCACCATCTGTTACCAATGCCTTGGTCTGCACCATCAACCATCAAGTAAAAGGTAAAGTAAACGTTAGTCCTTGTGTCCTCCGGTCATTTCTCGCACCCTCAGTCCTGCATCCCACCGTTTACTATCCCCTGCATAAACTGTGTCAGCTGCCCTGGGGCCTCTGCTCCACCTGTGGGGAGTTACGCCATCTCAGCTGCGTCACCAACTGCCCCAGTGGAACAGCACCGCAGCATTGGCTATCCTAGCCGAGTACTACGGGTGGCGTCACGACCAAATTCCATGAATAAATATCTCACATTTATGGCAGATCCAGGACCACGGAGCCGGGTCACAGCCCTGTGACCTTTTCAGAGAACTGCCCGACCCATTTCCGAGTACCCCGCAGCCCTGGTGGGCATTTCACATCTCAGTATAGGGAGAGATATGGCAGTGATAGAAACAGGCACTGGGTTGCACCACTGTAGTTGCGGTTACTTCTCATGCTCCCCTACCCGGAACAGGTCATCATCAGGAACGGCCATGAAATACAGATGCATCTCAATTAATTAGAATATCATCAAAACGTAAATGTAACAAGTCAGGTTTTGAGAGTGTTTTCTTAAATTATGACTGTAAGGGAAATTATAACACTAATGTAAGTTAGAATATCAGTAAAATAACTTTAGTTAAGTCTACATTCACATGACTATCTCTATACAAGGTGCATAACACTATGTTTACTCTTGCTGAAGGAACTTAGAGCCCAAGGGTCTCCGAGAAGAATACTGAAAGGTGTCAATCATGACACCTTGGGCTCATGAGGCAAACTTCAAAGGATGTACCATAGCTTGTATGGATTTAGGTATTTCTGTTATTTCACCCTTTTTATTTTAGAACAGTTTTGCATATTTGTTTGTTGCTTTATTTTTTGTATCTTTTATACCTTCTATTGTAAGCACTGTGTTTTTTATATTAAAGGATGAAATCTTTAATAGGTTTGATCCATGTATGCTCTAAAGGATCCTTAGCCTTACAGAGAGTGTGTGACCTTTTTGAATGTCAGACAGTAGCATATTTTAGGTGATGACCCCATGTCTTTGATGAGTGGTAGCAGAGTGTTGTGTAGCCAGGTGTGTAAACTGTAAAGGAGTTTGAGTTATGCTCATTTTATAGCCCTGGAGTCCCTAACCTGTGGTTCAGGAGCCACATGTAGCTCGCAGGCCTGTGATATGTGGCTCACAGCTATCTGCCTGCTTGGTCCATTAGCACCAGCTCTACCAAACAGCTATGAAGAGCAGGACTTCAGATTGTGATTCTGCTGAGTAGCCCACACAAATCTGAATGAGGTTAAGGGAGTGACCCCTGAGTCTTAAGGGCCTGTCACACGCATCAATATCGCCTGCACGATATCGGCTGCACGTGACGTTGCAGCGATATTGATGCGTGTGACATAGTGAATCAACCAGCGATAAATCGCTGGTTGATGATCGCCAGGTTTTAGAATCAGTCCTAAAACCTGGCGATTGTCGCCCGGTGGACACGCAGCATCGCTGCGTGTGACACCGGGAGTAGCGATATTCCAGCTCCCAGCGCCTGTCACTAGCGCTGGGAGCTGGTATCCAAGGTAAACTGCGGGTATCTAGGCAGCGCGCGCTGCCTAGATACCCGACGTGTACCTTAGTTACCAGCCTCCTCCGCTCACCGGCTGGTATCTAAGGTACACAGCGGGTAACTAGGCAGAGCGCGCTGCCTAGATACCCGCAGTTTACCTTGGAGACCAGCCTGCTCCCGCTTCCAGCAGGCTGGCAGCGGGAGCAAGACATCATGGAAACGATATTTAAATCGTTTCCATGATGTCTCTGGTCAATTGATCGCTGGTGAGTCTGTCTGTGTGACAGCTCACCAGCAATCAGCCGTCAATGTCGTCAGTGATCATCTCGCTGACGACATTGACGCGTGTGACAGGCCCTTTGGTATACAACCTTGATGTGATTTCTGTGGACAACTTTGTCTGTCATTATATTGGTGATAGGGACTTTAGATATTACTACTAAGAGGGGGGTGGGAGTTGAATGTGACTCTCAAGGTCAGAAAGGTTGGAAACCACTATTATAGTCTATAACAGAGCTTGGGTACTGGATGGAGTTAAAGGAGGTTTAAATTAAGCCTTGCAGGTGCACCCCA
Organism: Allobates femoralis; assembly: GCA_033576535.1. Lineage (NCBI taxonomy): Eukaryota > Metazoa > Chordata > Amphibia > Anura > Aromobatidae > Allobates > Allobates femoralis. The sequence continues at coordinate 551,809,444 of JARQOC010000001.1, read as the reverse complement.
TTTCACGTACTGAGAAGTGTGTAAGTGACAAGGACCTGAATAATCTCTAGAATTCTACTTGCATCTTGTGCTGCAGAAGCAGGTGTCATTGTTGAGGTCAGTGATTCTTGGTAAAACATTGTCTGCAGCATCTTATTGCCTCCACTAGTTGACTTTTTCTTGTTAGTACATCTTAGTGCATTCAGGAAAAGCCTTTTTAAGGCCAATATGACCGACTCTCTCCAGCCTTATAGGCATATTTGACGCTATTGATTTTTGCTCAGGAGACCCGCTAACTGTCTAGACATTATGGTCTATACTTGGACTGTGCATGTTGGATACGTGAAACCGGTTTAAGCATTAAAAGTAATGTGACCCATATATTTATTTTACCGACTACACATATTGATTGTCAGGTACTAAACCGAGACTTAAAAATAGAAGTAATACTCATGCACTGTACCTTTTAGAAAAAAGTCATTCAATTTCTTCTTATATATCTTGTAGTCAGTATCCAAAAACACGCAGAAGATTATGCGATCTATCTGAAAAACAAAAGGGTAGAAAATGTTAGGAATCAATGGTAAAACTTTACTAATTATTTCCTATAGACATAATCACCTTAACCTGACATTCCAGATTATTTCACTTCTCTTACAAATAACCAGTTGTATAGTCAGGGGAGAATTAAATGAAATAAATAATCCTTCCCTGACATTTCCTTAAATAATCTTCTATATGAGTTCCTGCAAGGCAAGCAATTCTCATCTCATATATAATTATTTGCACAATACTAATCATGGAAACGCAGGAAGAGGATGTTATATGTTTCCCTGATAAATGCACAGAACGCAAATACAATAAATTATTCATGCAAATGTTGTAAGCAAATTTAAAACATTTTGTTAATTTATGGGGTATTATTTTTAAATTCCCGCCAGTGCATTAGATAGTCATCCAGCACAAATGAAAATATGGAAATTCATTTAGAGAAAAGCGAGTCCTGAGACTCAGAACTCATTAGATACTCGGAGAATAAGCAATTCAAAATATAGCATCATATTTATCAAATTATTAATTTTAACATCTTCTCTTTTTAATATATCTAAATAGATTTTAGCTATATTTCACTAATTCACCAGCAGGGACTTCCAGAAATATGCTCCCAATAGTCCTTTCACGTGAATCAACTGAATGTTGTTTGCAGAGTTTTAATGTAGGCTGTATTCTTACAATTTATTTTTTCACTTTTCCATCTTGTTATTCACCTAAATATAAACCAAGATCAATGCGTCATAGCCAGAAAAAAATATCCATTTCCATTACAGAGCCACTCGTCAGCTGAAGACTTGACGGAATAGACGGAAAGATGTACACCTTGGCACACCATTACACAACATTTTCCACCCCAGGCCTGAAGGGGGAGCTCACTTGCTCCCTTAAGCAAGATTCCCTATAAAGATCCAGGCCTGGGGAAAGGAGCTAGTTAGTTTTTTAGTCAGTCAGTCAGACAGAGTGAGTCAAGGAGTGACAGATAATGAGTCAAGAAGGATGAAGAGCTGGTTGCTGGGACCAAGTCAGGCCAGAAACGGAAAAGACTGACACCGGAGCTGTGTAGTACCCTAGAAAGGGATGGAGGCAAGTGGAAAGTTAGAAAATTCTAGAAAGAGGGGAACAGAAATAATTGCCTTTTAGCCCACCCAGACACCGGAGTCCGAAGCTGCTGTTCATCCAGTCTCAGCAGAGAAAGCCCGGACAGATAGGAGGATTTAATCCCCCTGGAGCTCAGGAAACCAAGACCCCAAACCTGACCAAACATAGGACCAGGGACCCAAGAAAGGAGTAGGGATCCCCACAGAAAGGTCCTCATTGTCAGTTGTGCAGTATCATCCTGAGAGAGAGAGGGAGAGAGAAAGTGGCAAGTTCAGCTTGAGGCAGAATTTTCCCAAATCACCACACACGCAAATCGAGGAGGCTTCATAACTTTCAAAGGTGGCTGTCACAAACTGCACGGCCACTGGTTACTCTCCTGGACCATATCTGCTACCCGACAACAGTAAAAAGGTACTGAAATAGAGACTATTGTGTGTGTGCCTGATTCACCGCCACCACCTGGAGATCTCACACAGAGCCAAGGACTATTACTCCCCTCCTCCAGCCCGCTGCCCTGAGGTAAAGCTCCGCCAGTGGGGAGCTGTACTACCCAAAGCTGCATCACCATCTCCTCAGTGGCCGACTGCAGCGCTGTAACTACATTAACAGGTACCACAGGTGGCGTCACATATAATAATCCCCCATCTCAAATAGTTTTCCCCTCAGCCATTGAGTGTCCAGGGCACGGGAACGGGACATGACCAGCCATGATCCCCACTGAAATAGCAACCTGTCCCAGTATTCGAGTACCCCCTACCCTGTCGACCGACTCCCTAAACTTCCCAGTGTAGAACAAACCTGTTTGTGTTCGGAGTTTGGGTGCTTTACGTTTGGAAACCGCTGCAGTGAACATCACTGTGGTCGGGGACAGTTGATGCTTGGACAAGTGCAAGCCGCATGCAGTGTTTGATCGGCTCTCACTGGGCTTAAAAGCAAAGTTTTTGAGTGTAGAGTGTGTTCAAAATTAATGTGGGGAAAAATAGTAACCCTTCCACCCCCAAAAGTGTTTTATTTATAGCTGGCTTTATGTGGGCAGAGAGCTGAACTGCCAATCAGTGGCTTCCATTGAGTTTCGGGTCATGTTAGTCGTCTCAAACGGTGCACTAAAAGGTTTGACTGCACCGCCCGAACCTTAACTTGAAAATGTTTGCTTCTCCAATGTGGAAACACCTTTAACCCTTTGGGGATAAAAAAAAAAACAGCACAGGTTATCTAAAAAAATAATAATAGAATCCATAACCAGACACATCCACCAGTTATAACTTATGTCGAGAGAAATACTGGAACTGCTCCTATATGTTTCTCATAGTGATATAGGGATCGCAGATGAAGTTCAGCGTATTTAATCAGAATCAAATTTTTGTTTTGAACAATGGATTTTGACATATAGATCCTCAGCTATATTGAGACAACTGCGGCTTTTTGCCTCAAACTGTGTTGTCATTTGAAAGCAATAAATTTGATGTAGTAATAATAATATATTAATTAATCTGTTGTCATTACAATAAAAGGCTAGAGGCAGTCCAAAGGTTTACTCTACAAATATTCCACAATTCAGGGTTACTTAGATTTACCAAAGAGCCAGCTAAGACGACTGCACAACCAGTTGCTGCTTATTAAAATCAAAGGAAGGTGCTGGGACAGCACTGAAACGTGTGGGGAATACAACAGCAGCATTCAAGAAGCCTTGTGGTCCTTGTCTTTCATCCCGACGGCAGTGTGGATCATAGGAGCACTATTTTCCTTGGATTTGACTACACCACACTACTGTGCACGTGGAAGTGCGGATCCAGCGGCAGTTGTCTAGGTGATCATACTGGTTGTGGGTTAATACAACCTAACCAGGTGAGCACATACACCCACGGATGATATGATCTTATCTAAAATGATAAGACCCATTTGCGCCTTTTGTCTCTCCATTTCTTAGGGTGCCTTCACATTTGTGTTTGGAATGCAGTGCACCGAACGCACCAAAACGCTTGCGCACATGCTTTCCTATGTTTAACATGCGAACATGTGCCTGCGTATGGCTGCGTTTGGCTGCATTTGCGCTCGAATGCACACAATTTTTGTGCCCTCTGAGCACCCTCCAAACGCATCATGTTGCATTTTTTTGTGCGTTCGCGGGCGCTTGTTTTATCTGCACCCGCAAGCGCACAAACAATGCATTGAAGTCAATGGATCCACAGTGTCCTCCGCATGACAGCGCAGGAGAACGCTGCGGATCTCATTGAAATCTCTCCTGGTGGCTGCCGGTGATCAGCGGCGGCCTCCGGGAGATCAGCTACAGCTGCCGCTGCTCTCACAACGGTATCGGCAGGGGAGATTTGAAGACACAGCTGATCTGACAGCTGTTTAAATCTCACGCGCCAATACCGAATAGGTGATGTCGGCGCAGGAGATTTGAATCAGCGATCAGCTGTTTCTTATCTCCTGCACCGATATCACCCTATTGGTGTCGGTGCGGGAGATTTAAACAGCTGTCAGATCAGCTGTTTCTTCAAATCTCTCGCGCTGACACCGAGGGAGATCAGCTGTGGCCGGGAGGAGGAGATCTCTGCCGCTGATCTCCTCCCAGCCGCCCCTGAGACAGCTGATTGGCTGTACATACTAATGTGAACGCATGCGGAGATTCTCTGCTGCGATCACATTAATATGGCTGCGTTTGTACTGCGCTTGCATCTGCATGCCATACGCTTGCAGACACAAACGCAAGTGTGAAGGCAGCCTTAGACAATTGCTGCTATTGTCCTTTGAGGCTCTCTGCCTGATTTTTGCTTTTCCAGGACCTCTTGGAGATCTGAAGCCTAGAGAACACTTCAGTGCTTACTCAGGCTAATTTCATTTGAAGTGGACTTTGAGAGCAATCAGTTATTCCACATCTGTCCAGCCCCAGGAACAGCTGATTCGTGTGGCACCCTGACAAATGACCTATCTTAATATAATATAAAAATAGTGAACAACCCCTTTAACCTTTTCTGCTTTCTAGAAGATGAAGAAATGGCAAAATGAGGCGAGTAAGACATGATCAGGATTGATTTGTAGTCTATAATCATAGAGACACATAGATTGGCATAGACTAGAAGTTGCCCGAACACAATTATTTGGGCAAAAATTAATTATAGAACATCGATCGGTTAGAATTAAACTTTGGGAAACATTTTGGAAATGTACCTAGTCTGCAATTGAAAGTAATATTTAAACTCATAGGCCAAGAGTCATCCCATGGTTGGGTCATGACATTTATACACTGCTGACTTATGTAGATTTTTATTACATTCTCTTTAAAGGTGCACTCACTTTGTAGTTTTTCTCTTCATAAAGAATTTTCCCTTTAAATTGTTTTCAAGCAAATTCTAGGAATTGTTGGTTTCTAAAATAAATCTGACACCAGATATCTAATTACCGATACCACATGGTGTTTAGCATATATAAATCTGTGTGCCTTTTGCTGCCTATGATTAGGATCCTTCAATTGAACACAGTTACTTAAATGCATTGTGATTTCTTATAAACAATATTTAAATGGAAAATTCAATAGCGCTGGGCTTGACATGTTATGACGGAGAAAACCATCAACAAGGATGCAAAGTGTTTCTGAAAACATTTGCTTTGCTAATATATCCATCAAGAACAAAAGAATTCATTTTTTGCCAGGCGTTCAGACTTGATAGTTTTCCCCCATCAATCTTCTTCATTATTAAGCCCTTGTCCCTGGAAGAAGGATACACAGTGATACGTTTGAAATATTTGAAAATGACCTCCATTTTTCACAGTTAGTAGTAATGTGACAGCTGACATAGCTAGGATAATCCTATATTCAGCAAAATATTCCAACACATCTATGATTGCGGCAATTTTCTTTTGTACCATGGTTATAAACTACAAATATAAATTCTAATTATCAGAGCTACAGCCTGATTACAGTTTATATAATACATTAATTTGGGTAATTGTATTGTATGCGGTTCAATATGTAAATGTTGAGTGTTTTTTTAGGCTACTTAGACAGGACTTATCTATCGGGCTGGGATGCCAGATGCCTGGAGGTTCTGGTTGCCCTTGAGTAGTGTCATTGCTAGGTTTTGTTGAGGAGGGGTGAAACAACAGTTCACTGCTATAACTTTATACTGTATATAGTACCCTTGTCTGACTTACAGGCATCTCCAGGGAACTCAATACCAAGGTGACATGTCTGGCCAGCTCCTCTTGCTGTAGGCCTGAATTTATAAAGTCACTGTTATGCACATACCCAACATAAACACAGGTAAAGGGAGAAATAAAGTCTGAAGGTAGAAGGAATCCGGGCACCAGTCAGTCCGTACGGTAAGGGTCTGTGCACAACACACTGCTGTGGTCTATGGCAAATACACGGTGTTGCTCAGCTCAAAGCACAAGGTCCTTATGACATTTTAAAAGAAAGAGGGCGGCATATGGAGAAATAAAGTCTACAACGTACCAGCTGCACCTACACTAACAACTAACCAAGAGAGGAAGAATGTGCAGAGGTATACCAGGGCCCAAGGCGAGGAAACTTAAAGTATGTGCCTTAAAGAATAATAAACTAAGGGAAACCTCCTACCAGCCTAACTGGTGACAGAATAAAGGCATTGGGAAGGTTGAAGCACAAACAAAAAACAGTAACAAAACTGGTGTCTGCCTAGCAGGCAAAATGCAAGGTGAGTATAAATAACCACACCCAAGCTGATAGGGCAGATACAAATAGAGAAGTGAGAAACACCTGACCAGCAGCAAAGCAAAAGATGAAAAGCAAAGATAAGAAGACCATCAGCAACTGGACAGGGACCAGGCTGTGGGTCAGCAGGGTAAGAAATTGACCATGCAGCAAGATTACCAGATCAAGTCTTGAAACCAAGGCATGACTGTCATTTGCACTAGGTTAGGGTATGTTTATGCAAGTCTAAAGCAGATTTTTTTTTACCATAGGTGAAGAAAGTGTAGCTACTCTTGTCTTTTTAATAGAGACCAAACTTCCAGTAACTTACAAAGGACATTTACAAGCTGGAAACTACAGTCCACAGATTTCAAGACATTGCAGGAAAGAGATGCGCTTAATTAATCAAACAGAGCACACCAATTAACAAACTCAGTGCAGCTCACCAGTGGCGTGCACCCTAGAATGCCTCATCTGATATGTCAGAAATTTGAGTAACATTTCTGGATTAAGGAACTTTTGACGAATTTGTCAGGCAGGTGAAGTCACGTCCCATCCTGGCTCTCCGCCATCTCCATCCATTTTGGCAGAACTGCCTGAAACAGGTGTGAAAAATACCAAAAGTCCCTACATTTTTCTACAACTCTGTGCTGCACTAAAAGTTTGCATCTTTTCAATGTGTTTTATGTCAGAGAACTTTCATAAATTGTAGCCTTAGTTTTCTTTTGTGCTTGGAATTCTTTGAAGGCCACATGGTTGGTGTGATATAGCCAAAGGCTAACTAAATATATTTTGCTTTATTTTTCTAATTCAAGATAAACTACAGTACCTGGCAGGGGCCTCTACACAATGCACAGAGCTGCAGAATTCTGCTCCACTTCTAACTAACTACTTCTGAAGCGGCCGTCACACGCTTCCATATCTTAAACGATATTGTAAGCGATCACGTGCACGCGCGATCGCTTACAATATCGCTCACATCGCTGGTGAGATGTCACACAGACAGACTCACCAGCGATGTGGATCCGCGATCTTGCTGGTTACTATGGTACACATCGGGTTACTAGGCGCTGCGCATCGCTTAGTAACCCGACGTGTACCATAGTTACCATCTCCCAGCATAGGCTCTGCCGCTGGGAGATCGCTCATCGTGGTGTCATACACCACGATGAAGCAGATCGTGAAATCGCTCATCGCTAGATCTGAGCTCCGGAGCTCAGATCTCGATTTTGCGATTTTAACATTTATCGTTCGTCGTATCTTGCCGTCACACGCACAGACATCGTTCAAGCGATGTTAAATCTGGCGCGTTCAAGCGATATCTTTCAAGATATCGTAGCGTGTGACGGCCGCTTGAAACAGATATCAGCTGATGATGGGTGGTGCCATATGTCGGATCAGTGTTGACCTCATACTAATTTCCTATCTAATCTGGGCAACTGCTTATTTTGTAATCAAGATGGGATGCCATTTGCTACCTACAAACATTGGATTTTATTCCTGTTAGGCCCCTTTTACATCAGCGTTTTTTTTTTTAACCGCATAACCGCGACACTTGCGGCACAATTGCGGCAAGCCCCATGCAATGTCTATGGGGCTTGCAGTAAGTGTGCGGCAGGTGCGGCAAGTGCGGTTTCGGCACTTGCGGCAGGTGCGGCCGCGAAAAAAACTGCGTTCAGCCGCGGTTTTTTTTTCGGCCGCACCTGCCGCAAGTGCAGAAACCGCACTTGCCGCACCTGCCGCAAGCCCGCATAGACATTGCATTGGGCTTGCCGCAACTGTGCCGCAAGTGTCGCGGTTATGCGGTAATCGCGGCAGATGCGATTTTTTTCACCGCATCTGCCGCGATTTAAAAAGACCGCTGATGTGAAAGGGGCCTTATTGTATCTTATTAAAGAGTGTTAAGTGGACTCTTGTCTGAAACCATGAAGTACACTCCATAAAAGCACATTTCATTTTATTTACTTTTATTCAGCTATATATGTTATAACAATTTTTCTTTGCCTAAGGCTTAATCTGAAAATATCAATAATAATTCCTGGCCTCCTGTGGAGATGTTATCTAATGTCATGTATGAAATTACAAGTGATTTTTATTTTCTTCTGTTGCAGGAGCTGCCACTCTCATGCACATCTGCCAAGCAGAGATAGCACATTAGAACAATAGAGCTATACCTGAATTTTAATGGCACGGATGGTTAGATGGTGCCCTAGTAAAACCAAGGCAACGTTCACATGTTAGTATTTGGTAACTTTTTACCTCAGCATTAGTAAGCCACAACCAGTGGAACAATCAGAGGAAAAATATAATAGAAACATGTCACCACTTCTGTTTTTTTTACCCACTTCAGATCTTGGCTACAAATACAATGTATAATACTGACCAAATACTGAATGTGTGAATGTGGCCTTAAGCCGGCGTCACACGTCAATGTCGTCAGCAATCTGATAGCTGGCGACATTGACGGCTGATCGCTGGTGAGCTGTCACACAGGCAGACTCTCCAGCGATCATTGGACCAGCGACATCGTGGAAATTATTTAAATATCGTTTCCACGATGTCTGCAGGCTGGTATCCATGGTAAACTGCGGGTAACTAGGCAGCGCGCGCTGCCTAGATACCCGATGTATACCTTAGTTACCAGCCTTCTCCTCTAACAGGCTGGTATCCAAGGTACACAGCGGGTAACTAGGGTCCCTGTTTTTTTTGTGTTGCTTCAATACATTCAAAGGAAATTAACATGTGTATATCAAAATGTGTGTAAGGCCCCTTTCACATCGCGGTCAGCCGCGTTTTTTTTTGCGGCCGCACCTGCGGCAAGTGCCGAAACCGCACTTGCCGCACCTGCCGCAAGCCCGCATAGACATTGCATTGGGCTTGCCACAACTGTGCCGCAAGTGTCGCGGTTATGCGGTAATCGCGGCAGATGCGGTTTTTACACCGCATCTACTGCGATTTAAAAAAAACGCTGATGTGAAAGGGGCCTAATTGTCTTAACTTTCTGGAACAATTTCAAAGGTGGCAACACTTTTAGCCATGGCGGTATATATGTATATAGATTTGAGTTGCTATCAGATTATTAGACTTAACTGAATTTAAAATGAAACTTCCAGAAGGTAAGAGTCAGACTTTTTACCGTCATCTCAGTAGCTCTGTTCTTTCATTTCATAAGAAACATCTGCAGAGGTGGTGCTATTATGAAAACTTAATAAATGCTCTTTAATGTGTCAGGGAAATTAATATACTGGAAAGAAAAGAAGGTCCCTGCTGCCCTTTATTGTTAGGAAAGTGCACAATGGAGAAACTACTTTATTCCCAGAAACAACAGGTCATTTCTTTTATACTGAGTTTTATTTAACAGTGCATTAGCATTAATAGAAAATCCAAGGCAGCATGCTAATGCACGTCACATACTGAGTTACAATAAGGCTCAATGCAAAAGTCATCTGGAACAGTGTTGCTGACTTTCTGTCTGAAATTGGGTATATTGCTAGCTTTGCCATCACTTTATGATAATGGGGGACCCAGCCTCAGGAGTCCAACAAACCAATTCTAAACGTAGAAGGCCACAGAACTTCATCAGTGCGGCATCCCCTTCACAACGTTTCTCTGCATAGTGATGTTGCCGCCATCTGCAATTCGCTGTATGGCTGGGGAGCTTGGCATTACTATACCGGAAAAACTGTGATTGTCAACGAGACACTTCACTGAAGAAACACGGTGGTTCCTTTATTCTCGGGATCTGTTGAGTTTTCAGAGGTCGGTCCTGCGGCTATTTTCAATTATTACATATCCTAACCAGTGTGCCAAAGGCCCACCAGTAACAAAAACTCTTGTGTCCACTGTTCAGCTACATGCACATCTGACATTTCCCTCATTCACAACTTTATATATTATTAATAAACGGAGCAGTTTAATTGAATGATGAGATGGTGGCTTCGTACATAGGGAATCAAGGGTGCCAACTCCTGTTACATTTTTCAGTAATTCAATACAGAAAGTGAAATAGAGTCATTACAAACAGAGTGATCTATTTCAAGTGTTTTGTTTATTTCTGTAAATGTTGATGATTATGGCTTACAGCCAATGAAAATCCAGAGGTCATTATCTCAGAAAATTAAAGTAGGGAGGAGGAAAGATTAAAAACCACAATGCAGTATTCCACGAGACATCAAAGGGTGAATATAATATTCATTTATTAGTCAACGTGTTTCACGGCTCCCTGAAATGCACTGAAACATGGAAATATGATATTGATTTGTCCTGAGGAAGGGACCAGGAAGCCATGAAACATGTTGAATAATAAATCAATATTATAATCGCCCTTTGATGTCTCGTGGAACACGGCAGCACAGTTTTTAACCCTTCATCCTCCCTACTCTATATGCACTACGCTGGGGACTGCAGTAGCCGTGATATGCATTTATAGTGGTTGTGACTCTCACAACCACACAAAGTGAAGCCTCTGATACCTATTTAAGTGATATTTTATCTCTCAGACTCTTGATCCTCTCTACTCTAATTTTCTGAGATAATGACCTTTGGGTTTTCATTGTCTGTAAGTCATAATCATCAACATTAGCAGAAATAAAAACTTGAAATAGATCACTCTGTAACGACTCTATGTAATATATGCATTTCACTTTATGTATTGAATTACCGTATATACTCGTGTATAAGCCGAGTTTTTCAGCCTAAAATTTGGGCTGAAAAGTCTCCCCCTCGGCTTATACACAAGTCAATACGGGGGGGGCTGTGTCCGGGGCTGTGGAGGCTTCAGGAGGCGGGGGGGGAGGCTGCTGTATGAGCGGCCCCGTCACGTGGGGCCGCTCATTAAATATGCACTGCTTTCCCCTGTCAATCAGCGGCAGGGGGAAGCAGTGCATAACTAAATAAATCCCCCCCAAGTGCTGGCACCTGCCCCCCCTTGTAAGGGCTCCCCCCCCCCCGATGGTTATATTACCATTCCGGACTTCTGATCCGCGCCGCTCCTCGCTGCTCCCTCCGTCCGTCTTCTACATCCCGGATCTCCGGCCGTCGCAGGCATGTGACGTCATCGCCGCGGACCGGGGATCACCGGATGTAGAAGTCACGGATGGAGCAGCAAGGGGATGCAGGGCGAGTGAAGCGGCGGGCGGGACAGGAGGGCGCGGACCATGGTCTGGAAGGGGTGTGGGGACCCTCAGGGGGGTGGGTACCCATTTGGGGGCTGCTGGGGACCCCCGGGGGCTGCTGGGGGGGACCCCCTGGGGGCTTTGGTACCCCCAGGGGGCTGTGGTACCCCCAGGGGGCTGCATGGGTACCCCCTGGGGGCTGCTGGGGTACCTGTGTGGTACCCCCTGGGGGCTGTTGGTACCCCCAGGGGGCTGTTGGTACCCCTGGGGGCTATTGGTACCCCCAGGGGGCTGTTGGTACCCCCAGGGGGCTGTTGGTACCCCCTGGGGGCTGTTGGTACCCCCGGGGGCTGTTGGTACCCCCAGGGGGCTGTTGGTACCCCCAGGGGGCTGCTGGTACCCCCTGGGGGCTATTGGTACCCCCAGGGGGCTGTTGGTACCCCTGGGGGCTGTTGGTACCCCCAGGGGGCTGTTGGTACCCCCAGGGGGCTGTTGGTACCCCCTGGGGGCTATTGGTACCCCCAGGGGGCTGTTGGTACCCCCTGGGGGCTGTTGGTACCCCCAGGGGGCTGCTGGTACCCCCAGGGGGCTGCTGGTACCCCCAGGGGGCTGTTGGTACCCCCAGGGGGCTGCTGGGTACCCCCTGGGGGCTGCTATATGTACCCCTGGGGGCCTGCTGTATACCACTGGGGCTGCTGTATACTACCACTGGGGCTGCTGGGGCTCCTGTATACTACCACTGGGGCTGCTGGGGCTCCTGTATACTACCACTGGGGCTGCTGGGGCTCCTGTATACTACCGCTGGGGCTGCTGGGGCTCCTGTATACTACCACTGGGGCTGCTGGGGCTCCTGTATACTACCACTGGGGCTGCTGGGGAATCTGTATACTACCACTGGGGCTGCTGGGGAATCTGTATACTACCACTGGGGCTCCTGTATACTACCACTGGGGCTGCTGGGGCTCCTGTATACTACCACTGGGGCTGCTGGGGCTCCTGTATACTACCACTGGGGCTGCTGGGGCTCCTGTATACTACCACTGGGGCTGCTGGGGCTCCTGTATACTACCACTGGGGCTGCTGGGGAATCTGTATACTACCACTGGGGCTGCTGGGGAATCTGTATACTACCACTGGGGCTGCTGTATACTACCACTGGGGAGGCCTGTATACCACACTGCTGGGGTTTGTATACCTGTGCTGGGGTCCACCCTCGGCTTATACACGAGTCAATAGGTTTTTCCAGATTTTTGGGGCGAAAGTAGGGGGGTCGGCTTAAACAAGGGTCGGCTTATACACGAGTATATACGGTACTGAAAAAAAAAACTTTTTGATGATATTCAAATTCATTGAGATGTAATTTATTATCCACCGCACTTTAAATTAAGACTGATTAGTAAATACATTCAACAAAGTAAATCACTGCTAGTAGCAAAGAGTGGGGGAGCCAAAGGGGTGGCTGCACTGAGTGCAACATTTCAATAGAACAAAAAAGAAAATATATTTTGTTTTTTTAAATGTTGTGCTCCTAAGAAGTGTACATGCCACGGACCCCTCGCTTGATGCCCAGTGACACTGATCTGTATTGGTGTCAACTTGACACTGATAAAGTTGGATCCTGTTGTTTTACTCTCATATAGTTGTTAAATCATTTGGATCTTGAGTTTTTCTGCCTCAGTAACTTTGATTATGGGTGTAATGTTGCAATTTAATTCTGTAAACCTAGAGTCTACACGAAATCATCATCCCGATGCAAGCGACGCAATGACGACAATGTTTTGCAGCATCTCTGCATGCTCTGTGAACAGGGGTGCAAATGACTTCGTCACTCAGATTAGTGACGTCTAGATTTTCCATTTTTGCAGGAAATTGCATAACTGTGTAACAAAGGCGCATTCATTTTTATTTTCTAAAGTGGGACTGCTACTTCCAAACAATAGATTAGCTGGGTAGTGATAACCAGCTGCGGAGTGTGTTAAGGCCCCGTCACACATAACGACGCACCAGCGATACCAATAACGATATGACCTGGCCGGGATCGCTGGTGCGTCGTTTTCACATTGCTGGTAAGATGTCAAACAGGTATCTCACCAGCGATGTCACCAACGACTTCAGCAACAATCCAGAATTATACCGAGGTTGTTGGAAATTGTCACTCCATAGCATAGCATTGAGATCGTTGGTCATTGTCCCTTTCAAACACAAAGATGTAGCACTCCCAGCGGGAGCGCAACGACATAGAAATGATCCAGAGCAGTGTGTAACGATCAACGATCTCACAGCAGGGCCCAGATTATTAGTACATGTCACACATAACGACATCGTTTGCAGGATCGTTGTTGCGTCACAATATCTGTGACGTTACAACGATATCGTTAAATGTGACAGGATCTTTACTGTCTCACTGCCAGAAAATGTGAGTCTCCACAGTAGAAAGGTTTGGTTAGTGCAAATAAAACTTAAAGAGGACCTGTCACCAACCATGCACGGTGATCTAATTACAGCACTGAATGCAGCATGTCTGCTGCATTCAGGCAAGGGGTACCCCAGCCCTTGAGCCCCCCTGTACCCCAAGATAATACACTTACATTGTGGAGCCAAATAGGAGGTGGCTTGTGGCTGGAGCCAAAGGGCAGTTTCACACCCCATGTATGTTTAATCCGCCACCCCGCCTCCCTGATGCCAATCATTGTCTCCCTCACCTGCTGCATAGTACACAGAGCTTATTGCAGTGCTGGCCACTTTTCCCCACCTCCTGTGGTGATGTCACTGCCTTTCCCCGCCCTGCTCCATGGTTAACATGGAGCAGGGCGGGTATATCGCGGTGATTCACAGCAAGAGGCGGGGCAAAGCCTTAATTATAATGTATATCCAGTAAAGGGTACTTCCAAACAAGGACACTAGAGTTCATGTCTTCTTCCTCTCTGAATATGGTCACTCTGGGGGTACTATTTATTTTAAAGCAGACCTGTTACCTGGTCAAGTGGCCGTTTTATGCCCACTTTTTTCCCCATTCTTCTTTGGTGATGTTCTTATTCAACTGCCTTTCACGACTGATCCATTTTATTAAGGGCAGGGTATACGCGGTGATCTCACAGCAAGAGGCGGGGCAAAGCCTTAATTATAATGTATATCCAGTAAAGGGTTCTTCCAAACAAGGACACTAGAGTTCATGTCTTCTTCCTCTCTGAATATGGTCACTCTGGGGGTACTATTTATTTTAAAGCAGACCTGTTACCTGGTCAAGTGGCCGATTTTTGCCCTTATTTTATTCCCCTTCTTCTTTGAGTATGCTCTTTTATTAGTCTAAATCTGCTATACAGTTTCAGAGATATGAGCCTTTTTATTAAGTGATAACTTATGGTCTTTACCAAGGTGGCAGGGCTCACAGGAAAATAATGCAGAGCAGTCTGAATACACTGCCCCAAGCAAGCCTGTGATCTTTGCCTCCTTGCTAAAGACCATAAAAATGAGGGCTTAAGAAAAGTCTCATATCTCTGAGAACATATGTTGGACTTAAAAAAAAAAGAAAAGTCAGAAGGGAAAAGGGAATAAAGTACAAGCAAAAAATGACCACTTCCGCAAGCGGTTGCAATACTTGCTTTGCTTCAGATCCTGGAACTTAAGCTGCACCAATGGTTCTGGATTATTTCTTAGTCTGGGTTCCTTTAAGTGGCTATTTGCACAGGACACATTTTCACACATATCCCAAATTTACTGCTATTTGCAAAGTTACTTAGCAGTTCTGTCCTTGGTTTACAAACATCTGTCTTCCCAAGTGTAATTCGGCACCGTATGTCTTAATAAAATATTCCAACGTAGACATGTGCTGATCTTATGGCACCTTCAAATAGTCCATTGTAAAATAAGTGTTAGGATAAAAATGTCAACACCACGCCATCATTTTTCATAAGCCCGCTAAGAGAAGAGTTTCCTCTCAAAAGGATTAACCTAAAATTAATTGTAATGTATGGTAATAGAATGACTTGTCTCCTAAAATAGCCAGCAGATGTTCGAGTATTTTAGTGAATGTTGCTGGCTATTCTCTGCTAATCCCACGAAATCCATCTTTTAGACCTAATTTTGCTTTTACAGCTGGAACACTAAAGACCTATAGTAATGATTTCATTTCATATTGACATATCCTATTTCTGTCAGCAGTCTCAGGTCAAATAGATAGGTTTTTTCTTTTTTTTTTTTCGCTTTCTTTCATTTTAACACAAGGCAGAAATAAATGGAAAAATTCAGGTATTTCCACATTGCCTGTAAACGAAAACCTGTGCAGCATTCATCACCAGGATGCGCCGTTCTTACATTAAATAGATGCACCATAAGCAAAAATATTTAATGCCGCAGTACAATGAAGATAAACTAATCTGTCACACCAACCTTCTGGATGAATATAAAATAGAAAAACTCTACAAGAAAATATTCCAAACCGCTTTACCTTGCAAGAGTTTCATTAAGGTAAATACAATATTTGTGTAGATGGAGCCTCTTATTTTTGTTTATTCTACACCTCTTTCTATATCATCTATAAACTACCTTACTTTATAGCTATGGTAGACATGAAAAGCAAAGCCAGGCTATATTTGAGTTTCTCTGTTTTCCACCCAAAACTAGAGTAAAGCATGATCTTGTTGTCAATATCCCTGAGAGCAAGTTAACATTGCTTCTTGGTACACATATTAGTCTAACATGTCCAGGTACCGTTCCAGTTCTCATGTTCCATAACTTGCTAACCAATCTATTGAAGTGGGCAGTTTCTCTTCATTGGCATTCTCCCAGAACTTTAGATGCTGGAACATTCTTTGCCTCTATTCCAGCATGCATTGCACCAGTCAGTGTCCAATGGTTTGCTGACCTGAAGGACAAAAACTCCCCTCTGTCATGCCTATATTCTGTTTGGTAAAGATAGGTCCTCCATTTCCAGTAATCTGCTTCAGAATCTTTGCCACTGGTCATGGATTGCATCTGACCCAGTGGCCGCACTGTTGAGTCATTCTTTAGGATGAATAAGTCATTTAAAGGGAACCAACCACCTCGGATGACCCTCATACACTGTTAATATGTGCCCCTGCAGCCTAGTAAACCATTTGCAGCACTGCTTTTGTGTGAAAAGTGGCTGCAGTAGAAGTGAGATAATGATTTTATACACTTACATGCCTGCGTACTTGAGGGCGTCTCCCTGTGTGTGCTGGCACTTGTGAGCTGTGGTCGTCATGCCTGCTCTCCCCTCCCTTATGCACGCCCCCTCTCAGCCTGCTATAGTGATGTGAGGCTGATTGCGTCATAAAGGGGTGGGGCTACCGGGATGCCGCGATTTAGCTCCGCCCCTTTATGACACAATCAGCCTCACATAGTATAGCAGGCTGAGAGGGGGCGTGCATAAGGGAGGGGAGAGCAGGCATGACGAGCACAGCCCACAAGTCCCAGCACACACAGGGAGACGCCCAAAAGTACACAGGCATGTAAGTTTATAAAATCATTATCTCACTTCTACTGCAGCCACTTTTCACACAAAATCAGTGCTGCAAATGGTTTACTAGGCTGCAGGGGCACATATTAACAGTGTATGAGGGTCATCCGAGGTGGTTGGTTCCCTTTAAGGAAAGGAAAGTGCTTTGAACTATTTAAGTCATTGCCTTAGCCTTCAGATGGGTCTACGTTTATTGTAACAACTAGAGATGAGCGAGCACTACAGTGCTTGACTGCTCGGTACTCATAAAAAATGGTCAAGTTTATGAAGAAATCAGGTGACACTAAGTTGTAGTTGCTGTGCAAAAACTTTATTGTGTTGTTCCAGGAATTTTCAGTTACATTATTGCAGGGAGGGGAGGTGGTGCAGGGCAGATGACGGGCGCCCCATTTCGCAGATTACTGATGAGTCAGGTTAAGCCTGTTTAAAGAGAGGAACTGACATCACCGGTCAGCACTGGACCCGTTGAAGCAGTAATCTGCAAACGGGGTGCCCGTTGTCCACCCTGCACCACCTCTCTTCCCTGCAATAGTGTAACCGAAAATTCCTGGAACAACGGAATAAAGTTTATGCACAGCAACTACAACTTGGTGAGTGCCACCTGATTTCTTCATAAACTTGATATTGCTCTCAATCTACCAGGTACTGCAACACCTTGTTACTGCTTCGCTGAAATGCTGTTGTGAGAAGTTTGGCCCAGTAAAGGTTAAGCCTATATAGTACCTAGTGCCTGATTTTCCAATCTTTCAACAAATTGACTAAAAAAAAAGGTCAGATGCTCTGACAGGCATGACATGGGTACTGAGTATAATGGAAGTCAATGGAAAATTCAGCATTTTTCCAGAAGATCTTCCAGCAAAATGCTCAAGTTCTTCATTGATTTCCATTATAATCACTATACAAGTACAGTCTATCCAAGTGTCTGACTGCTTGTTACCTGTCACAATGGTTGTGTTCACGCATCACTTACCGCAACCTAAACCATCTAAAATGTTTTTTTGTACATTTAATTTTTTTTAAATTCGGTACAAACATCAATTATATTACCTTTGTGTCCCACTTGGGAGGTAAGGGAATTGGGTAACAGGTAGGTGAATTGGTCAAAAGGGGGTCAGGAAAGCCTAATCTGACACTGATGCTGGAGTCCCTGGCTCGCCCTGATCTCGGAGGTACCTCTGATGGTGAGGAGTTCCGAGCTGCCACCTTGTACCCTAAAATTCCTGATCAGCCCTAGGCTGAGGGCCCCTACCTCCACCCATGGGTCAGGAATCACAGCTACTCCCAAGGAAAGGCCTTAGCCCAGCAGCTAAGCATCAGCACAGCACCAAGACCTAGAGCACATAGTTATCAGCAGCACCTGACAGAGGAGAGGGAAGGCTATTTAAAGCCAGGGGGAAGGAATTCCAGGTGAGTCACACATTAACTCCTGAACCAGCAATTGAACATAATAGTGACTGCAGCACACCACAGGAGGCAAGGACCTTCACAACCATGCAGCTCTTAAAGACAAACAACATACACAGCAGCATCCAACAATATCAGCACCATGTAAGCGCGTGACACTTTGTCACCTACTTCTATCAACTCTTAAACATTTATAAACCTTACCAAAGAACCAAATGTCAATGTAACCAAACAATTTTCAGTTCGACACAATGAGGGCAGTGGCATACCTATCAAAGATGCAGAAAACACCCAAATTCTGTTTCCATTCAGCTACCACTATATAAAAAGCTCCAGATAGGTTCAATGGAAAAGTGATGGAGGTCAATGGAGACATTGAAAATATTATTATTTCCCTCTAAGTCTATCTGAAAGGAAATCAAAGCTGTATTGAAAAAAGGAGCTCCAAAAAGTATCAAGAAATACAATTTGCATTCATCTTTTTTTATCTTGGGAAGCTGAGAATACTACTTAAAAAAGAATTCCAGATGTAGCCACCTCTTCCACTGTCCCAGTCAACCAAGCACCGAAATGGTCAAATTTACATAAAAATCTTTAATACATATTCTAAGTTACTTCTATATTTTATTTTGATGTAACAAATAAAAGATAAACAATACATGTGTAATATAATAACTATAATCTCAAGACAGTAATAGATATGTACTGAAATTATCCAAATTTTATAGAAGTTAGAAGTCCAAAAAGTAAAAAGAGAATTTAAACGGTTTGAAAAAACAAAGTGGGAATCTGATCTCTCTGATCACCTGATGCTAAGATGACAAATATTACTGCAATTTTACACCTCATTTGGCTTTAAGCTATTTATTAGCCAGTCAACCAGTCATGAAATCCTAAAATTGGTGTAATTTTGGTCTTGAGAAATAGTTTCTGCTAAGCAGTAAAATTGAAGAGGTATTGGCCGGGTTTATGTGATAAGGAATGTTTCTCTACTTCCCACTATTGTGAGATGGCTGAGCAATCAGCTTAACAAAATAAGACTATTAACTATAATTTTTAACAGCTCCACTCTGAAATCAGCAAAGTTGTAGAAAAAAAGCTCATGGAGCTAATGTCAAAACTCTGTATTGCTTTTGGAGAAATAAAACATTATATCTCTTAAACTTCAGGAAGCAAAACATTTAATTCAGAAGTAACGAAGAGCAAATCTGCTAAGATTGAAATTCAGTAGATTCGCTAAATATCGATTTCTAGTTGGAAAATTAAATTATTGTTGAATTTCTTCAATACGAATTGAATGTGCTTCAATTTTTGCTAAAAACATAGTAGAAATAAAGAAATATTATACTCAACTCAAAGACCCACTGCTCCTTTGCTGGCTCCGTCGATTTAGATCATAATGTTGTGTAATAAAGCATTGGTGGATACAAAAAATTGTGAGGTGGATAGTGTAGTCCTCTAATGAAGTGGGAAAACAGTCTGTGATAACAGTGGAAATTTTGACTGTATGATCATATTATAAATTGCCTGATAAAGTCTCTGGTTTGGAGTCAAAGACTGTTTTGCTATGAATTACCGCTACAAATAAAACAACAAAACTTTTTACCATGATCACAAACTGTTGTTCCACTTACATGTCATGAAATTGCTCTCTAAAGCCCAATTTTTTCCTTCTGTACCACTACTTATCGACACCAATGGTCAGTGATTCATGCCAAGGGTCCACTTGGGTATTCGACTATACCAGGGAGAGATGAAACAGTATTCAATCCCCTCTGAAAGCAAGTACCTACCATCTAGATTTAATCAAACCCATAATACCAAAGTTTATGGTCTATTAGCATTCATTTTTCAAGTGTCTATAGATTTGTATTTTTACTTTTTATTTTCTAATTATAATGTTGCTTAAGGCTGAAAAGCGAAGACTTAAGAGAGGAGGAGCAGACCTGAAGAGAGTGAGCCAGCAGAGTGCTGGGAGGGAAGCTTTGAATCTCTACTTATAAGTGATGTAAAGACAGAAAGCTCCAATATCCAAACCCCCATGTTAAAACTACAAGAGTTCCAAGAAGTTGTATATGGGCGCTCTTAGGAGGGGTCATTATAGTGTGAAACTTAAAAGGTTATTTCCAGAATTGCAGTTTATCCTAGTCGATAACTTACTGATTGCTGGGTCTGACCACTGGAACCTCAAGTAATCCGAAAAAGGGGGCCAAAGCCATGAGAAAGACAGTCTTAAATGGAGCAGAAATGTAAATGCTCAACCTTCACTCAATTAATTGTCCAAAAGAAAGCCAGAAAAAGCAGACTTACATACACAGCATTAACCAGCAATCCTATTCAATGTAGGCCAGCAATAAGATACGTAGCTTATTCTTAGGCCAGTTTCACACCATGGCAAGATCAGGTCCAGGGCTGTCTGGTGGAAACTTGACAGCCCCGGACACGATTTTGCAGTAATGCAGCCCTATGGGGTTGGATGGAGCCAGATGGCAGCCATGTGGATCCGGAACAATTCAGACTTTTCTCCAGGACACAAAAACGTTGCAAGCAAAGTTTTTGTGTCTGGAGGAAAAATCTGACAAAATTGGATCCTCCCTGATCTGGCGCGATCCGGCACCCCCTAACATGGGGGGTCTATGGCGCCGGATCGCGCCAGATCTGACATAAAATCGGATCCAGGAGTCGGATGTCGAGTGCTGGAGTTTAGCAGTGAGCGCTGCTAAACTTCATCACCATGAGCTGTGCCCTGCATAGATTTCAGGACCGCGGCTAGCTCTCCGCATATTAATAAAAGAGAAATATTGACAGGGGGCAGTCTTGTCTGACACCACGCTCTACTTTGAACCATGCTGTGTCACCGCATTTCGTTCGGACTGTTGCTTCTTGGTCGGTGTAAAGGTTCCTAATGAGGTTGATCAGATGGTTTGGCATGGTTTGGTTCAGCAGATTATTCACTACAATTAAAAGGAACCTGTCTCCTAATTTATTCTGCCCAAACCATGAGAGCTTAGCTTCACTATTGCAGAAAATATAGTTAGACGATCCATCCAGGGACCACATGGAGAGATCTGACTCATCCAGCTCTGTCCCCAACTGACTTTTCTCATTGCAGGAGATTGATAGGCATCCCCCGTAGCAAGAGAACAGTGTAGCCCCTGCAAAATCTCTTGACTAGTCTTGTCTTCATCTATGTTCCACGGCTGGATCTTCAAATCATATTTTCTTTGAAATTATGGAGCTTTTTTTGCAGCCAGGTCTGCCTTCAGGAAGCCAAGTGTTACGCTTCTGGGGGAAGGCGCACTAGAGTGTACCCACTGGGCCATGGCACCGAACTCCCCTGGGTGAGCTGATCCTACTTTACCCAACTCCTATACAGGGATTGTCAGGGGCAAGCCCAGGGGGTCTAAATACCCCAGCAGCTAGTACCAGGGGGGCGGCTCATAAGGTTAGCCTATACTAAGGAACAGAGAAGTATTCCAGGTAACAGGGTACAAGGCTAGGAGTCCAGGAATGGTGCTACCGGGGAAGAGCACAGCAAGGGTTCCAAGAAACAGAGTACAAGGCTGGAGGACAGGAATGGTGCTACTGGGGAGGATCACAGCAAGGGTTCCAGGACACAGAGCACAAGGAAGGCCTGACCAACAGTCAGAAAGGCAGAAGCAAACTGACTTAATAATCAGGCACCTCCCATCAGAGGAGGTGGCCTGATATACCATGGGAAGAGCAGCTATTGGTCAAGGGGAGTGTCAGGTTGGACCTTGCCAGCCCCTAGAGTCACAGGGAAGGAGTGCACCTAGCGCACCGCTGATTTGGGTCATGAAAATGACCATAGTAATGTGCTCATGTGTGAACCCGGCGGTCAGCTGACAGGAAGGGAACATGGCAACGGCTCCGAGCCACAGCACGCCTGAATGCCGGACGCCCGGTCGGCAGAGGAGCAGGAGATGCCGACCCGGGAGGGGTGAGCTGGGAAGCGGTGCCAGGGGGCCTAACACCAGGCTTTAATTCATATTGGCTGTGATCATAAATCAAGTGACCTTTTACTGTTCAAGGGTGTATATTCACCTTTTCTATATAGCTGGATTGTAAAAATTAGGACTTATAAAAATAGTTGTTGTTATTTCCAGATTATTTTTCAGTCATAGGTAGACAAACAAAAATAATAGAAATGACAGGATTCCTACACACTGAACTCCATCCTTGCAAAATCAACTCCATTAATTTTAATGTGGTTCTTTAATGGTGACGACTGAGATATGGACAAAGCCTTTTAGTTGATACAAAGTAATCATTCTGGGTACAGTTCAGCTTCAATTAATAACAGTATTATGATGTGTATCTAACAATTAACTAATTAGTTAAGACAATTTAACAAGCATGAAATGAGTCTCACGCCATGGCGGTAACACAATAAAGCAGCTACTATCACAGGTTATTTATCTTTAGAAATCAGAAAGCTGCAGTTCAAGGCAGGTTCTCTGTTCTTATGGTAGAAGTGTCAGTAACAGCAAACTAATATGTTTTCCAACTAAAGTTAGAGATAGATGTTAGTGAAAAACCAGAAAAAATACAGTAAAGTATTATGATTTTTTGGTCAAGAGACAGCAACGCTTTAAAGGGAGTCAGTCATCAAAAAATTATGGCTCAAACTAAGCACAGGCGCCCAAAGCACTTTGGAGTTCTCAGTTTAGTGCATCTTCCCACTAACTTCTTTTCATCTATCATTTACTTATTTCTTGATTGACAGCTTTGGCTTTACAGTAGCCAAAGAAGCACAAAGATTGATGGTAAATGAAAAGGTAGGCAGTTAAACTAAACTGCTCGATCACACCAAGGATGCTCCACACGCATTCAATCGGTTTGATCCATCATATTTTGTTGCCAGGCTCCCGTTAAAATGGCATGTGAAGTATGTCCTAAAATATCTAGGGAAATAGCTGACAACCTGGTAATGCTAATGGAATCCTGGCTCAACTAATACTATAAAAAAATAAATAGTCACTCACTCAAATACTACAGAATAAGGCTACATTCACATGTTCAGTATTTGGTGAGTTTTTTATCTCAGTATATGTAGCCAAACCAGGAGTGGGTGATACATACAGAAGTGGTGACGTGTTTCTATTAGGTAAAATACAGACCAAATACTCAAAGTGCAAACATGGCTTAATATAACAATGTCACCACTAATCAGTATCTCATATATGGACTTTAGACTAGGGCCACACCAGCATCAGCCAGAAGCCGTTTAAAACACAGAATTTTTCAGCCTGAGGGCATAGCGTTAACGTAATATAACACTGTGCCCAGGCTGCATATTCATCCCTATAGTTACTTGCAAACAAGCGCAGCCGGCAGCTTCACTTCACAGGACCGGATATGCGCTATTCCTGAGAGCACAGGAAAATGCTGCAAACCGCGTTTCCTGTGAGCTCAGCAAAAGCGCATATCCGGTCCTTTGGAGTGAAGCTGCCGGCTGCGCTTGTTTGCAGGTAACTATAGGGATGAATATGCAGCCTGAGCACAACGTTACATTACATTAACGCTATGCGCTCAGGCTGAAAAATTCTATGTTTTAAACGGATTTGTCAGTCATATGACTGACGCTGGTCTGACCCTAGAATTAGAAATACATTTTCTAAAGATCTGTTTATGGATACTACTACATAGAGAGACTGTTAGGCTAGGGTCTAATTAGTGTCAGCATATAAACTGACAAATCCGTCTAAAACTTAGTCTATGGCAGGCGCAGACTATAGCGTTAACAGAATGTAACACTATGCGCCACCTGCCTATGCATCTCTATGGATACCTGAAGCATAGTGCAGTCGCCGACTCCACACACAAGGACCAGATATGCGCTATTGCAGAGCGCACAGGAAACGCGGTTTGCAGCATTTCTATAAAGTGACCCATCCATCTAAAACTTAGTCTCTGGCAGGCGCAGCGCATAGCGTTAACAGAATGTAATGCTATGCGCCACCTGCCTATGCATCTCTATGGATACCTGAAGCATAGCGCAGTCGCCGACTCAACACACAAGGACTGGATATTCGCTATTGCAGAGCACACAGGAAGCGCAGTTTGCAGCATTTTCCTGTGTGCTCTGAAATAACGCGTATCTGGTCCTTTTGAGTGGAGCCGGCGGCTGCGCTAAGTGTCAGGTATCCATAGCAATGCAACGGCAGCCGATGCATAGTGTTACATGACATTAACGCTATGTACTCAGCCTGCCAGAGACTAAGTTTTAGACGGATTCGTCAGTTTATATGCTGACGCAAATCAGACACAAGCCTTAAGAAGGGATTATAGATCAGAACTGCTCATGGCTCTTTGTGCCCAGGGAACCTGAGAAGTTCCCTTTAAAATACCATACCGTGGCATTTGTATGTCGTTTTTGCTCCATGCCGGCAAAGTAGACAGAGGTAGGACAGGACAGGATGGAGGTTCTCATGGAGCATAGCGACCCCTGCCATCAAATTTTTAATGACTAGTGAGACCATAAAATCTTACTCAATCTCAGCACTTACACCACAAATCTTATTCAAGTCTCGACTGAAGCAATTTGTGGTGAGACCCACCTGGAAGGCATGCACTTTGTGCCTCACCTGATACGTTGAAAGGTATTCTGTAAGGTTGTGCTGCTGTATGAACCCTTGGGAATGACAGAAATTTGTAAGTATCTTTTTGTTAGTATTGTGGGTAAAATAACATCGCCATTGAACACATTTGGTTATTTAGCATGACATATTTATTATATGCTTGAGCTTGGTAAAGTACAGATGAAGATTTCCTAAAAGACATTGTCCACTACTCGGATAATGACGTCTCATTCACCATGTTTATTGCAATTGAAATTGAAAAAGCTTATACATGGTTCCAGCGGTGTCAGCGTTGGGGCTCACATAGGGCCACCTGTAGTACTCACATCCTGTTGATTTACTCATTTGTACAAAGGCTTGGAGAGAGAAGTGTGCGGTGATTGGGCGCTGGGCTCGAGTGACATCACAATGTCACATGAACCCCAGGAATACAAGCGTCGGCACCACTGGGATTGCGCCAGCACATGAGGCGAGTAGAAGCTTTTTAATTTTAATATGCCAACCATTGGAATAAGAAGGAGTTGATCAAGTAGTGGACAACCACTCTAACCTAACACATATAGCACAATGCAGAGAGACGTCCTGATACATAAAGGTGACACTCGACACCAAACTTCAAATGTTCAATGGTTTTTGCTGTGTTAGATACAGTTTTCTGTATCATGCTAATTTTTGTGACATGGTATAGTTAATGTGGGGTTCACTCTACCTACTTTACTTTATGATATATCGTGGAACAAGATCTGTAAATTATCTTTATATGTGATGGCTGTTTTGCCATGATAAATATTCCATTTTATATGTCATTTACATGATAAAGATTTGTGTAATTTTCTGTATTTGGTGTAGCGACTTCTCATTATAGGTAATAATGCTACATCTGTATATTGTGTGACTTTTATGAGAGCAGCTTTTGTTTTCTGGGGTCCATAGAAATGCAGCAGTGACACAGTATTTTTCTGAGATTTAAAGAAAAAAAAAGTTGTACACATATTCCAAAAGAAAAAAAAATGGATAGCATTGTCAAACCTGTTTAAAATAGCCCTATCAATGCTGAACAGAAAAAGGACTAATCATATAAACAGTAGCAGGAGTTATCCAGAGATATGTCACAGCTAAGTAAGCAGACTAGCGCTATTTACTGTAGTACCAGCAGTTTATAAGATGTTGGCTCGACAGCTCAGACTTTGACAGACAGCACAAACTGCGCGCTCTACGAAATAATCTTCCAAATGAAAAAGGTCCAAGACACAAATGCCTATGATATTACATATTATCCACACAATGTACAGTCATGGCCAAAAGTTTTGAGAATGATACAAATATTAATTTTAACAAAGTCTACTGCTTCAGTTTTTCTAATGGCAATTTGCATATACTCCAGAATGTCATAAAGAGTGATCAGCTTAACAGCAATTACTTGCTAAGTCAATATTTGCCTACAAAATGAACTATAACCCCCAAAACACATTTCAACATCATTGCAGTCCTGCCTTAAAAGGAGCAGCTAATATTGTTTTAGTGATTGTTCCATTAACACAGGTGTGGGTGTTGATGAGGACAGGGCTGGCGATCAATCAGTCATGATTAAGTAAGAATGACACCACTGGACACTTTAAGAGGAGGCTGGTGCTTGGTATCATTGTTTCTCTTGAGTTAACCATGGTGAGCTCTAAAGAAACACGTGCAGCCATCATTGCACTGCACAAAAATGGCCTAACAGGGAAGAGTATCGCAGCTAGAAAGATTGCACCTCAGTCAACAATCTATCGCATCATCAAGAACTTCAAGGAGAGAGCTTCCATTGTTGTCAAAAAGGCTCCAGGGCACCCAAGAAAGACCAGCAAGCGCCAGGACCGTATCTTAAAACTGTTGCAGATGCGGGATCGGACTACCAGCAATGCCGAGCTTGCTCAGGAATGGCAGCAGGCCGGTGTGAGTGCTTCTGCATGCACTGTGAGGCGGAGACTCTTTGAGCAAGGCCTGGTTTTAAGGAGGGCAGCAAAGAAGCCACTTCTCTCCAGAAAAAAACATCAGGGACCGACTGATATTCTGCAAAAGGTACAGGGAGTGGACTGCTGTGGACTGGGGTAAAGTCATTTTCTCTGATGAATCCCCTTTTCGATTGTTTGGGACATCTGGAAAACAGCTTATTTGGAGAAGAAGAGGTGAGCGCTACCACCAGTCTTGTCTCATGCCAACTGTAAAGCATCCTGAAACCATTCATGTGTGAGGTTGCTTCTCAGCCAAGGCAATCGGCTCACTCACAGTCTTGCCTAAAAACACAGCCATTAATGAAGAATGGTACCAGAATGTCCTCCAAGAGCAACTTTTCCCAACCGTCCAAGAGCAGTTTGGCGCCCAACAATGCCTTTTCCAGCATGATGGAGCACCTTGCCATAAAGCAAAGGTGATAACTAAATGGCTCAGGGAACAAAACATAGAGATTTTGGGTCCATGGCCTGGAAACTCCCCAGATCTTAATCTTATTGAGAACTTGTGGTCAATCATCAAGAGACGGGTTGACAAACAAAAACCAACTAATTCTGCCAAAATGCAAGCATTGATCATGCAAGAATGGACTGCTATCAGTCAGGATTTGGTCCAGAAGTTGATTGAGAGCATGCCAGGGAGAATTGCAGAGGTCCTGAAGAAGAAGGGTCAACACTGCAAATATTGACTCGCTGCATTAACTCATTCTAACTGTCAATATAACCTTTTGGTACTCATAATAGGATTGCAGTTATATTTCTGTATGTGATATAAACATCAGACAAACACAAATAAAAACCAGAGGGCAGCAGATCATGTGAAAATATCATTTTGGTGTCATTCTCAAAACTTTTGGCCTTGACTGTACTACAACATGACTGGACACAAAAGAAAAAAGTCCTGGATTCATCAATTGCATTTTTTTTTCAAAACCCTTCTCTGTCCTGTCTTCCTGTTTTTACTGGTGGGCATTATTACCCCAAATTCATCTAGATGGTGCACGATTGATGAATTTGGCTCATCTCAGGCCTTGATGCACGTTGCACTGAACGCCATCAATGGCTCAAAAAACAAATAAAAATATTAAGCAGATTTTTTTATTCCTCCAGTGCAAAAATATGTTGCAGAATTTTGAAAAGTTGCAAAGGATTGATTTGGATAATGAAAGGAATAAAATAATAATGATAAATTAATTGAAAAAACTAGCATAAGGATGATACAAAAGCCATAATGAATTTGATGTAAAGATAAAAATACTTAAAATGCTAAGTTTTTTTATTCCAAAAAAAAAAGAAAATGCAAAAAGAACAATGAATAGGGGCCAAGGACTAGACTGGATGATTTATGGCTGAGTGCATACCGTTGACCATCAGCGACCTCAGGAGCCTTGTTCTTAGAACTTTCTCAGAACAAAGCTGTATAGGAATCGATGAGCATCATAGGACATTACTCTTTGGATTATGTAGGAACTTCCATTTATTTTTAAGTAATAAATTGGTGAACGAGGGTGTGTGGGGAAGTATTTATTCAAATAATCTTTTTTTTCCCTGAGTCTTTTTTAATTCTATATTTGCTGGGTTGGCATTCGAGAGCTGTCTGATAGACCACTCTCCTCTACTAACACAAGGGCTTGATGCTAGCTGACAATTCATAGCTGACATCAACACTGAATCAGGGCAAGCATGGTAAAGTGCCAGAATTGGTGCATCTAATGTGGTACACCAATTCTGGGGCTGCTGCAGGCTGGTATATTTAGGCTGAGTAGGGCAAATAACCATGGACTTTCCCAGCCTGTTAATATCAGCCCCAGCTGTCTGTTTTGCCTTGGCTGGTTATCAAATATAGGGCAATGACTGCACCATTTCTTTAAAGTTTTTTAATCCCTTAAGGACCGAACCCTCATTTTGCAATTCTGACCAGTGTCATTTTATGAGGTTATAACTCTGTAACGCTTCAACATATCAAAGTGATTGCGAGACTGTTTTAGTCATCACATATTGGAGCTCATGTTAGTGGTAAATTTAAGATATTTTCTGCATTTCTTTGACCAAAAATAGCGTTTACACGCAGTGACAGCTCAAAGGCATGACAGATATAGCCATCGTTGGTCATTCAGGGGTTAAATAATTTATAAAAATGTTTTGGGAGGCCCTCCTTTGATAAACAGTCAAGGTAAAGCAGATAGCTGAGTGTTGCAGCCCACAGCTGTCTGTTTTATCTGCTGTGGTTATGAAAAATAGGTAGGAGCCCACATAGTTTTTATTTTAATCTTTATTGTTCACAGCAGTGCTCAGTTATCTTCCGCATGTTCTGCAGGCTTTCAACAAACTTTATAAACATACGAGCAATACCTAAATAATGAAATCGGACACATCCTTTTTTTTTTACTCTGTGTTGGAGTCTGAGTCTTGGACAATCATTGTCCGGTACGAGATACAAACTTTACTGTCCCTAATCAGGATGTAAACAGTAAACTGAGGCGGAAAACTATTGTGAACATCATTCACTGTGTTTTAGATTGTAAGCTTTTCCAAGCAACAACCATTCTCATTCCCACAGGTTAAATCCTTATTGAAAGTCACTAGTTTTATCACTCAACACAGACAGCTCTTGGGAATCTAAAATGGCATTTTTATCAAATCTGCTATATAAAGTAATGCTTTTCTTGTAGATATTTACAATATAATAGTAGTTTCTCTCCAGCACTTTGATTTATGTTCACTTTTCATCTTATTTATAAATGCCTCGTCGTAGCGTTTTACCACAGTTGATTTGAATTGAATTAATTTCCCCTTACCAGATACTGGCAGAGCTGAGAAGATCGAAGAAGCACTAATGCGATTTCATGGAATGTTGGACTATCCCGAGTTCTGCTGAATTGCTAAAATGATGTTCTGTAGGATGGCAGTAATCATCTGCACCGTGTATACAGTCTTTAAATAGCTTTGCTCTTATTTTTCCCATAATTTGCAGGATATCTAATCTGTGTAAATCAGATAATGAATACAAACCTATGTCTTTGGTTTTTATTTGACATTTTTACAGATGGCTGTTTGTCTTAGACTGTTACTATTCACTATGTCATACTTAACTAATCAATATCATATATACAATATACACCTGTCCTAATAAATAGAAACAGGCAAACTCACACCCCCTAAATAAATAAATATCATCATTACAGTTTTGAAAAGGAACAATTTTTTACTAGTGCAAATAAACTACAGCCCTGAAATGTCTTTCTCCTTAACATAGGCTTTGTTATCTTATGAAGAAGGAATAATATCATATGAACTTTAGCTTGGTTAGCGGTAGGACTGCTGTGAGATCATACAGCGGATGACATAAGCATTGAACCTCTCACCAATTTTCTAAGTAAATATATTTTTAAAGGTGCTATTGATATGAATTTCTCACTAGATGTCGGTAACAAGCTACCCTTCCCACACAGGCAAAGAAATCAAACCATAGGTGTCCATAATAATAATGTGTAATAATGATAAATGACACAGTGAAAAAGTATTGAACACGCTTAATGAAATGTATTTAATACGTTGTATAAAAGTCTTCGTTAGTGATGACCGCTTCTAGACGCCTACTGTATGGAGAAACTAGTGACATGCATTGCTTAGGTGTGATTTTGGGCCATTCTTCCACACAGATGCTCTTCAAATCCTGAAGGTTTCATAGGCTCCTTCTATGAACTCTGAGCTTTAGTTCTTTCCATACATGTTCTATTAGATTCAGGTCAGGTGATTGACTGGACCATTAGTAGTTTATTTTCTTTTTCTAAAATCAATTGAGAGTTTTCTGGTTGTGTATTTTGGTCCTTGTCTTGCCGAGAGGTCCACCCATGGTTCATCTTAATCCTCCTGATAGATGGCAGCAGATTTTTATCTGTAATGTATATTTGTCCACTCATTCTTCCTCCAATTATATCAAGTTTGCCAAGAAAGCATGCTGAAAAATGGCCCCACATCGGGATGTTCTCCCCACCAAGCCTTACAGTTGGTATGGTGTTTTTGGGGTGATTTGCAGTGTCTTTTGGTCTCCTTCAAAAAGATTAGCAAATTGACACAGGTCCAGTGGCCACATGAATATTCTTCGGCCACCAAATGAGAGCCCTGTAAACCATCTGCTACCTACTGAAATTCTCACTACCCCCTCTGATTTGTAGACATGGTGGAATGTCTTGAACGCAGCAGAATGTTGTGCCAGTCTTATTAATCAGAGGAAATGGTGTGGATGCCAGCAGGTAGGAGGTGGTTTGTTAAACTCCCTTCCGGTGGCCACAAAGTACTGACTTAACTGCTGCACCAGGATCCAGCTATCTTTGGCATCATTCCTGCAATCCATTATCACCCAGGAATATTATGGTTTTCACAAATATAAATATATATTGCAATATTGTTCTTCTAGCATTAACAGATAATTGGTTTTCTTAACAAACCAAAGTAGGTGATACAAAATTATATAATCCCATCACTGACACATGGAAGAAAGTGTTCACAGTGTGTGCTGTGAAACATTTAAAAACCTTTTATATTTTAATAACATTCATTGTAGCTGATTAACAAAAAAAGAATAATTATGCTACTTTTCCAAACAAGTGCGGAAATAATACAAAAAAAATGTCTTATATAATTCACCTAGCAGGTAGTTGTTAGTTACAATGAATAATGCATTTCCATATTGTGAATCAAAGGTGTTTGCAAGAAGACTACATTATGGTTATTAATTATCTTTTCAAAGACCCTGAAATAAAGGACATAACTTAATTTCTGTGCGATATATTCCCTATGGAATTTCAGTATCTCACAAGAAATAAAAGTCTTAATGAAAGAAAATTAGGATTTCACCCCAGCACCATGCATGAATTTTTACAAGTCCAATTAATTTTTTCTTCTAACAGTTTTCTAAAAAATGTGGAATTTCTCCAGACACCTTAAATTAAATAGCATATTAACCTTGTTACTTAAGTGAAATAAGCAGGGAATACATCCAATATCAAGTTGTAGTTGGTATAGGTAAATTTTAGTTTTTTAATAGATATCTTACTACTAATGCTCAATATCTAAGAAGGTTTATGTAAGCAGCTGGTAAACTCTAAAACACGTTTTGTTTAAATATTACTAGTTAAATCCACTGTCGTAAGCCTAAAAACTGCACAGAAGTCAGTACTTATAAAGGAAGCTTAACGGCTATATATTCTTCTCAGTAGTTGGTGTGTAGAGGCACAGTCCGC
The DNA here is from genome assembly GCA_033576535.1 of Allobates femoralis. Lineage (NCBI taxonomy): Eukaryota > Metazoa > Chordata > Amphibia > Anura > Aromobatidae > Allobates > Allobates femoralis. Next base: position 551,777,301 of record JARQOC010000001.1, on the reverse strand, counting down.
ACCCTTCATTGGGGACTGTAAGACTAGCGGGAAAATATTATCCACAGAAGATGTCACACGGAACTAGAAAAAAGACCTGAAAGTTCAGTGTTTAAGGAGAGAACCACATCAGAGGTGATTCATGGGAACAAAAAAGAGGGCGGGTGCCAAAGTAACCGAGAGATTGGCACCAGGAAGTCAGAAGGAGCACATCTATGAGCAGTATTACCGTTGCCGCTTTCCCCAGAGAGAGAAATCCCTGTGCACGTATTGTCTGCAAGGGACCAGAACACAATTCCGGTGTGTCGTCCATTCACTATTTTGTAAGGCTAGCTTCACACCACGGCAAGGTCTGGTCCGGGGTTGTCCGGTGTAAACCAGACAGCCCCGGACCGGATCAGAACACAGAACCGGAGGGCCAAATGTGCTCTCCGGTCCTGTGTGGAGCCGGATGGCTGTAATTGCAGCCGCAGCTGCAGATTTTTCAAGATCGCGGCTAGCGTGGAGCTAGCCGCGGTCCTAAAACAACAGTGGCGTGCAGCCGCTGGTATCCAGTTCCTGGATTCACCAGGACCAGGGCAATCCAGCCCCATAGGCTCCCATGTTTGGGAGAACCGGTTTGCCCCGGATTCGGGACAATCCGGGCAAATCCGGGATCCGGCTTTTTGGGGTGATTTTTCTCACCAGACACAAAAACGTTGCAAGCAACATTTTTGTCTCCGGTGAGAATAATCCGAATTCTCCCGGATCCCACTGCAGAGATGAAACCGGATGGCACAGAGCTGCCATCCGACTCCATCCGGCCCCATAGGCTACTATAGGGCCAAAAACTGGTCCGGGACTGTCTGGTTTACACCGGACAGCCCCGGACCGGACTGCGCAGTGGTGTGAAGCCAGCCTTACATCTCCACTATGTCACCTCCATGTATTAAATCACGGTACCATTTTTTACAGGTGCTTGACTGCATTTTAGCTCCATTACAGCAGACCAGTGATCTGTGACTTTAGTTTAGTTACTTTATCTAAAGGAAGTCTGAAGTAGTCTAAGACACACCTTCTGCATCACCATTGGTCCAGGCTACAGTTCAGTCTCCCCAGATTGGCTGCACATATAAACGCAAGACCAAGCTCAAAACAGTTTATACCTCTAATGGTACCTTTACACGCCGCCACCGAAAGGTAGAAACCGGCAGATATCGGACACAATTGTACCTTTTACCTTCAAAACACCGCGAAGTGGCGGCGTGTAATTCAGGTTGTTCCTTCCAGTCTCTTTGGATACCTATGTTTCAGCCGTGCTCAAAAACAAGCAGGCATAATCCCTATGGTGGCGGTGTGTAATCGGGGTACAGGCACGGTATTTGAGTTCCCTGCAGCGTGCCACAGCGTCATATATACCACGCCCCATCAGCTATCATTGGTGAGGGCTACTGTGTACCAATTGGCTGTCCCTGCACAGGGCGGCATATTTAATGTGCTGACCAGTCACAATACACATTTGCAACAGCGTCATGTATTAGCCAGCCTCCCTGCGCTGGCTGGCCAATCATGATGCTATTGCATTGTCCAATCACCATACAAGCGTTACGTAATACACAACTCTGTCACCCTATGTAGTTACGGCGCACAATATGTACGCCCATATTCCCTTGTGGTAGCGGCGTTTAAATCAGGGAAGGTGCTCCACAGAAGGTAACCTGTGGCACCCGTCGGCACTTCCGGGGAACGAAAATACCTTCTGTGGAGCACCTTGTGGCGGCGCGTAATTGCGGCATCAGCTACCATTAGGAACCATTGAAAATGCGCGCGTGCACGTGCGGCGCCTACCTGTTACTACCCTCGGTGGCGGCGTGTAAAGGTACCATTACTGATATGGACAATTTTCATTTTTGGGCTTCTTTTTGTTTTTTTTCTTCACTCCTTCAAAGAGACATATTTTTTTTTACATTGACATCGCTATATGGACTTTTTTTTAATAAAGACATGGAACAAATCTTGAACTGTCATTTTTAATAGTACCATTCTGAGGTACATACAATGTTATGAACTAAGGATTCCAGCTCACCCACCGTTGATTTCCTCCACTTGTGGAGCTTGGACACTAGCCATGCCATAGGCAGGAAACTCTAAATGATTCAAAAGCAGGTCCAGCTCTAACACAGAGATTCTTCTTAATTGTAATAATAAAAAGTGCTTTATGAAATTAGCAGAATTCACCTGACGAGCGCATTCAACGCATTTCAGGTTTGGTAGCCTTACTCATGACCTATGATGTCATGATTTTTTTGCATTTATTGCATTTTTGCTGAGGAGATGCTGTGACCAAAAACAGCAATTATTGTAGAAGTCATTCAATTTTTAGCATTTTATAGGCCGTACTATTAAGAAGAAATGATAGTAAATGTGTTTATCTTTTATTTACTTATTTTTGTGTTAGAAAACAAGAGTGATTCAAGTTTTTATTTTTCTATGTTTTTAAATTCTCTTTTTATTACTTTCCTTTTTAATCTTTCTAGGGGAATTAAACCTAGGATCACTTGGTCATTTATACTACACTAGATGGTGTCCCGATTCTAATGCATCGGGTATTCTAGAATATGTATGTAGTTTATTTATGAAGATTTAAGAATAATGCAAAACGAAGCTGGGTTTAAATCCTGCGCCAATATCGCTGATTGCTGGCACACGGCCAGGCGCAACCAATCAGCGAAGCGTGGTTGAAATCCCGCGCCAATTTGCGGGCGGACTTTCCCTGTTGCTGATTGGTCGTGACCAATCAGCGACACAGGATTTGCGTTACAGACAAACAGACAGAAGTACACAATTATATAGTACATACCTACAGCAGTACCAGTGTGCAGTGGTGCCTGTGTGCAGCGGTGTCGGAGTCCAGGAGGGGAGCAGTCAGGAGGGGGCCAGGAGACAGCGGCCGGGTGCGGGCAGGATGGGACCGGTGGAAGAGCGGCCTGGTGCGGGCAGGAGGGGGCCGGGGAAGATCGGGCAGGTGCGGGCAGGGGGGGGGCCGGGGGACAGTGGCCGGGTGCGGGCAGGAGGGGCCAGGCGGACAGCGATCGGGTGCAGGCAGGAGGGGGCCAGGGGGACAGCAACTGGGTGCAGGCAGGAGGGGGCCGGGGAACAGAGGCCGAGTGCGGGCAGGAGGGGGCAGCGGGCAGAGTATATGGTGGCTCAGTGGTTAGCAGAATTTATGGGGCTCAGTGGTTAGCAGAGTATATGCGGGCTCAGTGGTTAGCTGACTTTACGGCGGCTCAGTGGTTAGCAGAGTATACGGTGGCTCAGTGGTTAGCAGAGTATACAGGGGCTCAGTGGTTAGCACAGTATACGGGGGCTCAGTGGTTAGCACTGTATACGGAGCCTCAGTGGTTAGCACTCTATGGTGGCTCAGTGGTTGGCACTGTATATGGTGGCTCAATAATTAGAACAGTAATGTGGCTCAGTGGTTAGCACTGTATATGGTGACTCAGTGGTTAGCACTGTATATGGTGGCTCAGTGGTTAGCACAGTATGGTGGTTCAGTGGTTAGCACAGTAATGGTGGCTCAGTGGTTAGCACTGCATATGTTGGCTCAGTGGTTAACACTGTATATGATGGCTCAGTGGTTAGCACAGTATGGTGGCTCATTGACTAGCACTGTACGGTGGCTCTGTGGTTAGCACTGTATGGTGGCTCAGTGGTTAGCACTGTATGGTGGCTCAATGGTTAGCACTGCACGGTGGCTCAGTGGTTAGCACAGTATGGTGGCTCAGTGGTTAGCACAGTATGGTGGCTCAGTGGTTAGCACTGTATATGGTGGCTCAGTGGTTAGCACTGTATGTGGTGGCTCAGTGGTTAGCACAGTATGGTAGCTCAGTGGCTAGCACTGTATGGTGGCTCTGTGGTTAGCACACTATAGTCGCTCTGTGTTTGGCACTGTATATGGTGGCTCAGTGGTTAGCACAGTATGGTGGTTCAGTGGTTAGCACAGTATGGTGGCTCAGTGGTTAGCACTGTATATGTTGGCTCAGTGGTTAGCACTGTATATGATGGCTCAGTGGTTAGCACAGTATGGTGGCTCATTGACTAGCACTGTACGGTGGCTCTGTGGTTAGCACAGTATGGTGGCTCAGTGGTTAGCACTGTATGGTGGCTCAGTGTTTAGAACTGTATGGTGGCTCAATGGTTAGCACTGCACGGTGGCTCAGTGGTTAGCACTGTATGGTGGCTCAGTGGTTAGCACTGCGCGGTGGGTCAGTGTTTAGCAAAGTATGGTGGCTCAGTGGTTAGCACAGTATACGGTGGCTCAGTGGTTTGCACAGTACGATGGCTCAGTGGTTAGCACAGTACGGTGGCTCAGTGGTTAGCACAGTACGGTGGCTCAGTGGTTAGCACAGTATGGTGGCTCAGTGGTTAGCACTGCACGGTGGCTCAGTGGTAAGCGCAGGATGGAGGCCGAGTGGTCAGCGCAGGATGGAGGCCTAGTGGTCAGCGCAGGATGGAGGCTCGGTGGTCAACACAGGATGGAGGCTGAGTGATCAGTGCAGGATGGAGACTCAGTGGTCAGCACAGGATGGAGGCTCAGTGGTCAGCGCAGGATGGAGGATCAGAGGTCAGCGCAGGATGAAGCAGAGTGGTCAGCAGATCATGGAGGCAGAGTGGTCAGTGCAGTATGGAGGCAGAGTGGTCAGTAGAGGATGGAGGCTCAGTGGTCAGTAGAGGATGGAGGCTCAGTGGTCAGTAGAGGATGGAGGCAGAGTGGTCAGCAGAGGATGGAGGCTCAGTGGTCAGCAGAGGATGGAGGTTCAGTGGTCAGCTGAGGATGGAGGGTCAGTGGTCAGCAGCAGTGGATGGAGGCTCAGTGGTCAGCGCAGGATGGAGGGCCAGTGATCAGCGCAGGATGGAGGGCCAGTGGTCAGCAGAGGATGGAGGCTCAGTGGTCAGCGCAAGATGGAGGGCCAGTGGTCAGTACACGTCCATCCCCCATCCCATCTGCTCCTGTCTCACCCGCACCCGGTGTTTACATCACCGCCGGAAGCTACAGCAGGTAATGAGCAATCATGTGATAGGCGGGCTGAAGTGATGTTCACAGAGCCTGTCACGACCGCTCATTACCTGCTGTAGCTTCCGGCAGCAATCTAACCACTGGGTGCAGGTGAGACCGGAATGGCGGGGAGCAGAGGGGAATGGAGCGTGGGGAATGGAGTGGGGAGGAATGGAGCGAGGGGGTGGGAATGGAGTGAGGGGTGAAATGGAGTGACGGGTGGCAGAGGCGGGCAAGAGGGGGCTGGAGGTGGGTGCACCCGCTCCAGCGGGCGGGTGTGGGCATGGGCAGGAGGAGGCTGACAGCACGGTGTCTGTGAGGCCGAAATCATGCGTCACTGATTGGATCGCGACCGCGGCACAAGGCTGTTTTGCATACACTGCGCTCATTGGTTGCCACGGCTGGCAGCTACCAATGAGCGCTGGCACCCGATTTCTGCCTCAGACGGAAGTGGCCACAAGACAATTATATAGAAGATACTGTGATACTTTAGGCAGGACTTTATAGAAGCACAAAGATGGTAGCAATGGGCACATACGGTAAACCTACATTTGCAAAAGCAATTAATCGGTTTCACACAATCACATTGCGGATGGGCATCAGAAAGAAAACTGCTCCAAATAATAACACTCAGCTATTGCTTTATTTAAGGTCAGCTTCACACCACGGTGAAAGTTCCTGTAAATTCCTGAGCTTTCTTGCATAAACTGCGCGCTTGAGTTCTCCGCAGAGTGGCTCAATGATATTGAGATCAGGAGACTGAGATGGCCACTCCAGAACCTTATAAATATAAGACTCAGTAAGGCTAGGGTCACACTAGCACCACGCATCGGCCAAAAGAATGTGTTTTTTTCATCTAAAAATGTCTTCAAACAGATGCATTAATTTTTTTAGCGCACATCATAACGTGGTCTGCAACATTTTTGGGGCCGTTTTGGGAAACGTGACCATGCCTGATGCATTATTTTATCATTGGAGTCTATGGCAAACACATCCATTAACGCATGGTACATACATGTACCATGTGTTAACACATGCGTTAATGCATGCTTCAAACATGCACACACATGTCATTTGAACACGAGGGAAAATAACACATCCTTTTAGCGGTTTGCACAACTCTAGTGTAACCCTAGCCTAAGGAGAGTTGGCTGTCCATTTTATGGTAGTTCCTTGTTTTATGCACTTGAATTGTAAATTTTGTCACGTTTTCTAGTGTGAAGTTTTAAGTGTGGAAAAAATGCTTCATAGTAAGAATGCTGTAATAAAATAGAAGTGTTAGTGTTTTTTTGTTTTTTTTTAATCAACAAAATGCAAATTGAATGAATAAAATAGAAATCTAAATCTAATGGTACCTTTACACTACAGAAGGTTAGAAACAACCGGGTGTCGGAGACAATTGTATCTTGCACCGTCAAAACAACCCGAGGTAGCGGCGTGTAAATCAGGTTGTTGCCACACGTCACTGTCAACACCTGTTTTTGAGCAGTGCTCTAAAACAGGTTGGTTTCAACCCAATGGTAGCGGCGTGTAAATGAGGGACAGGAAGGTTTTTTCGTCACCTAGTGAACTCCCTGGGGCGTGACACAGCCTCCGGGATACCGCCCCCCTTCAGCGATCATTGGTGTAAGCTCCTGCGTTACGATTGGTTGTCCTTGCATAAGGCGGTATATTTAAGGAGCTGACCAGTCACAATACACAATCATGTATTAGCCAGCCTTCCTGCGCTGGCTGGCCAATCATGATGCTATTGCATTATCCAATCATCGTACGAGTGTCTCGTAATCCACAACTCTGGCGCGCCTATGTGTTGTCCCTGCTGCACCAGGTTCTCCCATATTACCTTCTGTAGCGGCGTGTAAATGAGGGAAGGTGCTCTACAGAAGGTAACCTGCGGCACCCGTCGGTGCATCCAGGGATAGAAAAAACCTTCTGTAGAGCACCTTGTAGCGGCGTGTAAAGGCGGTATCAGATACCGTTAGCAACCGTTGGAATGTGCTCGTGCACGTGAGACACCCAGTTGTTTCTAACCTTCTGTAGTAGCGTGTAAAGGTACCATAATCGATATTTAGTGTGAACACCCTTTAAAGTGTTCAGAACAAGATTAAATCATCAATTCTTCTACATGCACAGATTTTAAAGGACTTTGGCAGAGAGGTTGTCTCAAACACTTTAGGGCCGCTTTAAACACACCAACTTCTATGACCAACTTCTGAACAGATCTCTGGTTGCAGTGAAATCATGGACACATTGCTCTATTTTGTGGCTGTGTACAAATGTAACATTGTGTCCATGTTTTTACTGCAACCAAAGATCTGTTCAGAAGTTGGACACAGAAGTTGGTGTGTGTAAAGTGGCCCTTAGAGAACTAACCACAGATCTGTGGATGTAAGAATGCGCAAATCCTTCTATCACTCATGTAATCCCCTTTGGAGTCAACGATATTGATTGTGGAGGTCATAAAATATCTTCCAGGACCCTTGTTATTGTGTACGCTGAAGATACATATTATTGACATTGACTTTATGTTTGGGGTTGTTGTCCTTCTGCAGAATAGATTTGGAGCCATTCTGATAACATGTTATTGCATGATAGGTAAGTATCTGCTTGTACTGTATTTCTAAGAATTCAGGAAAACATACATTTTTTATCACATCTTCAAATGAATTGGCTGAAATGAAGCCCCAAACTTGCAAAGAACCTCCCATAACTATGCTTCACTCTTCCTGCAGACACTCGTTATTATATCACCCTTCATCTCTTTAGTGAACAAACTGCATTTTTTTACAGCTAAATATTTCCTATTTTGATTCATCAGTCCAGGGCAGTGCTGCCATCTTTCTGCATCTCACATCCTATATTTTTATGCAGATTTGAGTTGTATGGCCCCGCTTCCATGTTAAAGGTATGGCAATACTTCAATGAAGACTAGAGATGAGCAAAATGTGGAGTGTTCAACGAGTAATTCGACAAATATTCACAGAATTTTCTGAACACCATTCAAATCAATGGGAGGCAAAATCAAGGGACTAGAAAATACCTTAAAAGGGGCCAAAAAATTGCCAAACTGCTCATAGTAGTGCCAGACACCAAGAAAAGTGACAACAATCTACCTACAGCACAAATTGTCTCATGGCATAGCATGGGTACCTGAGACATGGTCTATGGCAGCCTGTACACTCTACAAAATAGGAGGTGCCTCAAATTCACTTTAATTTCAGAGGTAGGTGAAACTCAGTTTGAATTGACACATGGATGAGTCACAGAAGAAAAGTGGCAGCACTGTTCTACATTAAGTAAAGCAAGGTATTTTAGGCATTGAAATCATAAAAATGCCCAACCTCCCACCCTGTCCTGGAAATACTTATTTTATAGCCGAAAGTGTGTGGGCGGAGGCTATCACTAATTGACTAACATTGACAGACAATTTACTAAAATTAGACTCGCTATTCGGACGACTATGCAAGTAATAAAAACTACTCGTTACGAGTATAGTGAGTGTGAATATTTCGCTTCTTGCTCATCACTAGTTACAGGCCAAAAAATATGGGGATGTGAATGCAACTGACCAGTTTTGCCAAGAAATGGTGTTAAGCAAAAAAATGTGGTTGATGCCTGGATGTGACACTAAAAGGTTTATGGCACAGATATCACAAGCACCACTGTACCAAAGGGGATTTGTCAAAAACACTGGTACTAGGCCATAACAAAAGTTTGGTGTCTGGCGGATGTGAGCACTGGGCAGAAGTGGTATAAAATGCCTATCAGAACAGGGTTGGTGCAGATGGCCAGATGCAGACCACTGTACCACAGCTGGCTTGCCAAAAACACTGGTACTTAGCCCTAATATGGCTGTTTTGGGAAGGTGTCACTAAACCTACTATCTCACAATCTGTAAAGAAATAGAATCGCTAGCTAGTTATCAAAATAGCTCACACAGGATCAGCAGCATTGGCACTGCAGCAGTGAGACTGTTAAACAGCTCCAAGACTAATAAAACGGCGATGAGGAGAAATGGCCAGTTCTTATATGACAAGGACATATGACATACCCTGCCAATGATACAAGCCCTAATGTGCAAAAAGTGCAATTTGCTTTATGGGTGCTGACTGGATGCCAGTGGTGGAAAGAAAAAAAAATGTAGACCTGCGCTTATCTTAGGCAAGTTATCTGAGACCCAGACACCTTTCCCCTCACCCTCCAGCCCCTTATACTAGACACTGACACTCTGAAAAAGGAGAACAGAAGCATTGGTGCAAATGTACTAATGCTTTCTGTCATCTGAAGCATTACCAAATTTCCCAACTTTTAAGCAAAATGTTCGAATTAGAGGTGTTGAATCGAATCAGCTGGGTACTTGCCGAATTTCAAATTGGTGAACATGTTCGAGCTAAATTTGCTCATCGCTAATGAAGACCACTTCTGGCTAGATGTTTCTGAACAGTAAGTGAGTATTGCTAGGACCCACAGGTTCCTGCCAGATCTGAACTGATGGAACTGCTGAACATCTGCCAATTTCAACGAGAATAAAGCATAGGATACTATGGGACCAAAATCCGGACCGGACTCTGCCTTGGTATGATTTTTAGGGTAGTTGGAGGTTTCAGAATTCTGTAAATGCACTCATCTCTATTGATTAGAAAATAGAGCTATGAAAGGAGGGCTAATGGAGGTATGTTTTCAGCAAGGCTGCCCCTTAGATATGTAAAAAAATAAATAAATATCCACAACATTAAGGTTATGTTCACACTGCATTTTTGATCCATTTTTTGTGATCCATTTTTGCATGGAAAGCGGATCACTTTCTGTGATGCCCAACAAAGTCAATGAATGTTCAGAAACGCTGTTCTGATGCTGTGTTTTTCTCTGTTTTACTTTTTTTGGGCAGAAAACACATCAAGAAAAAGAATGAACCTGACAATTAGTGATCCATTTTTTCTCCTTCGTTTTCTCCATTGACTCCATTGTAATGGAAAAAGAAGCAGCATAAACAAATGGATCAAAAACTTGATACTTTTTTGGTGCGTTTTTTTCCCAAAAACTTATCCAGTTTTGCTGCAGATGAAAAAGGCACTGAGTGAACAGAGCCTTAATGCTATTCGGTGCAGTTTCGGAATATTGGTTTACAATATCAGCCTCTATGTAAGATTTGCTCATATATTACATAATAATTATTTAGATCAGTTGAAAATCAAGAATGCTCCATACAAATTTATGCTGCAAAGACCTTTCCCAATTAAAGACTTAATACATCACCCTTCTAGAATACAGTAAATAAATGATATATCCCCAATTTACTTGCCTCTGCCTAAATGCCGCTGCTAATAATTGTGACATAATTGCACTCATAAAGCTGATTATTTTTATTTCTCCTGCTTTCCAGTTTACATTCAGTTAAATCTATGTTTTATCCAATTATATCCAACCTAGTAATACATAATATGATTTACAATGTAGAATATTATTTTGTGTGTTTTGTTAGTGCGGTACATTTACATTCTGCTGGGTAATTGTGCCCTCTGTTTTTGGAAATGAAAACAGGAAAACCATGAAGATAAAATTGATGAAATACTGGCAACATTTACATTTTTATTTTATCCAAGGACTCAAGTTGAAAAAACAATTTTTAATGTGTGAATTCATGTTCTGCTGGATATATACTGTAGATACTTAATATTTTACTAGAAAAGTATTAGGATACCTTGAATAACAATTGGTCAACATTTGTAAAGTAATTCATTGTAATAACACACGTTTTTCCCTTCTCTCCCAAACATGCTGCAGAGCTGCTTAAAATGGCAAATGATGAAGTTTTAGAATCTAGTTTCATCTGCTGTTCATCAAGATCCTTTTACTATATTCAAACAATCTGTGTACAAGGCTTTCCCTATCTGAGCCCCTCTGTGTCCTTCCCTTTTACAGAATAAGGGCTCGGACACGCTCATCAGAGTTTGACTGAGGAGACTGAAAGGGCTGGAGCAGTGACCCTGAACGGCTTCTCCCTGTCTGGACGGGGCTGTCAGATGATTGTGTTTTTGTGCAGCTCCAGACTCCCCGTCCAGAGAGGGAGAGGCCGTTCAGGGTCACTGCTCCAGCCCTTTCAGTCTCCTCAGTCAAACTCTGATGTAACTAGGAAAGTGTGTCCAAGTCCGAAGGCTAGGGTCACATTTGTGGTTTGGTTTGCAGGTCCTGATCCGGTTTTGAGCATTAAAAATGCTCAAAACCGCATCCGGATCCACAGCCATAGGCTGCAATAGAAAAACCGGATCGCACTTAATGCAATCCAGTTACCTCATCCAGTTTTGCAGCCTGCGGTAAAAATCATGCAGGCTGCATTTTTCGGAGCGGTTGCAAAACCGATCCGTTTTTTTAAAAAATGGACGCCTATGGGAACCGGATCCGGTACCGCAAGGTACATAAATGTCCCTGCGGTACCGGATCCGGATGCGGTTTTTAAAATTGCGAAAAATCCTCATTCCAAAACTAGATGAATTAATGCATTCAGATCCGAAATGAGGGTTGCATTTTAACTGCTGCAAATTAGTATGAAGGCACAACTAATACCGGATTCGGTAATGGATCCGGTTACTGGATTGTGCCTTCCAAGTCTGTACAAGGATTGTTTACATACAGAACAGAAAATCTTGCTGAGCAGCAGTTAAAAGCAGCTTCTAAAGAATGATAATTGAAAAAGCACTGCAGCATATGGTTTGGAAAAGGAAGGAGCAAAATAAGTTAGAGAAGTGCAGTATATTCTAAAAACTAAAAAATTTTCCAAACATCAATACATCTGATTTTTGCTCCCATTTCTCATGAGTTGAACTCAAAGATATATTTCTATGTACATGAAAGACCATTTTTCCCTCAAATAGTTTTCACAAGTGTGTCTAAAAGTGTTAGGCTATGGTCACATCGCGTTTAGCATTGTGTTTGAACGTTATGCGTTTTCAATGAAACGCAAGCCCGCAACTTTCCCTGTACACTCAGGATAAACGCATGCATTCAATCGCAATCACATTTTGCAATGCATTTGACTGCGTTTTACAATAGAAGTCTAAGGCTGCGTTAAGCTTCATTGCGTTAATACGGTGCAAAACCTCAACGCTAAACGCTGTAGTTATACTCAGAATACGTTGCACACACATATTCTCAATGTATTCATTTGCTGATTCTGGAGGTAATTGGTCGCTCAGGATTTTATTTAGAGGTATCAGACTACAGAGAGCTGAGTATAAATACACACATTTTCAGATTTATATTTTCAAAATATTTAAAAGACCTTGATAATTTCCTTTATGCTTCACAAATACTTCCCACTTAGTGTTATCAGATCACATAGAATGTCAACAAAATAATTTAGTTTGTGGGTGCAACATGAAAAAATGTGGAAAAACCCTAGGGGTATGAATACTTTATCAAGGCACTGAAAGGTGCTGATTGGATCAAAGGGTAGTCCATGTAAAGAGCGGACTTGGTATACATATGTTCTTGTTGAACAGTCGTATTGCTATGCCATGTTATTACCTGAATCTGTGTGAATGATGGGGTGGCATGGTTTTACATCATCTGGATTCTGATGGAGAATACTGAAGAGATTCAGTGACAAATGCAATACTTAACAATACATGGTTTCAGCAATGAATCTTCATAAAAACTCCAATCTATCCCTGCATAGAAATGTATTTCTACTGTATTTGGTGTCTATATCTGACAGATCCTGGATACGGTCATGAGCCCTAAGGGCAACATACTGAACAGCACAATGGAAATGTCATGATAGAACCTTTTCCTGTTATTCCTCAGGCAGACATATAGAAGAAATGTGTTTCTTTACAGCATCCATAGTAAATATGGCTGTGAGTCTTTGAACTCTTTCCAGATTATTGATCTAGCCCTTGCTGGTGATTTAAAGGTAACTGTAGGATGCAATTTATTTCCAGAATTTTACATTCGATATCAAAGGAGCAGCAATGAAATTACTCCGGCGCGATACTAGCACTGCCATAGATTCATACAGAGTGGAAAAAAGGTATTGAAACAGTTTATAAATCTAAACTACAGGCTCGGCTGTATCCATACTTTAACAAAGAGATTCATGTTTCCAGAAGCATTCGATGCAGTGCTGAAGTGAAATAGGATTGTTAAGTCACAATGCCTCTCTTATAAAATGAATTCATTCCTCACAAACCAAAAAGCAATGTAACCCAATTTATAATAGTAGATGTCCTTGTCAGCTCATTTATATTCCTACTCACAAAGTTGGAAGCATTGATAATGCAACAGAAAATGCATGCCGACTATACAGCTGATGGAGAGCACAGTGAACGGGCAGAGGTCCGATCTACCAACCCATGATAATTATGTTATGATTAGATTGCACATGTTTCTGTCTGCGAATTAGCATCAAATATGATTCAGACTAGGAGCAAAACAAAAAAACTTCTACCATGAGGTGTCCTGAAAATGAGTTTCAGCTATATGGGTTTATTTAAACTCACAATAAAAGTGTTGAGTTTAAAGGGAACCTGTCACCAACATTTGCTTCACAAATTTGGACATTTAGTCAGGGACTGTTAGTCCAGGACTAAACCTAATGGCCTCTGCTCTGCTTCTCCAACTTCTGCATTTGAGATCTCTGTCCAGTACTCTCAATGTCCAAACCGGCCACTGCAGAGACAAGGGACGTCTTCAAACCAAGGCTTCCCTGCCTTCCCTGCCTTTCTCTGCCCTTGGAGAGACACAGAACCCTTGTCTTTGACGTTAGTTCATCACACATCAATGAAAAGGTATCTGTGAACGAGCTTTGAATAAAGTATAGTACTTCAACAACCCAATTTGGCATCCAAATGACAGATTGTACCACCTACAATCTATGTCTAAACTTTCCAGGGTAAAAAACTGTTCATGTGATACATAGCACTTACTGAAAGAAAGAGGAACCAACGGGGCATTGTACTGCAGAAAAAAGTGGACTTACAGTGTTGGCCAAAAGTATTGACACCCCTGCTATTCTGTCAGATAATACTCAGTTTCTTCCTGAAAATGATTGCAATCACAAATTCTTTGGTATTATTATCTTCATTTAATTTGTCTTCAATGAAAAAACACAAAAAGAATTGTCCTAAAGCCAAATTGGATATAATTCCACACCAAACAATAAAAAGGGGTGGACAAAAATATTGGCACCCTTAGAAAAATCATGTGTATGTCACTTCTCTCCTAACAGGTGTTGGCAATAACTAAATCACACTTGCAGACAGTTGACATGGATTAAAGTTGACTCAACCTCTGTCCTGTGTCCTTGTGTGTACCACATTGAGCATGGAGAAGAGATAGAAGACCAAAGAACTGTCTGAGGACTTGAGAAACCAAATTGTGAGGAAGCATGAGTAATCTCAAGGTACAAGTCCATCTCCAAAGACCTGAATGTTCCTGTGTCTACCGTGCTAGTGTCATCAAGAAGTTTAAAACCCATGGTGGCTAACCTCCCTAATGTGGACGAAAAGAAAATTGACAGAGATTTCAACGCAAGATTGTGCGGATGGTGGATAAAGAACCTCGACTAACATCCAAACAAGTTCAAGCTGCCCTGCAGTCCGATGGTAAAACAGTGGTCAACCCGTACTATCCGTCGGCGTCTGAATGAAAAGGGACTGTATGGTAGGAGACCCAGGAAGACCCCACTTCTTACCCCGAGACATAAAAAAGCCAGGCTGGAGTTTGCCAAAACTTACCTGAGAAAGCCTAAAACGTTTTGGAAGAATGTTATCTCTTTTTGGGCAAAGGCATCAACATAGGGTTTACAGGAGAAAAAAAGAGGCATTCAAAGAAAAGAACACGGTCCCTACAGTCAAACATGGCGGAGGTTCCCTGATGTTTTGGGGTTGCTTTGTTGCCTCTGGCACTGGACTGCTTGACCGTGTGCATGATATTATGAAGTCTGAAGACTACCAACAAATTTTGCAGCATAATGTAGGGCCCAGTGTGAGAAAGCTGGGTCTCCCTCAGAGGTCATGGGTCTTCCAGCAGGACAATGACCCAAAACACACTTTAAAAAGCACTAGAAAATGGTTTAAGAGAAAGCACTGGAGACTTCTAAGATGGCCACAATGAGTCCAGACCTGAATCCCATAAAACACCTGTGGAGAGATCTAAAAATGGCAGTTTGGAGAAGGCACCCTAGAAGAAGAATAGTCTAAAATTCCAGCAGAGCATTGTAAGAAACTCATTGATGGTTACCGGAAGCGGTTGATCACAGTTATTTTGGCTAAAGGTTGTGCAACCAAGTATTAGGCTGAGGGTGCCAATACTTTTGTCCGGCCCATTTTTGGAATTTTGTGTGAAATGATCAATGTTTTGCTTTTTGCTTCATTCTCTTTTGTGTTTTTTCATTGAAGACAAATTAAATGAAGATAATAATACCAAAGAATTTGTGATTGCAATCATTTTCAGGAAGAAACTGAGTATTATCTGACAGAATTGCAGGGGTGTCAATACATTTGGCCAACACTGTATGTGATATGAACTATACTCCTTTCCATTGATTTACAGCCCACACCCAATATACACAACAAATGCTGTGCTCTCTGGCCTAAGTTTTGTCCTGCAGATCACAAAGACAAAATGGGATTATTTTGATCATTATATTTGAAACTTCACGATATTATACACATTATATACATATACAGTGGTAATATAAGTATTAAATACGTCATTAATTTTGTAGTAAGTATATTTCTAAGCGTGTTATTGACATGAATTTCTCTCCCCAGGTGTTGGTAACAACTCAATGCTCAGGGTTGATTTTGGCCATCCTACCACACTACCACTCTTCAAATCCTAAAGTTTCCATGAGTTCCTATTAATTCTGCTCCTTGGTTCCTTACAAGAATTTTCTATTGGATTCAGGTCAAGTAATTGGATGGGCCAATTGTCAGTTTCCTTGGGTGAATGTTTAGGATCTTCATCATCCTGTAGATGGCAGCAGATTTTTATTAAGAATTTCTTGGTACATTTGTCCATTCATCTGTCCTTCAATCACATGACGTTTGCAGTGCCGTATGCTGAAAAATATCCCACACTAAGATGTTCCCACCTCCAAACCTCACTGTTTGCATGGTATTTTTGATGTTATATGCATTGACTTTTAGCCTCCTAACTGGTATGTATTATGGCATCCAAAAAGTACAACTTTGGTCTTATCTTACCAATTATATTCTCCTAGTATTTCCCAGGCTTGTCTAAGTGTTGTGGAGCAAACTTTAAACATACATAAACATACTTTTTGTTTAGCAATGGAGTCTTGCTGGTGAGTTTATGGTGAAATGATGTTCATTTCTACTTTCAAATTACAGCCTCCAACACTGCTCACTGGAACCTTCAGTATTTTAGAAATTCTTCTATAACCAATGCTGTCAGTATGTCCTTCAACAATAAGGTTACAGAAGTCTTGACACCGCTCACTGGTTTTACCCATCATGAGATGTTTCCTGTGTGGCACCCTGGTAATGAGAATCCCTTTTATAGGACATTATCAACATTAACACAAGATATATGTGAAAAAGCATATTGGCTAATGAATGCATGGCTGGCTATGTGCAAAGCTGCTCAATGTGAATAGGGTATACAGGCACAGAAGAAAACTGCTTCATGATAAAAAGGAAAAAGATTGAGAACTTATGATTATGCAATGGCCATAGCATTTCAGCCCGGTAACCAGCGTCAAGGTCTCTCATACTACCGGGACCTATCTTTGTGCTTCTTCCTGCGGTATGAATTGCTTGAATGGGTGTCTGTGCCACTAACTGCAATTAAATACCTGCGTGTATGGGTGTATCAGGACCTAGGCTACAGCAGGATGTAGAGTCTCAACATGGCTACAGGGTGGGGGAGGGTGCACGGTCAGAAAACGTATCATATTGATGCTAAAGATGACCGGAGACACCCCCATATGTGAAAGGTGCTAGCCGGAAGAAACATCAACGAGAAAGGATATCGGCTGCAACAATAATACTAGAAATATGTGAAAAAGCATCAACATTATTCAGCCCCCTTGAGTTAATAATTTGTAGCGCCATCTTTTGCTGCGATTACAGCTGCAAGTCGCTTGGGGTATATGTCTATCAGTTTTGCACATCAAGAGACAGAAATTCTTGCCCATTCTTCCTTGCAAAACAGCTGGAGCTCATAAGGTTGGATGGAGAGGTTTGTGAACAGCAGTTTTCAGCTCTTTCCACAGATTCTCGATTGGATTCAGGTCTGGACTTTGAAAAAAAAGAAATTTGAAAAAGCTGTGTCATAAAATCACAGGACCACAATTTCTGCTGCATTTGTCTATTTGTTATCTCCTGCCGCTCTAACATGATGATTAACAAAGGGCCAGATGAGGACTCCACGTCCTCCGGGTCCCATATTAGGCGAGGGCCAGTGCCTGACCCCCAGTGAAGGGCCAGATGAGGCCCCCAAGTCCTCCAGGTCCTGTGTTAGGTGAGGGTTTCCCTTCGGCTAACACGGGACCCAGAGGACTTGGGGCCTCATCTGGACCCCTTCTAGGGGCCAGGCACCGCCCCTTCCTAACGACGGGACTTCCGTGGTAGGACCTTTAAGGGATCCACTTGTGCCCCCCCCCCAGTCATCCAGGTCTTGTGTTAGATGAGCGGCAGTACCTGTCCCCCAACAATGAGCTAGATGAGGCCCCCAAGTCCTCCGGTTCCTGTCTTTGGTGAGGGGTGGTGCCCGGCCTCAGTGAGGGAACAGATGAGGCTCCCCCAAGTCTTTCGGGTCCCGTGTTAGGTGAGGGGCAGTGTCCGGCCCCCAGCGAGTGGACAGATGAGGCCTCCCAAGTCCTCCAGGTCCTTTGTTAGGCAAGGGGTGGTGCCCGGACCCCAGCAAGAGGACAGATGAGGTCCCCCAAGTCCTCTGGGTCCCACCATTGTTTACTACTCTGCCTGACCAATTATGTTTTTTGGGGAGGGGGATAAAATTACCCTTAGTGGCAATGATTTGAAATCCTTCATAAACTATGATATATTCTTTATGGTAGGAATGGAAATTATGTTGAAGCCAGAGCTTTGTTCCAGCTGAAGGAGAATAACATATTTCCATTTTCTTGAAGAATGCAACACTTTTCCTTTCTGACTTCAAAAACTGCAAAATATTTCAAATTGCCAATCCCTCTTGTGATAATGTGACTCTTCTGAGATCAGAAGAGAATGACAATAGATGTGCTGGAAAACCGAAAACTGCGCCGAACTAAATAAAGCATCTCCCAAATGGTAATGCTGTGTAGTGAACGGCTCCTACGAGCACTGAACTGATGAAGGTAGAATAAAGAGTGAAAAAGTCATTACCAAACTTTTCGCCTTACTCAGGAAAAAGAAGCCAGCCAAGCTGATTGTGATGTATGATCTACTAATATAGTTTAATGAAGAACTGTTTTTCTCTCCCCTACTTTCACACCTCAGGCAAGATTTTTTTCCTACCAACTGATATTGCAGTAAGTTATATAGAAATAAATTTAAATAAAATGTCAAATGCGTTTTATGTAAATAGATTTCTAATAAAATGATGATGCCAGAGTGTATTAAATAATGCATTGGCTTGTAAATGGCTCCTAAGCATTATTTCAAACTACGACAATATTTCTTTAATAGCTCTTAAAATTTTCCAAGAAACAAAAAAGTATACATTTGAATTGATTGATCATTCGCTATCATTTATATATTGTCGCTTTATCAGCAACATTAGATAATAAAACTTTACAATGTAAATAATAGCAATACTGATATAATCTTATATCCAAATAGGATAAATTACTTTTATAATATCAACCTGAGTCTCAGTCCAGCACTGGAATACAGCCCCTAGGCGGTGAGTGCTTCAGCATGTTAGGATTGTATGAAGACATATTTTCTCCCATTTATGGCATTTACATGAGGACTCATGATGGGTTGACATTTTTGACAACACTAAAAAAATAAACATAAACTGAGATCCTGTCTAAATTTTAGCAAAGACTATATGCCCCAGCCCTAGATTCAATCAATATGTCTTCACAGTGGGGGAATAGGAATGGCCATTTTAACGTATTGGTTGTCCTATATTTGTAAAAGGAGGAAGGTAAAGACTTCCATGCAGGAAGCAGCATTTTTGTGCTTGGCCCTCATATGAACAAATATGGCTGACAGGAAGTAGGTTTTCTTGTCAAATCTGAATGCAGAAGAATGGAGTGTTGTCTGAACTTATATGATGGTTGTAATAAGTATAATGGGAAGCTCAGGAATCTTTTGGCATGAGACAATGAGCAACTGAGCAAGTTTTACGTTTGAAATGTCTTGTATTGACACATGTGGTAAAAGCAAACAATGGCGCAGCAAGAAAAAAAAGACATAAACACACAATAATATTGTTAGGAGAAGCCTTAACAGAAAAGTCTCTGCAAATCACTCAGGTAGATGTCAAGTAGCAGGACAGTATTTGAGCTCTGAAACACAGGAGATGTTGTTAGCAGTAAAATCTATAGGCAAGGTTCACACTGAGGAATGCTGTAACAGTTATTGGACACAGTTAACACCCAGAAGTCTTGGGTATGGAAGTCTCTGAAATAAGAGTCCAGTGCAGTGCAGTTTGAACCTAAAGTCCAGCAAAGTCCTTGATGCTGCGACTGCATAAATAATAAGTAGTTGTGATTTGCGAGCACCATTTAATTCAGGGAGGACACACTGCCTTTTAAATTGTGTTGTTTCCCTCTATCCTTTGAATATCTTTGTCCTTTCCTTCCATATGTGCATCTTCCTCATGTACCGGTTTGTCCAGATGATTGTCATTTGCTCTTCTGACTTTGTTAGTAATCTTTTTTATTTTGTCTCAGGCTATTGTCAGCATGCTGACAACTGAAAAGGGTCTGATAGCCCACTGCAGTGCTGGTGGAAAGTAGGGTTAAAGTGTTGCCAATGCACTGGTACTCTGGAGTGCCACAGCATGAACAGATTGTCCCAAACTGACAGTAGTTAAAGGGTAAAGACTACAGACCAAAACGTGCTGGAATGCAGTAGTGAGCAGAATAATGTAACAAAGTGGGTAGAATAAAGACTGCAAAATGGCTGCCAAAACATGTGGTTGAGCAAGTATGTGATAATGTGAGCTATTTTGATACCTCCTTAAACATCAATACTGCTATATTTGTTGCCATCAGGTATTTACTTGTAGATGCTAAAGCAGAACAAGTTGACCTTAGAGAGCTGGTGATCTACCGTTGGGCCTTGAAAAGTACTTATTATTTTATTTATTTTACTCACTTGCATAGCACTATCATATTCCATATCAGCAGGTCCTTGGTGTGTGGGAGGAGACTGGAGCACCCAGGGGAAACCCACGCAAACACGGAGAGAACATACAAACTCCTTGCAGATGTTGTCTTTGATGGGATTTGACCCCAGGACCCCAGTGCTGCAAAGTAACAGTGCTAAACTATGAGCGACCCTACTTGATACCAAGTTGTGACAAGAGAGGTTAAGTGAACCTATTAAATTAGAAATGCTATGCAATCTGGGGGCAGCATATTTCACAGCAGATGTCTAATATATCATTTTATGGGAAAATATATTGCTTAATTTATATTTTATTCAATGAAATTCTGCTTACTCTGGGCTATCTTATCTGTCCATATCAGTAAAAGTGTTCATACCAAGATTGCTGTTAATCACTGATTAGCACCGCCCACTTGACTGATAAACCCGGAATTGACAGGGATTTTAATGAATAAAATACATGTTAAGCTGAATATTTTCCAAAAAACCTATCTACCTATTCTTCTTCTGCTCGATTACATGAAGCTGTCAGGTTAGACCATATGTTCAAAGTTACAGTTTCTCTCTAGTTACAGTAAATACAGAATTTTTATTTTGCGTGCCAGCAGAAAAGTATTGAAATACATTCAATAACTTGCCAAGTATGTTTTCCATTTTAATTTAGTTTTTTAAGAAATTATTATCTTAAGAAAGAAAAAAAGGCTTCATGACTTAAGAAATGTTCCTATAATGTACCTGCTTATTGCACCTTTTATGTTGTTTCAGACAAAATGAGTTTATTACAATGGCTTTATGAACTTTTTTAGAAAACAAAATATATACTTGGCGTACAACTGTCACATCCCCAGAGTCTGCTCCTGCAACTTCTGCATCTGCCACCAGGCAGGCTGTCTTCACTGCAGAGCAGGGGCTGGTGCTGTAGTAGTCTAACTTGTGGATGTGTTATATGGCTGCCCAGCTGTAGTCATTAACTCCTGACTTCAGCCAATTAGTAAATACTTCAGCCTGTTTGAATCCTCTGAGTGCTCCTGCTGGTGGCCAGATATACTCCCTGGCTCTTGGTAATCTTGCTTTGAATGATTCATTGACCTCATCTGATTTTGTACTATTCTCCAGCCAAGCAATTTTATAGTTTTCTGACCTCTCAGCTTTGACCCTGCTTGGCTAATTTTCTATTCATGGACTGCAACCCATGTATTGGCAGCAACCCCTGGACCGTAAAGCCAGATCCCTGTATAGGGGTTAAGTGAGGTTTGCATTTAGTCTGTCCGGGATTCCCCTTTTTAGGCTAGGGTCACACTTGGCTGCTTCTTTTAAGGTTGTTTTTGACAGCCTGCATTTTTGGGCTTCATTTTTTCTGTTAGGTCTGGTGCAGCCTTAAAAAACTCAAGTAAAAACGCATGCAAAAACGCATGGTACTATTTAGTGCCATGCGTTTTTGCATGCGATTCCCATAGGACCCCATGTTACAAAAATGCATGCGATTTTGAGTACGCACCAAAAAATGCAGCATGATGCATTTTTTGGTGCTGAGCCAAAAAACGCATCTAACAAACGCATGGCACTTTGGCTATGCGTTTTTTGCATTGGGGCCTATGGATGCGTTCTTCCATGCGTTTTTCACAAAAGACAAGTGTGAAAAACGCATACACGACGCCAGTATGACCCTAGCCTTACCTGTAACTCAGATGGATGTTTCAACAATTAAAAGAATGAATAGAGAGAGAAAATATAGCACAGAAAAAAGTCTATAGGGAGGCAACTGTCCATTCCACATCCAGGATAATGACTTTTAATTTATTTTTTTTACTAAAACAACTCCCCCCATTGACCATCCTGCTTGCCAAAAATGTTTTGATGCCAGTCAGTTAAATAGGTGTAAGCAGCTTGTTGTGCAGATACTGAAAGAACTGTTTTGGGTTCTGTGAGTAATTTTCTTTTCAAGAAAACTGACTTTAGCTATATACTGTATATTATAGGATACATGAAATACCATATATCATGTCCTCGGAGAGAGAGAAGACCATTAAATAGCACTTGACAAGCTGATGGTGACAGTCTACTTGAAATAATAGGACAGAATTCAGATTTAAAAATGCTATTTTTTCTTTTATTTTCTACAAACTATCAGGTCACAGACTCCAATGGCAAAGCTGACACCCCACTGTGCAAAAATGACTGTTTAAGTATCAGTTAGATATTATGATAATGACAACAGCTCAATGGCTATGCAAACACATTTAAGTTTATACATCATCACTTTTTTTGTAACTAATTTAATGTCACACAAAATTTGAAGGAAAGCCTTGAATTTTATGTGATCGGAATATTTGCCGTCCAAAGGAACATAAAACAGATGGTCCAATTATATAAATGAGCTTAACAATATTCATGAATAAGCCTGTCAGTTTATGGGAATGCCTCCGTTACAGCAAACGGTAACCTATACTGTGCTTAGAATAGCCTTTGCTCGTGTGTGGCATCTGTAATAAGGTGAGTGCGTCTGTCAAGCAGTTTCCGATTGGACAAGAGCTAGTGACGGACAAAGAGCATATGTCCGCAGAGTTTTGCTACCTCACCTGACAGCAACATATTGTAGGCAAAGAAAACCCAAATCTAACTATAGATTACTGGCTTCAGCCGTTCTGACACAATCAAAGAATTTAGTTTTACCAACACAGCATAGCCTGTAGAGCCCACCAGGCTCTCAATAGAGACCGTACATTGACTGTGAGGTGTTAATCACAGGAGGGGGCATATTGAACTGGCAAGAGCACGAAAAAGTAGTCCTGGAATCAATTGAGGGAGGAAACAGTCAATATGTCTGAGTTTGCTGAGCGGGCCCGGAAGCAAGGTGACTGTGGCACTGAAACTGGTTAAGTAATAGTGTAGGAAGATAATTTCTGTGTGGGGCTCCACTGATAAAACAGATTCAGCTGTATTTGGCAGAAATAGGCCCCTTTGTATGTTTTTTCTAGGCCCTTGATTTTGCCTCCCATTGATTTGAATGGGGTACAGTGAACTGTTCACCTATCAATTCGTTGAACACATGCTAATTTGGCAAACAAAGCGAAACCCTAACTTCAAAAGATTCGATCATCTTTACTGGCAGGTGAAAAATTGATGAAGACTGACTGGAACTTTGGTTATAGAAGAGGAAGATGGTGGCAGATGTGTAGAAGACTTGGGTACGGGAGCTTAGATTGGAAGTGAAAAATAGGAACGTTTTTATGTTCAGCCTACCGTGCTTCAGTACTTTCTATAAGTCTTCTGTGATGTGATGCCCGGAGACATCCAGAGAGGGGAGCTGGAACCAATGTATTGTTCAATAATCCAAACATATTCAAAAGTCTCCAGCACCAAATATATTGGAAAAATAAAATCAGATTTTATTTATATGAAAGTTTAAAATCCATGGCTTTAGGACATACCGTATATACTCGTGTATAAGCCGACCCGTGTATAAGCCGACCCCCCTACTTTTGCCCCCCAAAACTGGGAAAACGTATTGACTCGCGTATAAGCCGAGGGTGGACCCCAGCACAGGTATACAACCCCCAGCAGTGAGGTATACAGCCACCTGGAGTATGGTATTCAGCCACCAGGACAGGTATACAGCCACCAGCAGTAAGGTATACAGGTCCCCCAGTGGTATACAGCCCCCAGCAGTGAAGTATACAGGCCCCCCCCAGTGGTATACAGGCCCCAGCACTATGGTATACAGCAGGTATACAGGCGGCCCCCAGAGGTATACAGGCGGCCCCCAGAGGTATACAGGCCCCCCACACTGTGCAGCCCCCAGATGTATACAGGCCCCCAGTGGGGTATATAGCAGGCCCCCAGTGGGGTATATAGCAGGCCCCCAGTGCAGAGCCCCCCCACACTGTGCAGCCCCCAGATATATACAGGCCCCCAGTGGGGTATATAACAGGCCCCCAGTGCAGAGCCCCCCCACACTGTGCAGCCCCCAGATATATACAGGCCCCCAGTGGGGTATATAGCAGGCCCCCAGTGGGGTATATAGCAGGCCCCCAGTACAGAGCCCCCCCACACTGTGCAGCCCCCAGATATATACAGGCCCCCAGTGGGGTATATAGCAGGCCCCCAGTGGGATATATAGCAGGCCCCCAGTGGGGTAAATAGCAGGCCCCCAGTGGGGTATATAGCAGGCCCCCAGTGGGGTATATAGCAGGCCCCCAGTGGGGTATATAGCAGGGGTATATAGCAGGCCCCCAGTGCAGAGCCCCCCCTCCCGCTGCATTATCTTACCATCCAGCCGCGTCTTCATCACCGCCGGTCCTCCCGTCCATCCTCGCGCGCTGAGTTTCCGGTCTCATGTGACCCGGCGGTCGCAGTCGGATGACGTCATCGCGCCGGGTCACGTGAGACCCGAACACAGCGCGAGAGGATGGACGGGAGGACCGGCGGTGATGAAGACGCGGCTGGATGGTAAGATAATGCAGCGGGAGGGGGGGGCTCTGCACTGGGGGCCTGCTATATACCCCACTGGGGGCCTGCTATATACCCCACTGGGGGCCTGCTATATACCCCAATGGGGGCATGCTATATACCCCACTGGGGGCTTGTATACATCTGGGGGTGCACAGTATTGCACGGCTCCCCCTGCCGCTGTGATGGGCGGGGGAGCCGTGCATATCTAATGAGCGGCCCCATGTGACGGGCCGCTCTGTCAGCAGCCTCCCCCCGCCTCCTTCAGCCTCCCCAGCACCCGGACACAGCCCCTACACACCACATACCGTATTGACTCGTGTATAAGCCGAGGGGGTGACTTTTAAGCCCAAATTGTGGGCTGAAAAACTCAGCTTATACACGAGTATATACGGTATATTAAAATCGGTAAGGCCATCTTACACATTTGCTATATGACTAAGGACACTCTGCCTAGTGTCTGAAATGTGTAAGTGGCCTTACTGATTTTAATGTTTATGGCTTATGGATTTTAAACTTTCGTAGAAATAAAATGTGATTTTATTTTTCCAATAATTTTGGTGCCGGAGACTTTTGAATATGTTTGGATTATTAGATTAGAAGTATCCCTCCAGGATATCAAAAACACTGGAGTGGTGCTTTAAGGGAATCATAGTCTAGATATGTGGCTTATGAGCCACATATGGCCTACCGCTCCTCACATGTGTCTAATGGCTGTTTGCTCAGATAAGTGTGATGCTCAACTGTGCTTGCATTCCCTAGAGGAATTATTTCTTGCACTCAATTATTTTTTTAATGAGGCACTGAGTGGGCATTATTACTTTATATGTGGCACACAGGTTATTACTACTGTTAAGGTGGTATTTGGGGGATTATTACTTTATAGAGGGTCACTTAGGCCATTTTTAATATTAAATAAGGCACTTGTGGAATTATTAGTTTTGAAAGGGGTTCTTAGGACATTACTACTTTATGAAGGAGCACTTGGGCTATTATCACTTTATAAGTGGGCACTCGTTGCATTATTATGGTACTTAGTGAATTACAAGCTTCAAAGAAGCACACAGGGAGTTTCTGGGATTCCTTTGCATACAATATGGCTTGTAACCTGAATGTGGCTCTCAAAGTAAGAAAAGTTGGAAAAGTTGGGGACCCCAGGATTGCTTGGTAGATCAGTATATAACTTTGTATTAAAGAATCAATGTAACTTGTATTTTATTAGTCTAAAATCCTGCCCTTTCTGAGCTTAGGAGTCCAGTGGGAAGTCTTAATGTGGCGCCCCTATGGCAAGGTGCCACAGGGAGGTACTGCACTCCAAACAGAAGGTGTAGTGCCTTCGTAGTCAGGGATATGGGGTTTCTCACAGAATCTGTCATAAGCGCCCATACAATAGGCCACCTTAGGACAGGGGACCATATATTCAATAGGTCACAGGGGGTGGAGCCTAGAGTAGAACAGGACACTTAGAGTGACAGTTAGTCAGTCAGAGAAAGGACGGTGCTGAGAAGGCAGCAAGGACAGACGTCAGGAGACTGCGTCCGTGACAGGAGGGCACCTCTTCGGAGAGGGGTGACCCAGACACAGGAGGGGACAATCCAGGACCGGTTGGAGCCGACTGGGGAGTCCAAGTCATCACTGGCATACCAGAGCCAAGGCAGTGAGTTGGTCTATCCCTGGCTGCAAACCGACAAGCTGTGGGACCAATATAAGGAAATCATAGCGCCAAGGACTGAATCCCTACCTCTGTCCCAAATTGGGTCCAGGACACTTTAGAGAAAGGACTGAATTCCGGTGGCGGCAGGATTATCTTGCTGTTGCTCCAGTCCGTACCGGTAAGGAACCGACTGTACCTAACAGCAACAGACCCGTGGACCGGCGAAAGGGCTCTTTAGTGAGGTTAATGAGAGTTAAAGAGGAACCCAGACCCAGAAAGCTATTGCAAAGATACAACCGACAGACTCTGCAGAGACTCCTCAAAATCTGTGGCTACAACCCCGTAAAACCGGACTACACCGTGTACCTGTTTTTATCTGGTGACAGTAAAGAACTTCTTGAGCTGATCTGGTGTCTGTTCTCATTTTCTCCGCTACCCGGAGGGCTCCCACAGCATCGAATCAGTGAGGACTACTGCTCCCCTCATCTACCCCACTGCCCTGAGATAAAGCTCCACCTGTGGGGAGCTGTACTACTCTGAGCTGCACCTCCATCACCGGTACAGCCTGAAGGTCAGGGGAACAATGTGGATCTACTGAAGTTTTACCTTCATCTGAAATGGGAATCTACTTCAATTGGTTAATAAATGGATGACTGACCTCACCCCTTTCCAGAATGAAGGTTACTAACACTCTGAGTAGGGTAAAGGGCTATAGATGTACCTTGTGGATTGGTGGAAGGGCTCCTTATATTGCACACTAGCTTGCTATCGGCTGTACTCATCTGGAAGCAGTGATATGAACTGTGACAGGAATATCTCTACCAGCTATCAGGATAAGAGATTTTTAGATAACCAATGGTTATATGATCATATATCACTTCCCTGTGTATCCTGTTGTTTTGCCTCCTGATGAACCTATATTACGGAAATTACTGTTAAGGGAGAAACGCGTCAAGGCTGAGGATAAAAGAATTGGACACGGCATCACCACTTGATCTGGGCAATAAGATAATTCAGACTGACTGGCGGGTACACGAGTGTACCAATGATGTTTATTTGACAAGAACTGGTAGACTTTGATATCTATTATTGTGCATAATCTTTTGGTTAATGCTTATACATGTATATAGTAATTTTAACAATCAATAGAATGCAGTGGCAATTAACATCATCCCCCAACTAGAGGATTAGACTCAAATATGTGTCCCATAGTTTAATACAATTATTTAATGTATTTTAGGCAGTAAAGGGCAAGCCTCCGGTGAGCAGGGACACCAGTACAAATCAGGGTGCAAAAAAACTCCGCTGGTAGGCAGGGAAAGAATCTATGTGGAAACTTTGCTGGTAGGATGACAGCCAGAAATGCATTCGATATGATTTTTTAATCACTATGTCACTATTGTCACTTTGGATTTGAGGTATTTTGTATTATTGTCTAAATAAAGTTTGTTATTTTATCTATATATTTGGGGTTATTATTCCTTGACTTACCTGCACCTCCATCACCTCAGGGCCGCCACAGCGCTGGTATCCACGTTACCAGGTACCGCAAGGTGGCGTCACTTCCATTTCCCCATCACATCATCATCATTCCCCCACCATCCCCGCCATTGAGGGTCCAGGGCACGGAACCGGGAACCAACCAGCCGTGTTCCCCTTCCCCCCACACGAGGTAACAACCTGTCTTGGTATCCGAGTACCCCCTACCCTGTCGACCGACTCATTAATAATGAATAGGAGTTGAGTGGGAAGTCTTAATAATGAATAGGAGTTCGAGTGGGAAGTCTTGATACTGAATAGAGTCCAGTGGGAAGTCGTAATACTGAATAAGAGTCCAGTGAGAAGTCTTCATAATGAATAGGAGTCCAGTAGGAAGTCTTGATAATGAATAGGAGTCCAGTGGGAAGTCTTAATAATGAATAGGAGTCCAGTGTGAAGTCTTAATACTGAATAGGAGTCCAGTTGTAAAGTTTTAAATACTGAATGAGTCCATGGATTTAAAATAATAGGAGACCAGTGGAAGTCTAATACTGATTAGGAGTCCAGTGTAAAGTCTTAATAATGAATAGGAGACCAGTGGGAAGTCTAAATTATACTGATTAGGACTACCCACTGGACTCAAACACAGAAAGAGCAGGAGTTTAGATATATAAAACTTATACTGAATCTTTTCCCACTGAGCTATGGGCCCGAATCATAATTTCAGGGTTTTTTAAGTTACTTTTTTTGTTTGATGTCTTATAGTATTTGTTCACATTGATTGTGCCAAATTAGTGCATGTGGCTCATGAGTTTTTTAGCAAACAAAAAAAAATTGTCTTTTTTGTCTATAAAACACCATCCCAGCATTTTTTCCACCGCTTTAGCGGCACTTAAATGTAAGCCTCTTTTCCCCTGTCTGATACTCACCTACAGGCAACTTCACCTATTACCGACTGCCACTCTGGTCTGGTGGTGCCATCTTGTGCCTGTAACTTCTTACTTGCCGGAGGTCAGAATTTAGGTCAAAAGCGCTCATTGAATCTCTACAAAAACCAGAATGAGGCTCTAATGGAGATGTATTGACATATTACCTACGGCATGCTCCATGAAACACTGGAGCACGCTGGAAGGTCACTTTTTTGCCTAAGCCTGATGGAGCGACAATGATAGTGGGTGATGTCACCGGATGGTGAGTATAAGACAGGGGGCAGGGGACAAGCATTTAAAGCTGCTCTCCAGCGTTGCCATTAAAGAACCTGCTGGATTGGTGCATTTTGTGACTAATACAAAAGTTTCATATTGAGCAAAACTGTTGCAGCAAAATTTGCATGAAAATTTCAGATGCAAATAAAATCACTCAAGGCAGTACTACATTTGTGCTAAAATTGTGTGGCGTTTTAAAAAGTCGCAATTGAAGAATCAACCACAAACATCTGGAAACCCAAACCCTACCCGTGGTGCCATATAAACACATAGAACACAGAGTTGGAAAAGGCACAAAGTAAAAAAAGAAAAAAGCACAAATCAAAAAAAGTAAAAATAAACAGCAAAAACGAGACAAATAATAATAACTCTAATAATGAATTCAGCCCTATATGCTAATTTGCTCAGCTCATTTCACATTTTAACCTGATGTTTTTATGCCCAGACAGCAAGTTCAACAGGTTTGCTTTAAAAAAATTCTTTTGATTGTTGCTTTGGATAAAGCAAGTCATCATCAAGCACAGAAATACCATTAGTTTATGTCAATAACTGGTAATTTTCTTTTTTATCAGTATCCAAAATGAAATCAATAAATGTGAAACCACAAAGTATAGTCTGACCTGATACAGTCAGAAGACATATCCCAAACACTGCAGACCATTTATAGCAAAAACAACATATATCACATGCAGATTGTCCTGCAGAATCATTTAGAATTTTACCAAGTGAAATCTGATGTGAAAATTCACAATAGAAAGCATGGAGCCGATAACACTTTTCAATGTGCAGAAGATGTGATGGCCACATATATCAGTATGCATCATGTTGTCCTACAATCAGCACATGTACTGTATATTTATATGTTTGCACTTTATTAGTGATATACACACTACCGTTCTAAAGTTTGGGGTCACCCAGACAATTTTGTGTTTTTCCATGAAAAATCATACTTTTGTTTATCAAATGAGTTGCAAAATGAACAAAAAATATAGTCCAGACATTGACAAGGTTAGAAATAATGTATTTTTTTAAATAATAATTTTCTCCTTAAAACTTTGCTTTCATCAAAGAATGCTCCCTTTGCAGCAATTACAGCATTGCAGACCTTTGGAATTCTAGCTGTTAATTTGCTGAGAAATTTCACCCCATGCTTCCTGAAGCCCCCTAACATAAGTTGGATTGGCTTAGATGAGCACTTTTTGGATGCCATATGGTCAAGCTGCTCTTACAACAGCTCAATGGGGTTGAGATCTGGTGACTGCACTGGCCACTGGGTATGGCATGGCATTGCAAAATGGCCTTCCTTATTCAAAATCCTTTTACCTTGTACAAATCTCCCACTTTACCAGCACCAAAGCAACCCCAGACCATCACATTACCTCCACCATGCTTGACAGATGGCATCAGGCCTCTTCCAGCATCTTTTCAGTTGTTCTGCGTCTCACAAATGTTTTTCTGTGTGATCCAAACACCTCAAACTTTGATTTGTCTGTCCATAAAACTTTTTTCCAATCTTCGTCTGTCCAATGTCTGTGTTCTTTTGCCCATATTAATTTTTTCCTAGCTAGTCCAGATATGGCTTTTTTTTTCCACTCTGCAGGCCAGCATCCCGGAGTCGCCTCTTCACTGTAGAAATTGACACTGGCGTTTTGTGGGTACTATTTAATGAAGCTGCCAGTTGAGCAGCTGAGGCATCGATTTCTCAAACTGGAGACTCTAATGTACTTGTCTTGCTGCTCAGTTGTGCAGCGGGGCCTGCCACTTCTCTTACTACTCTGGTTAAGCTGTTGTGCTCTCCTTTGAAGGAAATAGTATACACCGTTGTAGGAAATCTTCAGTTTCTTGACAAATTTCTCAATGGAATAGCCTTCATTCCTAAGAACAAGACTAGACCGTCGAGTTTCACATGGAAGTTCTCTTTTTCTGGCCATTTTGAAGTTTCATAGAACAAACAAATGTAATGCTCCAGATTCTCAACTAGCTCAAAGGAAGGTCAGTTTTATAGCTTCTCTAATCAGCCAAACGTTTTCAGCTGTGCTAACATACTTGTACAAGGGTTTTCTAAACATCCATTAGCCTTCTTACACAGTTAGCAAACACAATGTACCATTAAAACACTGGAGTGGTGGTTGTTAGAAATGGGCCTCTATATACCTATGTAGATATTGCATTAAAAACCAGAGGTTTGCAGCTAGATTAGTTATTTACCACATTAACAATGTATAGAGTGTATTTCTGATTCATTTTATGTTAGCTTCATTGAAAAAAAATGTGCTTTTCTTTCAAAAATAAGAACATTTTTAATGACCCCAAACTTTTGAACAGTAGCGTTACATATATTTATGTGCTGTACCTGATCAGATAATATCTGTGATCTGGTATTGAGTATAGCCCTCTCTAGAATTATTAATTATGTTTAAATTGGCCGGAATTACCTTATAACTATTCCTGTTGTGCTGTGGCCCTGTTTTGGTACTTTTCTTTCACTTTCTTTCACCTTGCTTTGTTTTAAAAGAATTAATAAACTTGATATTTCAGCTACTATAATAGCTTGGATCTCAAATGGCTAACATTTTGTGAATAGGTTATTGTCCCCCATTATTTTTGCGTGGTGTTACTTATAGGAATATTTCTGTTAACACCTATTTGTTTTTCATGCTATCGGTATATCCTGTAAAAATCTATTAGCAGTAAAACAAAAAAATAATAATTAGTCATTAGTCCTTCAACTAATGGTATAGAATATAGAAACTCTCAGAAAAAGCATGGAGCAGCTGTCAGGTGTCAGCTACTTCATTCTCTTCCCTTCCCGGATCTGTCAGAAACCATGGGCTTGAATATTTTTTTCTAGCACTCAATTTAAGGAGCTGAACTGGTATGTCCCATAACACAATTATAAGGTCTAGAAAATTCTGGATGATAAAAGGTATCCTCTGTCCTCGATTAGGCGGATAACTAATGTAGCATAAGCTAGGAGGTCCTTAGCATTTAATATAGACCTGAATTCATCAATGGCCAATGATGAAGAATTTTTAAATGTTACAGCACGGCGGTAATATTTCATATAAATAGTATTTTAAAACTTTTTTTTCATGTGTCAATCAATCTGTTCCTAAGTAAAAAGAATAAACTTAGGATCCTGTCCGAATGTATGAATTTCCCCTTTTAAAGGTGAATCTAACCAAAGTCTATACTGGAATTACACTGGAGACATGAAGCCCTTAATATAGCAACCTTCTTCATTAGTCCACTTATCTCTGACAGAATGATCCAAGCATGCAATCCCAGGTAAGAGCGGCATAATTTGATGTCTGAAATGGTTATCTAAATATAGATTTCCTAAAAAATATATTATCAAATTAAGTGTAAATGTAATTCAGTCTTCATTTCAAAACTCCATTACTGATTAAGACATCTCATTAACTTATGATGCAAAATAAAGTAAATCTTTGCTCATTTCCAGCGGAATATTCAAGTGGTAAGTGATAAGGTCCATCACCAACGGCAAATTAACCGAACACTCTCTCTAGACAGCTGGTGTATAATTCATGAACGGTTCTACACCTGAGGATTGGACTCATGATGAGTAGACTTTAAATACTTTATCTTTTTACACTGCACACAATATTCTGACATACTACTGTCAAATTGTATACAGTATATATTTTTTATATACAATACAGGACAAGGGTCAAAGACAATGGCAACAAAAATATATAGGGAATAAATGGCATGTTTTAGATTTTTCTATAATCCAAACAAATTCCTTCTCTGACAATATTACTTCGAAAGTAACAAAATCTACATCAAATAATAAGGGCTGGATTTATCAAGACCAATCAGTCATGATTTGGAGTCAGAGACATCTGATCCTTTAAAAGGACTAACATCACCATACCTCATTTCACACCTTCACAACTGGTGTGAAAAAGCCTAAAGTCTTTTTTTTCCAGAAGAATCAAGGTCTATGGTCTTGGATGGATGATGGTCTTCCGATCGCTGATCGTGTCGAAATGGCCTGGACCATTTTTTGATCGTCGGATTCCCACTGGGCAGCATGAATCGGTGAGTTTGATGCTTTAACAACGATTTTTGTTGGTGACTCAAGAGCTCAGCCATGTAGGTCTGAGTCGTCAGACTAGCTGCTGTGTGACAGGGTCCCAATGACTGCCGAGGTCGTTATGGGTTGCCGTATCGTTGCTGCGTCGTTGAGTAGATTGACTGTTTGACAACATCTCACCAGTGACCACATAGCGACGCTCCAGGGATCCTTACCAGGTCGTATCGTTGTCGGGATCACTGGAACGTTGCCAAGTGTAACGGACTACTCTTGTACCATAGTGGGCTATACATTAATGAGTCATTTTGTATTGTGTGGATGGTCAATAATACTTTGATAGTCTGCACTGAATTGAGCTAACAAATAACCTAATGGTCAGGACAAGGAAATATTCCTTTGCTGGCTGTAATATGCTTGATAATACATGCCACTAAATAACATTTACACTTCAATAATGATACTTTACCATGAAAGAAAATAGTTGACAAAGATTTAATTGGTCTACACTAGGACTGTTGAGTGTTCACACAAAATTCTGAAATGCAGAGAGAAGAACTTGAATACCTTAAAGATCTTTTGAAAAAGATAAAGGAGACAAGCGAGGCGCAATAGTGCCCTATCAATATGACACTGATTCCACACTTAGATCAAAAAGAGGTGCACTCACCTTGTCTAGTTGTGTGCACCCACAACTAGTTTTTATTGCATGTAGTTTATAAGCTGCTGCAGGACCTCCACTGCCACGTAGCACGTGTAAAGATGACAGATCCAGGGATGGTGTAAAGACGGTCCGCGCTGCTTGAAATAATCAGTCACAAGTCTTTAGGTAAAAGACCCCCCTTCTTTATTTCCACCTATGCGTTTCAGTGCCACTCCGGGCACCCTTAGAACCTGATGACGGTGCCCGGAGTGGCACTGAAACGCGTAGGTGGAAATAAAGAAGGGGGGTCTTTTACCTAAAGACTTGTGACTGATTATTTCAAGCAGCGCGGACGTCTATACACCATCCCTGGATCTGATTATAGATCTTTTGTCTTCTTAAATGTCATAGATCCTAAGTCAACTTTGAAATTATCAGCATTAGGATGAGATTTATACAACTGAATCCTGTGGTAGAGCAGGGAAACATAATCCTCCCTTCTGTAGGCCACAGATGTCAGTATTCCAGCGCAGGCGGCACAATGACGTCGCCTAATTTGCTGCCAGTCCTGGCCCACTCTGTACGCACAGGTGCTTAAGCTGAATATAAACTTTTTTTTTTCTAGAGGCCAGCACATAGATGTCTTTTGGAAAGGGCACTCGGGAGGCATCATCACTTTTTAAAGGGAAACTGATTGAGTCATATGTATTTTTCTAAAGAAGACAAGCTCACTGAAATAAAATCACTTTGAAATAAACCAAATTCCCTGCCATCCAAGTTTTGATTGTATTTTATCATCTGTCTTTTAACCCATCTTTGTCTCACCTGATTAAAAGTAAACTAAGGTGCCATTAGTAGGTTATAATGGAAGCACTCAGGTATTATTTTTTTAAAGGGACACTAAGTGAGCATTACACTTGCTTGCCCGGGTGCTGGCAAGCCTTGCTATGCCACTATATCCTATAACTTACAGAATAAAGCATCATTCAGACTTCATTAATTTACTAAATAAAAAAATGGTTCAAGTGACACAAGGTTTATTTTTTATCTAATTTTCATCAGTGTTTTGTCAGTGTTTGTTTTCATCATCAAAGTCTCACCATTTATTTTCTTAATGAAAAAAATATATAGATGAAAATCACTAAACCCATTAATTGGATAAAAATATGTGCTGTCAGGGATTTTTAATAAACCCACAGATATTTATGGCGATATCGATCTGTGTCTGGAATCAAAGATGAACGTAATTTTTTTGCGGATACATGGTCACCCTCACTCCCCACCCCCAGGGGCAGACTGGCCCAGGTGGCAGGGGGGCAAGTGCCCCCAGGCTGGCTATAATGGCCTATTCCAGGGCCGCCCCAATACTGAATGGCCGGTCCGGCAATGCTTTGCTCACTTCACTGCAGCCGGCCAGGCAACGCACCGAGTGGTGAGTGTGCACAACTCCCCCCCGGCTCCTCACCTCGCCAGACTCCACTAGCACCCCCCCTCCCGCTCCTCACCTTGCCAGACTCCACTAGCACCCCAAACCCTTTACCCCCCCACGGCTCCTCGACCTAGGGCTGCCATCAACACTCCTGGGCCAGGAGCACCAGCCCGCCCCTGCCCACCCCTTAAAAAAGAGCTGCATGGATTACAATTAGTATGGAAATATCTATGTAAAATTGGATGTCTGAATGAGCCATAACTCAATAGTATGAGTGAATAAAGTTTGTATTGTCACTGTGCATTGGATGCAACCGATGGATCACAGCTAAAGATGTACAGTCAAATCTACTTTCCTTTTTTATTATTTCTGTAAATTTCTGTAAATGTAGATATGTCCCCCAACAACAGACTGACGGACAAGCCAGGAACTGAACTCCTTTTCTACATAATCTGCTGTAACAATTTATACATACTAACATTTGCTTCCTAGAATTTGCTACATAAATTCCCAACATGTAAAGAGCTCATCACTCATACACACACAATCGGCAATAATTAAATCAATTAGATCACATCTCCTACAACGGAGCTGTGGGGAATCTAGTTTTCAGGTATCTTAATGTAATACAGATGTAAAGTGGTTTCAAAGCATCACCATTTATTGCCTGCTACATATCCATTCCAGCATGAAAAAGCACTTGAGGGCAGCTGTGACACTTAGGAGAGCACTGAACGGAATAAGGAATACTCGAGCGATTCCCACACTTCAGATCCGTGAAGTGGTTTAAAAGTACCACGGCTTGAGACCATGGTATAAGTATCAAAGGATCGTGAATGTCAAAAGCCTGGCATTAATATATTCAGGGTTTATCAAGTGTAAAATACTTTTACACATGAATGACACAAATACAAAGCTGATTGATATGGCAATCATGTTTCACATTTTCAACTTTTGAAAAGCAATTTTAAACCGTCACCATTCATATCCATGGCGGAATTTGTCATTTCAATGAAAAGTTTTTGGTTGCTAAACAGAAATCTAAGTGCTGTGTATCAACGCTGCAAAACGCAAACTTCAAATTGCATCAAGTTAAAGAAAGTTTATGCCGTACTTTGGGATCTCTTCACATTTGGACATGCCCCTTAACACTTAACACACTAATAAAGTTCTATTATGATCGAATAGTGTCCTTTGGTCTATATTAGGCTGGGATATTTTTTAACAACTCTATTGAAAAATGTAATAGACTGTGCGATTCAATGGAAAAAACTCACAAAAATATAGTTTGACATACTTTTACATAAGTATGGTATAAGACATGCTATAAGACACCAACTGTAGTGCAGTGGGGCTTCAGAAAGGAGGTATATCTTATGTGCTGTTTCCAAAAAGATAGGTATATTAAAGTGCACCTGACACCGATTTTGGGGCTTTTAAACTCTGCCCACCACCTTTAACATGTAGAAAATGTGGTTTCTGTAACCCCTTTGTACTCCAAATGTCCCCCTGCATCCCTCAAAAAATAAGTTTTATTCTGCCCTGCCCATATGCTAATTTCATAGTTGGTGTCTGCAGATTGTGGTCAGCGCCACTCCACTGCATGCAAACACCACCTCTCCTGATTGCAAGTGGATGATGTCACTAAAATTCACCAAGTCTCACGCCCTACTGAACAGCCAGTGATTCCAATGCACAGGCGCGGGACTTCGGTCTCACATCAGCCGCACAGTTTCTGAAGTCTCCCACCTGCATAGTAGAATTACTGGCTGTTCAATAGGGCACAGTGAGGTGCGCCACTGTAGCAGGCGCGAGACTTGGGAATTGTAGCAATGTCATCCACTTGCACACAAGGGCTTTGCTTGCATGGAGTTGGGCAGTGCTAACCGCAATCAATAGACACTTATATGATTGAGCCACGAAATCAGCATATGGCATGGGACAGAATAAAACTTATTTTCTGAGGTATGCAGGGGGACATCTGGGAATATAAAGAGGTCACAGAAACCCCAATAACATCATGTTAACAGTGGTGGGCAGGGTTTAGAACCCCCAAAACTGGTGACAGGTGCACTTTAAAAAAACATAGCAGCTACCTTTGGCCACTTAATATTCAACAATTGAATCCTCAAACAGAAAATGTTCTTAGTCCAACAATCAACACTACAAGAAGCAGTACTTTATGCATTTTGGATCAAAAGCTGTGTTTGGGTTGACCTTGGTTAGCCGAATGGGCATATGTTTGCCGAATAGATTGGTGAGCAGTTTACAAACTTATGAACACCATTCAAAGCAACAGGAGGCAAAATCAAGGGCCTAGAAAAGAGCTTCAAAGGGGCCAAAAGCTGCCAAACACAACTCAAACTGTTCTACAGTGGAACCCTGCTGTTTTGGCACAGACATTATCTTCCTACACAATTACTTAGCAATGTTCAGCACTTCTGTCACCATGCTTTTGGGCCCACTCATGAACCTTAGACAACCTCATTACTTGCCTGAGGTTGACTCAGGTTACACAATGGGTATCATGCAGCAGGGAATCCCGCTGTGTGACCTGAAATAACCTCAGTGGCATCAGCACTCGTAACACTAGTTGTCTCGTGGGAGTCACGATATTGGTAGGGATGTAGAGGATATATCTCGCTGGTATCATGAGACAGTGTGTGGGAGGAGAAGTGACATCAGGGAGTGCACCGCAGTTCAAACTTGTGGGATAGCCCCTCTGTGACCCCTCGAGTCTGAACTGTAGTAATATTTGTGATGGCACCTCTAGTCACACTCTCACACATGCCTGTGTGCCTGCTCTCACAGCATATGCGGGATGCCTCCTGTGAATGTGACACCACCATATTGTTGTAAGGCCCCGTGTTTACAGTACGTTGTTTGATGCTTCTTTTGAAGCAGATTTTGAGAATCTGCTTCAAAATCTAAATGTTTAATCTGAAGCCAGCAAAGTTCAGAAGTGCTGCGCCAATGTGTTTTTATCCTTGCAGATTTGTTGTATATTTTGGGCAGAAAAAGAAATCTGAATCACATGCACAAATTAAAAAAAGCAACATGGGCACAGCACTTCTGGACTGTCATAGGCTTTGCTGTCCTTGGGATAGACATGCAGATTTTGATACAGATTCTCAAACTCTGCATCAAAAAAATCATCAAACAATGTACCATGGGCACAGGGCCTAAAGAGGGTAGAGGGAGAGCTGTAGTTTTGGTAAAAGTGCTTGAGGATCCCTATTGCCCCTTGGCTACATCCACATAGATTTCTAGAGCAGGGGTGGCAAACTACAGTCCCCAAGGTGTAAAAACAGTGCAAGTTTTCAGGATTTCCTTACCATTGAACAGGCGATCATTTCATCACCTGCAGAAGTGATGATTCCAGTTCCTTTTGCAATGCTAGAGAAATTCTGAAATTATCCATTGTTTGTGGTCCTTGAGGACTGATCTTGGCCTGTCCTGTTCTACAGGAGTGTGTGTGGTGTCTTGCATTTCCATACCTCAGACCGTCAAGCCAGAGGCCTGCAGCTTATTTACCGGTATCTGTAGGGCTGTACTAAAGCACCTCTTTTCAGAAACAGTCCAGCACAGTGAACTAAAAAAATTCTTACTGTAGCACAGGCTATAATAAGTCTCAAACTCACATATATCAATATACACAGTATATATAGGGAAAGTCCCATATGGATCAGCAGACTCGATTACAATGGTGCACAGTGCATTGAGGCAGAGTCTATTAAGGGCTTTGAAGTGTAGACCAAAGGCTGCAGTCTCGCTAATCCAGCAGGTTCCCTGCACAACAGGTGCTAAACTTGGGAAGGGGAAAAATAAAATTAACAAAAAAACAGGCCTCACTCTTCAAAGAACTCAAAAACAACTGAAAAAATCCTTCTTCACTCAAAATGCAATCTGAGTGATGGGTCAGCGACCCAATAATATGTGTTTTTTAGGAGAGTCCACTTTAATTGGAGTAAAAAACTCTCTCACAGCTTTCACAAAGCTGCCTGGAATGGAGGTTGCTGTTTCTTATGGTACTTTGCTGGCATACGGTCTTGGGGATCGCAGGGGCTACTCCTCCAGGTGCATTCTCCATCCCACCTGCCCCAGTACACCCCATCATGGCCACCATTGGATAAGAGGATGAAGGAATTAGGGGACAACCACCCCCCTAGGAGAGACAGTAATAACATGGGCAACACCGACAGGCCTTTCAGGATTGATGGCCCCTGTGGGTTTGAGTTCAGCTGACTGACTAACCAAGAGAGGCATGGCCTCCACAGGATGCAACATTTGCTCCAGGTTGGCCTCCTGCTGCCAGTTTAAAACTCGTCAGTCGTGGTAACCCAACTTATGCCAACTGTGAATCACCCCTTGCTGCCCATCACCTTCATGAAGTTGATCTCTTCCCCAACATAGATTGTGCAGAGTCTTTTGGGAAGATGGTCCTGCAACAGGGTGGACCAGCTGACGTAGCACTGATGACCAGTTCCTTCTTTGATTATGAAGCCAATTTTACTCTGCTGGATGAATGCCACCACCATGCCTTGGATACATTGGTCATCAAAGTGAGTGGCCTTAGGCCCAAGAACCACTCTGAGCTGCAAGATCTCTCTGGATGTGACATCTGTTGCTCCAAGCTGGCATGGGGAATGGTTCATCTCCTGACTATGACTCCTTAGGACCTCCTCTGGCATGCGTGCTGCATCCTGACCTTGCTGCCTATGAGGCCTAATGTGAGTAGCTTGGTGGAGCACCAGCTGACATATATGTCCTGTGTGGGCTGCTGCAGTTCTAATTCTGAAGCACCCTCTGCCCCTGGGGTGGGGAGGTAGATGACATCCTCCAGAGCTGGCATATCTTGCGGTGCATCCATCACTTGCTGCCTACTCAGTCAAATCATAGCAAAGTGTAGCACACCGTAGCTGAGTTGTACTGCACTGCCAAAAGGTGCTGGGCTCCGAGGTGATCCTTTTTGCTTTGTCTAAGGGCTTGTCTCTTCCAGTGTCAGGACACAATCACTTACAGGATGTTATTGTTTGCACAATCTTGTTGCCTAGCTCCTCATTAACCCTGTATGGGGTGGGCTGCAGAAGGAGCCTGACTTACTTTACAAATCCCACTCCCCATGTACAGGTAACACCTGAGCTTGCAGTTACGTGGAGTGATTATTAAAACCTGACATATTTGGAGGAAAAATAAGTAAAACAAATAAGTTTATTCAGATCACTTATTTATCTGAAATGTAGAATAAGACTATGCACAGACAAGTTCAATATTAATGATACATATAACACACTATTCTAAATGTATGGAAAAAAATGAAATATAGTGATTGCACATTTTCAAAAAGCAATACCCATAGTATGGTGTTCGAATAGTGTTATTAGACCTATAATCCCATGTATGTAAAGCATATAATGGCCATATGCTATTTTTATACAAATTGCTATCACATAAGTGTAGATAAGATGGCTTTGCGCGCTGCTGCCCCTCTTCAATAATAAAGGATTTCTCTATCGCAAAGAAGAAGACGAAGAAAATAAGAAAATTCACAAAAAAAAAAAAAAAAATTAAGCTCTAGTAAAGGATGTTTTAAGGACATTGTAAGGTTCCTTGACTTTATAGCTGCTGCCATATCTGGCACTGTTTCTGAAATTCACACCCTGTGGGTGTCAAAAACACCACAAAACCCAAGGAAGCTTTAAAAAATATTTTAAAGCTCAAAACAATTATACAGATTGAAAGAAAATGGCAGACCCGATGGCTGGGAACACTCCTAACCATTTTGTTAGGTGTTGTTCCCATCCAGCGGGTCTTCCAGCAAGCAATTTGGCCCCAAACAATCAGGGAAAGTTTTAGGGCCATTTTAAATTTCAAACTTTTTACCTTAATAAAGCCATGTTCGCCGATTTATTAGTAAATTGCGAATCATCAATGTTTGCACTGAATTTGAAGTTGGCGAGCATGTTTGAGGAAAGTTGGCCCGTCTCTATATATAAATCTAGTCTTTTTAGTCAACTGATCTTCAAGAATGTTAACTTTAGAGTAAAGTTGATGCTAATACTTACCTGGCTAAAAAGAGTAAAATTTACATAGAGGAAAGAGTGGGTCATATCTAAGACAGGAGGAGCGGAGGAACAAATGAAAAACAATGTTAAATTAAAGGGAACATTAGCATTTGCACCAGCGAAAAAAAGATAACAAGTTTCTACCAAGGTCTTGTTTAAAAGACAAGACTTTGATAAACGCATCTATACTAAGGTCTCCATTTTTAAAGAGATAATATTGAATAATTTCCATGGTTAATCAAATGTAACAAATTGTAAACTCAATATTTTAGCATAACTCTTGGATAAACTGAAGTTAAATACTGAAATTTCTAAGGAAATTAAATATGTATTATGCAAATAGCATCAGTTTATGAAAATATATTCCTTGCATGTTACATTACGGTGTCCTAATAAACACCAGAGTGAGTGAAGCAACACAGGAACCCGTTAAACAAATGATCACAATTTGCAGTGGATGAAAGTTCCCATTTTTCAGGGTTGCCGAAACATATTAGACTATAACTAATTACCTAGAAAAAATATTAGTCATTTGGAATCTGCATTCTCGTTATCCCTCATTAATATTTAATTTTTAGAACAATGAAAAAAATCCTATCCCATTATTAATATTGATGGATACTTCATATTTATCATCATGAGCATTGCCACCCAGATGTGGTACACAAAAGCCATCATTAAATTGTGATACATTTTCATTATCCCCAAGCAGTTCTTACTAATGAAATCATTCTTTTCAAGAGTAGGGATATTAATTAAATATCTAGTGGGGGAATTAAGATTAGGGTTAAAAAAAAAGTACATACATGATTGTCTGGTATTAAAAGGATTGCTACATTGTTACCAATTAATTCCATATAATCCATGTGTCTTTATGTTTTCTCACAACTGAATGATATTACAGATCATGTGTGTGTTTGAGTACAATGATTAAAATAAAAAAACAACATATTCCTCTACTCATTTTATAAAAAGACTATTAAAAGACTATTCAAAATGTATAGAGCAATGCTAGAAGAACATGCAATTATAATCTACATAATTAAATTGCATTTATGCTAAATGTACGGTAGGTCCAATAAATAAAATCCCTGAAAGTGAACCTATCAACAGATTTCTCAGTATGAAATGCATGCATAAAAGGGAATCTGTTAGGCTGTGGTCACACATAGAAATCCGTTTTTGGAAGTGATTTTCATCACCAATCCGTTTTTTTCTGGGTGCTTTTTGAGCCTCCTGCACTCCTGAACGTTTTTGGAATTTTCAGGAAAAAAAACGCATGCGCGAACGCATGCGCAAACGCAAGTGCGCGTTTGCATGCGTTCGCGCATGCGTTTCCCATAGGGCCCCATGTTAAAAAAAACGCATGAAAACGCATGCGTTTTTTAACTGATGCCAAAAACGTTGCATGCAACGTTTTTGACTCAAAAACGGACAGGGCAATGTTTGGAGCTCCATAGAAAAACGGACAGGGTGTTTATTACACCCAATCCGTTTTTCTGTCAGTTTTTGGACTTAGAAAAAAAAATGAGAAAACTGAAGCCAAAAACGGACTGAGGGCTTATGTGGAACCCCAGCCTTAGTAGGTTTTTCCTATGTAAGCTGAGGATAGTCTGCTGCAGGGGTTAAAATACAAAAAACATATGCAATTAGTTATATAAACTAAAGTCTTTATTACCGTGTGATTATCATTACATGACTACCTTGTCACATGCACGGCAGTCCAACACGCCCCCTACTGTGATTGACACTTTACAGTCAATGCACAATCTCTATTGAGAGCCTGGTGTGGGCGAAGGTTGCCATCCCAGTTCTGCTGTGTTCCTCAAGCTAAATGCTTTGATCGTGTCAAAATGGCTGAAACTGATTTTCTTCATGATACATCGTTGGATTCAGGGTTTCTTTCCCTAATTTATGTTGCTTAGTGAATCCAAGGATAATTCAAAAGAAGTGAAAGAGCACTCACCGATACTTCTGTGCTCGATTTATTGATGCAGAATGGGGTTACATAGGTGCAGGGAGGGGGTGCTACAGAGCCTGACTAAGGCTTGCCGTTTCGTTCAAATTCAAATTCCACGGGTCATTGAAGTTTAATATGAACGAAACGGCAAGCCGTAGCCCGGCTCTGTAGCACCCCTCCCTGCACCTATGTAACCCCATTCTGCATCAATAAAGCGAGCACAGAAGAACCAGTGAGTGCTGTTTCATTTTTTGAATTAATTGCTGTACTTTTTCTACTGAGATGCACCATGGTAAAACTGGCAGCCTCTAGGGAGTATCTACATGTAAGTGGGGCCTCGTGGTTTGCTGAGTGGTGC
Source organism: Allobates femoralis (assembly GCA_033576535.1). Lineage (NCBI taxonomy): Eukaryota > Metazoa > Chordata > Amphibia > Anura > Aromobatidae > Allobates > Allobates femoralis. The sequence continues at coordinate 551,733,680 of JARQOC010000001.1, read as the reverse complement.
ACTGCTACCTTTTTCATATTAGCAAATCCAAGGATAAGAAAAGGGTATTCTAGTGTGCTGCCGAATTCATCAGAAGGACATCAGGAGGTAAAATAACGATTGATTTATTTGTCAATGCATTTCAAAGTTTCCTACCTTTTGCATCAGGACAAATCAATAATCTAATAAATAATATTAAAGGCTCTAAAAGTCTAATATTAAGACGAGCATTATAGAAGTCCAACTATAGAAAGAAGTAGCTGGGTTCAAATCTTTCCACCCAGTCTGACTGACTGCTGCAGCTTTTACTGAAAGGTGTGAGAGGTCAGCAGATGTAGCAGGGACAAGAGACACTGAGGGGCTGTCAATCAGGCTTGGTAGGAAAAGGTATTAAACGTTCATAAAATATTATACTGCTGTACTTAGGCTATGTTCACACACTGTGATTTTGCTGCAGCAAGACCTGAAGGGTTTGTTAGTAAATGTAGATTTCTTGGCAAGAGGAAACCATTTTTTGCTGCAAGTCTCCAGCATTTTTTGTGCATTTTTTGTGCATCTTTTGAAATAGAACACTGCAAAAACACTGTACACACACATGCAGCAGCTCATCTGCGCATAGGAGAAGCAATCAGAGAGTGCAGTACTGTGGCACCCTAGGGAGCAGTGTAAAATAAAGAGAAAATAAGAAAAAGGTTTTTTTAAAAAAACGAAAAAAAAAAACCCCATAATAGTTTTAAACACCCCCTTTTTTCCCCATTGAAAATAAAACTATTAAAAATTTAAAAAAAAATACTGATATTTGGAAAAAAACAGCCAATTGTTTCCCTTGAGTAATCCATATGGCGTCCCTTTTTTATACATCAGCAGTTATTAAAATATATAGTTTCCAATGTAAAAGAATTACCGTATATACTCGTGTATAAGCCGACCCGTGTATAAGCCGACCCCCCTACTTTTGCCCCCAAAACCTGGGAAAATCTATTGACTCGTGTATAAGCCGAGGGTGGACCCCAGCACAGGTATACAGACCCCAGCAGTGTGGTATACAGCAGCCTCCCCAGTGGTATATACAGGCCCCAGCAGTGTTACAGCAGCAGCCCCAGTGGTATATACAGCAGCAGCCCCAGTGGTAGTATACAGCAGCCCAGAGGTATATACAGCAGCCCCAGTGGTAGTATACAGCAGCAGCCCAGTGGTAGTATACACGCAGCCCCAGTAGTATATACAGCCCCAGTGGTAGTATACACGCAGCCCCAGTAGTAGTATACACGCAGCCCCAGTAGTATATACAGCCCCAGTGGTAGTATACACGCAGCCCCAGTAGTATATACAGCCCCAGTGGTAGTATACAGCCCCAGTGGTAGTATACAGCAGCCCCAGTGGTATATTCAGCCCCAGTGGTAGTATACAGCAGCCCCAGTGGTATATACAGCCCCAGTGGTAGTATACAGCCCCAGTGGTAGTATACACGCAGCCCCAGTAGTATATACAGCCCCAGTGGTAGTATACACGCAGCCCCAGTAGTATATACAGCCCCAGTGGTAGTATACAGCCCCAGTGGTAGTATACAGCAGCCCCAGTGGTATATTCAGCCCCAGTGGTAGTATACAGCAGCCCCAGTGGTATATACAGCCCCAGTGGTAGTATACAGCCCCAGTGGTAGTATACACGCAGCCCCAGTGGTAGTATACACGCAGCCCCAGTAGTATATACAGCCCCAGTGGTAGTATACACGCAGCCCCAGTAGTATATACAGCCCCAGTGGTAGTATACAGCCCCAGTGGTAGTATACAGCAGCCCCAGTGGTATATTCAGCCCCAGTGGTAGTATACAGCAGCCCCAGTGGTATATACAGCCCCAGTGGTAGTATACTGCCCCAGTGGTAGTATACACGCAGCCCCAGTGGTAGTATACACACAGCCCCAGTAGTATATACAGCCCCAGTGGTAGTATACACGCAGCCCCAGTAGTATATACATCCCCAGTGGTAGTATACAGCCCCAGTGGTAGTATACAGCAGCCCCAGTGGTAGTATACAGCAGCCCCAGTGGTATATTCAGCCCCAGTGGTAGTATACAGCCCCAGTGGTAGTATATACAGCCCCAGTGGTAGTATACAGCAGCCCCAGTAGTAGTATATACAGCCCCAGTGGTAGTATATACAGCCCCAGTGGTAGTATACAGCCCCAGTGGTAGTATATACAGCCCCAGTGGTAGTATACAGCAGCCCCAGTGGTATATTCAGCCCCAGTGGTAGTATACAGCCCCAGTGGTAGTATACAGCCCCAGTGGTAGTATAGAGCCCCAGTGGTAGTATACAGGGCCCCAGCAGGGCCCCCCTCAAAGTTTTGCGCCCCCACCTCCCTTTCTGGGCCCCCCGCATGCAGCGCTGTGCATATACATTACCGGTCTAGCAGCTGTCACCCTCCGATGGCGGATCGCGGCTCCTGGCTCCGGGCTCCATCTTCCTCGCTGTCTTCCTGCTTTGTGACCGGGGCTCATCGCGCATCGCGATGACGTCATCGCGACGCGGGCCGGTCACCTGACAAGCAGGAAGACAGCGAGGAAGATGGAGCCCGGAGCCGGGAGCCGCGATCCGCCACCGGAGGGTGACAGCTGCTAGACCGGTAATGTATATGCGCAGCTCTGCATGCGGGGGGGCCCAGAAAGGGAGGTGGGGGCGCAAAACTTTGAGGGGCCGTATTGACTCGCGTATAAGCCGAGGGGGGCACTTTTCAGCCCAATTTTTGGGCTGAAAAACTCGGCTTATACGCGAGTATATACGGTACAATATATCTGTATAAATAATATGCCTTGGATGGCCCATATGGGATCAGATTTTTTTTTGTGCACCAATGAACTTGAATAGGCCAGTCTCATCTGATAGAGATGAGTGGACCCTTTGAAGTTTTGGTTCTGTGGGTTCAGCTGGACTTTTTTTAAAGTTCAGTTCTCGACCCTTATTTGACCCGAACCTCATTGGAAGTCACTGATTGGGCACCCGAGTGTACCCGAGCACATCGATGCTTCCTCCAGTGATGTGCATACGTAAATAACCGAACCCTGAAAAAAAATTTAACACTGAACTTTAAAGTCTGGCTCACTCATCCCTATCATCTGACACTTGGAAGAAACTAGTGCAAATTGCAATTTTTTTTTCACATGCAGGTACCGTCTGTGAGAAAAAAATGCACCAATGAACAGCCCTAATGAATAAGTTGGTCTGAGAGATGTCAATTTTTCACAGACAGAATTTAGGCGAAAATACGATGATATGATCTTGGCCTTACATAGTGTCCATTGAAATCAATAAGTTACATCATCTTAGGGCTACTTCACACGCTATCTGTGAATGATATCGTTAGCTATGTCATGTGACTGAGATCCTTCCGACATCGTTAGTGCATTGTCACACGCAAGGATATCGTTATTGATGTTAAATTTGGCAACACTCCAGCTACTTTTTGAAGAACGTTTGAACGATTTTACAAAGTGGCAGGAGCAGGAGAAATATGAATGACATCGGTCAAAAAGTTGTCATACTGAACGACATTGCTGCTTCACAGATCCTTAATTGGACGACGAACGATAGATTTGAGGTCGTGCTCTCAAATTTGAGATGTCCGATCCAACGATTTCTCACTCAGACATCCTGCTTTTACACGCAACGATGCACAAACGAGATTGTAAGAACGATCTCAAAAGTATGACGTTTCAACGATATCGTTTCAGGTATCAGAGCGTGTGAAGCGGCCTTTAGGAATATGGATAGTAGGAATAGATCAAATTTGTATTCAACTTATATTAATGCAAGTCATTTATATCCACTCTGTGTTGAGAGGTTTTATAGTATCACGTTTAGTCATTTCAATAGAGTACTCAGAGTTGTATACTATGTATGTATCTATTCAGCTGAGTCTACTACATAAATTCCCTCTTCTCCATCACAAAGTCACTAAGTGAACTGATATCATTTTGACCTTGTGACAACTGAAGACCTAAAGTACAATCCTATGTCATTTTTAAACATTGTGTAGACAGCAATTTTCAAGTAATACTAGTTTGCACCAGTAATAATTATTATTAGTTGACATTTCCTTACAAATCTATTTTGTACTAGTTTGTGACAGTAATATTAATTATTATAAGTTGACATTTCCTTACAATTCTTTGTTAAGAACCTACGTGTCCCTAGAGAAGTTATTATTATAGACGTTACTGTTAAAGAGTCAATTTGTATCATTTCACATTATCGCAATTAGTAGAGGTATGTAGAAAAAAAAGTTATCGATCCCATATTATCTAGGTGTTTCTTCTCCCAGGAGCCCTTAGCGGGTTGCAAATCTCCTTTGCCAATTTAGATTAGAAGAAGCAAACTAATACCGTGACCTCCCACTGCCGGTTTTGCATTTTCTTTGGTGAATCTTTTTTTATTACAATTTTGCAATGAATATTTGTTTTTAGTCAACTGTCAGTGGGAAATCTAGCTAGGATATTATTAATGAAATGATCTAGGTGAGAACAAAGAGAACGTCAGCAGTGTCAGCACTCCTGATGGCTTTATGTATCCTTAAGCAAACATTAGTGTTCTAGACACATCGGTAATATGGCTGTAGATTATAGCTCTGTTGGTTCAATTGAGTCGTTAATGTCATAATGGAGAAAACAGTCACTTCCTGGGTAATTACTGTATATCTATTAAAATGAATTAAGTCTTTTTCCAAAAGACTTGTTTGTTCCATATTCAGTCTAGTAATGCATATCTTCTGCTTCATTATAACTAGGAAAATGTCAACCCCGCTATGTTGGTGAAATCAATAATTAAATAACTTTACAGTAATTACCTCCAATAACACACAATCTTAGAAAATACTATTTATGGGCAAAATATCTAAATATAGAAGGCAAGAAAGGCACGATGTTTTGACTCAGCAGTGTAAAATGAGGACTTCCACCCTTAAGAAGTGCTGGTGTGAGAGTGGGCATCATGGACAATTATAATTATCATATATTTGAAAATTACAATAAATTGAAACATTTTACATAAAAATTATAAATTATTTGACATGTGACCTTATTGGTCAAAAAGGCAATAAATCCATAGATATGGCCATTACACTTTGGCCATCAGCTATCTGATGTTTAGAGTAGGCTAGGCTTTTTAGCCATATGGTGTGGTCTATGGACCAGGACAGCAAAAGACCGGATACACTGGCATTCCACACTATGTGGCTGCCTCTTGCGCGGCATCTCACTTTCACAGATATCTGTATCATAACCCAATGGTGATAATGGTGAACACAATAATTAAACAGGGAACCCTCAGCTCCCTCTTCCATCTTTGAGCCTGTGCCAGCTGTGCCTCTGTCCAAAGCATAGACCAGAGCAACACATTTTAAGCAATTTATTTTTTTTTAATTAACAATACATTATGGGAAATTGTGCAAGTGGGCTGTGTATGGAAATTCTTTTGCATGGGGCATTGTTCGGGGACATAACAGTGTGCAAAGTGACTGTGTGGGGTCATAATACTGTGGAATGGGGTTGTGTGGTGACATAATACTGTGCAACAGGGTTGTGTGAAAGCATAATAATGTGCAATAGGGCTGTGTGGAAATAAGATACTGTCCAAGAGAATTATGTGAGGATATAATACTGTGCAAGTGATCTGTGTGGGTTGGGGCCATAAGACTGGAGAAGAAGGCTGTGTGAAGACATCCTTCTACATGGGGGGTTGTGTTGGGCCCTAACACTGGTGCAAGGGGTTGTATGGGGACATTAGACTATGCAAGGTGGCTGTATGGGGATACAACACTGTGAAAGGGGGCTTTGTGAGGATTTAATACTGTGCATAGTGTCTGTATGCGGAGATCCTTCACGTGTGGGGGGCTGGATGGGGATAGAACATGTAACGGGGCTGTATGTGAACATTGTACTGCATGGGAGGGAGCTCTGTGATGATATACCATGTGAGGGCACATCATACTGTTTGAGAAGCTATGTGCAGGCTAAATATTGTGTCGGGAGTTGTTGATCCAGGTAAACCTTTAATAAAATAGTACATTATATATCCTTGATTAACTTCTATAGGTAAGAATACATGTTACAATAAGCCCTATAATAACATGTATTGCCAGGAGCAGCAAAGAAGCATTCTTAATTCTGATAAAAGTTAATATAAAACAATAATTATGAGCAGAATTAAGTTTGGCCCTCCATAAGACTCATAGTTTGTCATGTGGCCACTTGGGACAATTTTGCCTTGTTAGAAAAAGGGTTATCAGAGCATGTCCTGGTGATGGGAATCTAGAAGTAAAAATAAGCTGATATCTGGAGCGCCACCATAGTCTAAAAATGATTTGGTGCCTATTTAATAAAGAGTAATATATGTACGGGTTTCATTGTTGTATCGGAGGGGCTAGTGAGATTACATTAGGTCATTGTTCTAGACACGTGCAGTTTAATAGGTTGGGGTGACACAGGTATTTATTTATGATTTTTGGAACCTACATTTTGTAATACATGTTAAAAAGCCCCATAATAAGTAGCCCCAATCAGTTCAAAAAAGCTATTGCCCTAATACATAAACAAAAGCTATCTAAATAGCAAAACGCATGTGTGACAGTACCATCCTGCTAATGGGTTTGGTGGTTTTTAGCTAATTAGAGATAGCTGGAGTATCAAGAAGGCCCATGGCAAAAACGCATAGAGTGTCCATTGTACCATTTAAAGTTAATAAAAACAATTTTTTAGAGCAGTTAACAAAACGCATGGTCACTACTTTTTGGTGTAGAATTTCAAACAAACTAGAATGAAATAAGCTGATATTGGGTGCCACACACACTCTTAAATATATATGATGCCTATTTAATAAAGAGTATTGGCAATTTGTTTTTAGTCGAGTAAAAAATTCATGCATGTGACCACAGTTAGTTGTGAATGAGGGACTAACATCTATTACCGGGAAGGATCACCAACTTTCCTAAATTGTCTATATGGGCACAAAGTTCATAGAATGTTGAATAGAATGAAACATTGATATCTGTGTTCTGATGTCTATTCCAGAGAAATCATGTTTTTCTTCATGTAAAGGAGCTGTTTAGATCTATGGGCCAGACTCGGATCTACAGGAAAATTTATCTCCTATTTTTGATAAAATGGGACATCCAAGGTGGCCATTCTGCTGGTTCCGCACTGAACTGAAGAGCATTAAAAAAAAAATCAGAATTTTGACGTATGCGGGATTTTTGTAATATTCAAGTAGAATTCAATTCCACTTTAATATAGTCTATCCTCTCCACTCACATGGCTATGTCACATGAAAATTTAATAAGTGATAACATTTGGAAGAAGAAGGATGAAAAAAGTGGAACTGAGAACCATGGATGAAATGTGAAGTAGTTAATTTTATCAACAGTAACATCTGTTGCCATCACAGCAGCAGACAAAAAAAGATATTTCATCAATTTGATCTAATACTTTTTATGTCAATGAGCCTGTAAGATGCAGACCTAGTGTCACATATTGGCTACAAATGGAGTTTGACTTCTTCTTGATGTTGAACAAAGTGCCGTACCATGCTTTGCATAAATCCAAAAGACAGGGTGTACAACAATCGCGCTGTTGAGTATAAAAGACCACAATCTTAGCATATAAGAAGGATGCTTTATTTTTCTACGCGTTTCAGGGCTTCCCAGCCCCTTCCTTCAGGAATACCACCATAAAAGATTGTTTATTGTGGTATTCCTGAGGAGGGGGCTAGGACAGCCCCGAAACACAGTAGAAGAAATAAAGCACAGTTCTTATATACCAAGATTGTGGTCCTTCCTTATACTCAGCAGCACAGATTGTTGTACACCTTGGTCTTTTGGTTTTATACATACGTTGTTCCTGATGGAACGGTGGATCCTGCAGCAGCTGTTTTGATCGTTTAAACCGGTTGTGGGCACACAACTACATAAGGTGATCAGTACCTCATTTTTTAACTATCTGGTTCTAAGAAATAAGACCCTATTGCGCCCTTGTCTACCCTTTAATAGGTACCATGGCTTTGGTCCTTTAGAAGATCCTTTGGGACAATAATGAGTAGATAGACGCTATGATGGTATTTAATAGGGTTCATAGAATTTATTCATCGGGTTTGTATTAGGCTGATTTGCATCTTGAATGGATGGAAAAGAGAATATTTCAAACTGTGCTCATCTCTAGTAGCGACAAGGCTGCTTTGAACAGTAGGTGTACAAAGAATCTCGCTCGTGAAGAAATATCTTTGATTGGTTTTCTTCCCACACCCTACATTATTTATTGAGCCACAAATTGCTTAGATGAGGCTTGACATTACACAACCTTTCCTGACAATCTCCACATATAATATTATTCTCCATATCAGAAATAGGAATGGTTAATCATTTACAGCTCCGTTCAGGGGTACAAAATACTGTGGTAGACCGTAAATTACTGTTATCGCATCTGACAATCAGGTGAGCACAATTTCATTATGCACCTGCAGGAAAGAAAACTGTAAAAATATACTAATATATTCTAATCCTTAATATATTCACGAATGGAGCTTGTTTAATTCAAATGAGTTTTGAGTAAGCTTCAGCAAGTGATTTCCTGACATGGTTAAAACATATATTTTTTTTGTTGATTAGAAAATGAGTCTTAGTCAAGTACAGTAACTATACGAGGGGAAAGTAGAACTTGTTGCACAAGTACAAATATGCCCATTATTTTTCATTTAAGCGATGTATTGCATACAACCCATATTTTACAGCACGTTAAATTAATTCCTATAATCAGAGCAAGAAAATTACAGCCTATATGTGTCGTATGTCTTTGGTCAATCTTGATTAAAGAGTTATTCCACTGTTTGCAAGTCAAAATCACAAGATAGATTATACCTCCTTTATTTCTCCACACTTGTACGTTCCTCATCTAACCGCCTGCAAGACTTCGCCCGAGCATCCCCCATCCTCTGGAACTCTGCACCCCAATACGTCCGACTGTCCCCTACGACTCAGAACCTTCAGCGGAACCTGAAAACCCATCTCTTCAGAACAGCCTACAACCTGTAATGAGCACAGTGCCGCCTCAACACCACTGGACCCAGCGCTCCACCACCACCAGACCAGGCAATCCAGCACCACCCGAGCAGACCCAACCTACTGTCTCCCTCCCCATTGCCCTGTAAAATGTAAGCCTGCAAGGGTAGGGTCCTCTCTCCCCTCTGTATCAGTCTGTCACTTTGTTCATTATATTTGTAACTTGTCTGTATGCAACCCTTTCTCATGTACAGCACCATGGAATGAATGGTGCTCTATAAATTAATAATAATAAAAATAATAACATATTGATCGTTGGTGGTCTGACCACTGGGACGCCATCAATCGTAAAAGTTAAGCTAAAAAATGTTGTTTTAGAATTGAACTGTGGATGAGCATCTCCACTCCATTCATATAATATGTGACTGTTGGACTGTGATGGATGCAGCGATATCCAGCACTCCTCTAGATAATAGGTCATGCTTTTCTATTGCTTTGGGACTTTTCAGTAGAAAGTCAACTTCTATGACTCTTGTGACTGCTGCAGGCAATCACAAGACCTGGCAGTGATGTGTCACATATGTCACGGAGGACAGTGATTGGCTTCTATTGTCATGACCAATGCAGTGAGTTACCGGCCTCAGCAGTAATGCCAGAAACTGATGGAAAATGTAGATGGAATTTATGTTGATTTTGGTTTATGGTGCATTGGTTACCAAAGATAGTTTTGTAGTTTTTAAAGTTGAAGGTAGACTTTAAGTTCAATTTCACCTTATCCTATAGCCTAACATATTGATCCAGAGGAAGGCAAAAACTTCATGTGGAAGATACACCACACCAAATTTATCAAGAGTAGTGCCCTATTTAACTACAGCAGACTTTTTACCATTACTGGAACATAAAGGCTGGTCTGCAAGTTGATTTGCACCCAGCCTTTACCATATCATCTGGGTAAATAGCTCTCCGATGAAGCTGGTGCACTTGCTTTAAAACAATCCATATCAAAATGACTGTATGATCTTATCGGAATGTTTTCCTGACTGATGTGATAATGAGTCCAGTTTCATTTTAATTTGGGGATTATAAAACCAATTCGCCATGGATTTTCAAAACAAGTATACCAGTCTCATTAGGTCCACACGTTCCATTAAAAATTGATGACAGTTCCTCTTTGAGTAAATCACACCTTAGTTTTCCCAACTGTCCTCCATCTGTTGTTTTTGTGCCTTTGTGGATTATAACAAAATAGGGAGGTACGTGGGGTTTCGCTATAATATAAAGGTTGGTGACTATAAATGAATAATAGATTCTAAGTATTTTATGCCCAAATTATAAATATTCCAATTGTATTCTTTCTTTTTTGCCTCTCTGATTTATTTCCCAATGGGAAAACACTACTATGATGAGGTGTGTGCACATAATAGCCTACATGGGTGCCAGGAGACCTAAATCCAGACTTCTTCATTTTAAATTTCATTGCAATAAACAAGCAGCTAGGGAAAAATAGATCTAAAATACTATGTTACTGCAGTTACTGCAGTTTATACCTGTGTAAAGATCAGCGTGCATGCTGAAGCTCATATCTTTAGATTATAGAGACAGCTGAAGAATGATACAAAAATCTGATTAAAGAAAATAATAATAACAGATTAAAAATACATATAAATATAAATACAAATTATATTTATCTTTCTTAGGGCCTTTTCACATCAGTGGTAAGCGCTGATCGCGGCAGTTGCGGTGAAAAAACCACAACTGCCACGGTTACCGCATAACGGCCGCACTTGCGGTTCACTTGCGGCAAGCCTCATGCAATGTCTATGGGGCTTGTGGTAAGTGTGCGGCAGGTGCGGCAAGTGCGGTTTTGGCATTTGCGAAAGATGCGGCCGCAAAAAAACTGCGGCTGACCACGCTTTTTTTGCGGCCACATCTGCGGCAAGTGCCGAAACCGCAACTATACCGCACTTTCTGCACCTGCCACAAGTCCCATAGCCATTGCATGGGGCTTGCCGCAGGTGAACTGCAAGTGCGGCCGTTATGCGGTAACCGCGGCAGTTGCAGTGAAAAAGCTTACCGCCGATGTGAAAGGGGCCTTAGGCAGTTTTCCCAGTTCTGCTGCACCCACCTGTTGCTGGTGACTCTCTTCCTGGTATAGGAACGCACTGCCAGACTCTGCAGGGATCTGTATTCCCTATGTCCTGCATATTGTTTATTCCCAGGCCTATCTACTTCCAGCAGCTCCTTCCTCCTCACAGATGCCTGATCTAAAGTAACTTCTTCGTCTATTCTCCTCATTGCGCTGTCTGTTAGTTTCTCCATTTTGTCTATCCTGTGTTAGCTCTGGCTTCCTCCTGTTTATCCTGATGTCTCCTGGCTTGCCTCACATTTGTCCTGATTTATCCTATCCAGTCCTAGCCTATGTTTCCTGTATCTGTGCCATTAGTCTTATCCTTGGATTGTTTGGTTATGCCTTTGAGTTTTGTCTGGTATGTCTCCTGCACCCTGACACTCCGGTCAGTTGCTGCAGGCCCGTGTACTATCTTGGAGTAGACCTGATGACTACCTGCGGCTCAAGCCTATCCTCACCATCAGAGACCCTAGCGAAACCTGGGTAGCTGCTTAGTCATGCCCCATCCAGGGTAATCCTGGCCTGTGGCGCAGTGGGTCCACACCTACCAGCCATAGCAGTGTACTTCTGTAGCTCAGTCCACTAAAATGCACTTAAGAAGAGTATTCTTTATAAACTTTGAAAATCCCCTAGGGGACAAGTGTTTTGTAAAGTTTTGTGTACTTGTATTTTGAAGGATTAAGCGATTGACTTTTGTTTTTTGTACCTATAAATAAAATGAACTAAATGCCACTTCTGCAATCATATATTGTACACATTTTGTTTTGCTCAAAGACTGCAATGACCTTTTATTATAGTGCAAGTCTTGTTAAGTGCTCAGGCTACAATGGGAAGGATTGTTAAAAGTGGGATTGTTTTTAACACTCCGCATTGAGATGGTTTTGTGTCATCTTTCTTACAACCTAAACCTCAAGTTTTATTGTCATTGATAACTACTAATCTATTAGCAATGTATTAAAAAAGCATACTGATATAAATAATTTAAAGGGATCTCCACTTTAAAACAGAGAAGTTGCTTTGAAAGTGAAGCCTAAGTTACGGTATAAGCTTTATGTTGCAGAGCAGGAAAAGCAAAGAAAAGCTGAGCAGAATAATGGTAAATATTTTCCATTATATTCATTTAAATGCCACTTCTATGTCTAGGAAGACGGTTCACAACAAAATGAAACAGCAGCACTCACCAGGCGTGTGCAGTCAATCACTTTATTTTCGGTCCAAGGTGAACATTGAGCAGTGAGGGGAAGTGGAGGCGGTGGACGACGGCAGCCTTTTCGCGCAACGCTTAGAGCCGTGGGCCCATTGAAGCACTCAATGGCAGCCGTCGTCCTCTGTCTCCACTCCTCCCTGCACTATACTCACCTCGGACCAAAAATAAAGTGATCACAGATACAGATACCTGTAATCCCTGAAGAAGCAAAGTGTGCTCGAAACGCGTTGGAATAAAAAACACTTCATTGCATCAAACCTTGCAGGTCCCAGTTTTTTCATACAGCAGCGCGAATCACCAGCACTTCATCCTCCAGTTCCAATCTTTTCTTGTAGGGTATATGATTGACTTTCTTCCACACACACATTATTATTTCTTGTGTGTATCCATAATCCAAATGATAAAACTTGCCAACAACACTACGCTCAGTCTCTCCTGCTCTGTAACATATTGCTCATTTCTACTAACATTTAAAAATATCAAACAAAACCAAAACTCTGATAACAAACGCTATATGTATTTAATATGGTATATAAAAAAAAGTTTAAAATATATTCTCATTAATATTATACATATTTCGGGTTTAAAATACATTTTAACCCTTTTCCTATATAGAGTTCATTCACCACACCCCCAGTCCTTTTTTTATTTAATACTGGAAAGTTGTACATGTTACACCCACAGGAGTCAATGAAATCTAAAAGCACAGATCCCTTCTCATAGAAGTCAATACTGTCCAAAATCTAGATTTGTATTTATGAATCAATTAAGACCTGAGATATAGTAGCAAAAAAGTGTATTGATCTTCAACAGAGAGACATGCTTAATTGGATACCCTTTCACTAACCTATTAACAAAGTAGAGGACATGTGGTGCATCCAGTGTAACGGTATACGGCCTCCAGAAAATAGATTTGCCGAGTAAAGTGAACAAGTCAATTTACATTTTATTCATTGAAATCCCTAGCGTGTGCCTGCATATGAGTCCAGAGGACAGTCCTATGCCGCCTTGACTTGAAATTCCTGGACAGTCCTTAATAATAGGGCACTTTTTTCCCCTTTTCCGTAAAAAAAAGGTGTTGAAGCTGAAAAAACTTCAACAGATTATTTTGTCTGTAATCATCATCATTCTACAGTTTATAGAGAATCAAAAATCGGAGGACAATATGGAGTATATTGCAATAAAAAACAGAGTTTATTAAATATTCATCCAAAAATAGTGACAAAAAGTGCAAATAAGAACATAGGGGAATCTCCCAACTGTAAAACTGAAACAGTTGTTGCAGTGCTGTTATATAAGGATCTTACAATTCATATCCATATCACATTGGTGGGAACAGTATAGGTTTTTACATATACATGATGCATTAAAGTTAAGCCAGTACATAGTAGCATGGTGTACTCTTATTCATGATTTTGTCACATACATATGGGAGATACAACATAATAGTACTTGTACATCTGACCCCTGCACTTTTTGTCACTATTTTTGGATGTATAGTTAATTAACTCTGTTTTTAACTGCAATGTACTCCATATTGTCCTCTGATTTTTGATGGATTTTGTGGAAATTATGCAAAAACCCCTGAAGGGTGATATTATTCACCAATCACCAGTGAATGCAGCTGATGTTTTCGTATAAAAAATATGGGCTGTAAATATGGATCACCTATAATAATAATGATTAAGTACGGTTTTACAATGTGTCCATAAAAAATATTGCCTGTCCGGGATTTTTTGATAAGCAGTCCAAAAAAAATTAGAAGTCAAGTTGGGAACCCTGTGGAAAAAGCTGTCAATCTCCACCTACTGAACTTATATGCATAGAAAAATTAATGCTGAATATTTTCCAACAAATCTATACATTATTCTGTTCAGCTACTCATCTATACTGTGTTCTCCACACATTGGACTGAATGTACAACGTGACTAGAGATAAGTGAACCAAGCTTTAATGTTTGGTGTTCGTACTTTACAAAAAATATCTGTGTTTGAGTTCGGAGTTTGGGTGTTTTATACTGTATATGCAAACCACTGGAGCGCGCATTGCTTTGCTTGGGTACACTCGGTGCTCATCACAGTGTGAGCCACTTGCAATATTTGAACAGGTCACACTGGAGTTAAAATCAGCGTTATCGGATGTGGTATGTAGGAGGTGAAATTACAAAAACACGCCCACCCTCCCGGGGTAATGCTTTGTTTATGGCTGGCTGTATATAGGCCAAGAGTCAAATTGCCCAATCAGTGACTTCCATTGAGGTTCAGGTCAAGTTTGGGTCCACAACAAAATTTTTATAAAGTTCAGCTGAACTCCCAGAACCTGAACTTCCATGAATCCGCTCATCTTTAAACGTGAAGAGGTTTCCTTTAAAGAAAACCTCCAAAGCTGAAAACTTGACAACACATGGCAAATGTATAACCAACATATCTGGACTCTTCCTCATGTATGATCTTGTTGCCATTCATGTCTTTGGAGCAGTTTGCATATTTAAAATATCATAGTCCCAGACCTCTTCCTCTAGGGGAAACATTTATTTAAGCTGTAAGATACACTCCCTCCTTCAAGAGAAGACACAGATCCTACATCTTCGTCATTGGGCCATCACAGGGGAGTGAAGAGAGGTTGTTTTGTCTTATGTTGATATGAATAATAGACACAGAGAAATCTGAGACCGTGATGGCCATTTATAAAGATGTAAATGGGCAACCAGAATGAACCTTGGAAGTTTAGTTTATATTAAATGCACCAAGTATGTTGACTATTTGGCCTGAAGGGTTGATTTAACATTGATGGACCACATGGATCTGTATTATAGATCTGTAGTCTCCTCATAAGAAGCACGGAAGTTCAAAAATATGACCTCCAATAAATACAGATAACTTTTCTCCTCAAAGACAATAGTAAAAGTCTACAATATAATTGTGTGAACAAATGTGTCTATCAGCTCCATTATCACTAGGAGATACCAATAAACCTTAAAGGGAACCTGTCACCCAAAATCACCCTTGTTAGCTGTAAATACATGTCCCTGAAGCATAACACCACAGTCCTACACATCCCTTTGTGGTGTTTTAGTTCAATATGAAAGTGCACTTTAGTCGTTTCAAAACTTACAAAATCCGTGGCAGTGGGGCGTTCCAAAGCCTTCTTGTCTATGAGGCGGTTCCCCTGTGCCGCTGTATTACGCCCTAATGGGCGTTGTTTCAAACTTTGTAGCGCGGGCACGATTCATAATATCGCGGCCGCGACGTCACGGTCATGTGATGCCGTGACGCGTCATTTCCGGGCGGACGGGGCGCTGTTGTCTGACGCGCACCGGCCGACTTCATAAAGCGATCTGCGCATGCGCTGAAGTTGGCCAGTGCGCGTTCACAGACAGAGGCAGGTGGGCAGGCTACGTTGAATCCCCCCCTCCCCTGTGTCATCCTCCTTCCCTGTCTCTCGCTCTCTGTCTGTGACCCCCTCCATAACTGTGCCCCCACTGCTTCACTCCAAGTAATAAAAAAAAAAAAAAAAATGTCAATATACACTAGATATATATAGATGTGGATATAATATATATATATATATATATATATATATATATATATATATATATATATATATATATATATATATAAATATATATACACACATATATATGCATGCACACACATATACTACTGTAATACATATATGTGTGTGTGTGTAAATATGTATTTTTGTTCACACACATATACATTATATATATATAATGTATATGTGTGTGAACAAAAATACATATTTACACACACACACATATATGTATTACAGTAGTATATGTGTGTGCATGCATATATATGTGTGTATATATATTTATATATATATATATATATATATATATATATATTATATCCACATCTATATATATCTAGTGTATATTGACATTTTTTTTTTTTTTTTTTATTACTTGGAGTGAAGCAGTGGGGGCACAGTTATGGAGGGGGTATATATAATGTATATGTGTGTGAACAAAAATACATATTTACACACACACACATATATGTATTACAGTAGTATATGTGTGTGCATGCATATATATGTGTGTATATATATTTATATATATATATATATATATATATATATATATATATATATATATATATATTATATCCACATCTATATATATCTAGTGTATATTGACATTTTTTTTTTGTTTTTTTTATTACTTGGAGTGAAGCAGTGGGGGCACAGTTATGGAGGGGGTCACAGACAGAGAGCGAGAGACAGGGAAGGAGGATGACACAGGGGAGGGAGGGGGATTCAACGTAGCCTGCCCACCTGCCTCTGTCTGTGAACGCGCACTGGCCAACTTCAGCGCATGCGCAGATCGCTTTATGAAGTCGGCCGGTGCGCGTCAGACAACAGCGCCCCGTCCGCCCGGAAATGACGCGTCACGGCATCACATGACCGTGACGTCGCGGCCGCGATATTATGAATCGTGCCCGCGCTACAAAGTTTGAAACAACGCCCATTAGGGCGTAATACAGCGGCACAGGGGAACCGCCTCATAGACAAGAAGGCTTTGGAACGCCCCACTGCCACGGATTTTGTAAGTTTTGAAACGACTAAAGTGCACTTTCATATTGAACTAAAACACCACAAAGGGATGTGTAGGACTGTGGTGTTATGCTTCAGGGACATGTATTTACAGCTAACAAGGGTGATTTTGGGTGACAGGTTCCCTTTAATGAGCAGTGGTCCCACTGACCAAACATCCATCCATGTTAACAGGAGAGAGAAGGCTAATGCTTTTCCCCTCATAGATGGAGAGGTCTATCAGGGGAAATAGGGATCATCCTGTGCACCAGAAGAACGTTCCACTCTGTAAGGGAAGTCATCCATGGTGTTGGCCGCTCTACTGAATCTTCTAGCTCTAAGGTATTTATTTGTTCTAATTTAACTTAAGAGCTTGGATAATGTTGACTAACACATTTTCAGTGGTGAGTTGATCCTTAGGTAAAATGATCAGATATTTTCTTATACTGTTTAGGACAGGGTAAATTTGAGGCTTTGCTACACCGAAAAATGGTATTCTACTAAAAACCCCATTAGTCTGGGTGAATAATGATTTCCTATTGTCATATTGATTTTCTACGCCAGGAATGGAATTTGACAGCCATTTGAGGCTACGAGTAATCCATTACTAGTCCAGACACCTGTGTCAAATTGATAAAATTTAATTAGCGTTAGGGACGGAGCAGAGTCTAATGGGTCTGTACTGATGGAGTGTGGATGTATAATGCCTCGAGGAGAATGGTTGCACACATTCTCTTATGTCGCCCAGTTAATGTGAGTGCAGACAAACATTTACTCACTTAGCTTGATTTTTTTTCCACAAAGACTGGATTTGATCAAGGTCATTGCCACCATAGGTAGCAGACCCAGC
The DNA here is from genome assembly GCA_033576535.1 of Allobates femoralis. NCBI lineage: Eukaryota > Metazoa > Chordata > Amphibia > Anura > Aromobatidae > Allobates > Allobates femoralis. Next base: position 551,715,916 of record JARQOC010000001.1, on the reverse strand, counting down.
TGTGACTATGTGAAAACAAGCTTGGTCTAGAAGGGAATGAGATTCAGTTCAAGTTCACTGAACCATTTAGTTCTCCCTGGGCTTAAAATTGATCTTTTTTCAAGGCTGTGTATCCTGTAAGCATATACAGTGGCACCTCTCAATGTCAATCATACAGCTATTTAGCTAAGGGCAAAAGTCTCTGCCTGGTAGATGTGATTAAAATGTTTACAGCGGTGACTATAAGCCATATTTTAGATCTATTCAATTCTGATTTTTTACATTTTTTTTTATTCCTTCAATTTCTTTGACTACTAGATCATTTATACCGTCAGGTTACAAAGAAATAAGCCATTAGACATTTTATGTAAAATACACAAAAAAAAACATCAGGTGCATGTTGGAAATATTATTTTAGTCTGGGGAAAGATCCATCTATAATTATATTTTATTATTGTGGCCAAACTATGACCAATATGAAAGACAAATAGGTGAACTCATGGTCCTGAATGACTGTTTGGCTATTTACAATAAAAGTTACCAACTTGCACTTATACTGGGGCAAATTTAACAATACTGTATAATTAAAGAAAGTACAAACTTATATCTGATGCACTTTAGGACTATGCAGTACCGTATATCACACTGGTTTATCCTGTCTGTTATAGGTGGGGTTATAAATTATTCAGATCAGAGGCTGGGACATCTGATCACTGACAATTGTGACACTGATCACTGTGAACACGTATCTGAAGTAGGTTATCTGATGAAGAGCAGACATGGAGTGTGTACACAGATGAATTAACAGGCAGCAGTCAATGTTGGAAGGGGGAATAAACCAGCATATCCATATGAATTAAAAAAATAATGTGTTTTTTTTATTCCATATTCTTCAAGGACTAACATAGTGGTCTAGAAGGTGTTAAACACAGCTCTCTGACACATTTCTGATGCTAACAGTGTCCTTAGGCCTCCGTCACACATAGCGAGATCGCTAGCGAGATCGCTGATACTTCACAGGTTTTGTGATGCAACAGTGACCTCGCGAGCGATCTTGTTATGTTTGACACGTAGCAGCGAGTCGGCCCCTGCTGTGAGATTGCCAATCGTGTCGGAATGGCCTGGACCATTTTTTGACTGTCGGGTTCCCGCTGGGCAGCATGCATCGTTGTGTTTGACGCCTTAACAACGACCTTGTTGGCGACTCAGATCTCAGCTAAGTAGGTCTGAGTCGTCAGACTAGCTGCTGTGTGACAGGGTCCCCACAACCACCGAGGTCGTTATACGGGTCGTCGGATCGCTGCTGCATCGCTGGTGAGATCTGACTGTTTGATATCTCACCACCGACCATGTAGCGACGCTGTACCGATAATTAGCAGTTTGTATCATTGTCGGGATTGCTGGAGCGTCGCCAAGTGTAACGGGACCCTTAGTCATAGAATCATCAGACAGCTGTCAAAGTTGGATAACCCACAGTAGATGTGCCTTGTAAGTCTCCGCTAGCAAATAGGTGTTAAACGCAAGTGCATTAATGCTTTCACCATGTCTATACAACATACTTGGAACAAGGTAGAATAATATCGTAAGTTTTTTGTATGATTTTAGTTTTGCAGAGTCGATAGATATATCCATATTTTGGCAGCAACCCACAGTAATGCATTATCTTCCTAAAGTATATGATATTCATGTGAGGTATGTAGACAATGCTTGAAGGATGTTTAGTAAAATGACACCCTCTTACATCAGCTAAGGCTAGGGTCACACTTTAAAAGAGAATTGCGTTCACCGCATCCAGATCCGGATGCGGTGAATGCAATTGGCTTCCCACACATTTTGCAAGCAAAATGTGTGGCTGAAGCCGCAATCCGGTAACCGGATTGCTCCGGATGTGTAATCACAGGGATGAGCATACTGTTAACACTGTAAAAAAACATTTAATATTAATAATAATTGTGCCCACCCCCCCTAGAGACATGCTACCAACTCAGGTGGGCATGTAATGTGTTAAAAACTGTTGTACAGTTAGCAGCCTCCTGTCGGCTCTGTACAATTTTCTGAATGAAAATGTAATGCTTTGCAGGCCTTTACAGCCGCAGCCTTCAGGTCTTGCTTGTTTTGGGTCTTTCCGTCTTAAGTCTGGATTTCAGCAAGTGAAATGCATGCTCAATTGGGTTAAGATCTGGTGATTGACTTGGCCATTGCAGAATGTTCCACTTTTTTGCACTCATGAACTCCTGGGTAGCTTTGGCTGTATGCTTGGGGTCATTGTCCATCTGTACTATGAAGCGCCGTCCAATCAACTTTGCAGCATTTGGCTGAATCTGGGCTGAAAGCATATCCCGGTACACTTCAGAATTCATCCGGCTACTCTTGTCTGCTGTTATGTCATCAATAAACACAAGTAACCCAGTGCCATTGAAAGCCATGCATGCCCATGCCATCACGTTGCCTCCACCATGTTTTACAGAGGATGTGGTGTGCCTTGGATCATGTGCCGTTCCCTTTCTTCTCCAAACTTTTTTCTTCCCATCACTCTGGTACAGGTTGATCTTTGTCTCATCTGTCCATAGAATACTTTTCCAGAACTGAGCTGGCTTCTTGAGGTGTTTTTCAGCAAATTTAACTCTGGCCTGTCTATTTTTGGAATTGATGAATGGTTTGCATCTAGATGTGAACCCTTTGTATTTACTGTCATGGAGTCTTCTCTTTACTGTTGACTTAGAGACAGATACACCTACTTCACTGAGAGTGTTCTGGACTTCAGTTGATGTTGTGAACGGGTTCTTCTTCACCAAATAAAGTATGCGGCGATCATCCACCACTGTAGTCATCCGTGGACGCCAAGGCCTTTAAGAGTTCCCAAGCTCACCAGTCAATTCCCTTTTTCTCAGAATGTACCCAACTGTTGATTTTGCTACTCCAAGCATGTCTGCTATCTCTCTGATGGATTTTTTTCTTTTTTTCAGCCTCAGGATGTTCTGCTTCACCTCAATTGAGAGTTCCTTTGACCGCATGTTGTCTGGTCACAGCAACAGCTTACAAATGCAAAACCACACACCTGGAATCCACCCCTGATCTTTTAACTACTTCATTGATTACAGGTTAACGAGGGAAATGCCTTCAGAGTTAATTGCAGCCCTTAGAGTCCATTGTCCAATTACTTTTGGTCCCTTGAAAAAGAGGAGGCTATGCATTACAGAGCTATGATTCCTAAACCCTTTCTCCGATTTGGATGTGGAAACTCTCATATTGCAGCTGGGAGTGTGCACTTTCAGCCCATATTATATATATAATTGTATTTCTGAACATGTTTTTGTAAACAGCTAAAATAACAAAACTTGTGTCACTGTCAAAATATTTCTGGCCCTAACTGTATGCAGAATCTACAAAACAAAAAAGCCAATGTAAAGGCAAGGTAATTAAAGACTCAGATCAATTATTAACTGAAGATGCATAGGTATACGTAAGAAGATCGGTTTCCCAGGCAACCACAGATCCTCAAGCCATGGAGGAGCTAGAAGATGTAGGTGGAGGACACCAGCGGACGGGTGAGTATCCTCTATGAGGGTTTTTTTTATTATCACCAAGCAGCAGGGGGGCCTCGGGGGGGGGGGGGCAGGAGGAGTGGGGGAGCCGCGGGGGGCAGGAGGAGCCGCGGGGGGCAGGAGGAACGGGGGAGCCACGGGGGGGCAGGAGGAGCGGGGGAGCCACGGGTGGGCAAGAGGAGCCGCGGGGGGCAGAAAGAGCCGCGGGGAAGCAGGAGAAGCGGGGGAGCCGCAGGGGGGCAGGAGGAGCGGGGGAGCCACAGGGGGGCAGGAGGAGCTGGGGAGCCGCAGGGGGGCAGGAGGATCCGCGGGGGGGCAGGAGGAGCGAGGGGCCTAAGGGACAGAAGCAGTGGGGGGCCGCAGGGACAGAAGCAGCGAGGGGCTGCGGGGACAGGAGGATCAGGGGGGAACAGGAGGAGCGGGGCCACCGTGAACCCGGTCTGCAAATAGGCGCGAAATTTGAACTTTGAATTCTCGCGCCTATTTGCATAGCCTGAGCTCATTGGCCGCTGCCTTTTGCGGCAGCCAATGAGTGGCCTGTGTCTGGCACGCGATTTCGACTACAGACACACGTGAAAAACCCTTAGACAATTATGTAGTAGATGCCAAAACACAAAGAAAATAAACTTAAAATATAGCACCTATAGATACACTAGAGCTGCTTGGAAGGGGCCCCAACATGCAATTCGAATTAGCTTCTTCCTGAAAGTGTGATAAATTTCTTCTTATACAACAACCTGTCAAAAAATATTAATTGGACAGGTACCTGCCAGAATGTGCAATAGAAAGCTCTGCTCCCCGACAGTCTTATATAACACTTTAGCCACCAGGGTTGCTTAAGTTAGAAGAAGCTGCTCACACTACTGTCCAACCTTTATATTTGAATTAATATTGGAAATACAAATCCTAAGTCATATTAAAAGTCTTGTTAAAGAGTCGATTATGACTTCAAGGATTGCTATCTTTATTGGGTGGCATTAGAGATTTTTCACTTCCTCACTGAAGTCACAATTTGCATATTGGAGATACCAGGGATCCTGAGGTAAGGGGAGGCTGATCACACTGCTGCCCATCCTTTGTATACGACATAATATTTTACATACCAGGGATGCTGAGGTAAGAAGAGACTGCTCACACTGCTAGCCAGTCTATTTATCTGATTTAATACTGTAAATAATGGTAGGGCTGAGGAAAAAAGAGGCTGCTGACACCACTGTCCAACCTTTGTATCTGGTCAAATACTATAGATACCAACTGTGCTGAGGTAAGAAGAGGCTGCTCACACTGCTATGCACTCTACCTCATCTAATACCAGTGATACCATGGGTGCTTAGGTATGAGACTGTTCAGACTGCTGTCCACCTTATTTTTCTGAGTGACAGTACATGGTTGAGGTTACCATTTTAAGACAGGTTTCTGTTAGTGCAACAAAGTGGATGCCATATAGGGATTAAAAGTATTTATTAATTTATTTGCAATGAAATTACTTTTAGTTACCTTTGTTCTATTCTTGGAGAATCCTTTTAAAGGTAGTGAGCTGATATAGGTTTATTTTAATAACACACTAAACTGGCGAATAATGAATTTCATTCGTTCATATTCAATTCAGAAATAAAGCCTAGAGCAAACACATTGAAGTAAGGGAGGGACAGTTCTAATCTTTGTTGTAACCACTAGAATCAAAAATTAAAAGGTGCTCAATTAATAAAGCCTAATATATTTACAGTACAAATGTGAAATGCCAAATGTATATTCAGTAATTACTGTCACATGCGCTAATGAAGCTATTTCTGTAATGAAAGTGCATTGTTGGAAATAGATGCTAAGAAATACATACACTGTTTATGCAGGCCCTTAGTATATATAGGTTATCTACAGTATATTAAGCTTTACTTGTAATAATATGTATTGTAATAATTACCGTAATAACATTACAATAAATGACAACTTGTGAATACAGATTTGAACATTTTTTGTAGAGAGTACAGAAGTGGCCAAAAGTTTTGAGACTGACCTAAGTTTTGATTTTCACAGTTTACTGCTTCAGCGTTTTTGAATCTTTTAGTCAGATGTTTTTGTGGTTACTGAAGTGCAATTATCAGCAATTCATACATTTTTAAATGTTTATTCACAAACTGGATGGGTGCTCAATGCTATCACATCGGGAGTGTGGTGGCATCACAATGGAGGCGGCCTCTGCAACACTGGCACAGCGGCTGTCTCTTCCCCATGCACTCTCCCACTGTTCGTTATATCTCTCCTCCCTATGCTGTCTTCTCCCTTCTGTACACTCTACTTTGACCTGTCTCCCCCGTGCGCTCAGCCTCCGTGTGCTGTCTTCTCCCCTGTGCTGTCTTCTTCCTTCATGTGCTCTCTTCTTTGAGCTGTCTCCCCCTGAGTGTTCTCCTCCTGTATGTGGTCTCTCTCCCCCCTTTGCTGTCTCTCCCCTCTGAGCTTTCTCTGCTTCTGTGCGCTCTCTTTGCTCCTGGTGTGCTCTCTCTCGCTTCTGTGCACTCTCCCCCAGTGTACGCTCTGTCCCCCTGTGCACTCTTTCTGCCCCCTGTGCACTCACCTCCCTGTGCTTTGTCTCTCCTCCTTGTTATTTCTCCCCCTATGGTGTCCAAAGATAGTGGCGGTGTGAGTAAGTGCGCATGCGTGAACCGAGTCATGTTGCTGCCATCTTTGTATACTCACGTGTCCAATAATGGCGGCCTCCTGAGCAAGTGCACATGCATGCTGGGCATGCACATATGCACTTGCTCAGGCGGCGATGTGTGAGCAGCAGCAGCTGCATGCGGTAGTTTCTGGTGGTGGTGGCACTGCAGGCAGTACTGTGCAACGTGACAGTACTGCCACTGGGCACCATATTTGCACATCCATCATTATCTGCCCCCTTTGCACTTTCTCTGCCCCCCATGTGTCTGGGGCCACAAGGGAATGGAGTACTCAGGTCTCAGGCAGTCAGTTGTGGGGGATGTCACAGGTGGTCCGTGCCCGAGCTTGTGCCTTGGGTGACAATGAAAAGGGGTGTATTTACAGGGATAGGGATTGTCAGTTGTGACACCACCTGTAGATTTCGGTGAAAGCTCCGGCACTGCTTGGGCCTCCGGGGTGATAGGCGGCAGCAAGATGGAGTGGCCCCCTACAGGAGGAGCAGAGTCCCCGGGGCGTTGAAAGTAGGAATGGATGGTGGAGTACGGCAGCACAGTTGTTGCTGTACAGGGTTGGAGTAGGGGAGCGTAGTCGGTGTGGTGCAGGATAGATGGAAGGAGGGAGACGCACACATTAAAGTCTTTTGGTACCTTTACTGATGACTGGTTACAAGTACACACGTCCGGAGTGAAGGAAAACACCTTGGGATCTCCACAGCGAGTAGGGTTGTAGGCCTCCTTGTTCTGCTTTCTGTTCTGAGTCTGGCAGGTATGAAACCTAACCTAACCGTTACTTCTCTCTCTGCACCCGTGTTGCTGCACTGAGGGTTCTCTCTTGGGCCACTGCCGTCTCTCTGCTCACAGTCCCTGGCTCTCAACTGTTGGTGCTGCGGGTGTCCAGGAAGTTAAGCCTCCTCAGGTTGCTGGTTTCTCTGCTGGGTCTATTTCCTCTTCACCTGCAGACTCGGCTCCAGTGACCGATACTCTGGTGGGGTGAGCTGGGATAGCTCCTCTGCCCCCGGTAAAGTGTTTCTTGCCTTTGCCTTCGATCCCTATTCTGCGGGTCCTCCACTGACTCTGGTGTGTACTGGTTTGGGCCTAGCATGGCTCCGGTACCGTTTCAGCTCACTAGTCTCTGAGCTTCCTGCAGCTCTTCTAGCGTCTGCACACTGTGTCTGACTCCGCCCCCAGCACTTGTATTTATAGGGGGAACTGGCTTAAGGCAACCAACTGGGCCCCCCTACAGGCCAGGGGTGAAAGGTGTTGGGTGAAAGTGTTTACTCGCTGTGGGAAATCCTTCGGTGTCCTAGAGAAGCCTGTGGCCACCTGGTACAGGGTGCCACACATGCGCTCTCACTGTGCCCCCTGTGTGCTCTCTGCTCCTTTGTGTGCTCTCTGTGCCCAATGTGTGCTCTCTGTCTCCCTGTGCGCTCTCTGTGCCCCCCTGTGTGTTCTCTGTTGCCTTATGTGCTCTATGTGCCCTCTGTACACTCTTAGTGAACCCATGTGCTCACTTTGTGCCCTCTTTGTGTGCGCTCTGTGCACCCCTTGTGCACTCTCTGTGCCCCTCCTTGTGTACACTCCTCACATTGTGCTGTCTCTCTTCCCCCTAAGGTGCACAAAGATGGCAGCCTTGTGAGGAACTGCGCCTGCATAAACCCTGCACATACAGGTGCAGTTACTGAGGCTGCCACCATCTTTGGACACCCTGGTATCGATCTGAGGAACTGCGCTTGCACGCACTGGGTTGGCACAGATGCAGTTTCACATTCAGCGGTGTGTACAGTGGTCTGCGAGCGACAGGCGGTGTTCGGCATATTCCTGGCATTGGTTTCAGGTGTCGTCATTTTCTGGTGCTGGTGCTAATGTACAAGGGGCCAGTACCACCAGCAGGCACCATATTTGCACACCCATCACTTGGGTATGCAAATATGGCTGCCACTGGCATGTGATAACGTAGCGTAGCGGGTCATCGGGATGAAAGTGGATGACAGACGCCATAAGGTAATTATATAGATATATCGAGTTTATGCAAAGATTCAAAATTTACAGTGTTTCTCTATATTGTTTATAGACACCTGCAATTCGAATTCGCATATGAGCTTTTGGGCCAAATCCTGACTGATGACAACCCATTTTTGCCTAATTAGTGCATGACAGTAAGGTAAATTATTTTTTATGAAGCCCCATTTACACTTTTGTGGACGTTTGGGAGAAATTTTTGCGCAGAGAAAAAGTGAGCATTAGCATGAGTCCGGTGTAATGCCACCTGTAAAGCACCGTTTTCGCTGATGTGCAGCAGATCCAGCAGATTTACCGCATCTGCCGCCTTACGGCCACACTTGTGACCCGGATCCGGCAAGCCCCATGCATACTCTATGAGGCTTGCGGTCCGGTGCGGCAAGTGCAGTTATGCCAGATAGGTCGAATCCAGCACCTGCGGCTGCGAAAAAAAAAAGCTGCAAGCAGTGTTTTTTTTTCACAGCCGCAAGTGCTGGATCTGCAACATTCGGCAGAACTGCACTTGCCGCACCAGACTGCAAGCCCCATAGACAATGCATGGGGCTTGCCGGATCCGGGCCGCAAGTCAGCCATTAGGCGGCCGATCCGGCAGATGAGGCGTCACCTGCCAGATCGGCCGCACATAAGCGAAAACACTCATGTGAAAAGGGTGTCAGAACACTGACATCTATAAAGAATGGTATCTAAACATCCTCCAAGAGTAAGGCTAGGTTCACATCATGTGTTCATTGCGTTTGAACACAATGCATTTTTCTATTGGTGCATTAACACAAAGCGTTTGCATGCGTTTCATTGCGGTAATGCAGCTGAAAAACGCACTGCGCTCATATACAATGAAAACGTGATGTGAACCTAGCATAACTTCTCTCAATGATCTAGGAACAATTTGGTGATGATTTGAACAATGCTTTTTCCACCAAAATGGAGGGCCTAGTCACCAAGCAAAAGGATAACCAAGTCAGTCCATGAAAAAAAGGTTGAAATTTTGGGAAACGCCCAACATCTCAATCCCTTTGAGAACCGTAGGTCAAACCTTAAAAAGTGGGGGGACAGACATAAACAAAGAGTTTGTGATTCACTCCAAGCACTAAAATTTGTGTCAGTTTCAAAATGATTGTCCACTACTGTACTCATACTAAAAATAAGTATTTTGTAGATTTACAAAAGATGGATGTAAGGCTGCCTTCTCATTACGTTTTTTGAGGATCCGTGGCTATCCGTTGTAAAGCACTGGCATGCTTATCAGAAGGGCTACTGCGCAGGCGCCAGATTCCCGTCCTGCTCTAAGTATACAGCATAACACGGAGCAGGGCAGGCAAAGGCGCTGACATCAGGGGCAGGAGGCGGGACAGGCGCGTGGGCCCAAAACAAACATTACCTCGCTCATCGCCTCCGTCAATGAGCAAGAGGAGGCGCAGGCGAGGATGGCTCAACACACATGAGGGAGGCGGCGAGGAGAAGCAAGGAGGCGGCATAAAGAGGCAGGGGCGGGTATGGTCCCCGTGAATAGATCTGACTCCAACCCCAGGGAATGCCCTCCTGACTCCAAACAGTGAGTTTTCCTAAAGCTATATCTCGGGTTACAGAGCAGCCAGACACATGGGGGACCCCTTGCCTGAATACAGCATATATGCTGTATTCAGTGCTGCATTTAGATTGCAATCCAAAAGGGGGGTGACAGCTCCTCTTTAAAATAAAAGTATAGGTCAATTTATATCTCTTTTGATTGTGCCTAGTCGTTTGCTTATACAACTGTATCTTTGGCTTATTTATTCTTTTCCCAGAAATAGAAGAAAAGGACATTGTAGACAACAGAGAATCATACCCGAAATCAAGAGGGAAAACTAGATGAGAAGTTGGTGTAAGCTTTCTCCATCGCCACACTCGTAAACTTTCCATTACACACATCTATCTAACAAAATTGAAACCTCTGTCTACATTGTTTTTTATGTTACCCTGATTGTGCTGCACCACACCAAGAAGATGATTAAGACAAAATCCCAGGGAATGTCAGACAGAATTGTGATTTTCCACAAGCTGATGAAATTGTGGGTTCAATTTTGGAGAAACAGATGCCGACCGGGCTCTATTTTAATATATTAATAAAGCAATTGTTCTTGATGTTTAATATTCGTTTACTCAGCCTAAAGAACCTTATTATAGGACTAAGTCTTCCGCAGTTTCTTCATTTTCTCCTGTATTTAAAATAGTACATTGGAGAGTTGTGGTTCTCTTTTTTTGCTTGTTATTATTATTATGAAATGTATATTGCGAGGGATTCAAAGCGTCTCATAGGAAATAAGGATATCGCTGTGCACAGCACAAACAAAAATTACATGTTCAAAAAAAGTAGCATAGATTTAAAAAAAAGTAAAACAAGTAGAAAGAAGAATGGATTTCGGTGAGTGTTTTACATTTTACTGATTAGGAAAATAGACATAAACTGGCGCTACATCCTACAATGTTGCTGTGTGGCAACATTACGTACATGTGTGTCTGTTTCTACAATTCTTTTCAAATAACTAAACCCAACTGCAAAGAGTAAAAATCTATTGATTGCCAAAGAGGGTTCAAGACAGTTTTATCATGTAGAATTTTGTAAAAAAGTGGAACGGTGCCAGTTGTTTGAAAGTCAGGCGTAAATGTTTGCATTTAGGGCCCTCCTCAAATCTATATCCATCTATTTTTTGTATGTCCATATTCTCTGCACACCATATTTTCTACCTTACCTATTATGTGCTTTGCCTTCTTTTTTGTAGCTAGAGTCCGCACAACAGTATACTCAGCAGTCACATTGCAAAGAAGTGTTTTGATTATGAAACTTCAGAAAACAAATACTACTGTGGCGCCCCACTGGTCAGTGCGCCACAGTAGGGGTACTGCACCCACAGATGAGTGTGCAGTTATTCCTGTCACAGGGAGGAGTAAGGGTACCGTCACACTGTGCGACGGCACCGGAGATGTCGGCGTCGATGGGCAGGAGTGCGCACGTTTTTGCCAACCCCGCCAGCGTTGCCGTCTCCCATTTACATGGGGCGACACATCCAGCAACGTCCTGGTGATCAGACAGGCGGCATCGCCGCTGGGGTTTCTTAAGCCTATGGCTCCCATCGCCTGGCACATTACATTAGGCAATGCAGGGGCGATATCGATGTTGATAGGTCACGCCCCTGCATCGCCTAAGAAATCGGCGGTGCTGTCGCACAGTGTGACGGTGCCCTAAGGTTTGCAAGTGGATCCCACCCCAGCACTCCCACACTTAACCCTGGGTAGACGGGTAGTCCCATTCCCATTGGGCGGAGTTAGGGAAGGAGAGAAGTCACACAATGGAGTTCTAGTTTGCACTGAGGAGCGAAGGAGAGGGGAGCCTCCGAGCGAGAGAAGAAGATTCCCAGAGAGGGGGTCTAGAGAAGAGGCATCCCAGGGACAGAAAGAGGGGACCCCATATCAGAGCGCCCATACACTGGACGAAACCCTAGTCCATCTCACGGAGTTCCCGCTCTGAGGATACGGTGCAGGGAGTCCAACCCCTGAGCCATCTACACCAGTCATCACGGGTCAGTTCATCAACCCTGACACCCTGTCCAGAAAGTGCAGCCTTGCCAGGATCGCCCACCAAAGGTCGAGCCCCTTCAGAGAGAGAGAGAGGGAGAAGAAGGGAACTCATAGCACCCCAATGGGCCTGGTATACAAGAGGGCTGTGCCGGGGCAGGTTTTAGCAGCAGGACACGGGATCGTCAAAAGAGAGTATACTACAGGTTCCACTGAATGACCTTGCAAACCTCTATGACTACCCGACCAGCTACCTGATTGTAGACTGTTTGTGCTGTAACCTGAACTGCCATCTGAACTGGTTTGCAGAGTAAAGTACCCGTGTAGAGTGACAAAGCCTCCATGTGTCTGTTCGTCTGCTGCACTGCTCCACAGATCATATCCACATCCAGCACCACCACCATCAGTCCTGGTCTGCCCTGGGGACTCAGCTCCACCTGCAGGGAGCTGTTCCATCCAAGCTGCCATATCCTCTCCCCCAGAAGTCAGAAACGGCGCTGGTGCCCATCACCAGAATCTGCAGGTGGCATCACAACAAACTTGTATATATATTTTCCTCATCATCATTCCCTAACCCCCTTTTAGTTGATCACCAGGGCCATATATACACATGACCACTAGGGAAAGTAGTTCCAGCCAGCAATTGATAAACTGTAGTGGTAATGTGGTCATGTAGACAGTATAGTGCATCATTAATCCAGACAAGAACGGTAAGCAGAAAACTTTGAAAGTTCATGAGCAGTGACACTGCATGGGTCCGCTCTTTATTTTTTTCATATCTCTCCGTTACCCTGCTGTTTTTCTGAAAATCAAAAATCCATTTCAGTCATAATCATATAAAACAGGAACCACTAAATTAAAATATGTGACTGAACGCACAAATACTGATGAGGTCTGGAAGTGCAAATTTGCAAATACTGATGGGAACAATCAGAAAATATCAAGTGGCAGTAGTATTATGCAGGATAACAGTTTAGTTTGACATTCCACAAATGCAAAGAAATGGACAATAAGCCTGTTCCATTACTTTACTGGGGTTTTAATCTCTACAAGGAAAAAAGCTTTTCCTTTAGACCCATTTTAGCCTCTAATACAGACAGGTCAGATCCCACATTTTGCACTGATGAGGAGCAATCCCCCGCAGCATCTCCAGATTGGGGGCATAATCCAGCATAAATCCTAAATCATATTGCAAGGCTCGTTAAAGGTTTAATTTTGACTTTTTCGATTAACACTTCCAATAGGTGGTGCTAGCGTTCATCTACTTCCTCTCGGAAGAGACGATTTACATATTTCCCAGAGAAACATTGTGGCTACATGTCTCTTCACTGCTGGCATGCCAGATTGGTGTGTTAATCTCTATAAGGCTGGAAACACACTGTCCGTGTAATATACGAGTCACTCGGATGAGTGTCGGATGATTAACCCTGAATGACCTCTCCCTGTCTGGATGGGAGTGTGGAGTTGTTTAGAAACACAAGCAGCTGACATTCCAGTCCTGACAGGAAGAGGCCGTTCAGGGTTAATGATCCGACACTCGTCTAAGTGACTCGTATTTCACACGAACAGTGTGTTTCCTAAGGGGAAAAACGTTTTGCCTAAATCCCATCTTAACCTCGCATACAGCCAGATCAGATCTCATACTTTGCACTAACAAGGGGTAATTACCCCAAAACGCAGCGTCTGCAGATTGGGGATAAATCCTAAATCATATTGCAATGCTCATTAAAGGGTTACTTTTTACTTTTAGGATTGCTACTTCCAATATGTGGCACTAGAGTTCATCTACTTCCTCTTTGAAGAAGCAACTTGCATCACTTGTCATGGTCAAACACCATCTATCTCTGCTTTTCTGTGTCTACACTTGAATATGAACAATGATGACAGTGGATAAACCCGTACTGACATTGTGAGCAGCATATTTGCCTCCCATCTTGTCATTCGAGTAATAGAGGATTTTCTTTGCTATTGGATGAGGCAGGTGCTGCTCAGCAGCAACGTCATTGTGGTTTGTATCCAAGAGACTATAGTTTTAATTATATAATAGGTGTTGCTGATGAACCAATGGTAATCAGACCAATTATGGAGCACAGCATGCTATTTACATCTTCTGATGACACTCAGTCCGTGCCAGTTACATTATTAGTGTATACTGACTTCTCCTGCTGTTTATCCTTGATATCTGACCCAATTTGCTTTTTACCTGAACTCGATCTTGGCCAGAATGAACCCTTCTTCTGACTATTCATCTGTACTCTGCTAATGATTCACAAGTTTTGATCCTTTTGGTTGTGTCCCTACCGTCGGAGTTTCACCTTGTTACCATCTCTCTGGTACACAGCCATCGACTCAACTATTCCCTGCCATCCCGCTTCACTGGACAGCAGCCATTTCCTGAATAGTCTAAAGGCCCCGTCACACCTGGCGACGGGGCTGGAGATATCGGCGGCGACTGGCGGGTGCGCGCACGTTTTTGGCGCCCCGTCAGCATCGCCGTCCCCCGTTTATACGGGGCGACACCTCCAGCCCCGCAGCGGCGAGCTGTCAGGCGGCATTGCCGCCGGGGTGTCTGTAAACCCCAGTGGCGATGCAGGACAATGGGAGCCTATGGCTCCCATCGCCTGTCAGGTCGCCAGCACCCAGTTACATGGGGCGATGTGTGAACATTGCTCCATGATGGTCGCCTGGTTTCAGAGCACTACTCTGAAACCAGGCGACCGGCCGGCACCGCCGACATTGCCCATTTACATGAGGCGATGTGTGGGCTATGACGCCAACGATAGGCCACGTCCCCACGTCGCCTCTGTAATGGGCGGCGATGTCACTCCCTGTGACGGGGGCTTAACATTTGCCCTGTCTTTCCAGTTTGTATGTGTGTGTAATTGAAGTCTTGGACACCTTACCTGGAGCCGGATCCCTCCATCTTTTTTTTTCTGAATTCAATGGGATTGCTTTCCAACTAAATTTACGAACCAAAACAATATTATTGGCCCTCACTCTTCATGTTTGTTAAATTATTTGTTTCTATGTATTGTCTCAAATTGTCTGTATATGTCCCCTCTGAATTGTAAAGTGCTGCGGAATATGTTGGCGCTATATAAATAAAATGATTATTTTTATTATTGTTGTATGTAGAACAGATTAGTTGAGTCAGTGATCTCTGTACAGAGATATTTGCGTCTTGAAAATTATTTGACTCTAATTAGATTTTGTCCAAACCTTTTTAGAATTGGAAACCAAAATGAATGTACCATGTGACCACCATATGCATAACAATAACCTTTTTGCAGATATCTCAGTTGCATGCATTAGTAATAGCACACTCTTTAATTTTATGAATTAAATATTCTATCCAACCTGTCCATGGGCTACACATACAGCAAACGATTGAAAACCTCAGAGCTATATGTTTACCATATCATGTAGATGAATTTCTGACTATATATATCAAATATGATAAAAAAGAATGAGGTGAGAACAAAGCTTTAGTATTAAAAGTAAAATATTTGTAACACTGTCCTCATACATGAACCTGAAGTATAAGCCAAATGACAATGATATGGTTTGTAGAAGGAAATAGAGACTTAGCAGATTATGCCGGCGCTTAAGATATGGAAAGGCAGGAGAAGCAGGGTTTGAGAAAACCTATTCTTTAATGCATCAGTTGGTTACATGGTCACTTCCTTACAACACATTTCGGCGAATAAGTCCGCCTTCATCAGGTGACGCCGAAACGCGTTGTGAGGTAGTGACCATTTAACCAACTAATCCATTAAAGAAAAGGTTTTCTCAAACCCTGCTTCTCCTGCCTTTCCATATCTTAAGCGCCCGCATAATCTGCTAAGTCTCTATTTCCTTCTCTGAATTACAGCTCCGGGTGAACGGAGCGGTGCCGCTTGTTATCGAAGACGTGTCGGTGCACAGGACCTATGTGGGAGAAAAAGCAATAGGACCTGCGGTGACGTCAACACCTCGTGGCGAGTTTCATGACTGGCTGGAGTCCGAACCCTTGAAACAGGAACGGCATCGGGTGCATGAGACGCACCGAAGGCCTCCACCGTGGTTATGCCGGCGGCATAACCACACAACCTAAGTTATAACCCACATTAGGTCCCCACTAGAC
Source organism: Allobates femoralis (assembly GCA_033576535.1). NCBI lineage: Eukaryota > Metazoa > Chordata > Amphibia > Anura > Aromobatidae > Allobates > Allobates femoralis. Next base: position 551,700,044 of record JARQOC010000001.1, on the reverse strand, counting down.
CACCGGATAATACACCAGCCGCGCCCCCTCCTTTCTATCTTTTATAATGATATGGTTTGTAGCCTAGAATCAACAGACATTCAACTGGTTGTATAAAAACCGTAAATAATTATACGGTAGGAACAATTTCTTGGTAAAATGTTTAATGTCCAGGCAGCTCATATATTACCCAAACTTTTATAGATGCACATATTCAAGGTCAGATGCCTTACTTTTTCTTTTTAATAAATTGTGAAAAGCTTCAGGCAACAATTTTTGTCACAAATACGTCCGGTATAATTATGTTTCCATTAGCGGTATTCATTAATAACAAGTCCTATAGCCACTGTGAAAGTGATGTTGAGCCAAGCTGTGTATTAATGGCACTGAATGATTTGCAGGCCTGTTTTATCTTCCATGCTGCCTGAAGTAAAATATTTTATTTAAATAACCAAATGAAATGATAAATGTCATCTACAACTGATGAAATATTAAGTTACTTTACACTGAAATCAGCATTATTAGTGTCTAATAACGCCCCGACAGTAGACCCATGTGGCTTCTGCGTCCCTTCTTTGCTTCAACGATTTAATGAATATGTGTGAACTCTACATTCATTACAGTGTATACATAAATAATTTAGCAAAAACCAATTAAACTAGGTTTAAAGTGGATCTGTCACTAGATTTCAATGCAAAATGCATACATTCAATGGATAGATCACTTAGACCTGATAAGGATGTTTTATTTGATAATATAACATCAGAATGTCCATTTAACCCAATATTAGTAACTGAAAGGAAATCTGTCAGGTGATATTCTAGTACAATACTAAAGGTATCTTAAAATAGGGCTTGAGCAGCCCTTTCACTATCAGTAACTTTTATTGCTCTACCTTCTCCAGTTATTTTGCTGTAAGCCCTGGATAATTCAGTGTTGCATCGGCTAGTCAAGTGTATGTAAAACCAAACTGACTATGCACTGGTCCCCAAGCCCATAACTCCACCTCTTAGCAGTGATAGTTAAAGAGAACCTCTCACCTCCCATGCATGGTGATCTAAATGCAGCACTGAAAGCAGCATGTCTGGTGCATTCAGACAAGGGGTCCCCCATCCCTTGAGCCCCCCTGTACCCCGAGATAATTGAATTTGAAAGCTTACATACTGGAGCCGGATAGGAGGGGTCTAGTGGCTGGAGCCACTTCCCTCACAGGGCATTTTCACGCCCCCTGTATCTTTTTTCCGCCCTCCACCGCCTCCCTCATGTCATTCATTCTCTCCCTCGCCTGCTGCATGCCAAGCTAAATGCAGGCGCAGGAGAGCGATTGCTTGTTGTGGTGGTGCCCGCATTGCCCCACCTCCTGCCGTGACATGATCACCTTTCCCCGCCCTGCTCCATGGTTAACATGGCGTGGGAGAGAATGAGTGACATGAGGGAGGTGGCGCAGGGCGGAAAAAAGATACAGGGGGCGTGAAACTGCCCTGTGAGGGAACTGGCTCCAGCCACTAGACCCCTCCTATCCGGCTCCAGTATGTACGTTTTCAAATTCAATTATCTCGGGGTACAGGGTGGCTCAAGGGATAGGGGACCCCTTGTCTGAATGCAGCAGACATGCTGCATTCAGTGCTGCAATTAGATCACCATGCATGGGAGGTGGCAGGTCCTCTTTAATTACAGTAAAGAGTTTTACTATCACTGATGCCTGCATTGTAAAGGTGGACAGAATTATGGGCATGGAGAGCAGTATAAATTCTGTTAGAAATTACATATACTTGACTAGCCAGTGTCCAACATTGAATTCTCCTGGGCTTATAGCCAGATAACAGGAGAAGGTAGAGCAATAAAAGTTACTGATCCTGAAAGGGCTGCCTAAGCCCTATTTCAGAATACAACTAGTATTCTACTAGAAAATTCCCTGGGAGATACCGTTTAATAGCAGCCACTGACTGGCTTCAGGGTTTATGTGGTAAAATAAGATCACAGGAGACCTGGAACAACGTTGGTATGAGAGGTAAGAATGGGTTATTATGATTAATAAAAAAGGGTTATCCTGGTAGTGGACAACATATTAGAGGGAATACAAACATTTACTAAAACAGACATTTCAGGAAAGATGACAGCCCTTCAATATATATGGTGGCATGTGTCAACCAAACAAAAACCTCTGTGTAGATCCATTAAACTATCTAGTGCAGATAATGAGAAAATGCTTATTCTCATAAGCATTTAACCAAACTTCCTGAAAAGCAAGTCCACACTGTACTCTCATCCCACGCCTCATCTAACTCTCTCTTTGACAACCTTCAATCCGGCTTCCGCCCCCACCACTCCATTGAAACTGCCCTGACAAAAATTATTAATGACTTACAGCCAATGCTAACAGACAATTGTCTGTCCTCCTCCTTCTAGACCTGTCCTCTGCATTCAACACAGTTGACCACTGTCTCCTATTACAGATCCTCTCTTCCATTGGTATCACTGACCTTGCCCTCTCCTGGGTCTCCTCCTACCTTTGTAACTGCACATTTAGCGTCTCCCACTCCCACACGACCTCCTCACCTCATCCCCTCTCTCTTGGGGTCCCTCAAGGCTTTGTCCTGGGGCCCATCCTTTTTTCAATCTATACGCTTGGTCTGGGACAACTCATAAAGTCCCATGGCTTCCAGTATTACCTGTATGCTGATGATACATAGATCTACCTCTTTGGCCCAGATGTCACCTCTCTCCTGTCCAGAATCCCGGAGTGTCTATCAGCCATATCCTCCTTCTTTTCCTCTCACTTCCTAAAACTCAATGTAGACAAAACCGAACACATCATATTCCCTCTATCTCACACACCTTCCTTACCAGATCTATCTATCACAATAAATGACATCACACTGTACCCTGCACCTGAAGTCTGTTGCCTCAGAGTAACCCTTGACTCTGCCCTATCCTTCAAACTGCACATCCAAGTCTTAGCCACCTTCTGCCGCCTCCAACTCAAAAATATTTCCAGAATCCGTCACTTCTTCAGTCTACTAAACTACTAGTGCATGTCCCCATAATCTCCCATATCGACTACTGCAACCTCCTCCTCTGCGGCCTCCCTGCTATCACTCTTGCACCTCTCCAATCTGTTTTTTACTCTGCTGCTCAACTAATCCACCTCTCTCCTTGCTATTCCTCCACTTCTTTCCTCTGCAAATCCTTCCACTGGCTCGCAATTCACCAGCGTATCCAATTCAAACTACTAACATTGACTTACAAAGCCATCCACAATCTGTTCCCCCCATATATCTCTGAACTAATCTCCCAATATCATCCAACTCGTAATCTTTAATCCTCCCAAGACCTCCTCCTTTCCGCCACATTTGTACGTTCCTCATCTAACTGCCTGCAAGACTTTGCCCAATCATCCCTCATTCTCTGGAATTCTGCACCCCAAAACATCTGACTGTCCCCCACACTCGGAACTTTCAAGAAGAACCTGAAAACCCATCCTTTCAGAACAGCCTACAGCCTGCAATGACCACGGTGCCACCTCACCACCACTGGACCTGGAGCTCCACCACCATTGGACTCGGCACTCCACCACCACCAGAGCAAACTCAACCTACTGTCTCTTTCCCCACTGCCCGGTAGAATGTAAGCCCACAAGGGCAGGGTCATCTCTCCCCTGTGTACCAGTCTGTCACTGTTAGTTTGCTCATTGTATTTTTAACTTGTTTGTATGTAAGCCTTTCTCATGTACAGCACCATTGAATCAATGGTGTTCTATAAATTATTATTAATAATAATAATAATAATAATAATGCTTTATTCATAGATGGCTTCCTTAAGAATATGTTTAACTTTACATACAGAGTTGCTAATTCCAGGGGATTATGTCGAGCCCACTGGGACGGGGTATTCGGTACCGGACCGGGTTTGCTGCTGGGGATGTCACGGAGGTCCTGGTCCAGACTGTGTCCCGGGGCCTGGCAAGTAAAAGGGGAATATGTACAGGGGTTTAATGTTTGTCGTGACGCCACCCATGGCTTGTGGTCAGTAATAGGACCACCGCTGCTGCAGAACCTCCAGGTATGATGGTAACACAGTTGTAGATGGAATAGCTCTCCGCGGGTAGAGCTGGGTTCCCCGGTGCAGTGATGTTAAGGTGAATGGTGTAGGCTTGTAGTAGGTGCAATTCACTTACTCTCCTGCTGCTGCAGCCTTCCTTCATTCGGTGCCCAGAGCTGACAAGCTGTTGCTCTCCAGGTGGGATCTCTCTGCGATCCTGCTCGGCCTACTGACTCCTTTCTCCTCCCCTTCTCTATTTCTACCGTCTATCACCTGACCTGCTAGCTATCCCACCCACTGTCCTCTAAACCCACCACCCCTTGCCCGCCTAGAGTTCCGGGCTCCGGGTTGGGTGCTGCCCTCTAGTGGTGTGTGGGATGCCTGTGAATGTGTTTGTGTGAAACTATTTTCTTTCCTACCTGGCTGCAGTTCCCTATCTGGCCTCCTGATTGCATGGGCGCCACAATTACAACAAGGAAACTTTCAGGAAACTTTCTTTTTTAATTATATCAGATTTTAGATTTTTCATGATTAAATCAAATTTATATCTTTATTTCTCTCCTTGTTTTTTGCTTTACCAACTAATGATGATGATCATGATGATATCTAATATATAAAGCTGAGTGTCTGTGTGTGTATGCATGTCTGCTAAAGGAGTGCACACCATTGCATTTACAATCACACAATTTTGCACAGCCACCTTATTTGACTCAGGGAACATCATAGACTATGTATTGGGGGAAAGTTTAACCCCGCGCTTTACAGTCAGTTACCAAAAAATGGCTTATTTGCTGTTTGTATGTGGGAAGTAATAGATACTGCCTTGGCTATTTTGACAGCCTGGAAATTTATCAGGAGGCTTATAGCAACCAATCACAGCTCAGCTTCTGACTGAAGAACATTCGGGGTTGATACAAGTTTCAACATGTAATTGAAACAAGCATTTTGATAGGATATGGCAAAGGAGAGGACGTTTTCATTCCAACAATTCCATTCATCCATCTAATTTGCCTTTAGATTTTAAATGCCTCCAGTTTCCAGTTCAACCACCATTTGCAATGTCCTTTAACAAGGCTTACAGTCTTTGAAAATAGCAGGAAATGATTTGCAATCTCCATGCTTTTCTCATGGTCAACTTGATGTGGCCTGTTCAATAGTTGGAACTGCCAAAGATCTGTCTTTGCACCGAAAGGAAAAACCAAGAATGACGTTTATCAAAAGGCTCTTGAATACCGTATTTTTAACTTTATAAGATGCACCTGATTATAAGACACACCCCCGAATTTGGTGAAGGAAAAGAGAATATTTTCTTTTATGTTAAATGGGGTCTGTCTTATAATGCTTGTGTCGGTCTAACAAATCATATAGGGTATATGTCCCTCATAGCACCCCCGTCCTAAAATTAGCCCCCTTAATCTGGATATGGGCACCTTATATTGGATATAGCCTCCTTGTGCTGGCACACATCCCCCAGTGATGCCACATGTCCCCCAATGATGCCACATGTTTCCTATTGATGGCACACGTCCCTTATTGATGGCACACGTTTCCTATTGATGGCACATTTCTCCGACTGATAGCACATGTTCCCTACAGCTGGCAGAAGTCTCCTTCAGCTGGCAAAGGTTTCCTATGGATGGCACACGTCTCCTACAGCTGGCACAGGTCTCCTATGGATGGCACACATTCCTACAGCTGGCACGGGTCTCCTATAGATGGCACACATCTCCTACAGCTGGCACAGGTCTCCTATGGATGGCACATGTCCCCCTGTGTTACCCATGGCCCCCTATAAATAGCACGTCCCCCTGTGCTGCCCATAACCCCCTATGGATGGCACATGTACCACTGTGCTGCCCATGGCCCCCTATAGATGGCACACATTCCCCTGTGCTGCCCATGGCCCCCTATGGATAGCACACATCCTCTTGTGCTGCCCATGGCCCCCTATGTATGGCACACTTCCCCCTATGCTGCCCCTTGTCTCCTATGGATGGCACACGTCCCCCTGTGCTGCCCATTGCCCCTGTGGATGGCACACGTCCCCCTGTTTTTGATATGGCCCCCATGCTGCAGCCCTTAGTAAAATAAAAAACTCTTTACTTACCACCTCCAGCGCTGCAGACACATAGCTTGGAATGATTACATTGACTTTTTGTATGAAGTAACTCAAATTTAAAGGGTCTTCAATTCCAAATGACAGTACGATTAAAGGAGTTGTTCAAGAATGCGTTGTTCATAATCAACCTTAGTGTAGGTCATCAATGTAAGATCAGTGAGGTCTGATGCCCCTCACCCTAACCGGTCAGCTTCTGGCAGGTCCTCTGGCTGCTACAGGTACTGAAACCAAGCTTTATTTTAAAGGGATCCTGTCACCCCAAATCACCTCTAAACCTATTAAAACCTGTCCCTAGAGCATATTAACACTGTCCCTACACTCCTTTTAGCTCCTAAATGGCATTAGTCAAAGTGAATATAAACGTTTTATAAGTACCTGATTAGTCATGATAATGAGTGACTATGCTATTCATAGTCACTCATCAAGGCAGCCCCTCTTCTTCATATCACGCCTATTCAGGCGTGCTCGTCAGTCTATGTTCAAAATCGCGCCTCCCTGCGCGCCTCCCCTCTCTCTCATAGCGTCCGGGCTTCACTGTAAGCTGTATGACGCGATTCGCGTCATTCCCGGCGCCAGATGACGTATTTGCAGCCGCGCCGCGCTGTCAGCTTCAAGTCCCGCACTGCGCATGCGCATGGGCATGCGCAGTGCGTATTTTGAAGCTGACAGCGCGGCGCGGCTGCAAATACGTCATCTGGCGCCGGGAATGACGCGAATCGCGTCATACAGCTTACAGTGAAGCCCGGACGCTATGAGAGAGAGGGGAGGCGCGCAGGGAGGCGCGATTTTGAACATAGACTGACGAGCACGCCTGAATAGGCGTGATATGAAGAAGAGGGGCTGCCTTGATGAGTGACTATGAATAGCATAGTCACTCATTATCATGACTAATCAGGTACTTATAAAACGTTTATATTCACTTTGACTAATGCCATTTAGGAGCTAAAAGGAGTGTAGGGACAGTGTTAATATGCTCTAGGGACAGGTTTTAATAGGTTTAGAGGTGATTTGGGGGTGACAGGATCCCTTTAAATGTATAGGAGCTGTTTGCTGGCACACTCCATGGTGGCTCCTACAGTGAAAGGAGCTGTAATGTTCTAACTCTACACATAACATTAAGGCCAGCAATGGGACCTGCTAACAGCTGACAAACAACCACAGCAATCTAATATTAGTGACGTATCTCAAAAATAGCCAATCAATATTGCAGTCCTATCTCAGAGTTGGATCTGTCTATTTGTCTGTAACTATTTATGCATTGGTTGGAATGAAGAAGCAGCGAGACCACAACATAACCACAAGTTTCTTGACCTCAGAATGAGTTCATCAACCTTCAGCTGTCAGAAGCCTTAAGAGACACTTTGGTTACAGAAATAAAAATCAATATTACTCTGCAGCTATTAGATGTATTTAGCTTGATACATTGTATGATCCCTATCCTGCATTACTATAGTTTTTTCTCTCTTTTTAACACTGTTGCCTCTATTGTCTCCCACAAGTATAGCCTGGGGCACTGGTGCTGTCAGCCATGGATCTCAAACGTTTGGTCGGACTTGTCACATAGGCTATGATAATTAGCACAGTCCTTCACGAGGCTGCAGAAATGTTTGGTTCACCAACACAATTGACTAGTTCTACACATATTGTTAATATTACGCAAATACAAAGACAAATTAATCTTGGCATGGCTTCTGACGATAGATGGTGAAGCCCAGGCTTCATGTCTGTCCACCTGATGATGTCCAGCCGTTATCTTGATCTGTTTGGTGAGGCCCCAGTAGCAAAAGTTTGAGCGGCCTGCTGTAAGTCAACCAGTGACCACCTACTTTTACCTTTCTCCTCTCACAAGGACCCTGATAGATAAATATTGCATCCCCTTTCCAGTATAATATTTACAAATTGTCAGCAGCAGGGTAAAGGGAAGATAATGGAGATCTCATTTGCACCTACTGTATACATATATAACTTTTACAATTTTTCAGTGTTCATTATTAGTTTCAACTAGTGTGCATTATTCTGGTAATTTTTGGGATGTATCATATAAAGGTCTCCAGACATTATAGAAGATATGTTTGTTTTTATGGGGCACCTGATTTAGAAGTATACTATTCTATAGAATTTGTAATAACTAAGTGATGTCTTGAGGAGACCTTCAGTGAGAGAATGGGCAACTTGTTCTTAAGCCCCAAAACTGTTGGGTACTATGCAGTGAGGGCAAGAAGTGACAGCGCTGCAGGTGCAGGATTCTATTATTCTTCCTCAGTCAGAACTCTGCCCTCCTGCTCTCAACCCCTCCACACCCCCAGGATATGCTCAGGATTTGTTTCCTGACCTGTTTCTTGTAGAGTTCTTCCCTGGGTCTAAATTTAGGGACGTGGGATCTGCATTAATTAGGGTGTCTGGTTTAAGGGCTAAGTCAATTTAAAAGTCTAATCTGGAAGAGGATGTGACCATTAGGTCTGCAGACTTAAAATATTGGTCTAGGGTCTGAATTATTAAGTGGGGTTGCGTGTTAAATTAATTTAGAAGTCACTTTTTCAGGGACTAAAGGTATTTAGAAGTCTGTTTTCCCGCCTGAATTTGTTTGTGTTGTTGTACAGTCTAGAGATCTTGAGAGCTCTTGTTCACAACAATTGTGGCGCCCCTGTGGACCGGTCGCCACTAAAAGGTGCAGCAACCGGGATCGGTAAGTTCAGTCACGCCAAACACACACCCAACACACTCCCGATCCCAAAATTAGGGACTCTATGCCCAGCAATAGGATGGCTGGAGGAGACAAGTGGAGTGTGGGGAAGTTAGGACAGGACACGGTCAGGGGAGGAAACAAAAACCAGAAAACACCAAATTCAGTGGTCAGTCAGCCAAGTAAAGCCAAGGAGTCAAGTTCAGTCAAAAGGAGAGGCGAGAATACCATCACACGGGACTGAAAAGACACGAATCTCGCAGCGCTGCCCATAGATCTACTGTAAATGGCTTCAGGACCTCGGACAGCGCAAATACTATACCTGTAATAGCTATAGTATGCGCGCTGCTCTCAGAGGAGCCGATGCCTTCATTCATAAAAATGTACAGCAGCTGACAGGAGCCGACTGCTGTACATTATGTATTAAATCATTATATGCCCACCTGAGTGGGTGGTAGGTCTCTAGGGGGGGTAGGCACCCCTTGAGACAGTATGGACACATTTAATAATAAAATTAAACCTTTTACAACACTGAGAACACTTTGCTTATCCCTGCGGCAGCAGGGATGAGCAAACTATCCGGTAACCGGATTGCTCCGGATTACACATCCAGAGTTATCTGGTTACCGGATTGCAGCTTCAGCAATCCAGTTCCTGGATTGTGGCTCGTCTGAAGCCAATTGCGTTCACCGCATCCGGATCTAGATGTGGAGAACGCAATTTCACTTATAAATGTGACCCTAGCCTTACTATTGCACATTACATTCCATTGCCATGTTGAAAGGCAAGAGGAACGGAGTGACAAAATAAGCAGAGGAGGCAGATGGAGGCCAACAGAGGGCACGTGTGTAATGTGAGGCCACTTTCCAGTCCCGGTGTGGCGGGTTGCTTAGTGTGTTTCATATTCTGCCGGTGACTGTTAGGCTAGGGTCAGACTTGCGTCATGCATTTGCTAAATTGCGTTTTCATGTGCAAATCTTGTAAAATGCATGCGTTAACTCACCCATAGACTACAATGCAAAAAAAGCATTGCAAAAGTGCAATGTGTTTGACGCCATGCATTTTTGGTAGTGCACCCAAACACACAGTCTGCAACATTTTTGGGCCTGTGATTGAAAACGTATGCATTTTTTTAACATGTGAGTCTATGGGAAACGCAGGCGTTAATAATGAACACATATGTCATGGAAATGGCAAGGGGAAAAAGCATCCTTTAATACACCCCTCAAACGGATGCAACCTCCCAAATGTGACCCTAGCCTTACTTGTACCTCACTTTCCTTAAGTTTCATTCTAGGATCTATCCCGATACGTAGGACACTACATTGTTTCAGTTAAAAATAAGACTATTTCTCATAATATATAAAACCTAAAATAGGTGGAGCTGCTTGTATCAGAATACTTTTCAATGAATAAACAAAGAAAAACAAAAACTCTAAAAATGCCCCTTTCATTCCAATATGATTTTTTTTGTACTGTAATTAGCCTCATCAATGGAAAACCAAAATGAATGGTGCTGAAAAAGCGAAAAAAAATCATCCTCCGCCACCATAGACAAAAGGAAGATCAGACAATTCAACAAAACCGAAGCCGATTAGGATAAATTGGCAGAGAGTGAATATTCTAATCACCTTGGCAATAAGGAGGGTGCTAGAACTTGTAGTTCTCCAGCATTAGGCTACTCAACCTTTGCCAAATACCAGCGCGGTCAACAACAGATGAAAGGCGCAGCAGTCGGTTCTTATTCTTTTGTATATTGCTAAATTGCATCAAAACAGTTTCCCAAAGGTAAAGCTTCCCTTATCTGTGGCAGATGAGAGAGGCTGTCAGCTCCTGGCTCCAGCTGAATACAGCCGCTTTCTATTGCTTCTCCCACACAGACAAACTGTCATCTGTCATTTGTGTGAATCTAATCATTATAGAGTAACTAACAATAGAGTTTGTCTAATCATTATTCAGAGACCAGACTACAAAAACCATATACTTCTTCACTTCTTCTTCTGTGACTAAAATAAAGTACACGCCTGATCTATGCATTTAATGGCTTCGGAAGCTCATCTCTGTCTCATGTGAAGAACTAAAATGAGAGGGAATAAAAATGTCACTGTCAGTTCAGGTTTTAAAAACATCATTGCACTGAGCACTAATATTCCGGAGATTACTATATAGAAATATTCACGCCCCCGTCCGCTGGACTTTTTCATGTTATCCTGTATAATAACACTCGCGGCGGATTTAATCCTTCTTTTTGACACTTGATCAATGGATAAAACCTTTTTTAAAGGGAACCTGTCTTGTGCAAGATGATATTAACCTGCAGGTATGAGGTCAATCAGCAGGTTAGTGTTTGGAAGCCACCAGGTGCCTGCCCATTAAACCCCGCTGCTGGGAGGAAATGGATGTTAGTCCTCCGGCAGCATTCCGGTTTCAGTCAGGAGGCAGCTCTGGAGCTGGTTCAGTCACTGCTCTTTGGATGGAGAATGGCATCTGTAACTGCACCCCCCCCCTCATTCTGACTGTCAACCCCTTTTCATTGGAGGAAGCTGTCAGTCAGTGCGGGGGTGTGGTTACAGAGCGGTGATTGAATCTGTGATGGCGCTGCTCCCATGATTCAAACACGAATGCTACCAGGAGGATTAAAGTTATTTTCCTCCCTGAATCGGGGTTTAATGTGCAGACATGGAAGGTTCAGAATGCGATTAACCTACAGATTAACCTCATATCTACAGGTTAACCCCCTTACAATCTAGGCCATACCTATATGTTCTAGGTTTCCTCCCCCCTTTGATTCGCGCACATGGGTGTGAAGAATTTAATAGTGGTTGCATGTGACAGGTTGCCTTTAAAGGCAAAGTAAAAAGCAAAGTTGTACAATATACATTTCTAAGAACATAAGTGATTACACAGATATGTCCCCCCATCCCTCCAATATTAGCAGCCCCCTACTTGGCGGTAATAATAGTCTTGTGTCTGTATGGAAAGTCCCTGATTATAATTTTCTTTGGAAAGTGATTTGAAATGATTCTCAACTTTTTATATTTGGAAAAATGCAGGGATTCAAGATTCTTAAAATTCCAACAATTTTATTGATGATCCATTAAAAATAACATGTTCACACAGGGCAAGGGAACCATGTTATCCTGCCTGACATGTTTCGGACTAGTACATCCTTTTTCATATTGGTGGGGGAAAGCCATACAGCACCCAATCAGAACTCGTACTAGACACAGCCAAGCACATTAGTTTCCCAACAAGAGTGACAGAAACGTGATAGGATAGGATTAGATAGGCAGCTAATCCTGAGGAAATCAGCAGGTTCGGGCACCTGTTATCTAATATATCATCTTAATGGCCAAAATTGCACAGTGTGAGAAGATGTCCAGCATACAGTGAAATAGAAAGAGGAAGACCAGGAATAAGGTAAAGGGGGACCCAGACAATAGGTAGCGGTGACCCCCCTGACACTCATCTGTGCTTATACCTGGCACTCCCTACCCTCCTTTTCCCCTAGCACGATCACATGCCTAAGCCTTAGTTGTACCTGGACTAGTGTTGGATACTGAGTTAGACAACAACACACTAATCAACACAGGGAAAAAGACAAACAAGTGGGTATAAAGCAATAAAAGCAATTCCTTGGCTGTAATAGCACCAACTTCTCCAGGGAGGTCAGCATAGAAAAACTATAACTGGCATATGGAAGATCCAGGAGTGAGTTTAAGCAACAGAAGGGAGTGGTAATAAGAACAGCAACTGAGATGAGGGCAAAAGGATTCTCATCAGGGTCAAAAATGAATTCTTAATCCCTACACTAACGAAAGAAACAAAATCCACTCCTCTCATGTTCATCGCTGAGTTAAATAAGAGGCCATGCAATCTACCCATCTGCTAATCACTGTGACTTTCTATAGATCCACATAAAAATTTATGCACAATTAGTTGTGTACTTTCTCATTTCTACACTAATGTGCTATCTTTTTCCTGTGTTTTTCTTATGTGGATTTTATAGATTTTCTATGCAATAAACAGTCTGCAGGAGTATACAGTACCATATTTAAAGTCAGTGGATGTGATACATGAGTGCAGGTGCAGATGTGTAATGACACCGGTGAACTCTGCCCCCTTCAGTGAAAAACAGAAAGAACTCAATACAGCAAATCTAGAGTTCACCGTAAGACCAACATATTCCCTTTCAGCTCTTTTTTTACAATTCCTTTCCCTTTTACCGATTGCACATTTTCAGTTTCGATGATTAATATCCTGTTTTCTTAACTCAATGCCCTTAAAATATTCCTCTTATTTAATGCTTTCCAAGTTTGAAAAGTTTGTGTAGTGCCTTAATTTTAGATAGAGAGATAAGCAAGTGTCAAAATAAATGTTGAATAAATCACTGTTCACCCTCAAGTGCCTCTTCCCATTTTCGGATCTAAATTACACAGCTGAGCATATTAAATATATATATTTTCTTTTTTTAAAACTTTGCCTTTACTTTTTCAAATTTAGATCTAAAAATGAAATTTTTTTTTATATATATATGAATAAACTTTTGCTGTAAATTTTTTTTTGGATAAAGTAGACTGTAAAAGTTGAACTTAGGATACGTTACAGTTAATCAAATACCGTCATTTTAATTATTAATCGAAACATCATCTTCACGAATCCATCAACTTCAGATTTTACATTTGTGAATTGTTCAGTAACATTTATTTTGTCAATGGAAGTGTGCGAAGCAATGTAACTAAGACGAGAATCATACGTTTTCATAGACTTATAATGAAGTCTCTTGCTATATGCTGCAGAGAAGGTGAAACTGCTTATAAGAAATAATCACAGGAGTGGGAATGAGCAATAGAAAACTGGTATATGTATATCTAAGGGTCAGGCGATTAAATAGTCTCAGGCCTGATTAACACTGAAATATTATTAATCAGTGCGATATAGAAATTATATTGATATTATGGTGTAATATATTCCCCATATACTGCTATAGGCCTCTACTGTTCCCCTGTATTCCTCCTGCTTTGTATACACAGTTTGAACTTTGATTTTTTTGTATAAAAATTGCATTATTTAAAGAGAATATCTCCATAAGATAAACCTAAACCACATATTTGGGCATAATAGTCATTGAGCATGAATTGCTCCTTTTGCCCTTTTACCCAGTTAATTCTTCTGTTCTCCATTAGGACTATGACATCACATGATTAAAAAAAAGACTAGATGAATCCTTCTAAGCTCCATGTAGAAACAATAAGTCTCTTTTTCCTGTATTAATCATCGTTGCAACTACAAATTTAGACCACTAAAGACATTTTTTAGTTCTAATAATTACTCATACAGGGAAGAGAGACTTCCTGTTTCTACCTAAAGCTTGGTAAGATTTTCTAGTTTGTTTTTAATCATGTGAGGTCATAGCCCTAATGGAAAAGAGAAGAATTTACTGGGCAGAAGGGCAAAATATGCAATTGTAAGTACACAGTGCCATATAATATGATAACTACTAAATTTTTATGAGAGTGCTTCTTTAAGTATTCCCCCACAGAAGTGATGTCACATTTGCAAATGCAAATGTTTACATTAGTGGCCCAGTGCTGTACAGCATACTTAATATTACTTGCAGCAATAATAATTTTAGAGCACAAAGCATCACCAGTTCCGATCTGTTGTACATATGAAGAGGGTTTAAACAAATGAATTTTAAGTGTGTGGTTACATTTGTTTTTTTTTGAGGGGGGTGTGAATCTACTTCAAAATTTTACTCCAAAACTGCTTCCAATATCCCTGGAAACTCTTCCTATACATTTCTATGGAAATTTCACTTTTTGTTAATATAAAGGGGCTTGAAAGTAAAGGGTGGTTTACACGTAGTGAGATTGCTAACGAGATCGCTGCTATGTCATCGATTTTGTGACGTAGCATTGACCTCGCCGGTGATCTCGCTGCGTGTGACACTTCGCAGCGATCAGCCCCCCACTGGGAGATCGCTGATCTTTACTAAATGGCTTGGAACATTTTCCAATCGGCGATATCCCGCTGGTCAGGCTGCATCGCTGTGTGTGACAGGCAGACTTACCAACGATCCCCATTCTGCGCCCAAGTCCCCAAACGATCCCAACGACTGTCAGGTGTCGGCGCATTGCTGGGTGATCCCGGTCAGGCAGGATCGTTGTCGGGATCGTTGGTGCGTCGCTACATGTAAACCCCCCTTAAAAGTGAGCTTTTGGAAAAGAATCTTATGTTATATAAAAAAAGTGCATGTTACTTATTTCAAGATGTTCCTGGCAGGAACTTTTTCTGCCAAAAAAGCCCTACAAAGTCAAATGTAAATGGAGGGAAATATATCAAAGGGTGCAGAATATTTTGCTACAATTCTACCAATATAATTTAGGAAAGCCTAAAAAGGCCATATTAACACTCATCAGGATAGAACTAACTGCATTACTTGCTCTTAGAGCCTTGTTTTGTAATAGGGAGATAATCACCTCTTTACTGCAGTAATCACTTGCAATTATAAATAGAAGTAATAGATATGTGGTGCACCAATCAAAGACAAGTTCCCAGACTGCTGCGCCCTCGTATGTGACTTTGTTTTATTTATATCACAAAATGCCGTCTAGTGTTTTCTGGAAAGGGCTACTGGTTCTTCACAAAGAGCACAAAAAGCTTATGTCGTAATTCTTCCGCTTTCCAGTTCACTGAGTATTGTCTGTATAAAAAACAATTGCGGATACCTTGAACTACTCGTATTAAATCTGTCTGTGATCAATAAATTCTTTTATTTGTTTTGCAACTTGAACAATGAAAATTGGCTACTTTGAACAGAAAGTTGAAACTGAACTTTCTCCTGTTATCTAGATGTTCCCATCCAAGCCATTCAATACAGAACAATGAGAACAATCAGATTGGAGGAATGCAGGCACAGTATGGGTTTGTCCTCCATGGTTAAGGTACGAGATGCGGTCACAATATTTCATGCATTTTGACAATAGTTGTTTTATAGCAACAGTGTTTGATATAGGATTTATAATTTCTAGAATGCCCTTTTAGCACCCATTCTGTCAGTAGTTGACGATTCACAAAACATTCAGTGAATTAAAAGATTCACTATGTTGCAGAGATATGGACACCATTTTCATTGCATGAGCCATGTGCGGACTGTTTTAACTGATAGACCCTATACACATTAGCTGGTTGTCACCAGAACAATGGTTCAGATGATTGTTCAGCCGACAGTCATCTCATCTAAACTCTGCCATACACAGGAGAGCTCATTCAGCCGAGAACGCCGGCTGATATGGTGGCCAGGAATTTATTTCTGGAAAAACAATGCAATCGGCAGTCCGAAATCAAGTATGCCTAAATGACATCTCCCCAACCACCTGTTGAGCACTCGAACACATTGTTGGCCAAACCCATCCATTTCGATGAGTTTGGCTGACATTAATGTACTTTTAATGGGGGCCTTAAGATTATCACTTCTATCATAGATGGTGCTATAAGGTTATTGTCAATTAGGAAATGCATATTTTAAAATGTTTAATGGAGATGTTCCACTCAGGTGGAGCTATGAAGGCTTCAGCAGCTCAGTGCCCGCTATTTGGCTGCAGCAGTCATGTTACAGTGTTTATGCAAGAAGACTAACAATGAATACAATCTGAGAATGGAGGATCAGCACCAGTCCAGATGGGATGTATCAATTTTATTAATGCCTGCAGCACCCTGAAGCTAATATGAGGTTCTCTAGTAGTGAACAATACATTTAAGATAAAATCTAGGCAGAACTCAATCTGTGGTCAAATGCTGTATTTAGGAAGCTACCAAGCCAATTTTGTCAACACATTCGAATATATTGGATTAAGTAGATTGAATTTGCACTTATTTAGTGATTTATAGACATAATTCTGGTGTTGCTGTATTTGGGTAAAACCATACTTGCGTTAAACTGCAGGGGTTCAATGCAAGAAAAACCTGCATTGCACTCAGACCAATGTTAAAGAAAACATGTCAATATTATAGGATCCCATAAAATTAGATATTTTGTCTAATATAACAGGATGAAAAAAAGTCATAATGATTGAAAATGCTGTAAGGATGGAAGATGAAAAGACAGTGAGACAAAAAGGAAAAATTGAAGTACTGGAAAAAGTAAAAGGGAAGAGGAGGAGTAAGATGACCAACACTGGACAATGCTATTCTTGCAAACCATGCGTTGGATGAGGCAGGATCCTGCTCCCTCTTATTTTCCTCTGATGCAGGTCTAAACACATATTGGGTATTGTATATTTTTCTCCTCTCACTATTTCTTAATTACTGTTTGTTTTATAATTTCTTTGTTAGGCTATATTCACACAAAGCGTTATTGCTGAGTTTTGTGAGGATCCATTTTTGGTGCAAAAACTTCACCAAGAACGGATCCTCACAAACAGGGTGTTCTGTGTGTGAACGCCGCTGTGCTTTTCGCCTGTGCTTTACTCACCTCGCCATGCTTCTTAGGTGACTGCCGGTGATCTCCTCTCATCCTTGGAGGCAGCAGTGATCCTGCTCTAGGACCCTGAAGCCTTTCATGTGACCGAGTGATGTCACTCGGTCACATGGTGCTGTCTAAGGTTTTCCACAGGTCCTGCAGCATTGGTATGATCAGTGAGGGAGGGCAACGAGGTAAGTAAATAGTGCAGTGAAATATGCTAACGAATTGACATGTCAATTCTTTTTACAGATCCGTCTTTGAGCCCAAATGCGGATTCGAAACTCAGGCTGAGTCACATGGGTAGGTCCTTTCAATAGTGTACCTGCGGGTCTGCCAATGCCCGGAAGGAACACATCGTGGGATTGCAGGGGAGGGTAAGTAATTGGAGCATTTGTGGTGTGGAAAGAGCAGCAGAAAAACAGAGCAATAATTGACACTTATTATTTTTTGGATGCACTTTCTGCACCACTAACACAGCAGTCACAAATGCTGACGTCTGCACAGCAAATTGAAAATCCCATTCACTTTGCTGGCAGACGCAGTGACTGATCCATTTTTAGTGGTTTAAAAAAACAAACAAACGCAGGACCAAAAATGTCCAGTGTGAACATAGCATTAAAATGAGATACTGTAGTAGTTCAGTAATACATTACAATACCATATGAAGGACTTCTATGTCTATACAGCTCAAAAACATTGAGAGTTCACAATGGTAAAAATACAGGGTTTTCTTTTCTTCTGTTTATGTGTCACCTCCTATCTTATAGTTTAGAAGACTTATTACTCATATGATTCGGAATCATTAGACTTGTAATGTAGATTTTCGATTATTTTTCTAAACTTAAGCAGTCAGATTCTGGACTACTACAGTATTGCCAAAGAAAGCAACTATCGGTAAAGAGAAATCAAACTAACAAATGTAAGGTGTGTAAAAAATTAGTATTCAATAAAAAAAAAATACATTTTAACACAAATTTTGACTAAAGGGAAAGATTTTATTCCAAGTGTCAAGGCAAGATATTACCAAACTCTTTAATTAGAAAAAAAAACGTGAATATGAAGAGGATTCATGGATCTATCTAAAGTGCTCTTAAAAGATTTCAGGCATAATCAGAAATTCATTATGCACAGCAAAAAGCCCAGATGTAAATGGAGCTTCCACACAAGGGGAATTATGCAAAATGATCAAAGACTGGCAATAGAAAAGAAAATAGGTTAATATGAATCAAGGTGAAATAGATTTATGAAAATGGTCCTCACTGTTTTGACAGCCATATTTTATCTGTTGTGTTCCAAATTACATTTATGTATTACATGCTGCCGAAATTGTACAAATGGAGATAAAATACAACAAATTCAATCATTTTACTTCAGTTGTGACTAAATAATTTCCTGAGCATTAGTAGATATGAAAAAGTGAAGTTTGAAATGGTCCATATAAAAGGAAGAAACATCGGGGTAGAATCTAATTAAATCAACTATTAATCCTGGAGCTTGTCAAGGCTGTCTCTTATATCTAGGTATAACCTACCAAAAACAACTTTAGTAGAAATCTGAAATACCTAATCTAAACCAAACCATTCTCCAATGGATTTCAGTTCCCTTAGAGTATTGTATAAAGGTGTACATATTACTAAAGCAGCTCAAAGCCATTAGGGTTCCCTCACCTTTACGTATACCTTCAATATACTCTCTGTCCTTTGATAGGACCACATCACTAGAAGACAATTTTCAGAGCAATTTTGGTTCATGGTTTAAATCTGGTTTCACAGAACCTTTTATGGAAAAATCTCACTAGTTTTTAGTGGACTTTAGTTGATCAGAAATAATTAGAATTATAAAGGAAGGACGCAACATTCTTTCTTCAGGCTTAGGCTCAAAAAATTCAATCAAAAACCACAATTTAGTATTTTCCAAAACACTTTTGTGAAATTATCCTCAATTGGTATACATAACCCAAGTGTTTGAAGAGCTAAATCAGTTTATACAAATGATTGAAATAAGAAACTAATAGCAAGAAAAGAGAAAATTCACTGGTACATTTCAGAGGCAGCGATCACATTCAGGGAAACACCCCATTTGAAGTACAAATAAGGTTCCTGATTTGTGGCTGGGTGGATGCCTTAAGAAAGTGTACTGAGAATTGAAACAACCATAGGTCGCTTTGGTTTACTATACTTTCATGTACCTGCTAACCATGATTTAAGAAAACCGAATGGACATTTATAGATGTTAGGCTCAGCACTACTCAAGAATGGCCAGCAGTGGAATCAGGGCATCTGCAATTTGTTACACACAATGCAAAGTATTTATTGGTTGAATTCACTCTAGTTGTTCATTAATTAAAACATGAGATACAATATGAATCTATAAATATATAAGAATAAAATATATATATATATATATATATATATATATATAAAAGTACAACTATATGCACAGTCTTGTGCAAAATAGTGCAGATCCAAATTTAGGATGCAGGTGTTCTGTTCCTGTATCCTTGGCCGGTTATATTCTTATATTCTATAACCGGCCGAGGATACAGGAATGGAATACCTGCATCCTAAAGTTGGATCTGCACTGCATTGCATTGGACAAACCGTCCAATTTCCTTCAGCCATCCTGTCTGATACCCTGAGTCCAAACCTGCATTCCTGACACCTCAGGTCTGCTGTTTAAGAAGTGGAGACTGCCCTGGAGTGGTACTTCCAGCTACCTGCAGAACAAGACTAACTACACCATCCGTGGCCCTAGGAAAGAACCATAGTGCATATGAAAGACAAAAGAAAAAACAGGGGCGCACTAGTGCATTATCAATGTTACCAGCGGGGGATAATAATATGCGTATTCACTAACCTATTATTGTTGTGCAAGCCCCGCACAACAATGGTGTAGATTTTGGAAGCGGTTGGGGTCTCCTTTCTCCTATTATAACTTTTTGCGGTGGTGTGGAGACAAGTTGAATCAGCTCCGTCCTGGGAGTCTCGGCGTCCCCGCTCGCTTCCTTCTGTAACCCCGCCTGCTAGCACCCCATGTGACCGGGCGCACTGACGCAGGCAGGTCCTGTGTTTCTCTCCTGGTAAAGGATTTAGATCGGTCTGCAGGTCCTCAAGTATCAACGAGCTGCTCCAGCCGTGTTCTCTATGCGAGATGGTAAATGTGGATTTAAAAGCACGGTCTCGTGTAGGGCGCTCTAATTAAGGCCAGGGACTCTGCTTGTGGAAAGTCCTTTTATTAGAAATCCTCCATCCGCCACGACATGTTTTGACGGTGTAATACCGTCTTTCTCAGAAAGACGGTATTACACTGTCGAAACATGTCGTGGCGGATGGAGGATTTCTAATAAAAGGACTTTCCACAAGCAGAGTCCCTGGCCTTAATTAGAGCGCCCTACACGAGACCGTGCTTTTGAATCCACACTAGTAAAGAACCAGGCAGTCTCTAAGTCACGCCCCTGAAAGGTAAGCTCAGTTCCATTATGCGGTGGGTCCACAGCCACCAGCATGACACCTTTGTTAATATTTAGGTAGTTAACCTGATGATGCCTTGGCTGTGGGGCAGACACAGAACTCTAGGCTAACTGCAGCACCTACAGGTTTACCCATACCGCCATCTGCCATGCATTCGTGAGCTCCCCCATACCCAGCAGGTAATCACTTTGTGTTACAGCCAGGACTGGCCTCTAACAGCCCTGGGAAGAACAGTGCTCTGCACGCCACCTTTAACTTGTTGAATGCCGCTGTCAATCTCTGACAGTGGCATTAACAGCACGTTGGCATTGGGGCACAATATTCTATGAACCAATGGATGAGCTTCAAAGGAAACAACTGTGGCTGGGCTATACTGACTCTGTATAGTACAAGTGATTAGACAATTGCAGGTCAAATCCCCAAAAGGGACTAATAAATACAGTGAAAAGTAAGAAGAAAAAGTTCTAAAAATATGAAAAAAATAATTGTTCAAATCACCCCTTTCCCAATAAAAGTAAAAAATTAATAAGTATAAAATATAAAAGTCCAAATTATCAAAAGATGGTATACACCATAAACAGAAAAAAAATTTAAATGCCAAAATTGCTGCAAAACCACAAAACCACAAAAAATTCTATAACAATCAAAATGCCATATTTATCCCAAAATAGTATCATTAAAAACTTCATCTCGCCTCACAAAAATAAGCCATCACACAACTCCATCAACCGAAAAATGAAAATGTCACAGGTCTCGGAAAATAAAAGTACAACAATGATGCACAGCTCTAAAATCAAGGAAGGAAAACACACTGTTCAATGGAAAAGCACACCACCCAATATAGCTATATGATTCAAATACGGTATACAAAGCTTTATTTACGGTATACAAAGCTTTACACCCTCTTCAATGGGGGGCCACCAGATCCCCAGGCTTCCTAGGAAACCTCTAATGAAAGGCCCGGACCAAATGATCAGCCCTTACAGAATGAACAGGGACCCAGGACCGTTCTTCGGGTCTGTACCCCTTCCAATGTATCAGATATTGAAGGGAATTCAAGACCATTCAGGAATCGATGATCCTTTGTACCTCATATTCTAAGCTTCCCTCAATAGACACCGGAGGAGGTGGGGGCGAGGGAGACACAGCAGGGGAATAAACTCCTTCATGGATTGTGGAACACATTAGGAATACGGAAAGACTGAGGGAGTTTTAATCGGAAGGCAACTGGATCGACCACCTCCTGAATCTCATACAGACCGATGATCTTCAGTGAGGGCATCAAGTTTTAAAAACAATTAAAAACAAAATTAGGTGAATGACTACAGGGCAAAAGCAATCCCTAAAAGGTGCAAAATGTCAATGAGGTCACAGTCAATATGTAATCAAAACAGTCTTAGGGTGTATCTTACCATTACTAAAACTTCATGGGTTGAAAAGAATAACCTTGCACAGAATATTAACATCATGACACCAAAATTGTTTAGCCTGGACATACCCCTACAAAACCCGAAGCAAATGAAAAGATAAATTCAGGCAACAGGCTGCCAATGGGTCTCCTATGTGGATATAATGACCATTAATGAACAAGCTCTGAATAAGGTCATAATACTTGAGTATAGGGAGGGAATCCTTAAGGGATAAGTAGTCCAAAGTGTATAAAACGAAGGTAACCTGTAAATTGCTCAGAAAAATGGTAGAGAGCAATAACTTGGGTATTAAAGGATTGTATAACTTTTTAACATACTAATTAGTGATGAGCGACTAGAGAAATATTCGGATTCGAATAACTCTAACCGAACACTTTAATCTGCTTCATTACTCATTACTTTTCCAATGCAAGTCAATAGGGAACTCACTCGGATGGGAATACTGAAATTTTAAAGTATTCGGTTAGAGCTACCTGAAACCGAATATCTTACTACTACTCATCAATAATACTAATGCACTTATATGAGAAAAATTTGGGATAGTAAAAAAAATGTTGCAAAGATAAACATACCCAAATATGTCAAGATATAGACACACCCTGTTACGTCTTGAATATTGTGGTTTTAGCAGTTCCAGCAAAAGAGAATAGTTTAGTTACAAAACACACAGAGATTTAGGAGTTTTTACTAGTATTCATTTATATTGGAAACAACCAGTGGGTTGGGACGTTATCCAAAATCATTCAGCCTTAACTGAAATAAAAAAAAAATCCTAAATTATGAGCTTAATAAAGCTTATGGGACTTGCACTCTTCTTAAGATCTCTGGTGCAATCTTGATTTACGAAATACAAGCAATGTGTCTGCTATAGAGATAAATAAAAAAGGGGCAGATGGGACCATAAATACTTAAACATTATATTTTTAAAATGTCTCCGGTGGATTAGGTTAAATATAAATAACTCACCACTTTCTGGATAACACATTTCAATGTGCAAAAACCAGTGCATTGAGTTAACGGATACAAATAAAGCATGATGTAAGTAGAAGAGAACTTAAAAATGGTTATTTAGAGTCTAAATCTTATTACTACTAAGCCTATGTGCTAGCATTCATCTTCTTTACCGGTTGTGTCAAGAGTAATGCACTGAATATAAAAATACCCTATGCAAATCTAAAAGACTTTAATCGTGTCTATGAGTTATGTGCCAAGGACGATATTGTATCTAATATCACGTCCCATAACTTATTCCAAGGTGTGCTTCAAAAAATCTGAAATTTTCTACCAATGGCCCTTGTTCTTCCTCATGTGTGAAGGTTAAGAATATATTTCTGATTTCTTGCCTTGTTTATCACTTACACCTTAACTTTAGCAGAAAAAAAATATATTACAGATAATATCAACCTAGAGTAATTTGCTTAAAGAAATTGGTTATTAAGCCTTTAGTAGCTAATTTTGTTTAGGGTCTGGGTATTTTTCTTCTAGTGTCATTATGCTGAGAATTGGGATGCTAGATTTTATCTAGGTCTGGTAACTTGCTATCAACCTTATGGAGACAGCGAAGTAGGTGAGGAGATTGTAAGCCACTTCCCTCCTCATATATCTGAGAGGAGGGAAGTGGCTTACAATCTCCTCACCTACTTCGCTGTCTCCATATGGTTGATAGCAAGTTCCCAGACCTTGTTTTAGCCCACTCACTCATGCCAGATCAGAATATCCCACACACTACACACTACACTGATGAGGGGCAGGTACCCCGAAACGCAGCGTCTGTAGTTTGGGGTTCTGATCTGGCACAAATCCCTTAGTTATATTAAAAGCTTGTATGAAAGCGATTATTTGAGGAAGCTGCTTAAATGTGGCACGGGAGTTTTTCAACTTCCTTAGTGAAGTGCAAATTTACAGATTTTATCTATACTTTGTAGCTAAAAAAAAAATGTTAGATTTGCCTTCTGGACTCTCTGTCGCAAGTGTGTCACGTTCTACTGAGACATTTGTGGTTTTTGGGATTAGAAGGTCTTGAGTCTCGACCTATTAGAGGTGGACAGCAAGATGTAGAAGACTACGTAGACTACATCTTACTGTCCACCTCCAATGGACGTATAAGACTGGAGATGATGCATGACAGAGCATACAGTGACTCCATCTATGGTACATGATTATAGTCAATAGCCCCATTGGCGCTTATGCCCAAATCCCATTCTGTGGGGGTTCAGACGCAAGCCTAGGGGGCTACTAAGCGGTGGAGAAAACGCTATGTGAAAGGGGCCTAACAAATTTGGAACATCATCTGCCTTTCTGATCTAATTTTTTTATATGTCTACATTTAGGACACTATAATAAATAAAACAAAATGGGGACGAGGTTGAATTTATTATTCTAAATACGTACATAATTCTGTAAATCAAAGAAAGACATGATTTCGTCACATCTCGAGTCCATCGATTGACATAGATCCTCAGTTGGACCTGCGGGATAACGGTGGGGCATCACTGTTGAAGTAAAAAACTAAAAGCCGGGTTACACATACTGATGTTCCTGCGACCCAATCAACGATCCGACTGGACCGGGATCGCTGGAACATCGGTATGTGATTGCTGTTGAGATGCCAGACAGGCAGATCTCACCAGCGATTTCCCAGCGATGCGCAGGGATTGGTCATGGTGTTGGGCGCACACTGGGTGTCGCTGGTTGTTGCCCCTGTCACACATGCTGATGCGTGCGTGACAGTGGCAGACCAACGATAGAAAAATGGTCCTGGTCATTAAGCAACGGGCTGATCGCTGGTTGTTGCGGCATGTCACACGCAGTGACATCGATGGTGAGGTCGCTGCAACGTCACGAAACCTGTGACGTTGCAGCGATATCATTACAGACCTCGCTACATGTAACCCGGCCTTAAGTCCGACAAGCAGAATAAAAAATAGTGGCACTCGCCATCCCACAAATGGGATTTATTATGGCATAAAATACAATAATAAGGCGCAAACTTGGCATCTAGGACAAGAATCTAATTCATAGGATGGTGAGTGACACCATTTTTTCTTCTGCTTGGTGTACACAATTCTGTGCTATTATATAATACATGTTGAAAGTGGTTGAACACTGTTTGTTTCTGATAAAGAAATCTAAATTACTATAAAAAGTTTTAAGGTGAGTTAGGATTATTATAAAATATAGAAGTGAGGATTAGAGTTGGAAGTAGTAGCCTCAGTGGTCATGCGTGCACATATGACATGTGACCACTAAGTCATCTCACCGGTAGTAATAATATCCTGTCCATTACGGGCTGCGGTCATTACTACCTGTCCTACTGAAGATATGTAAATACATATCAGACAGATGAAATCTTTATTATAATTGCTGTGTATTTCAATCCCTTTCTAAGCCCGTCCTCACATTAAACTCAGAACAATTTATAGTATTGTCCTATTAAAACTGACCCCAGAGGAACTAATGTAAAACTAATTTAGAAAAGACCTTTACTTGGTTATTACCATTAATTAAAAAGTCATAGTAAAGCACTAAAACTATATGTTATTAATATCGCTTTTAATTTCACCTTAAAGGCAGAATGTTAGATTTAAATTCACTTTTCCACATCCTCATTAATATCTTCTTTTTATTATTATTTTACGACACATCAATTCATTATTTTAGCTTTTGCCATTTCCAGCATAGATTTTAGTTTTTGGTGGTTTGCGTTTACAAACATCACATTTTGTTTCGGTAATGAAAGACTCTGCGAAAAAAAAAAATAGGACAACTCGAGGCGACCTAAAATCTCTGAGAAACACATGTCCACATGGAAAATCAATTTCCGCTATGCTTCTATTCCCTGCTAAAGAAAGGAAATTAAATATTGGTTTTATTAACTAGGGTTCTCATTGTAAAATCTATAAAGGCGGACACCTGATTGCTGAACCTGAAAATTAACACACATTTATATCCGAGTTATATTTTGGGGAGAGTAAAAAAATAATAATAAAAAAAACAACAAAACGAGAAAACAGCCCAATGGACGTTAGACGATTGAATTTTATGTAATTAGAAAAAAAATAGCTCACTCGAAAGTATGGATCCTTTCGACACAAAATGGTTCATAAGGAGCAAAACTGAAATGTTTATAATTACTAGCTAAGTGAGTTAGCCACTCATAATTGAAAGTCTTGTCGTTTTCTAATGTGAGTAATAAAGCAGTGAGGATAAGCAATTATTGGCTAAGCAATAAAATGGCAGCCAGTAGGATGGCAATAACTCTGGAAACACAATTATTTACAAAGAGGAAGTGAAGGAAAATAAAGAAATTTGCAGAACAGTCTCTTTTATTTTCAATTACACAATTTGCTGCTCTTCAATTTATGGCTTTCTGTCCGGAAGGATCAATAGAACATCAACACAATAAAGCCAATGCCATTCATCATTAACATGTTTTTTCGGTTTAGGATCTCCCCATTAGTTTCATTAGATGTCACATTAATCGACAATATTTTTTTTTGAAGAGTGTCTAGTACATGACCGACCACAGATGTTATGTTAAAGAAATTCCACTACTAAACAGTATGACTGCATCATGTTCCGAACCCAATCCTGTAAGGGATGGGTAGATGGTTGTGCAGTTGTATTTTCGGCCCAAGTGTGACCCAACGAAACATCGGATTACACTCGGATCAATGTTATTGAATGAGGCAGCGTACATTGTTAATTTTTTCCATGGACCAAGAGGAGCGAGAAAAAAAAAATCACATCAAGCACGAATGGCATCTGTATATCGAATGGCACTCGGCCATTCAAGTCTATGGGTTCATGAAAAAATATTGGACAGCAATTGAAAAACAGCAAGGCGCGACTCAATTTTTACAGAGGGTCAGAATGGAGAAGATAGATAGTTACATAGAACTTACCAAAACAGCCAAAGTGTCGGTCACATAAGCAAGCATGATCGGCGTCTGACCTGTGTGGTGCATATACATAGTGCTGGGCAGCCCACCTGGTCTAATAGTATGGGCGTAATTATTATGTTGCATAAAGACATTTTGCATCATACTTGCTTGTGTGACTGACAACCTATGGAAACCTCATCTGTGTGTATATAAAATACCGCCAATAACCTCCCCCATGTTATGGCAGGTTGAGAGTGATTGCTTCATCGATATTATGCGCTTGTGTTGCCTTTGTCACTGGGGCCTTTTATGTCCTGCTAAGTGCAATGGATATCAGACCTTTTGGCTGTTTTTGGTAAGTCTTTGGAATTTATGGTCTTGTAGTGTTATTTTTTCTTTACATAGGTTGATCTAGACCCATCATGTTCAACCTTCCCCCATCAATTATACATTCTTGCACCTAAATCATCTATAACCAACAATGTTATGTGCACTGAGGAAATCATCCAGCCTTTTGTTAAAGCTGTTATAGTGTCTGACATAACGACCTCTTGTGGTCAGGCATTCCACAGTCTAACTGCTCTAACGGTAAAGAACCCTTTCCCATTTAGCTGCCGGAATGACCTTTCTTCCACCCGTAATGAGTGACCCCAGGTCCTTCTTTGGAAAGAATAAGTCATGTGTGAGTCCTTTGCATTGACCACACATGTATTTACACATATTGATGACATCTCCTCTGAGACGTCTTTTTTTCTAAGCTAAATAAGACCAATGTTTCTAACCTCTCATCATATGGGAGGCCTTCTATTCTTTCTAGTAATCTTGTTTTGTATTCTCCTCCACTTCCAAGAAAATGGATCCCACGCTGCTCAAACTTGGATCAGAGTCTAATCGACATACCCAGACTGTTTTTCTCAGATGGAGAAGATACAGTCCTGTGACCCTAGCTTAATATTGCTTTATTGGCGTTACCCATTTACTGGATTATTTCTTCTACTGAAGTGACATTTGTTGAATGCACTAAAAGTGATTTTTGTACTTTTTGTAAAAGGGCTTTATTTTAATTATTTTTTAAACATATAGAGCCAAAATCCTCATCGCATGTCCAGTTTTTGTTGTGCATTCCTCTAAATTAATGACTTTTTGATTTGCAACAAAATCATCAAACAATTAACGCCTTTTTTCAAGATGTCTTATATGGTTTAATTTATAGTTGCAAAATAAAGGCTGCAACACTCAGAATTAAAGATGATTTTTAGCCTTTAATGGCCTTCAGGCAAAGGAACAGTGACGTTTTGGTCAGCTTGTGACCTTCTTCCAGTGTTTAATTTGTAGATTTTTACATCAATGAGACTTTTACAGATGTTTTAGGCTGGCTTCACACCACGGCACAATCCGATCCGGGGCTGTCAGCTATCTGCAATCCGGTTTCCATGTGTCCAGGAGAATCCGTAAGGAATCAGATTTTTCTCCCGGACACAATATCAGAGCATGCACCATTTTTGTGTCCGGGGAGAAAAATCTCCCGAAATCGGATCCACTCATATTCTCCCAGATCCTCCCGGATCCGGGACAATCAGGCGCTCCCTAACATGGGAGTCTATGGGGCCAGATTGCCACAATCCGGGACGATCCGGGAACCGGACACCAGCGGCTGCACGCTGATGTAATTTCAGGACCGCGGCTAGCTCCCCGCAAGCCACAGTCCTGAATTATCAGAAGTGGCAGCTGCATCCGGCTGCACACCATTCTGTGTGCTGATCCGCTCTGGTGCTGTCAGGTTCATCCCTGACAGCCCCAGATCGGATCTTGCTGTGGTGTGAAGCCAGCCTTAGACAGATTCATAAAATGTGACTTATAGAAATTAAAAAATTAGCACAACTCTACTCTTGTCCTCCAAGTAGTTTTATGCAGGCCAGTTATTGTGGCACATTTTTACAACATTTTGCAAAACGTGCTAGTTTTACCATGAAAGATTCGCAAAATAAGTTAAAGACAGAACGAAAGACAATTTGGGGCTTTGCACAAAATAATTAATTAAGCACGTCATTTTCATGATTTTGGCACAAAAATGTCAGGGAAAATCACAAGTAAAAAACAAAAATTGTCTTGGAAAAACAAAACAAAAAAGAATTCAGAAATATAGTTGCTTTTTTTAACTCAGTTTTTTTGCATGATATAAAAATAAAAACCTTTGTCATTTTTAAATGCAAAATATATATTTTATTCACAAACAGGAATTTTAAAATAGAATTTAATCTTTGTCTGCTATTGTCTAATATCTATTAATATAATCATTCTTTTTAATCTTAAAGGGAATCTGTCACTAGGTGTTTGTTACCTTATCTGAGAGCAGCATAATGTTGGGGGGAGATTGCCAGTTTTCCAGGTGAACTAGTGGTTACTGTGTCCAATAGAGGTAGATAGTATAGCGGCAGGTTGGGGTAAACTGTCTATTGCAAAACAAACTTTGTATCCTTGACAAATAGTGCAAAATCATCACTACATAGGGCATTATTTCTCAGGGATACATACACAGAAATTGCCCCCAATACTTTATTTTTTTACAATAATTAATAAGCCAAGTTCTGAATGAGGCTTCTTATGCCTTGCTGTCTGGCATTAAATCTTAGGTAAGTTAGCAGCCAATTTAATCAACAGCCGCATATCATTTCCAGTCCGGCGCATTGTGAGAGATTATTGCTTGTACTCGCCGGCTTCTTACTGTGCACTGTGAATGCTCCAAAGTCACCGAGAACACTCAATAATCTCCCACACTGTGCAGGAACGGAAATGACACGACTGTGATGTCATACCCACAGATTTCAAACTCGGGATTACAAGGCGTGATTACAACAGAGCGACGGGGGACATGGAGGTTGAGAAAACACCCACAGTTTCTGTAATCCTGACAACACCCTGCATATTAACACAGGAGAATGTAAGTTAGAGAAGCATTTTTCACAGCGATTATAGGTCACTTATAGCTCAGACAGGGATGGTTAGGAATGTAGTAGGAAGCTGCAGGGACAGGTAGTGATAGGTTTGAGGGCATAAAGTAGGTGACAGGTTCCCTTTAATTAGCCTGTTAGGGTTATGGCTTGTTCACTTTCATCATTGGAAAAGGCCAGGTGCTGAAAATTTAGATAAAAAGGAGACACAAGAGGCGCAAATGGGTCTTATTGTTTAGATAAGATGACCCTTCCGTGAGTGTATATGCTCACCTGGCTTGATTGTGATGACCCACAACCAGTATGTTCGCATGGACAGCTGCTGCTGGATTTGCACCTCCATGTGAACAGTGGTATCGTATCCAGAAATCCAAATAGGGTTTGGTGCTTGTAGGATTTTCACCCCGACAGCAGCGCAGATCATACAAGCACCAAACCCTATTTGGATTTCAATGATGAAAATGAAAGTGATGAAAATTAACAGCTTTAAATAAAAATAGCCTCCTCTAACCTTGTGCCAAAAACAGCAGCTATGGGTTCTTTTAAAAATTAAAATGGTGGAGAAACACAATGCAGGAGAAGGTATACATAGATAGCAAGATGTTTCATGTTTTCCTTTCCTCAGTTGAAAATGTAATTAATAAATGGTAGTTAACACGAACAGTCGAGGTCAAAATAAGATCTGGAAGAGCAAGGGAAAATTTCAGTGAGAGGCAAATTCAGAATTCGGGCTAGACTGCTGTAGCGCCCCACTAAGAGCGCACTACAAAAGGGTACTGCACCCCTGACTGAAGGTGCAGTATGCTTTGTTTTGGTAATGAGTAGAATAAGTCTGAAGCTCCAGTACCACATGCAAACATCTAATGATAGAGGACCAATTAGATGCCCGTTACTAGGGTCACCGGTCCTGGTGGGAGGAGAGGCTAGGTGATAAAGCAAGTGGGGAGAGCAGCAAGAGTTAGCTGAGTGAAGAGTTAGTTAAGAGGAAGAGTGAGAAGCAGCAGATGAAGCATAGCTGGAGAGCTACAGAACAGCAGAGCTGAAGTTAACGGGGAGGGCATCTCAACTTGATGACCCAGAAGAGAAAGGGCCAAGAAAGAGAAGGCTAACCAAATACCCTAACCCAGTCCATCCCGGAGTACCAGCTCCAAAGTGGCTCAGCCAGCTAAATCCCTGAACCACAAACCCAGAGTGGTCGATGACTTTTTAGGAGCACGACCCAACCGCCCTACACTAAGCACGGTCCCCACCAGAAGCACTAGACTGAGTTGGGTTCTCCTTGGAGAGATAAGGGGATCCCATTTACAACGACGGGCCTGGTCTACCAAGCGGGATCCGTGCAGGGCAGCAGAGCAAGGGACAGAGAGCGTGATAGAGGAGGAACACCAGTGGAGCTTCAAAGGGACACTGCTCATTGCCAGAATCACCTGGTCCACTACTTCATAGCAAGAACTGCATTACCCTGTAACCCTGCAGAATTCAGGAGTAAAGTACCCGTTCAGAGTGAGCAACGTGTCGGTGATTTCTTTCTACGAACTGTGATTTACCTGCCTTGCTCCACAGTGACTGTGCTGCCGTACTCCACCATCCTACTTCCAATACCCCGTGGATCCCACTCCTCCTGTAGGGAGCTATTCCACCTTGCTGCCGCCCATCACCCCGGAGGTCCCCGCAGCGCCGGTTCCATCACTGGGACCTACAGGCGGCATCACAAACGACTACCTCTTTTACTATTTTCATTTTTCCCTTTTTCATTGACCACCAGGGCCACAGCCTCAGGCACCACCACCAATGACTTACAGCCTGCGCCTGAGATCTGAGTACCCTGTCCTGGGTGAGTCACTGCCAAAGACATTCAAGAAGATGTAGCAGACTCTGGAGTTGTGGTAAATTGTTCTACTATTCAGAGACACCTGCACAAATATGGCCTTCATGGAAGAGTCAACAGAAGAAAACCTCTCCTACGTCCTCACAATAAAATTCAGTATCAGAAATATTCAAAAGAACATCTATACAAATTTGATGCATTTTGGAAACAAGTCCTTTGTACCAATGAGGTTAAAATAGAACTTTTTGGCCACAATGATCAAACGCTTGTGTGGAGAAAAAAGGCCACAGAATGTCAGGAAAAAGTAACTGGTCAACCATTAAGCATGGGGAAGATCAGTCATGCTTTGAGGTTGTGCTGCAGCCAATGGCACAGGGAAAATTTCATGGGTAGAGGGAAGAATGGATGCAATGAAATTTCAACAAATTCTTTATGCAAACATAACACCAACTATAAAAAAGCTGAAGTTGAAAACAGGATGGCTTCTACAAATGAATAATGATCCTAAACACATGTTAAAATTCACATTAGACAACCTCAAAAAGCACACGCTGAAGGTTTTACCATGGCCTTCACAGTCCTCTGATCTGAATATCATTGAAAATCTATGACTAGGCCTCAAAAGAACAGTGCATACAAGATGAGCCACGACTCTCACAGAACTGAAAGACTTTTCTAAAGAAGAATGGGTTAAAATACCTTAAACAAGAATTGAGACACTACTGTGTGCTGCAAAAAGTGTTTACAAGCTGTGGTACTTGCCAAAGGGGGTGCAACTAAGTACTAACCATGCAGGGTGCTCAAACTTCCACCCATTTCCCTTTCTGTCATTTTTAAAATGTAAAAAAAAAAAAAAAATCACCTACAATACAAATCAAACATGTCATCTTTAACTTTATGCTTTCTAGAGATTATGTCATCTTCAATTTGTTAAATTGTTGAAAATAGCAGTAATTTTGACCAGGTGTGCCCAAACATTTACATGCCACTGTGTATATATATATATTTATATATATTGCTCAGCTGCCGTACGGTAAACCTCGAGCTAATCAGATAATCAGAGCCCAGCATCCACACACCAATCAGAACCCAGCATCTGAAGCCAATCAGAGTTCAGCATCCATGCACCAATCAGAGCCCAGAATCCGCACGCCAATCAGAGCCCAGCATCCGTGCGCTAATCAAAGCTTAGCAGGTGACAGTGGCGCATGGACTCTGATTGGCAAGCGGATGCTGGGCTCTGATTAGTGCATGGATCCTGGGCTCTGATTGGCCTGCGGATGCTAAGCTCTTTTCGGTTTACATCTACGGCAGTGAATTCAGCATGGACCACGGAGGACCGCTGCGGTAATAAAAGGTGTGTGTGTGTATGGGTTTCTGTGTGTCTGTTTGTGTATGGGTGAGTGTGTGTATGGGTTTCTGTGTGTTTTTTTTTTTGCAGGTACCATACAATACCATACTATATTGGGGGCTGCAATGGGATGATGGGGGTACTGTATTGGTGGCTATAATGGGATGATGGGGGCTGCAATGGGATGATGGAGGAGCTGTATTGGGGGCTACGATGGGATGGTGGGGGCTGCAATGGGATGATGGGGGTGCTGCATTGGGGGCTGCGATGGGATGATGGGGGTGCTGTATTAAGGGCTGCAATGGGATGATGGGGGCTCCAGTGGGATGATGGGGTACTGTATTGGGGCTGCAATGGGATGATGGGGGTTGCAATGGGATGATGGAGGCTACAATGGGGGTGCTGTACTGGAATTGGTAAATGTTCCATAGATTGTTGTTTAAAATGGAAATAATGGTAGTAACAAGATATTATTGATACAATTTGCAGTTTGTCTGGTTATGCTGGTTTGTGATGACTACTGTACAGTATATACCTTAATAAATGTTCATTTTTTTGTTCACCAATTGTGAATTCTTCTTCATGGGTAAAATAAGAAATCCCCTGAAAATAAGACATGGCACATCTTTGGGACCAAAAATTAATATAAGACAATGTCTTATTTTTGGGGAAACAGGGTACATTGGTAGAATAAAGTAATGTGATTCCTTTAAGCAACAACATGTTCGTTAATGAAAAGACTAAAAGAACCATTAATTCTAATGAACATTTCTGAGACTAAAACCAAGACATTTGGAATCACTTACTTCTATTTAATTATACATGAAATACATTATTAAGTGTCTTAATTTCCAGGTTCATTGAGCTGAAGGCTCCTGCTTAACATGAATCTTGACTGTTATCTCTCTTACACACCAAGTTAAAATTAAACTGATCAGATATAGTCATATCACCAACAACCACCTTGTATGATCTGCTACACAGCATGACCTTTCCACTGACAAGTGACACTTCCGCTAATTGAAGGAGATCTATAGCGTAACCACACCAGACCTGACCACAAGGCATTGCTCTTTTGAATCACAAATAAGCCCAGATGGTTTGCTAAGCCGCGAGACACTATTCCCTTCTGCAATATTTACTCCATTCATGTAAAAAGCTATGGTCTTTCCTAATTAAGTACTAAATTACTACAGTGTGGTGAAACAGCAGTACAAGAAGTCCCAGAAATGAAGCTGAGCATGCTTCATTGGCCTCACATTATAAACTGTAGCATGTATATATATATATATATATATATATATATATATATATAATATCTATTATATAAAACCCGAAGGCCACTTCCGCCCAAAATCCGCTTCCGCTTCCGTGATGGCCTCCCTCCTGTGTCAAACACCGGAACCGGAAGCACCAGACCCACAGAGCCCCAGCCACCGGCCCTGCACAGAGCCCCGTCTGCGCCCACCCACATCCGGCCCACAGCCCTGCTGCCCCATCACCCCCCTGCCTGTCACCATAGCCATCCTCCACTGCCCGCGCTCCCCGCCTGTCACAACACTTCCCCCCGCTCCCCCATCACCCCCCTGCCTGTCACCATAGCCGCCCTCCACTCTCCGGTCACCCCCCACTCTCCTGTCACCCCCCCACTCTCCGGTCACCCCCCGCCTCTTACCACAGCTCCCTCCAGCCAGCCACGATCTCTATTCATGGGGCTTGAGGACCTCTGATGACGTCACGATGATGGGTGGAGTCACATATCACATGACCGTGACGTCATCAAAGGTCCTGTCCCGATCTCACCTACTCTGCCTATTCATCCCCCTGCGCTGCACACTGACCCACGATCTCCTCACCCCGCTCTGCCCACCCACCCCACACTGACCACTGACCCTCACTCTGCCCCTGACCCCCACACTGACCCCCACTCTGACCACCCACCCCCACACTGACCACTGACCCCCACTCTGCCCCTGACGCCCACTCTGACCACCCACCCCCACACTGACCACTGACCCCCACTCTGCCCCTGACGCCCACTCTGACCACCCACCCCCACACTGACCACTGACCCTCACTCTGCCCCTGACCCCCACACTGACCCCCACTCTGACCACCCACCCCCACACTGACCACTGACCCCCACTCTGCCCCTGACCCCCACACTGACCCCCACTCTGACCACCCACCCCCACACTGACCACTGACCCCCACTCTGCCCCTGACCCCCACACTGACCCCCACTCTGACCACCCACCCCCACACTGACCACTGACCCCCACTCTGCCCCTGACGCCCACTCTGACCACCCACCCCCACACTGACCACTGACCCCCACTCTGCCCCTGACCCCCACTCTGACCACCCACCCCCACACTGACCACTGACCCCCACTCTGCCCCTGACCCCCACTCTGCCCCTGACCCCCACTCTGCCCCTGACCCCCACTCTGACCACCCACCCCCACACTGACCACTGACCCCCACTCTGCCCCTGACCCCCACTCTGACCACTCACCCCCTCTCTGCCCCCCTCACCCCCACTCTGCCCCTGCTCTGCCCACTGACCCCCACTCTGACCACTGGCCCCCACTCTGCCCACTCACCCCCAAAATCTGCCCACTCACCCCCCTACTCTTCCCCCTGACCCCCTCTCTGCCCCCTCACCCCCACTCTGCCCACTGACCCCCACTCTGCCCCTGCTCTGCCCACTCACCCCCACTCTGACCACTGGCCCCCACTCTGCCCACTCACCCCCAAACTCTGCCCACTCACCCCCTACTCTTCCCCCTGAACCCCTCTCTGCCCCTGATTCCCACTCTGACCACTCACCCCCAACTCTGCCCCCTCACCCCCTGCTCTGCCCACTGACCCCCACTCTGACCACTGGCCCCCACTCTGCCCACTCACCCCCAAACTCTGCCCACTCACCCCCCTACTCTGACCCCCTCTCTGCCCCCTCACCCCCACTCTGCCCCCTCACCCCCACTCTGCCCACTGACCCCCACTCTGCCCCTGACCCTGCTCTGCCCACTGACCCCCACTCTGACCACTGACCCCCACTCTGACCACTGACCCCAACTCTGCCCACTCACCCCCCAACTCTGCCCACTCACCCCCTCTGCCCCCCTCACCCCCTGCTCTGCCCACTGACCCCCACTCTGCCCCTGACCCTGCCCACTCACCCCCACTCTGCACACTGACCCCCACTCTGCCACTGCTCTGCCCACTGACCCCCACTCTGACCACTGGCCCCCACTCTGCCCACTCACCCCCAAACTCTGCCCACTCACCCCCCTACTCTTCCCCCTGAACCCCTCTCTGCCCCCCTCACCCCCACTCTGCACACTGACCCCCACTCTGCCCCTGCTCTGCCCACTGACCCCCACTCTGACCACTCGCCCCCACTCTGCCCACTCACCCCCTCTGCCCCCCTCACCCCCACTCTGCCCCTGCTCTGCCCACTGACCCCCACTCTGACCACTGACCCCCACTCTAACCACTCACCCCCAAACTCTGCCCACTCACCCCCTCTCTGCCCCCTCACCCACATTCTGCCCACTCACCCCCTCTCTGCTCACTCACCCCCTCTCTGTCCACTCACCCACCATTATGCCCACTGACCATGCTCTGCCCACTCACCCTGCTCGCCCCATTGACCCCTCACACTGGCCACTCATCCTGCTCTGCCTACTCACCCCCACTGACCCCTCCACACTGACCCTGCTCTGCCCACTGACCCCTCACTGACCCTGCTCTGCCCACTCACCCTGCTCAGCCCACTCACCCCTCACACTGCCCACTGACCCTCCTCTGCCCACTGAACATGCTCTGCCCACTGACCCCTCAATGCCCACTCACCCTGCTCTGCCCACTGACCCCTCACACACCCCACTGACCCTGCTCTGCCCACTCACCCCTCACACTGACCCTGCTCTGCCCACTGACCCCTCACACTGCCCACTGACCCCTCACACTGCCCACTCACGCCTCACACTGCCCACTGAACATGCTATGCCCACTTACCCCTCACACTGCCCACTGACCATGCTCTGGCCACTGACCCCTCACACTGCCTACTGACCCTGCTCTGCTCATTTACTCCCGCTCTGCCCACTCACCCCCGCTCTGCCCACTCGCCCCTGCTTTTACCACTCACCCTGGCCTGCCCACTGACCACCCTCTGTTCACTCACCCCCCGCTCTGCCCTTTCACCATGCCCACTGACCCCTGCTCTGCCAACTGACCGTGCCCACTCACCCATGCTCTACCCACTCACCCTTCTCTGCCCACTCACTGTGCCCACTGACCGCCGCTCTGCCCACTAACCCCTGTTCTGCCCACTGACTGTGCCCAATAACCCTTGCTATGCCCACTAAACCCTGCTCTGCCCACTCACCCCCGCTCTGCCCGCTGACCCCTGCTCTGCTCACTGACTGTGCCCACTCACCCCTGCTCTGCCCACTCACCCCTGCTCTACCCACTGATTTTTCCCACTAACCCCTGCTGTGCCTACTGACTGTGCCCACTGACCCCTGCTCTGCCCAATCACTCTGCCCATTAACCCCTGCTCTGACCACTGACCCCCGCTATGACCCTGCTCTGACCACTGATGCCCCAATCCTGCTCACTGACCATGCTCTGCCCATTCACCCCCCACTCTGCCCACTCACCCCCGCTCTGCCCTCTGACCCTGCTCTGCCTACCTACCCCCCCCCTCTGGCTACTGACCATGCCCACTGATCCCAGCTCTGCCCACAGACCCCAGCTCTGCCTACTGACCCTGCTCTGACTACTGATTATGCCCACTGACCCCTGCTCTGCCCAATGACTCTGCCCACTAACCCCTGCTCTTCCCACTCATCCCCCACTCTGCCCACTGACCCCCGCTTTGCCCACTCACCCCCAGCAGATCGGTTTCCCAGCCAACGACAGCTCCTGTCCTGCCACCTACAAGACGGGTGGAGCGAGCCGCCGCAGGGTAAGTATCCTCACTGAGGTTTTTTTATTTTTATTATCACCATGAAGGGGAGGGGGGTGTGCAGCCCCAGAGGGAGGGCGGCCGCAGAGACTGGAGGCCCAGAGGGACGGGTGCCGCGGGGAGCGGAAGGGGTCAGGAGGAGCGCCTCCATCCTGCCCCCCCTATCCATCCTGCCCCCCCTATCCATCCTGCCCCCCAACACCATCCTGCCCCCCCGACTCCATCCCGCACCCCCACCACCATCCTCACCCCCCGCCAACATCCTGCCCCGCCCCCTACATCCTCCCCCCTCCCCCACCACCATCCTGCCCTGCCATCTCCATCCTGCCCTGCCGCCTCCATCCTGCCCTGCCTTCTCCATCCTGCCCCTCCGTCTCCATCCTGCCCCTCCGTCTCCATCCTGCCCCTCCGTCTCCATCCTGCCCCTCCGTCTCCATCCTGCCCCTCCGTCTCCATCCTGCCCCGCCCCCTCCATGGCCTGCGCCCTGTGTCAAAGACCGGAACCGGAAGTACCAGACCCACGAGCGGTGAGCGCATAGCGCTCACCGCGAGCCGGTGTCAAAATGGCACAGCGCCTCGCCGTGGGCGCTAAAGCGCCACCACTCGCCGTTATCCCGCCACCGGCCCTGCACAGAGCCCCGTCTGCGCCCACCCACATCCGGCCCACAGCCCTGCTGCTCACCGCCCACTCTCCATCAGGGACCGCCATCCCGCCACTGGCTCCGCACACAGCCTGCTGTGCGCCCACCAACATGCGGGAACCGGCCCGGACCGGCCCACACTCCGGTGTGCGGCCTCCGCCGGCACCGCTCCCAGTCCTGCCACTCTCTCACACACACCCGGTGACTCTCCTCCATCACGGAGCTAGCCCTGCCCGCACTCCGGGGCCGGCCTCCGGAACCGCCGCCAGCCTTGCCGCTGACCGCCAACAGCCCAGTGAGTGTTCAGCCCTCCAGCCTCCGTTATCCTCTGCCCCCCCAGCCTCCGCTCTCCTCTGCCCCCCCAGCCTCCGCTCTCCTCTGCCCCCCCAGCCTCCGCTCTCCTCTGCCCCCCCAGCCTCCGCTCTCCTCTGCCCCCCCAGCCTCCGCTCTCCTCTGCCCCCCCAGCCTCCGCTCTCCTCTGCCCCCCCAGCCTCCGCTCTCCTCTGCCCCCCCAGCCTCCGCTCTCCTCTGCCCCCCCAGCCTCCGCTCTCCTCTGCCCCCCCAGCCTCCGCTCTCCTCTGCCCCCCCAGCCTCCGCTCTCCTCTGCCCCCCCAGCCTCCGCTCTCCTCTGCCCCTCCAGCCTCCGCTCTCCTCTGCCCCCCCAGCCTCCGCTCTCCTCTGCCCCCCCAGCCTCCGCTCTCCTCTGCCCCCCCAGCCTCCGCTCTCCTCTGCCCCCCAGCCTCCGTTCTCCTCTGACCCCCCCAGCCTCCGCTCTCCTCTGCCCCCCCAGCCTCCGCTCTCCTCTGCCCCCCCAGCCTCCGCTCTCCTCTGCCCCCCCAGCCTCCGCTCTCCTCTGACCCCCCAGCCTCCGCTCTCCTCTGACCCCCAGCCTCCGCTCTCCTCTGACCCCCCAGCCTCCGCTCTCCTCTGACCCCCCAGCCTCTGCTCTCCTCTGACCCCCCAGCCTCCGCTCTCCTCTGACCCCCCAGCCTCCGCTCTCCTCTGACCCCCCAGCCTCCGCTCTCCTCTGACCCCCCAGCCTCCGCTCTCCTCTGACCCCCAGCCTCTCCTCTGCCCCCCAGCCTTCCCCCCTCCTCTGCCCCCCCAGCCTCCGCTCTCCTCTGCCCCCCCAGCCTCCCCTCTCCTCTGCCCCCCCAGCCTCCGCTCTCCTCTGCCCCCCCAGCCTCCGCTCTCCTCTGCCCCCCCAGCCTCCGCTCTCCTCTGCCCCCCCAGCCTCCGCTCTCCTCTGCCCCCCCAGCCTCCGCTCTCCTCTGCCCCCCCAGCCTCCGCTCTCCTCTGCCCCCCCAGCCTCCGCTCTCCTCTGCCCCCCCAGCCTCTGCTCTCCTCTGCCCCCCCAGCCTCTGCTCTCCTCTGCCCCCCCAGCCTCCGCTCTCCTCTGCCCCCCAGCCTCCGCCCCCTCCCTCCTCTGACCCCTCCCTCCTCTAACCCCTCCAGTTTCTGCCTCCTCTGCCTCCTCCCTCCTTTCCCCTCCAGCCTCTGCCCCCTCCAGCCTGTGCTGCACTCACTGCTGACCACTGAGCCACCGCACTCTCTGCTGACCACTGAGCCACCGCACTCACTGCTGACCACTGAGCCACCGCACTCACTGCTGACCACTGAGCCACCGCACTCACTGCTGACCACTGAGCCACCGCACTCACTGCTGACCACTGAGCCACCGCACTCACTGCTGCCCACTGAGCCACCGCACTCACTGCTGACCACTGAGCCACCGCACTCACTGCTGACCACTGAGCCACCGCACTCACTGCTAACCACTGAGCCACCGCACTCACTGCTGACCACTGAGCCACCGTATACTCTGCTAACCACTGAGCCGCCTGTATACACACAATTAATTTCACAGCACTCCCCTATTACTAAATAAACTCTATATAGATTCTAGACTACCCGATTCTTTAGAATCGGGCCACCATCTAGTATATATATATTTCTAAAGGTGCTCTCTCTCCTCTCCCTTTCTATATCTATTCCTCTCAGTATACATGTATATATATATATATATATATATATACATATATATATATATGTACACAGTGTGCATCATACATGAGTAAGTGAGTACTACTTCCTTGAAAAGTAAGATTTTAATCGTCATCTCAAGAATTAAGACAAGAACAACAATTTCCAAATGTTTGACAAGACATAGAATATTTTTAAACCCATAACAACAAGGTTAATTATATGAATTTACCTAAAAAATATCTACCTTTAGATCACATCTACGTATAATAAATTGGTTTACTTTTATTCCAGAAAAGTTGCACAAAACAAACAGCATATAAATGGTCCAGGTGAAGTCATTTTTTTCCTCGCACCCATAGGTTTGCATTGGCCAATCTCTGCAGTTTTAGGTGACTATACGCAGCATGCTACAATTTTTTCCTCAGGCCAAAAACAGCTAAGGAAAAAATTGCAGATAAGCACTGCCTTATTGTTTAACATTGATACAAGTGCAATCCAATAATTTATCCGATTGCACTCGGCATATTAATAAGCAAATGTGAGCGAACACTAGTTGATATAAAAATGAATACACCCTACACAAAACACTATACATTGTCACACCATTGACTGTTGGATAGCAGGGACATTGTGCACCTTATCTGTCCCTCAAGCTATGGGTCCCTAGGTTATTTCCTGTTCCCAAGATTATCCCAGAAGGTTGGGATGCATGGGACATACCTTGCTAAGATCCTGAATATGACTCATCTAGATGTTCCCCCTCCTCCTCAAGGGAGAGAAGGGGTAGGAGAGCAAGGGACCACACAGCCAACTCAGGCAAAGCAAAACATATAAAAGGGCTCCAAGATCTTCTTTATTTGGCATCTGAGCTGCTGATAAAGCAATAAACACCTCTGCTTAACAGACACAAGCTCCTCCTCCATGGTCAGGATAGAAATGTTATATCTTGCATGCAGTAAAGAAGGTATAGCAGAAGGGAGAGGTAATCACACCTGCAGCTTGAATGAAGGCTAAGAAAATTCTCAGTCAGCAGGGAATACGTCCTTACCCTTTTAACATAGAAAATAAAGTACATCAGTAAGACAACACCCAAGTGTGCTCTACAGAAGGCCTGCGACCAATAAAATGCTGAGACCTCAGTGACATCAGGCTGCAGCACACTCATGATATACATCTATTTCTTTATGATAAGTTGTCATAACTTTTCATCCAGCATCCTGGTTCTAAAAGAGGTCATTCTTGAATAATGGGAAAAGATAGCTGTGCTGAGGTCCAGGATTCAAATCCCACCAAGAACAACATCTGTAAGGAGTTTACATGTTTTTCTTATATTTGTGTGGCTTTTCTCCTGGTAATCCAGTGTTCTCCCACACTCCAAAGAGATACAGATGGGGAGTATATAGATTATGAGCCCCGAAGGGGACAGTGATGATGATATCTCTAAAGCGCTGTGGAATTAAAGGGGTTGTCCACTACTCGGACTAGTGCCAGCACCAAAGGCCAGTATAAGTGTTATTATACAACAAGGGCAAATATATGATTGAGAAAGGATTGTCTAGGTTTTGGACAACTCCATTAATGGTGCTATATGTGGACACATGCCAATGCTAAGATTTTGGTCTACACATTTTTTGCTGCAAAACTGCTCCCTGTGGCAGGAAAACTCACCAGAAAATGAATGTGTTTTTGATGCATTTTGGTGCAGATTATTGTCATGCGTTTTTTCTTTTTTACTATTGACAATTGCTGGGAGGGCTACAAAATGCAGCAAACAATTGACATGCTCATTCTTTTGCTTTTACCACAATCGGCAAGAAAAAATAAGCATCAAATGCTCAACACTTCAGGATTCTCATAGACTTTGCTGGGATAAGGATAGGCATGCAGATTTGTGACAAAAGGTTTGTGCAGCAAAAACGTTGCAAAAATGCATAAAAAAGCACTCTGTGCACATACCCTAGGGGAGATAAATAAACTTGTTCCTTCCATGTCTACCAAGAAGACAGGGTGGTGTTCTCGAAAATCATAGCGGTCATACACAATACTAAATGTAGTAGTTTTTGATGCTGGATATATAAACAACTACCGTATATACTCGTGTATAAGCCGAGTTTTTCAGCCCAAAAATTGGACTGAAAAGTCCTCCCCTCGGCTTATACACGGGTCATATACGGTATACAGCGCCCCCCCCATCAGTGGTATACAGGGCTTACAGGGCCCCCCCTTGCTGCCGCACACCTGTAAAGCAATAGATCTTTATACTTATCCCTGTCGCCGCCGCCGCTCTCTGACACCGCGTTCCTCCGGGTCTTCATGCTTCCTACTCCGGCGGGCGCAGGCAATGACATAATTTCCTGTGCGCCGGAGGAGTGAGCATGAAGACCCGGAGGAGCGCGGTGTCAGAGAGCGGCGGTGACAGGAATAAGTATAATGATCTATTGCTTTACAGGTGTGCGGCAGCAAAGGGGGCCCTGTACGCTCTGTATACCACTGATGGGGGGGCTGTATACCGCTGGGGCTGCTGTGTACCACTGGGGCTGCTGTGTACCACTGGGGCTGCTGTATATACCACTGGGGCTGCTGTATGTACTGCTGGGGCTGCTGTATACCACTGGGGCTGCTGTATATACCACTGGGGCTGCTGTATATACTGCTGGGGCCTGTATACCACTGGGGCTGCTGTATATACTGCTGGGGCTGCTGTATACCACTGGGACTGCTGTATATACCACTGGGGCTGCTGTATATACTGCTGGGGCTGCTGTATATACTGCTGGGGCCTGTATACCACTGGGGCTGCTGTATATACTGCTGGGGCCTGTATATACCACTGGGGCTGCTGTATATACTGCTGGGGCTGCTGTATACCACTGGGGCTGCTGTATACCACTGGGGCTGCTGTATATACCACTGGGGCTGCTGTATATACTGCTGGGGCCTGTATACCACTGGGGCTGCTGTATATACTGCTGGGGCCTGTATATACCACTGGGGAGGCTGCTGTAATACTGCTGGGGCCTGTATATACTGCTGGGGCCTGTATATACCACTGGGGAGGCTGCTGTATACTACCACTGGGGAGGCCTGTATACCACTGGGGGGGGGCTGTATACACACTGCTGGGGGCTGTATACCTGTCCTGGGGTCCACCCTTGGCTTATACACGCGTCAATAGGTTTTCCCAGGTTTTGGGGGGGCAAAAGTAGGGGGGTTATCCGGGGCTTATACACGAGTATATACGGTAATTTAAAAGTAAAACTGAAGATTTTTTACTGACAGTTATTACTAATTTCCTTTTATGTAATGGGTTATTCTATATAACTTAAGCTTGTCAAAACTTTGAAAATTGTTCTATTGGTTGAAAAAAAATATACATAGGTATATCTAACTACAGTATCTATTATCTATCTCTATCTATCTATCTGAGGGATGGATGGATAGACAGACAGACAGATATACAAAGAAAAAAGGGGAGACAAAGAGGCACAGATGGGTCTTATCTTTTACGGATAAGGTAGTACCGTCATAGGTGTGTGTGCTCACCTGATCCAGTTGTGTTTCCCCACAACTGGTAAATTAGCTCAGACGGCTGCTGCTGGATCCACACTCCCACGTAACAGTGGTGATGTATCCAAGAAAAAGACCAGAGAGAGATCGTGCTTTAGTGATCCACGCTGCCGTCCCACCGTACCCGAATAAATGCCAGGGAAGCCAAGAGTATGCAAGCTGCTTCAACGCATTTCGGTATACTCTGGGCATATCCCTGAG
Organism: Allobates femoralis; assembly: GCA_033576535.1. Lineage (NCBI taxonomy): Eukaryota > Metazoa > Chordata > Amphibia > Anura > Aromobatidae > Allobates > Allobates femoralis. Next base: position 551,655,467 of record JARQOC010000001.1, on the reverse strand, counting down.
GAAGGTACAAGGTCTGTACCGAAACGCGTTGGATGGAAATACTGATGGAATAAAGAACCGGCTTGCATACTCTCTGGCTTCCCTGGCATTTATTCAGGTACTGTGGGACGGCAGCGCAGATCACTAACGCATGATCTCTCGCTGGTCTTTTTCTTGCTGGAAGAAAGTCATGTATTGACTGAAATGTCGCAACTTTTGCCTGTAGGCCAATAAAGGCTGGGAAACACCTGAAAGGAGTGCTGCAGTTCTATTTTGTTATATGGTCTGTAATAAAGAGTGACTGAACACCACCCTGGACTATTTGCACCCAACTTATGAGTACAAAGTGCTGCTCCTATTTATAGATAGATAGATAGATAGATAGATAGATAGATAGATAGATAGATAGATAGATAGTACTTTTTGTACTTGTATGTAAATACCATTTATCTCTGAATCTTAGATTTCTTCTACGCCCGGATGCTAGACTGATGACAAGACTTCAACTCAAGAAATTCACTTTTATGTTCACATTTTGTGATTGCAACTTTTGCAGCTGACTTTTTCACTGTTGCATAAATATAAATAGATGAGTGAGCTGAAACCACAAAAACGGCATCACTTCATGGAAACATGAACTAAAGTTTAGAAAGACAAGTTTAACTTTAGTTCATAGAATATAAACCAAATGCATATGTGGTTTTCTACTTGTTTGTGTTTCTAGATGTTGGAATGCCCATTCTTGATTTAAAAAGGGTTTTTGCCCCAGAGTCATTTATTTAAGCAGCAACAATAGATTTGAATAAATCAATTTGCAGGATCTGGGTGCAATGGCCAGGGAGAGAGAACTGTGAACTTCTTATTACCTGTGACAACCTAGTAGGCCCCGTGACTTCATGTTGTTGCAGCAAGACGCACATCAAGACATAGCAGTACCTTTGCAGGGGTCTATTTATCAGGAGAGTCATCAGGATCTAGGAAGTTTAATGTGCTTTGGTCCAGATACCATGGATTACACACGTGGCCACTGACCAAGGTTCCGAGAATCATTTTGCTCAACTCTAACCACCAAACCTTCTAACTGTCAGTGACTCTTCATTGCAGACACTAATGGTTACTTATTGTGGGTTCACATTGTCCAAAAAGAAAGTCCACTTTGAGAAGTTGTGTGAAGACCACTTTAAACAAGACAGAAATGGGAAGATATTCAAATATACCACCAATATTATTCATGTCTACATAAAATACTGTAGAAATGATGAAGGCACTCATTATAACACTTCTATGTATCTGTAAAGTGTTAGCTTTCTCAGCTAATATACTGTAGATAAGATTTATTGTCTACTATACCAAACTTTCCAAAAGTACCATTTAAGGATTTGTGAAGATTAAAAATTGCTTCCAGTGAAAGTAATTACCTGTCACACTCACGGACAGTATATTGCTATGAAATTGTATAGCTAGTGGTATAAAAGCATGTACGGCTCACTCGCCGTGACCTCCACAAGTCAGAGGTCACATTTAATACCATTGCTATAAAAGTAATCAAGTTCATATCTAAACACCTTGGGGCTAGAGGCCACGGCATACTGCCATTTATAAAAATAAAAACTAGCTCTGTCCCATACCCTCCAGACATGTAACACAAGGAGTCATTAAACCTTGACCCTTTATAGACAGATACGGGGACTGAAAGACAAGCCATTGGGATGACTTGATATATGCCAGTCAAAAGAAAGGTTAAATATCAAATATACTATATATATTAAATATAATGCTGGAAATAAAAATAATCACTTAGGGAAGAGGAGAAAAAGTAGAAATATCTCAGAAGAGGTTATCGAGTCAACTCAATATTCGAGGATCAACAAATGGAATTAAAATACATTCCAAGATTTCTTGCTAAATGGAAAATCAATTGCGTGGAAAAGGTAGTAGTAAACGTGAAGAGGTTGTCTACTACCATAACAATGATGACTAGGGATGAGCGAGTATAATCGTTACTATTTGGTACTCGCCGAATAGTAACGATATTCGGGCTACTCACTCGCTACTTCCAGAGTTTCTTGTGATTACTCGGGAGTAGCGAATAGTCCTTTAACTTTCACAGTGTATCTATATACACTGCGAAAGTGCACTAAAAGTGAATAAAAGTTGTTAAAAAAAAAAAAAAATATCAAACTCACCTATCCGTCGCCTGCACCGGGACCGGCAAAGAAGTCATCCGATCAACGACAAGGACCTGCGAGTCTGACAGACAATCAGATGACTGGTAGTGATCTGGCCAATCAGATGGCCAGATGTCACAAACCACCTGATCGCTACCAGCCACCTTATTGGCCAGATTGCCAGGTCTTGCACGTGCATCAATGACCTGGCAATCTGGCCAATCAGGTAGCTGGTAGCGATCACATGGTTTGTGATGTCTGGTCATCTGATTGGCTGTCAGACTCGCAGGTCCTTGTCATTGATCGGATGTCTTCTTTGCCGGTCCCGGTGCAGGTGTCAGATAGATGAGTATGATATTTTTTTTATTTTTTAACAACTTTTATTCACTTTTAGTACATTTTTGCAGTGTATATGTAGATACATTGCTAAAGTTCTCGCTCGGCCCATTCATTGCCATTGGACTCGCCATAATCGCAATGAGTACTGAGTACTGGGACCTACTCGTTACGAGTATATCGAGTCCAATTATTGCAGTACGCGCTCATCCCTAATGATGACCTATCTACAGGATAGGTCGTCAATATTTGATTACTGTAGGTGAGACATCCTGCAGCCAGCTGATCAGCTGTTCTAGGTTTTGGGACCAAACTGCACAATTACAGCACAGCACAGCTCCCTCTACTGTAGAGTGGCTGCTGCTGAGTAATGCAGATTCCCAATATTCAAATCAATAGAAGGCAGGTGTGCAGTACCTGGCCGTGACCACTATACAGTAGATGGAGATGTACAGTGCTGTATATGTGCAGTTCCGTCTGCCCCAACACCGAGAACAGCTGAACAGCGGGCTGCAGGTTGTCACACCTACAGCAATCATATATTGATGACCTATCCTGTAGATAGGTCATCATTGGTATGGTAGTAGACACAACACCAAGAATAACTGATTGATGAGGGTACCGGGTGTCACAGCTCCACCGATCACACATTGATCACTTATCCTGTGGATCACTATTGGGTCAACTTCCATGATTGTGTTTTTGTATTTTTCTCCCTTTCTTCCCAGAGCCATAACATTTTTATATTTCTGTCCACTTAAACATATGAGTGCTTGTATGGGACGAGATGTACTTTTGAAGGAAATTATTCATTTTACCATGTAGTGTATTGGAAAACGGTAAAAAAATTCCAAATGGGGAGAAGTTGTGTAAAAAAACACAATTCTGAAATGATGTTTTAGGTATTGTTTTTTTATGGGGTACATTTTATGGTAAACATGAGCTTGCAATATGATTCCACTCATCAGTATGATTACAGCGATACAAAACATGTCCAGTTTTTTTTATCATTGTAGTGGAAAAAAAAATTAGAAGTTTGCAAAACAAATTTGGGGGGTTGTGTCACCATTTTCCAAGACTTGTAATGTTTCCATTTTTCAGTTGATGGAGCTGAATGATGGCTTATTTTTGCAGAATAAGACAATGTTTTTATTGTTAGCAATTAGGGATAGATGTGATGTTTTGATCTTCTTACAGCTTTTTTTGGAGTATTGCAGCGACCAAAAAACTTAATTTTAGCATTCTTGAGTTTTTGGGGTTTACAGTGTTTATCGAATGAGTTATTTATTTTTATACTTTGATAGCTCTGACTTTTTTGAACATGGAGATATCAAATATATGGTTTTTTATCTTTATTTTTACCGTATATACTCGTGTATAAGCCGACTTTTTCAGCCCAAGGTGGGGGCTGTGTCCGGGAGCAGGAGGAGGCTGGAGGAGGTGGGGGAAGGCTATAATATGAGTGGCTCGTGACGTGGAGCCGCTCATAACTTATTCATGATATGCACTGCATCCCCCGCCCATCCGCGGGGGGAGCAGTGCATATCCCATTACAGGCTCCCCATAACAGTATGGCGCCCCCACCACAGTAAAGCCTCCCCATGCTGCCGCTGGTCAGTGTACAATAAATAGTGTTATTAGCTCTCACCCTCTCTCAGGGCTCAGTGTGCATCCTCCCTCCTCCCTCCTCCCTGCGTGTCATGTGACCGGCCGGTGACATCATCACGGTGAGCCCCGGTCACAGGACAAGCAGGAAGGAGGGAAGATGCACAGCCAGGAGCGAGGGTGACAGCTAATAACACTATTTATTTTACAGTGAGCAGCGGCAGCTATGGGGGGGCTTTACTGTGAGGGGGGGGAGCCTGTATACCCCTGTGCTGCTGGGGGCTACCTGTTGTACCCCTGTGCTGACTGGCTAATGGCAGCCTGTGTAACCCCCTGTGTGAAACCTGGGGGCAGCCTGTGTACCCTGTGCTGCTGCTGGGGGCAGCTTGTAAACCCTGTGCTGCTGCTGGGGGCAGCCTGTGTACCCCTGTGCTGCTCATGGGGCAGCCTGTTTACCCCCTGTGCTGCTGAATGGGGAAGCTGTTACCCCCTGTGCTCTGGGGGGCAGCCTGTGTACCCCCTGTGCTGCTGCTGGGGTCAGCCTGTGTACCCCCTGTGCTGCTGCTGGGGCAGCCTGTGTACCTTTGTGGCTGCGTGGGTGCAGCCTGTTGTACCCCCTGCGGCGCTGCTGCTGGGGGCAGCCTGTGTACCTCCTGCGGCGCTGCTGTGCTTGGGGCAGCCGTGTACCCCTGCGGCGCTGCTTTCTTGCTGCTTGGGGCAGCTGTGTACCCTATGTGCTGCTTGCTGGGGCAGCTGTGTACCCCTGTGCTGATGCTGATTGGGGGCAGTCCTGTGTACCCCTTGGCTGCTGCTGCTGTGGGTAGAGCAGCCTGTGTACCCCCTTTTCTGCTGCTGCTGGGGCAGCCTGTGTACCCCTGTGCTGCTGCTGGGGCAGCCTGGTACCCCTGTGCTGCTGCTGCTGGGGCAGCCGTGTACCGTGCTGCTGTGCTGGGGGCAGCCTGGTACCCCTGCGGCGCTGCTGCTGCTGGGGGCAGCTGTGTACCCTGCAGGCTGCTGCTGCTGGGGGCAGCCTGTGTACCACCTGTGCTGCTGCTGTGCTGGGGGCAGCCTGTGTACCCCTGCGGCGCTGCTGTGCTGGGGGCAGACTGTGTACACCCTCGGCGCTGCTGCTGCTGGGGCAGCCTGTGTACCCTGCGGCGCTGCTGCTGCTGGGCATCCTGTGTACACTGCGGCTGCTGCTGCTGGGCAGCCTGTGTACCCCCTGTGCTGCTGCTGGGCAGCCGTATACACTGTGCTGGGTCCACCTCGGCTTATACGGAGTCAATAAGTTTTCCAGTTTTTGGGCAAAAGTAGGGTCGCTTATACAGGGTCGGCTTATACAGGTTATACGTAATAGGCAAGTAGGATGATTGAAGTTTCTGTATTTTTTTCATATTCATTGAAATTTTTTTTTCTTTTTAATGTCTTAATAATCCTCTTAAGTACCATGCACCAGAGATATATTGCTTGCAATTCATGGTTGCAGTGAAATCATGGACAATTGTCCATTTGTACACGGCAACAAATGGAACAATGTGTCCATGATTTCACTGCAAGTGATTTGCAAGCAATATATCTCTGTGTGTAACGGTACCTTTAGAGGAGTTGAAGATGTGATTGTCTGAATGCTTGTGCTATATATAACAATGCCATTACATTGCTGCATTTAGTTAAAATGACAGTCTCCTTTGAAGCCTGGTCACAGGCAGGTTGCTATATGTTGCTATATCAATCATAGAGGTCTTCTACAGAACTCTTGCAGTCAGAGCAACCCATTGGTGACTTGCAATCACATCATGGGTACGGCAATGGGCATATTGAATGGCACCCTCCTGCCGGCATGTGTTAAGTGCTGCAGTCAGAGTTTGACAGTGGAATTTAACAGGTTAGCAGGTTGTTAGAGGCAGATCCTGGAAATAACACCAGCTCTTACCTGCTGAGTATGGGGTGGGCTCACCTGTGTACCCGCTCCATACACCCACTTCCGACTTGCGTCGTACATGTACAGCGGATGCTGTGAAACTAAAATAGTGGACAAACTCTTTAAATGTAGCAGCTGTCAACAAGATCATGGTGTGCACTAATGGTAGCATTGATAACCATAACAAGAACATTGGTCTACCACTTTGCAAATCACAAGTCAAATGACACATGGAATATTTTGAAAAAATTTGAGCAACAGTAACAAAAGATATAACCTTGAGTTGGTTCAAAGGTTGGATCTCAAAAATAGGTGCCTGAGATCTGGCTTCTGATCTATTTATACCAAGTATAGTATCTAAAGCAAGAGGAGGTTCACTAAAGTTAGAAGAAATGATACTTTGCTGTAAGAGTAGTGAGACTCGAGAGCTGTAGCCAGAGACAAAGGTCATGATGAATTTGCCTCATATATGGGTTTTCACCTTTCTCTGATTCAAAAATTGTAGAAGAATAAGCTGAAGTGGATTTCTTTCAGTTTTATAAATTACACTACAATATGTTTTACAATTTCCAGATAGGGAAGTTTTCCAATATGTCTATAACATTCATTTACAATTTTTATAAATATTCTCATTTTGACTTTAAAGGGTTTCCACCTACCGTAGTAATATCTCTATTTTGGTGAAAAAAACATCATATTGATCTCCAGAGCGAATCTGGATTTCTATTCTGCTTTTCTGTTAACATTTTGGCGTGAAAAAAACTGCCCAAAATGTTGCTACTTTTGACATTCTCTTACATTCTTCATGATAAGCAGTGGTGTATCATCAAACCTAATGGCTTGATAAAGGCTCTGTGCTGGCTGAAATGTTGAATATTTTTTAATTCATCTGATGCATAAGATGGGATCAATACAGTTTTTTGTACAGCAGAATCTTCGGTGCCTCAGATTTTCTTAAACCTCTTGCAAATTTACAACTGTATGGAGGGTTGTACAAAGTAAGCATGACCAGTAGGAGTGGTAAATGGAATATACTTTGATACACCACTAATCTTACTCCAGCGGGGATTGGATTAAGATTTGTGGTGTGGCATGTCATTTGGTAGATGCTCCTGATTTATTAAGAGGTATATGTCCCTCCTCGCCTCACATTCCCTCCCGCACCCTCTTTAATAATAATGAATCTTTATTTATATAGCGCCAACATCTTCTGCAGCACTTTACAAATCAGATTCATATACAAACAGTCGTAAGAAACAGTTTTGGAAGACACAATAATTAAAAAGCAAAAAATAATGACAACCCTGCTCGCAAGAGCTTACAATCTACAATAAGGTGGGTGTGACACAAAGTACAGGGGCTTATTTACAATCGTGGTACAGCCGTTTTGATGAAGTTGGAATAGATGAGAGTGGAGTAAGTGGCCACCAGCCTGTCTGTGTAGAGCTTTTAGGTCTGATGGAGTTAAACAGTTAAGTTCAAGGAAGTAGTGGATAACCTATGTGCTCATGACCTGAATGACTTTGATTAAGGAGAATGATAGACCACTCTGAAAATATGTGTTTTTAGTGAGCACCTGAAGCTAAGTAAGTTGTGATTAGTCCTAATATCTTGGGTTAGAGCATTCCAGAGAGTTGGTGCAGCTCGGGAAAAATCTTGGAGCCAGGAATTGGAGGTTTGGATTAGTGCAGATGTTAGTCTAAAGTCACTCCCAGAGTGAAAAGAATGGGTGGGGTGATAGACAGAGATAAGGGTAGAGAGGTAGGGAGGTGCTGCACAGTGAAGAGCTTTGTGGGATAAGAACAAGCAATTTGAATTTGATCCTATAGTGTATGGGCAGAAATGCAATGACTAGCACAGAGCGGAAGCATCCGAGTAACGGTTATCCAGATAGGTGTCCCTGGCTGCTGCATTAAGGATGGACTGGAGAGGGGAAAGCCTAGTGAGGAGGAGGCCAATTAATAGAGAGTTGCCATAATCAAGGCAGGAGTGGATCAGGGCCACTGTGAGGGTTTTAGTTGTTTCCATGGTGAGGAAAGGGCGAATTCTAGGGATGTTCTTCAGTTGCTGGCGAGAGCAAGTGAGAGATTGTATACAGGAAGTGAATCAAATATCAGCATCAAACGTAACACCCAGACATCAAGCCTGCTGCCTAGACATTATCGTGGTGCCGCACACTGAGAAGGAGATGTCAGATTTAGGGAGATTAATGGAGGGCGGGATCATAAAAAGTTCAGTTTTGGAAAGGTTGAGTTTCAGGTATAGAGTGGACATGATGTTGGAGACTGAGGTTAGTAAGTCATTGGCGTTCTGTAATACAGCGGGGGTAAGGTCAGGAGATGAAGTGTATAGCTGTTTGTCATCAGCATAAAGGTGGTACTGGAAGCCAAATCTACTGATGGTCTGTCCAATCGGGGTTGTGTAGAGAGAGAAGAGGAGAGTGCCAAGGACTAAACCCTTAGGGACCCCAAAAGTGAGAGGATGGGGAGAGGAAGTGGAGCCAGCAAATGATACACTGAAAGAGCGGGAGGAAAGAGAGAAGAGAACCAGGAGAGAGCAGTGTCCTTTATGTCGATGGAGCGCATCATATAGAGTAGGAGATAGCGGCCAACAGTGTCAAAGGCTGCAGAGAGATCAAGAAGAATAAGCAGAGAATGTTCACCATTACATTTTGCCATCAGAAGATCATTGATCACTTTCATGAGGGCAGTTTCTGTAGAATGTAAGGGCGGAAACCAGACTGTAATGGGTCTAAAAGAGAGTGAGTGAAGAGGTAACGAGTAGGGGGGGAGTAGACCAGGAGCTCCAAGAGTTTAGAGATGAAGGGGGGTTGGAGACTGGTCTGTAGTTATTTGTGCAGGATGGGTCAAGAGATGTTTTCTTAATAATGGAGTAATGATAGAATGTTTGAAGGGTAGGGAAAGGTGCCAGAGGAGAAGGAGAGATTGAAGATTTTAGTTAGGTGAGCGGTGACCACTGGAGAGAGAGACTGGAGTAGGTGTGAGGGGATGGGGTCAGTGGTGCATTTAGTGGGATGAGAGGAAGATAGGAGCCTGGAGACTTCTTTTCTGTGACTGGGTTAAATATGGAGAGTGAGCCAGAGGAGATGTGAGGAGGGATGGGAGTAACAGTGCTATGAGGTTGAGAGTTGATTTGATTTTCTGATGGATGTTTTATATTTTCTTAGTGAAGTTAGAAGCCAGATCATCAGGACAGAGGTCAGTGATCGAGGCCTGCACTTTAGGATTGAGAAAGGAGTGAAGGGTGTCAAAAAGTTTTTTTTATGGATTGTTGGATAGTGAGGAGATCAGGTTGGTGAAGTAAGTCTGTTTGGCGAGGTGAAGGGCAGAGTTGTGAATGAAGTTTTCTGGTGTGCGGGTTTTCCTCCATAGACATTCAGCACTCTGAGAGCATCGCTGGAGGAATTACCCTGTGTTTGGAGGTTCTGAGGGTGAGAGGCGCTACTTGGTCCAGGGTGCTTCCGAGAGAGTCATTGTAGTGATTCACAGCCAGATCGGGACAGGAGAAGGAGGAGATCAGGGACAGTGAAGAATCTAGAGAGTCTGTGAGTGTATGAGGGTTAGTGACCTGTAGATTTCTGAATGTGTGATAGGTAGGGGTGCGCTTGGGTGGGCGAGGATTTATGAGAGTGAAGGAGGGAATGTTGTGATCAGAGAGAGGAAGAGAGGAATGAGGAGGTTGAACAGAGCTGGACAAAGATCAGGTCAAGGGTGTCACTGTCTTTGTGTATCTCAGAGGTTGAGAGCTGTGAGAGGCCAAGAGAGGTGGTTAGAGATAGTAGCTGGGATGCAGCTGGGGAGATGGGGCTGTTTATGGGGATGTTAAAGTCTCCCAGAATAAGGGTTGGTAATGCTGAGAACATGAATTGTGTCAGCCATGCGGAAAAATGGTCGAGGAACTGGGTGGGTGAGCCTGGTGGGCAGTATACTACCACTACTCTGAGGGGGAGGAGTGGAAGAATCTAATAGTGTGGACCTCAAAAGAAAGGAATTAGAGTGATGGGGCTGGGGGGATGACCTGGAAACTACATTGTGGGGACAGGAGTAAGCCAACTCCAGCACCATGTCTGTTCCCAGGTCTTGGGGAATGGTAGAAATGTAGGCCGCCATGAGAAATAGCAGCAGGGATAGCATTGTCTGAGTCCTGGATCCAGTTTTCTGTGAGGGCCAGCAGATTAAGAGAGTTAGTGAGAAAGTAGTTGTGGATGAAGGGAAGCTTGTTACATACAGACCGTGGATTCCAGAGAGCTCAGTTGAAAGAGGGAGATGAAGATGTGCAAGTAATGTTGATAAGGTTAGTAGGGTTTGTATGTGACGTAGGAGAGGAGTTAAAATAGGTAAAGGTGGACCAGGATTGGGAGAGGGATATCACTTGACAAGAGCAACAGTAAAAAGAGAAAGAACAAGTAGTTTTTGGATTTAGGACATTGTTTCTGATCAAATATTCTGGAATATGATTGTCTAAGATTATTCAATATGGTGAAGATAGTATGGGAGCTGAAGATAGTAGAGGGGAGGAGAGAGGTGCTGATGTGGATGAGGGGCAATGGAGGGGGAATGGGGCAGTGAAAATGAATGGCAAAAACACATAGGAAAATAGATATGGAAATAAGGGACATAATATAAAGGGAGAGTGAAAGAGTGCGGGTTACCTGACTCCTGGCCTGACTAAATAACATGCACAATCAAACTGGTGAGTGTTAGTTATGGTGCAACAGATGACACAGAGTTTACATCAATTCCAGATATTGTACCATGAGAGGGGTTGAAATAGGATGTGAGTTCATTAGAAAGAAATAGCAAACACAAATCTAGTACCTTCCACTTCCAGCAAATTCCAGTCGAATTCAGTCAAATTCATTTCTATGCACTTAAGTGAGTCACTTCAGTGAGGCACATTGCAGACACGTCCTGGCAGACGTGAGAATAGTACATTTATAATAATACAATTGGATTCAGCTGAGAATGGAGGGGAGGGGAGGAAGCTGGAGTTCAATAGGCGAAATTAAAGTCAGAAGTGAAAGCAAATGGTGGAGAACAGGCACATTTAAACAAAGGATCATAAACTTAGGTATGTAGCATGAGCAATGGGATGAGAAATTGCAAAAATAATTAGGTGAAATATTTCAGCGATGAAAAATGAACATACCACACTATACATATAGTAATGTATCAGGAAAAGAAATCAGACGCTATTCAGCAGAATTTCAGCAGTGAAAAATGAACAAATCACACTGTATATATAGAATTGTAGCAGGAAAAGAAATCAGACGCTATTCAGACGAATTTGAGCGATGAAAAATGAACATACCTCTTGAAGGCTGGTTTGACACTGCAGTTTTTTCCCTGATCAGGTTCCATTCGGTTTGTGTGCCACAACCAGGAGTGCCCCCTAAACCCAGGACAGGTGTCAATCTTTCATTTTAGTTTTTCTCTGCAAGTTCCTCTCCTGGTTTTGGCACACAAACCAGATGGAACCTAATCAGGGAAAATCCTGCAGTGTGAAACCAGCCTAAGGCCAGCATGAAGATTGTGGTCTACGTCTCTTAACATAAGCTATGATTTCTGATGAAATAGGGAAGGCTGCAGCAGATGAATGTGACGTCTGTCCGAGGATACCAGGGTAAGAAGGCTATCTCAGACAGACTAGGAGTGAACCGCTACATTAGGCAGAATCCCCGAGAAACCCTGACACTCCTATATAGGGATCTGGATTTACAACAGGGTTCAGGTGATTACTTACTATAAAAGGGTAGCAGTCCAAAGACAGGAGTAGAATTCATGCAAGGTCAAAAGCTGGGTTGTCAGGAAAAGGGCAAAATCAGGATCTGATAATACAGTCATGGAGCCAGGTCAAAGTCAAGATGACAACAAGGTACAAAATTATGAGGTGGAGAAGCATTCAAAAAGCAGGCCAAGGTAACACTGGAAAACTCAATTCAAACCAGGAGACTATCCAAGTGAACCAAAACCTCTTTTTGCCAATTCCAGCAGAAAGTTGAAGGTAGTAGTAGGGTGTTGTGTATTCCAAAAGGCTGATGCCCATGAGTTAATGGCTTCAGCTGGGCAGCACACACTAACCCATCCATTCTGTCAGCCTGTGAATCACTGCAGATCCCCTCTAACCTGAGTGAATGAGCAGAGTTTGTGCTCCCCAAAGATTCTGATTCTGAGTTCTCCATCACCAGCACCTACAGTGTGAATATGGTGGCGCCTGGTGACAGAAGCAGATGTCGAAGGGGCAGACTCTGGTGGGGATGAGACAATGAGAAGGAGCTGATCTCCTACAGAGGTCATATGGCATTATGTGAAGTGACCCCATAAAATCATGAAGAACAGCACCATTTTTTTATCATGTTGTGCTGCAGGGTCAAGTTGAAGTGGACTGAAGCTGAGGAGGTCGAACAACCCCTTTATATTAATGCATTTAAGCTGCAACAAAACTGCATGGTGTGAACAAGTCCATGATATTAAAATAACTTTAGAGGTTCAGTCTATAAAAAAAGTTTGATTCCACTGTAATAATTGGACACCTGTGCACACAGCATGGTACTTCAAAAGAACACTGGTGTCATTAATACAAAAAAAATATGATAAGAAGAAAATATGAAACCACCAGTATGTAATGAGCAGCAGGTTGTAGTTATTCATGATTTCAATATCTTCCCAAGCAGAAAGCTATTATGTTATTTATTATATTAAATTTATATCATTTGTGTAAATCCTTTAAATTGTCCTTTCTTTCTTTAATATAGTACAATTTATGAATAATGAATTAATTAGATTTCTACATTTCTTGGGCATTTATACAATGATTCAGAGGAAATACCGTATATGGAAACAATTATTATATATGGACGGCAGTTTTTTTAATATAGTTTACAGTCAGTAAAGAATCAAATTAAGTGCATTCTCGAAACATGTAGACAGTTACGTAAATTTGGTGCAACATTTAGTACCATAGTATCCGTAGACCGCGAGAAGAGTTATCTGTGACAGGTCTTCCATCTGTTGGTTCTCCACCTTCCTGTTTGCTTAGATTACCGATTCTAGGAAGGTCGTCGTATCGCCTTCCTCTTTGGTATTTATACCCCTGCATGTAAGTAGTTCGTTAAGAGATCAATTTCCCTCCTTTCTGACCAGGCATATTCTCATTTTTTACTGTACATGGCTCTAAAAAAAAAATCTCAATTGGATATTCAAATAGCGATTGCTTCCTTTTTCGCAATATATAGGGATTCATTTTTATGCTATTTTAACATCCTTTGTTTTGTTTTCTGATATTGGGGAAAATTTCACCATTTTTTAAAAAAAGAAGTACCGTATATACTCGTGTATAAGCCGACCCGTGTATAAGCCGACCCCCCTACTTTTGCCCCCAAAACCTGGGAAAACCTATTGACTCGTGTATAAGCCGAGGGTGGACCCCAGCACAGGTATACAGCCCCCAGCAGTGTGGTATACAGCAGCCCCAGAGGTATATACAGCAGGCCCCCAGAGGTACGGTATATACAGCAGGCCCCCAGAGGTACGGTATATACAGCAGGCCCCCAGAGGTATATACAGCAGGCCCCCAGAGGTATATACAGCAGGCCCCCAGAGGTACGGTATATACAGCAGGCCCCCAGAGGTATATACAGAAGCCCCCAGAGGTACGGTATATACAGCAGGCCCCCAGAGGTATATACAGCAGGCCCCCAGAGGTATATACAGCAGGCCCCCAGAGGTATATACAGCAGGCCCCCAGAGTTATATACAGCAGGCCCCAGAGGTATATACAGCCGGCCCCCAGAGGTATATACAGGCAGGCCCCAGGAGCTATATACAGGCAGGCCCCAGGAGCTATATACAGGCAGGCCCCAGAGGTATATACAGGCAGGCCCCAGGAGGTATATACAGGCAGGCCCCAGGAGGTATATACAGGCAGGCCCCCAGTGGGATATACAGCAGGCCCCAGGGTATATACAGGCAGGCCCCAGGAGGTATATACAGGCAGGCCCCAGGAGCTATATACAGGCAGGCCCCAGGAGCTATATACAGGCAGGCCCCAGAGGTATATACAGGCAGGCCCCAGGAGGTATATACAGGCAGGCCCCAGTGAGGTATACAGCAGGCAGGCCGCAGGAGCTATATACAGGCAGGCCCCAGGAGCTATATACAGGCAGGCCCCAGGAGCTATATACAGGCAGGCCCCAGGAGCTATATACAGGCAGGCCCCAGGAGGTATATACAGGCAGGCGCCCAGTGGGGTATACAGCAGGCCCCAGGGTATATACAGGCAGGCCCAGGAGGTATATACAGGCAGGCCCCAGTGGGTTATACAGCAGGCTCCAGGGTATATACAGGCAGGCCCCAGGAGGTATATACAGGCAGGCCCCAGGAGCTATATACAGGCAGGCCCCAGGAGCTATATACAGGCAGGCCCCAGGAGCTATATACAGGCAGGCCCCAGGAGCTATATACAGGCAGGCCCCAGAGGTATATACAGGCAGGCCCCAGGAGGTATATACAGGCAGGCCCCCAGTGAGGTATACAGCAGGCAGGCCGCAGGAGCTATATACAGGCAGGCCCCAGAGGTATATACAGGCAGGCCCCAGGAGCTATATACAGGCAGGCCCCAGGAGCTATATACAGGCAGGCACCAGGAGCTATATACAGGCAGGCCCCAGGAGCTATATACAGGCAGGCCCCAGGAGGTATATACAGGCAGGCGCCCAGTGGGGTATACAGCAGGCCCCAGGGTATATACACGCAGCCCCCAGTGGTAGTATACAGGCCCCCAGTGGGGTATACAGCAGGCCCCAGGGTATATACACGCAGCCCCCAGTGGTAGTATACAGGCCCCCAGTGGGGTATACAGCAGGCCCCAGGGTATATACACGCAGCCCCCAGTGGTAGTATACAGGCCCCCAGTGGGGTATACAGCAGGCCCCAGGGTATATACACGCAGCCCCCAGTGGTAGTATACAGGCCCCCAGTGGGGTATACAGCAGGCCCCAGGGTATATACACGCAGCCCCCAGTGGTAGTATACAGGCCCCCAGTGGGTTATACAGCAGGCCCCCAGTGGCACTCGCCCCCCCCCCACACTGTGCAGAGCTCCCCCCTCCCGATGCATTATCTTACCATCCAGCCGCATCACCGCCGGTCCTGCCGTCCTTCCTCGCGCGCTGCGTTCCCGGTCTCATGTGACCCGGCGGTCGCAGTCGGATGACGTCATCGCGCCGGGTCACGTGAGAGCCGAACACAGCGCGAGAGGATGGACGGGAGCACCGGCGGTGATGCGGCTGGATGGTAATATAATGCATCGGGATGGGGGGGGCTCTGCACAGTGTGGGGGGGGGTGAGTGCCATTGGGGGCCTGCTGTATATGGGGGCCTGCTGTATAACCCACTGGGGGCCTGTATACATATGGGGGCTGTATTGCACGGCTCCCCCTGCCGCTGTGATGGGCGGGGGGAGCCGTGCATATCTAATGAGCGGCCCCATGTGACGGGCCGCTCTGTCAGGAGCCTCCCCACGCCTCCTCCAGCCTCCCCAGCACCCGGACACAGCCCCCACACAGCACATACCGTATAGACCTGTGTATAAGCCGAGGGGGGGACTTTTCAGCCCAATTTTTGGGCTGAAAAACTCGGCTTATACACGAGTATATACGGTACATTTCTATTTTTCAAATATTTTTCTATATTATCTGTGTCTGCACAGAGCCACCAAAAACTTTTAAAATCACATTTTGGTACAAATTATTTTTACATATTGGATATATTCTTTTGTTGGGCATGAAGGTAGAAACAGTGAGTTAAACTGGCATTGTCTTTAAGTTATATTATTTAATTATGCCTTTTTTTCTATTTTATTTATTTTTTCCTTTTATTTTACCTTTTGGGGGCATTTCAATATTCAAATACACCAACTACAGACAAATTTTAGCCTTCTGGCAATAGCAAAACTATCTGGGTTACCTAAGACCGAGCAGCTCCTGATACCTGCCTAAACCCAACAATCACATGACTGCTGAGTTCGGAGGAGGAAGCACTGTGAGTGCTTTCCAATCTGTATGCACAAGCGCTGGTTTAGTGCTGTGTATACAAAGATTGAGAAGGCAAACATGGTGATATAACTCATTTATTTACTCTGTAGGAAGTCTGACTAAGGCTAGGGTTACACTTGGAGGGTGACCCATGTTTCCAGCATCCACTAAACGCATAGCGAAGACTGATGTAACGGCTAGTGTTAACATGGCTCGCTTCCCGTCAATGCTGCTCCATAGTAACCCATAGTTTACATTGGATGTGGCCACACAAAGAGCCCCAGGAAGTGCGCTTTAGGTGAGCGCACAGGAAAACATTGTCTGCAACAGTTTCCTGTGCGCTCTTCTAAAGTGCACTTCCTGGGGCTCTGTGTGTGACCGCATCCAAGGTAAACTATAGGTTACTACGGAGCAGCGCTGCCGGGCAGCGAGCGACATTAACGCTAGCTGTTATAGCAGGTTTTGCTATGCGTTTAGCGGATCCGGGAAATGTGGGTCACCCTCCAAGTGTGACCCTAGCCTAAGAATGACAGCCGGATGCATTCTCCCACAGCTACATTACCTAGTGCTAGGTGCTTAGATCACATTGATATTTTTGATATTTTAGCAGATCAGTGCAGGAATAAGTGTGGATGTCCTGGACATATAAAGTCTATAGACTTAGGCTTCTGCCAAAACACATCAACATGTTACTTCACCCCCTGACGTAATCTTTTAAAATTCTCCTTTAAAGACAAGAAACTTTCATTTTGAGACTTCATCCATAATTTTATATTTTGGATTTATTCGCTTTACCCAGCCGATGGGTCGCTGAATGTCTAATTCTTGTTCAAGGATCAATCTGCACATGGTATGGTGAGTGGATATTCTCTACATATTTGAACATATAAAGTCTATGAGCAGTTCTGAAGTAGCTTAAGTGGTTTTATCAATAATATAAATCATCCTCTATCCGCGGGATATAGAAAAACTTGCTGATCATCAGGGATTCTGGTCATTGGTATTACCAGCAAGTCTCCGGAATGAATAACTGAGCATGTGTACTCCTGCCTATTGAAGACAGGGCTCAAGTTCTTGGAGATAGCCTCCCTGCAATTTATCTCATTCCATAAGAATAGTATTGGATATCTTTCAAGATTTCTTTAAAGACGTCTTTAATTTAAATTTGATATATGGAATTGAATATCTTTCAACATTTCTTTAAAGACGTCTATAATATAAATTTGATATGTAATAATCTAGCAGTCTAATTTTCAGATCAATATTTTTAAATGAATATGGCTATTTCAACCTTACAATCCACATTGAATGAAATACTTTTGAGTAGTACCAATGCCAGCCTTACTGCCCCTACCAGCACCAGTCACTGCTATTACTCTGAGAAGAAGGAAGCCAAGTTGTAAGTTCTTACATCAATCTACACATGCCAATGTCTTCTTATATTAAGAGATTGATGGAGGATGATTTTTGCAATGATAGAACTGTTATGTTCTTGGTCAGTAGGGCAATTCTGA
This sequence comes from Allobates femoralis, assembly GCA_033576535.1. Taxonomy (NCBI): domain Eukaryota; kingdom Metazoa; phylum Chordata; class Amphibia; order Anura; family Aromobatidae; genus Allobates; species Allobates femoralis. The sequence goes on along the minus strand of JARQOC010000001.1, from coordinate 551,637,892 downwards.
GGGACTTTGAATTCTTTGGAGGCACGCCTCACCTTGTTAGGAATGTGGAGTAGAGTCACAGTGTGTGTAGCACCGTTATATACAGTAGGACCCTATAAGTACCTATACCAAATAAAATGGTCTTATTTATCACACTGTGTAGTTTGCTCCTGTAGTTTATTTTCTGTACGTTGCGCTAAAGAAATAAGCTTGCAGCAGATTTCAATTTGTTCTAAGAGATACCAAGTTCAACATAAAATTAATTATACATTAGATATGTTTAAAAAGTCATGGTTGTCCATGTTATACATTATCTGTATGTATGATGTGCACTAAAGAAATTTGCAGCTTCCAAGAAGTGGAGCACTTTAGGCTTGGCCTTCGGCTGTGTGACTTTTTACTTCAAATTGAGAAAGCCCAAAGCAAACCTTGAGGCTCTTCATACACATTGGAATAGACATTTTTCCTTAATAGGTCAGGCCTTGTAGGCTGTATTAGAAAATAACAAAAAGGTCACAACAGATATTATCCAGAATACATTTTATATGTCAGATGAAAATTGACTATTTGTGACTTTCCGGTTCTCAGAGGCGCTGGTTAGTGCTCAGAAAGCCGTAATAAAACCATGGTCTTCCCATCTGTCTTTGTTAGCTTGTTTCAACTCATACTAACTAATGGTGTGAGTGACAGAAGCCTCCCTCATGACCATTCATGCACCAGCTGCCTTTCAGCACCAATGTCCTCTGTCACCACAACAGTAAAAATAATTGGAGTACAGATGTTGCATTTTAGCTCAGTGCCAGATCAGTCAGAAAATATTTTGCAATGTGGATGATGAGTGGATGATGAGTGTCTTTATGACTGGTTGTCCATGAAAAATGTTAGGTTCGTCAGGCACAAAGCCTGCACAAATGCTCTATAATGAAAAGGTACAGAAGGCCGTGCTATAATAGTCAGGGCTCTAAGTGACCAACCAAATTAATAATTAGGAATGCAGATCCGGTAGTTGACGGTGACCATGATGACTCATTAAAAACACTAGGGGCAGTGCAGAGCACTCTATTAGACATTATAGTAACTGATTATGATATTAGAGGCCATAAAGCAGATTTAGATTATAAAAGGTTGTAGCAAAAGGAAGGGTAGATCACTTGCTGGAAATGCAGAAGCAGAAATGATTGATCTCCAATTTCCAACAACATTATAATGGTTCACATCACAAACACTAGGTGGCATACACAGTATGTTGCAAAAACAACTACAACAGGGGTTATGTTTTTTGGGGTTTTATTGCCAAAGTTGGTCATCTCATGCAGTGTATCAAGCCAAAAGGAAAGTTAAGGTAGGACACAAAATGAATGTTTCCAGTAATATACCATGCCAAAACGTTTACCTTGTAAATGTCCTTTAATAGAATTGATGTAAATCGATTCTTACAACAGAATCTATCGACCACAACAGTAATCTCTGGCTGCCACACGGGTGCCGTGAAAACCTGACAGAGTCCGTAGCTCTGATTAACCATTGTGCTTCACCCTGCAATGATTATGTTGGGCCAGTCTGATTAATCATAAGAAGAGCTACAGATGTGGTTAGATAAGTGGAAGACCCCATCATAATTATAGAAAAAAAGACATGGACCACACATCTAAATATTATATATTTGTCTACTGTGACCAAGCAAAATTTTCATTCTTAAGCCCCTGTTACACATAGCGAGATCGTTAGCGAGATAGCTGCTACATCACAGGTTTTGTGACGCAACAGCGACCTCGCCAGCAATCTCGCCATGTTTGACACGTAGCACTGACTGGGCCCCCGCTGTGACATTGCCGATCACGTCTGAATGTCCTGGACCATTTTTTGATCGTCGGGTTCCCGCTGGGCAGCATGCATCGGTGTGTTTGATGCCTTAACAAAGACCTCGTTGGCGACTCAGAACTCAGCCACGTAGGCCTGAGTCGTCAGACTAGCTGCTGTGTGATAGGGTCCCAAAGACCGCAGAGGTCATTATACGGGTCGCCGTATCATTGCTGCATCGAGTAGATCTGACTATTTGACATCGCACCAGCGACCACGTAGCGATGTTCCAGCGATCCTTCCCAGGTCGTATCATTGTTGGGATCGCTGGAACGTCACCAAGTGTAACGGCACCCTTAGTTGACATTTTGATCAAAGTGGATAGCTTTGCCACTTTGTGACGAACCTCTGTAGTGGGTCCCTACTCTATTAGGGGTGGTAATGAGTGGCAAGTGGAGACATCACATGCTGAACCTTGTGTTAGCGTTGAAAATGACTCAATTCAAAAGCGTTAACGCTAAGTCCCATGACTCTGAGCCCCGCCACTCTGAACACCGCACGGCTGTAATCACGGCCTCTGAGATGTGGTATGGGCTTATAAAAATGTTAGCAAAGAACCTAATGCTAAGATTTTTACATTTTCCTTAGTAGATAAATGGATATTATTTGGATATGTATTTTTTCTACAGTGATGTTACATCACAATCTGCCCCCTAATTTTTCTCCTTTTTGTTTTCCTTGTAACCAACAATTCAATATTGTGCCCACGGGTTTTTAAAATAGAAGGAAACTTCAACAAACAAAGAGTTCAACGTATTTTATTCTCAATTTATTGCTTAAGACGACATGGAAGGTGAGGTTTTTTTTAGATTAGCTCATTTAGTGTTGGTGTTATGTGGAGGCCATTGTTTACTTTAGCGCTAGGTCCGATTGCCAGAGTGACGCAGAGTCATGGGGGCTTTGAGGTGGGAATGGGTGTTGTTGGGCACCTGGTTTGCTTTTTCTGCTGGCACGGTGCCGTGTCGTTGGTAGATGCTACATAGTTCCACACTTGAAGGAAATCTGACAGCAGGTTTTTCCTATAAAATCTTGTGACAGCATGCTGAAGTGGTTAAAACACAGAATTCAACTATGCCTCTCTTATCAGGCTGTGTTGTTGTTTATTTAAACTAAAGGCTTTATTAGCTAGTGATTATCATTGTTCAGACTACATTATAACGTGCAAAGCAGTCTGACACGCCCTCTCCTCTTATAGGCACCTCACTATTAATGTACAATCTCTATTAAGAGCTGGGTATGGGCGAGTGCTGCTCTCCCAGCTATGCTGCTTTGCTAAATCTAAAAGATCTACTTGTGTAAAAACTGTTGCAGACAGTAACCTATGTGATACATCATTGTAATCAGAGTCTCGATGTCTACTTTATGTTGCTCTCAGATGAGGTAGCAAAAACTTGTTGATCTATTGCCTTTAATAAGAGCTGGGGCATACTATAGAGGTTCAGTGTGATGTGGTAGTGGGCTTATATGCTCTGATCAAAATGTCATTTTAGAAACTTTTGTTGAAATGAAGGATCTACTTAAAAGCAGTAAAAGAATGAATAAGATTTGGATGTGCGGTCCATGTCTTTTCTATAGTTACAATAACAAATTGACCCTATTTTCCGAGCAGTGGAAAGTTAACCAGGTGACAACTAAAAGAGGGATTGTCATTAATGTATCCCACCCTAGGGAAACTGTTAATGAATCGGGGACATGAAAATTACGACGATGTATGGATCACGGGTCTATAACTTGTATTTAAATGTATATACTTTCTTTTGGTGCTGCAAGGGTTAATAACTCTTTCCTTTGTAGCTTTAATCACTGTTGACCAGTCCCCTCAGCTATGAAGAGTCAGCTGATGCCGGTAATAGAATATACATCTATATGATGACAACTTTGAAGGAACTGTCTTTGGGAGAAGCAGTGGTGTCGTGACAATTGCAGATGTGGTGCTTTGAGGAGTTTGTGTTATGTCGTTTTGTGCCTATTTTACTCTGTGTTTCTGACCTTGTGTTATACTATTGTAGAGGTGAGGGCCAAGGCATGTGACAGCGTCGGGTGAAGGATTCGTATGGGGATATTAGAAAGTGTAGTGTGCAGACACAGGTTAGTGTCAGGAGGTAACCCCTCTTTCCTCTGCCTATCGGCAGGGCCCTCCTTTCCTACCATTGCTCACCCTTGTGTGGCGCCACAGAGGGAATAACATTACCGGCTCTATGGTTGCCTAACAAAGCAGACAAAAGATCTCCTATAAGAATTATTTATGCCTTAATAGGAAATTATTCTGTTCAACATATTAACTTTTATTTCCACAGTAGCATAGTATAGTATAGTGCAGTATTTCTTTAATTAACAACAAAAAAACCTGACAGATTCAGTATAAGTGAATGAAGGTAATAATGTGGATAATAATGGATCGTAGGGAAAAATGACAAATCCATCAAATAGATCTTCATAGATAAGACATATCATTAGTTATGTAAAGACATACAGACAATGCCTTCAGAGCCTTCATTTAATAAAAATACAATAAAGAACCTAACCACTGTTTATAGTGGATTATCATTTCATTGCAATGCCAGCTGTTAAGATCGAATGTAATGTTGCGTCTTTGTTAAATGCATCACATTCAACAACAACACCGTACGAGAGACCTTGATAGTTATTGTAGATCTGGGGTCTCAAACTCAGATGAATATGTGGGCCACACATTGAAAAATTTTTAATTTTGGGGGGGGGGAACGGGACATTTTTTGCAGAAAAAAGGGAAATTTTTATGGATACCATTTTTTATTTTCATTACACCTTTTGATGACTTTTTTTTTAACATTCTAGGCTTGTTTTCTTACAGTTAGAACCATATAGTAATTTTGGCCAACATCTTGCAGCAATGTGCCCATCCTGGTTCCCATTTTGTAGTAATGTCCACCACCATGGTTCCTCCCTTGTACCTATATCTCCCATACTGCTCCCGATCTTGTAGTATTGTGCCCTATCTTGGTCCCCTTCTGGTAATGTGTCCATCTTGCTCACAATCTTTTAATAATGCACCCATCCTGGTCCCATTCTTGTAGTTATGTGCCCATTCTTGTAGTGATGCCCATCCTGGTCCCCATGTTGTAGTAATGCCCCATTCTGCTTCCCTTCTTTTAACACATCCTTGTCCAATGTACCCATCCTTGTAGGTTTGTACCTATTGTTGTCGACTTCTTATAGTAATATTTACATCATTGTTCCCTTCTTATAACAATGCCCCATCCTTCTCTCCTTCTTATAGAAATGCCCTATGTTGCACCCCTTCCTGTAATAATGCCCCATCCTGCACCACTTCTTGTAGTAATCTCCCCATCCTGCTTACCTTCTTGTACTATAGTCCAATCTTGCTCCAGATCTTGTAGTAATGTCCCCATCCGGCTCTCCTTCTGGTAGTAAAAATGCCTCATCTTTCTCCCCTTCTTGTAGTAATGTTCCAATCTTGATCTCCTTCTTGAAGTATTGTCACATCCTACCCCCTTCTTGTAGCAATGTCACATCTTACTCCCCTTTTTGTAATATTGCCACATCTCGCTCCCCTTCTTGTGGTTATGCCACATCCATCTCCACTTCTTATAATAATGCTTCATCTTGTTCCCCTTCTTGTAGTAATGCCCCATCCTAATCTCCTTGCAGTACTGCACCCTATTGTGCAGTTTTGTTTACACACACTCCATTTTAATCTATTATATAATCACGAATGGGTTTTTTGCCCCTTTTGAGTCGCTCACGCTGCGAGTCAATGTCGTCATGTGGATACGCCCGAAGCATTGGCCGCGCAGCGGCCATTGCGAGCAGTTCTAAGGCGACTCGCTATGCCCGCGCAGCGGGCATGGCGAGTCGCCTTAGCAGCGCGAAGCATTGCGCAAGCGGCCATTGCGAGTCAGAGACTCGCACTGCTAGAATCCCGATGCATGTGCATCGGGCACCCAGCTAGTTTTATATATATATATATATATATTATATACACACACACAAACACACACACACACACTCCATATATATACACACCCACTCCATACATACACACACCATTATATACACACACACACACACTATACCTACACATACACAATTTTTCTTACTTTTCCCCATTCCCTCTACATGCTCTGTTCTGCAAAAGTGGCCTAATCATGGGGGCATCTAACTAACACGTATTACGTCAGATGACTGTGTGTTCACTGGCGCTGCCAGGATAAAACTCTTCTCAGCTACACCCTTTGAAGCCGTCGGCCAATCAGGCCCAGAAGGTGATGTCATACGCTGATGCTAACTGCTATCCTCTGATTGGCCAGCGGCTGTCATAGGTAAAAGCTGAGCTGCAGAGGTTGTCCCTAGTGAAGACGGTGACCACACATTCATCTGAAGTATAATGCGTTTGTCGGATGCCCCTGTGGCTGGGCCATGATAGACAAGGGGTCTATAGTGCCTGTGGGCCACATAAAGTAGCCTCAGGGGCTGCATGTGGTACACAGGCCACGTGTTTGAGACTTCAGTTGTAAATGTACGTGCAGTATACTGATACCTGACACAGCCCAAATACAGAGGTGTGCTTCCTTACCTTTTCTGTTGGTGCAACATATCTCAAGACGACCAACTTTAGAAAAAAACATGATTATGCAATAGTATGTTGGTAGATGACATATGTGTCTATATATGTGTGTCTGATGTGGTCACCCAATAGTTGTGGTGTGACTAAAAGCCAGCTGAAGGTTTTGCTAACAAATAGCAATAATCTATTGAATTTAGAAATATAATGAAATCACTCCTTAAAGGGAATCTGTCACCAAGTTTGCCCTTCCCAATCTGTGGAGGCATATAATAAAGGTAGAGAACCTAGTTCCTGCAGTGTCTCACTTACAGGGCTTCTTGCTGTAGTTATGAGAGAAAATTGCTTTACCTGCTGCAGCACTTCTGGTTGTCTCAGTGGTGAACTCGGTCTAACCCAGCTTCACCACTAATGATTGGCAGCTTTCTGACTATGCACAGAGCCAATCATTGGTGGAGAGAGGGGATAGCTGGAGCTCATGAACATAAATCACAATATACTGTAGTAGATCATCATTGAGAAGATTAGCAGAGCTGAAGAACATAAGATTACAAAATTGCATTATTAAAATACATTTTTACAATATTACAAAATTACAGCAAGAAGTCCAGTAAGTGACCCAGTAATTTGACCAATTTTCATCCAGGAGAGTTGGTCAAGTGAAATCCATTTATTATTCCATATGTCATGTGAGTGCTATATGAGTGTGCAATTTACCTAGCATCCATATACAATGTATTTTTTTCTCAGCAGTTCTTATTCTACAATCATTTCGAGTGTTCTATGCTGCAGAATGGTAATGCATCCGTAAAAAATGGAAGGTGTACGGATGGTCTGTGTGCCGTCCATTTTTTTATTACACCTTGTGTTGGCGAGCTTCATCCAAATTACATATCCACTCGCAGCATGCTGCAACTTTTTTCATCCCAGATCTGGATGAGAAACAAAATCACTAATCTGCCCTGTCTCATTAACTAGCATTTGTTCACGTGCAATGTGAGATTTTTTCACAATTCACTCATCCGATTCATGAACTGTGAGCGAAGCCTAAGAATTAGGGTTTCAGCTTGTACTTCAATGGTGAATTGTGTTAACAATGACTGCTATTTAAAAGGTCAATGCAATTGAATGATTGCGTGAAAATTACCCAAAAACTGTGCAAATCAGGGCCTCATTATTGCAACATATATAAAACCTACATCTGGACTATAAGATGCACCGGACATATGCACATAAAACACACCCAGATTTTAGAGGAGTAAAATAGAGAAATAAAAAATTAAGTAAAAAATATGGTTATAATGCACTCCTATCAGGGGATCAGCTGCTGACACCTATAGGGGTAATATCCCAATCCTGGATATAGCCCCCATCCTCGTAAATTACCCCCCATCCTGGATGTGGCCCCACATCCTGGTATATAGCCCCCCATCCTGGCATATAGCCCCCATCCTGGGATATAACCCTCATCCTGAATATGGCCCCCATCCTGATATATAGCGCTACATCCTGGATATGGCCTCCCATCATGGTATATAGCCCCCCATCCTGGATATAGCCCCCCCATAATGGATATAGCCCCCCATCTTGGATATAACCCCATCCTTGCTCATTACCCTCCCATCCTGGATATGGCCCCCCATCCTGGTTTATAGCCTCTCACCTGGATATAGGCCCCCATCCTGAATATAGACCCCCATCCTGGATAGGCCCCCATCCTGGTAAATTATTCCCCATCCTGAAAATGGCTCCCCCATCCTGGATATTGCCCCCCAACTTGGTTTATAGCCTTCCATCTTGGATATAGGCCCCCCATCCTTGATATGCCTCCATCCTGGTAATTAAATTATCCCCCATCCTGGATATGCCCTCCTGGTCCTGGATATGGCCCCATCCTAGCACACACACAATAAATAATAAACAATGTAACCACCTCTCCGTCACTTCCTGCTTGCTGCACTTCGCATCCTGAGTCCTCCTGTCTGTGCCTCCAATCATGTGACCGATGCAGCACAGTGAAGTCATCACTGCGTGTCCGTAACTTGATTGGATGCCGACACAGACAGGAGGACTCAGGGCGCAAAGTGCTGCAAGCAGGAAGTGACAGGAGAGGTGAGTTACATAGTTTAATATTTTTGTGTATACGCTAGGATGGGGACCATATCCAGGATGGGGGCAAGTATACTGAGGCTCATATAATATGTTCTGCTCCCCCATCCACCTCTCAGTGCCAGCTTCAGCACTGAGAGATGATGGACAGATGCAGTGCATATCACATGAGCCTAGTAAGTGAGCAAACGTGATCACGGGCTGGCTCTGAAGCCTGCTCCAGAGCTATTGCTCCCCCCAGCACAGCCATCCAGCCCCACAGACAACATAGATCCGTATATCCTATACTATAAGATGCACCCCCACTTTCCCCCAAAATTTTGAAAAAAAAAAGTGCGTCTTATAGACTGAAAAATACGGTATTCTATTATTCTCTATAAAAATTTTCTAGTTCTTTTCTTTCGGTCTTCTGACATCTTTATAGTTTATCTGTCAATTCTTTGTCGAAAAAAGTTACACTGGTCACGTAACCAACATAAGCCCTCAGTCTCGTTAGTCTCAGCTCTTGGGCTGACAATAAGGTGAGAAAAAAAAGTGTCTTAAGATAAGTAACAGATGACATTGTAGAGACTGGAGATGTCAATATGATGCATTATGGCAACTTTTCTTCCCATATAACTGTGACCATAACATTTCATAACTTCCAATAGGCTGTCACCGCTAATAGAATGAAATGTATTACAGCCCTGAGACACCAAACCGCTCTTATTATCCAACAACTTATTTTGATTCTCAGGGTCATAGACATTGAGAGACAGAGTAAAAGGAGCATGACAATTATTTTTGGTAAAGGAAACTCAAGTCAAAAGTGACACTTTCCCATTTAATAGACTAGCAGCGCTATCTTTCTAGAATTATCTCCATTTTTTCATGAATTCTGCATGCCATCCGGAGTATCGCACGCCATTAGAACGCTTAATTAGGAAACACTAATGAGTAATTTGTGCAGCTCTGATGAAATTATGCCCAAATATCAAAAGTTATATGATCAATTGCACATCAAAGGACTGGAAGCTTTCTGTAGTTAATGTACTTCAGTCTTTTTTTTTTCTTTTTTTATTTTATTTTGTGCCTTCAAACCATGTTTAACTTTATTGCATTTGAAATGTCTCCCAAGGGAAATTTAACTTCTTTTTTTTATCTATAAAGCACGACAACATGGCCACAAGGCCAATAAAATAATTGTTGTCATTTCCTAAGCACTTGAAACTTTGTGCCATAGTAAGAAAAAAAATGTTCATCGGGTCAGCCACCCTGAAAAGTATGCTGCAAACATAAAATTACATCTCGCATTTTGTTGAGGAAATAAAAAATGGCTACAGGAACATAGACATAGGTGATCCAGAAGTGGGGTCACAACTGGACTTTGGGACATTAATTATTTGTTGCATTATAGATACTAGTGTATAAATAGCACATGGTAAAAGGGACCCAGATATAGATCTGCATTTGTACTGAAACTCTTTAACTGATTGACCACAAGCCAAATAAAGATGGGGTCCCTGACTGTAGATGGTAAATATAAGGTTGAAAAAGAAATATGGTTTTATTCATCCCTTAAAGTGATGGTTGACAGTCGATGTTAAGGGGCTAAATTTGGCCACTGCCATTGAGGTATTAATAATAGGGGGGTCTATTCGGATTAAGCCCCTCCCATAGTTTAGTGATGCTGTAATGGACAAAGTTTTTACCCCCTGCCCTGTCACACTCTCTTCGCTCACTCCCTGGTGATTGACAAGTGGTACTTTCTATGGGTTAAATAGTGGTTGTTAGATCCCATCATGCCCTCTTTCCCGATACCAGCTGACAGAGCTTCCCTATCTTTGTTCGTCCCTCTAATATCTATGGTATATGATATTGTTGATGATATGGTTTTCTGTTTTTAGTGGAAGATTTAAGTCACAGCTGGCAGTCTTAAGAAATCAACACTTCGAGGATTTAGAGCAGAAGATGGACTTGCCTCCCGGAGTACTTAGGGGCATACCTTTTCGGTTGACGGATGTTGAATATGTTATGCGGGTTAAGAAAGAATGGTTCAGGGAAAGAAAGAATAGAGAATAATAAAGCTGTGGCCAACCTGTCCAACAAAGAATAAATGTGAGCGCCTGGTAACTCAAGGAAGGAAAATTGTTCAAGTGGGTATAGTTACGGTATATATCTGGTATATATCTACAGTCTTACTGCTATAGGTTGCTTGCTTAGCTCACAAACCACCTTTTGTAATTTACTTATAAATTATATGTCCGTGATGCTCCTGGTATTCACCAAGCTCTGTGCAACAATGTTCATGCATAACATTCAAGTTTAGTGTCTGTATTCAGTTTTGTAACCACCAAGTACTGTACTTCAATACTTTGTGTAAGGCTTGGGTCACAGTAGCGTGTATCACTGTGTTCAGGGGAGTTCCGTTTAAAACATAGAATTTGGCAGCATTAACGCAGTGTTACCGTAAAGGTAAGACTGCGTTTACGCTGTCAAATAATTTCTATGGCTGACAGAACCCCGAGCGCAGGTCAAACGCCGGCATCTAAGAGGCGGAGTTTGAAAACTTGCGCTATTTTCAAGCACATCTCATGACGTCGTCATGTGATGCGCTTGGAAAAAGTGTGAGATTTCAAACACCGGTACTTAGATACTGGCGTTTGAACTGCGCTCGGGGTTCCGTCAGCCATAGAAATTATTTGACAGCGTAAACGCAGTCTTGCCTTTACGGTAACACGGCGCTAATGCTGACAAATTCTATGTTTTAAACAGTACCCTCTAAACGCAAGGGTAAACGCAGGTGTGACCCTAGCCTAAGAACTCGTGCAGACGACAATATTTTCGGTCCGAGTGCAATCTGACAAAACATCGGAACGCAAGAAAAGAATGTGCCCACTTCATGCCATTCAAGTCTATGGGTCCGGAAAAAAATTGGACCAAATACAGATGAATCCGAGTGTCGTCCAATTTACATGAGCTGATAGAATGGAGAAGATGGAGAAAATATTTTTTATAGCATAAAAAAGAAAAAAGATAGCGGCACTCACCGGGCGTGTTTCAAAGGTGCTTTATTTGGGTACCCTCATTCCAGGGTTTCACTCAGAAGGGAGGGGGTGCAGAGACAGCAGAGATGACGGATCTCCGTTTCGGGGCTCCTACCCCTTCCACGGACCTCAATGTCATTGAGACATTGAGGTCTGTGGAAGGGGTAGGAGCCCCGAAATGGAGATCCGTCATCTCTGCTGTCTCTGCACCCCCTCCCTTCTGAGTGAAACCCTGGAATGAGGGTACCCAAATAAAGCACCTTTGAAACACGCCCGGTGAGTGCCGCTATCTTTATTCTTTTTTATGCTATATTTAGGTGACATATAGCGGGCACCCGGAGGCGGTCAGCATTGCCCCACCTCGCATATACCCATATGATGAAAAATAAGCACCTAACTTAGCAGTGCCCAGTGAATGGACTCTTTTAGAAATATTTTTTATTCTTCTCCACAATCAACAAAAATGGATCATATTCTAAGGCTGATTTCACATTTGCGTTCGGTACGCGTACATCTTGAACTCAGATGCAAACGCAGTGCTGAACGGAGACATATTGATGTGACTGCAGCACTAATTGTCTGCATGCGTTTACATCAAAATGTCCACAGGAAACCATTATAAGCTGGGAGGAGATGTCGGGAGGAGATGAGGAGATATCTGAAGCAGATGTCGGGAGGAGTAGATGTTGGGAGGAGATGTCATGAGGAGGAGATGTCGGGAACAGATGTCGGGAGGAGGAGATGTTGGGAGCGATGGCGGGAGCAGATGGCGGGAGGAGGAGATGTTGGGGAAGGAAAATGTCGTGAGAGGAGGAGGAATGTTGGGAGCGATGGCGGGAGCAGATGGCGGGAGGAGGAGATGTCAGGAGCAGATGTCGGGAGGAGATGTCGGGAGCAGATGTCGGGAGCAGATGTCGGGAGAATGAGATGTCTGGAGGAGATGATGTGATGATGTTGGGAGGAGAGAAAAAATCTGTGGCGTTCACCTGCGTTGCCATCTGGACGGCCCAGCGCACCCATTGGGCTCCATGTTTTGTATGGTGGCAGAGGCTTGTATACAAATCATGCTTCCTTGGACAGAATGTAAGTTGCATTTCTGTGCTCCAAGAAATAACGCATGTGTCCACAGGCAAAATCATACATGTGCATCCCCATGTTAAACATAGGGACGCACGATGCATGCGTCACCGCACGTGTTCGGCCCCTGCCATATGCAGCGAAGCCGAATGCAAATGCAAAACAAGCCTAAGTCTAATTAACATAATCATTCTGTTTTTCTCAGATGGAGAAAGATGCCTGGGCTCAGGTCCCATGAGTGTATGGCATCGAATAAGAGAGCATAGGATATCATATGATAATGACACTTGGCTCAGGCTCTACTGTGAGCAATCAGATCACAGGAGCAGAGAAGAGTAATCTCTCCATCGTCTCCATTGCCAATCTTGGCAAATGTCGCACTCTATTCGGATGATATTCAAGTGAACTCGGATGTTTCACATGCACCCTAGACTTTTTTGAGTGCGAGTGAGCTAAGACTCGCTGACAATCACAGCAAGCTGTGATTTATTTCCTCTGTCCGGTTATGACTGATGGAAACATCACAGATCTGATCTGCCTCAATGTCTAACATTAGGTCGAGTGCAATGCAAGATTTTCTCTCATTGCACTCGCACGAGATTTGCGAGAAGCTATACAATATTGTCTACATAAAGAGGAAGAGTTATTCTTGTGGATTAATTTTTTAAGCAATTTTTAAAGGGAACCAACCACCTCAGATGACGACTATAAGCTGTAATACATGTCCCTCACCCTACCTACACCGTTCCACCTATGTTTTTCTTAAGAATATTGATAAATGTAAACCGAAATATACACTTTATAAAATTACATGCCTGGTACTTCTGGGGTCTCCTTCTGGGTCAGTTACTAGAGGGCTGTGTCTCCAGCAGCATGACTGGCTTCTCTAGCCCTCCCTCTTACTTTGCAGGACGTCACATGAAGGGCGTGATGTTATCTATCAGTGGGCGGGCACACAAGGCAGCTCCCGTCCCTTCATGTGAATCCTGCAAAGTAAGAGGGAGGGCTAGAGAAGCCAGTCATGCTGCTGGAGACACAGCCCTCTAGTAACTGACCCAGAAGGAGACGCCCAGAAGTACCAGGCATGTCATTTTATAAAGTGTATATTTCGGTTTACATTTATCAATATTCTTAAGAAAAACATAGGTGGAATGGTGTAGGTAGGGTGCAGGGACATGTATTAACAGCTTATAATCGTCATCTGAGGTGGTTGGTTCCCTTTAAATTAATTTAATTTTTTTTTTAAATATTTTTAAGAATAAGCACTTTGATTTCTGAATAGACATCCGGTTTGACGGTTAACCAACTTAGTGTACTGTATCAATTATTGTTGCAATATAAGCCATTGAATAAAGGTTATTGTTTGCGCTGGGCCCCTAAAATCATATTTTTATATGCACCCTAGACATGTTTGGGTGCGAGTGAGCCAAGACTCGCTGACAATCACAGCAAGCTGTGATTAATTTCCTCTGTCCGATTATGGCTGATGGAAACATCACAGATCTGATCTGCCTCAATGTCTAACATTAGGTCGAGTGCAATGCAAGATTTTCTCTCATTGCACTCGCACGAGATTTGCGAGAAGCTATACAATATTGTCTACATAAAGAGGAAGAGTTATTCTTGTGGATTAATTTTTTAAGCAATTTTTAAATTAATTTAAATTTTTTTTTTTATATTTTTAAGAATAAGCACTTTGATTTCTGAATAGACATCCGGTTTGACGGTTAACCAACTTAGTGTACTGTATCAATTATTGTTGCAATGTAAGCCATTGAATAAAGGTTATTGTTTGTGCTGGGCCCCTAAAATCATATTTTTATATGCACCCTAGACATGTTTGGGTGCGAGTGAGCCAAGACTCGCTGACAATCACAGCAAGCTGTGATTTTTTTCCTCTGTCCGATTATGGCTGATGGAAACATCACAGATCTGATCTGCCTCAATGTCTAACATTAGGTCGAGTGCAATGCAAGATTTTCTCTCATTGCACTCGCACAAGATTTGCGCTCATGTGACCCAGGACTAATAATGATTACATGTCTGTTCCAGTTGAACCTTGGGTTCTCAAGTTGGGGACCAAATTAAAAAGAACATGTCATATTACAAGTTATTGAAATCTTTTTTTTTTCCCTTTTTTGCCATCATCCATAAAAATGTTTAAATATACAATAGTCTAGCATTTGTGCAATATTGTCACGCTTCCTATGCTAATTTTAATTTTCATTTCTTTTACCATATGTTGTTCCTATGAATCCTGGCCTTGTAGCTACTCTCTGCTCAATGATAACCAGGCTGATGGCCATTGAAGCAAACAACAACCTAGGGCCACTTCACACTGCGGCATGATCCGGTCCGGTTCTGTCTGGGATGACCCAGACAGCCACGGACCAGATCTGCACACAGTTCTGGGGGGCTATTATGCCCTCCGGTCAGGTGTCCAGTGCACGCAGTTCCCGCTGCTGATAAGTCAGGACCGCGGGCGCCGCAGTCCTGACCTGTCAGCGGCTGCAGCTGCATGCGCTGCACACCGGACCGGAGGGCATAATAGCCCCTCAGTCCTGTATGCAGATCTGGTCCGCGGCTGTCGGGTCCTCCTGGACAGAACCGGATCGGATCATGCCGCAGTGTGAAGTGGCCCTTAGAGCTCATTCAGACGTCACTGATTTCTCTCATTTGAAAAAAGTGGTCTGAAATCATTAGTATTATTGATCATATTTTGATCAGAGTTTCATCATTATTTCTCATATGTAACATAAAAAATGATGGAGGTTTCCCAATCTTGAGTATTTGATGAGTTTTTACTTCAGTATTTGTAGCCAAAAGCAGGAGTGGAACAATGAGAGGAAAAGTCTAATAGAAACATGTCACCACTTCTGTATTTTTCACTCTCTCCTGGTTTTGGCTACAAATGCTGTGGCCTAATGGACCAAAATGGGCAGCTCTTTTATGTCAACTGAGTGCCGTCTGATTTTTTTCAGCAATTTAAACCTTGCACAAAAGAATCCATATAAAGCAGAAATTTTTCGGTTGCGCCACACTGTTTACTAAAGGCAGATTAAATTCTCCGTTACACTGATTCCTCACTCACCTTAACTGGTTGTGCCGTCTCTGCACAACCAGATTGTAGGCTCAGTGGTGAGGAAGGGATCCGAGACCTTTACTCGCCGGTTCCTGGTTCCAAACAATTGTCCAGCTCCAACTCGCTTCTTCGGGTCCCGAGATCAATCACGTGTCTGTTTTACCAGCCAGGTCCTTGTGGGCAGAGCTGCTCTCTTCACACACTCCCAATAGGGAGGATAAATTAAGGAACAATACAGAAATGGTGGTATTTGAATATGAGCGCTACACAAGGACACTGCACTGATCAGTATTACCTTTAGATCTTTATTGGATATTAACAAATGTGAGTCCTCGCCACAACATGTTTCGACACTAATGCGTCTTCCTCAAGTGGATCAAAAGATCCATGGCTTGGATCAAAATTGGACATGTTTCCGTGATTTGTGAGGAGCAGCACTTGGTCCACAAAAATACATGGACATGTGAACAGGCCAATATCCTATAAAAGGTATGTGTTCAATCTAAAAAACACAGATAGGACTTGTGCTCAAAAAACTCATGTCTGAATGAGCCATAACTTACCGAACTGGCTACGTATATCAATATAAATAGAACAATTTATTAGCACGTGTCACAAGTGATAATCACAAACAATAGTAAACTTCCATATACATTTATTACTAGTATTATTACAAAAATGTGACACATTCCTCTCATGTGTTATTCCGATGAAATATTTTACTATTGCTAAACTGAGGGCCATTTCACATCTATGCGCCCAGCGTTTGCCTGCCCTGCGCTAGCGCAAGTGCAAGCGCATTGGCGCATAGATGCAGAGCCCTTGAACTTGCTTTTGATTTCGCCGGCATTACCTTCTATGGCGAGCACACGGGAGTGGAACCTGGAAGCGCAGGTCTGCAGAGGGGCACAGTGAGAGCGCATACGTCACTCCGGACGCACCGGAAACATTGCATTATGCATTTCCGGGGTGTCGGAATGACGCATGCGCTCTGACAGTGCCCCTCTGCAGATCTGCACTTCTGGGTTCCACTCCTGTGCGCTGGCCATAGAAAGTAATGCCGGCGAAAGTGGAAGCAAGCGCATGGGCTCTGCATCTATGTGCTTGCTTGTGCTTGCTTGAGAGAGCCCCTGTGCTTGCATTTGCTCTAGCGCAGTGCAGGCAAATGCTGGGCGCATAGATGTGAAACAGCCCTAAAAGTCCAGATGGGAAATCGGAGTCATGGCTCACACTGAAAGCAGAGCACTCTTCCTCTAAGAGAACCTCCTTATCATGCATTCTTTCTGCTTTTGACCTAATATTTAGTTGATATTAGAGGTAGCATCTGTCTGGTTCAGCTCAGTAGCCATTTAGAGCTGACCTCATTAATGGATATGTTTTTAGTCACTGGTAATGAAGAATAAAAAAATGCTTTACCACAGGTACTTACAAGAACTGCAGTGGATGGTCAAAACGCATTACAGCTAAAACAGCATTTATACAGGAAAGCAATTAGCATCCTAATACAAATACAGCATTAGGAGCAATGGAAAAAGAAAACCTCTCAAAACGTATTTCCCTATTCGAAGTTAGCTAATTGGTATAATGGACACCACGCACAATATACAAGCTATGTTGTTAATGTTTTAGGTTATGAAATTAAATAAGAAATAGGTGCGTTTAAAACTCAGCGATAGCAGTAGAATTGTATAACATTCAAACAACAAAGTAGGTATGTGTATGTGACATATCATGAATGCTGTTATAGATGAAAATGATGCTATTCATGGTGGAGTAACGAAAATAAACACATGATACTACAATAATGTCTGGGCTCCTGAGATTCGTCATTACGGTACTGGTGGTGTGATGCTGCATCCTGTGACAGTCTGATAGATCTGTACTCTGTAGAATCATCATGATGGCGATGCCTGTGTGATTCTGCATCCTGTGACAGTGTGATAGATCTGTAGTCCATAGATTCATCATTATGGCGGTGACTGTGTGATGCTGACTTTGGAGACTCGGCCGCACAGTCTGCTTGCTGTGATAAAGTATCCTTTGAGCGCCTTATTGATTTTGACACTGGAGATTTGTGTTGTCGGCATTGTCACTGTAAAAATCCTGTGGTAATCTAATGAGTCAGGAGGGAATCATTGGTGACACGCATGCATTTCTGTGATCGGTTAAGGCCGGTTTCCCATTTGCGTTTCCCATTCATGAAATAATAAAAAAAGAGGGCTCGCCTATATTCTTGTGTCCGGCCAGGTACAAATAGGCACCTGGGGGTTGGGGGCAGCCCGTCGCTGCCTGCTGGATCCGGCTGGTTCCAGAAATATGGCGAAGCCCACGTCAAATTTTTTTCTGACAAATCCATAAACAATGTAAATAAAAGGGACTGCATCTTTAATAACCCCTGGACCATGGGCGAGGGGTTAATAAAGAGGCAGTCCCTTTTTTAGGATTGGTTTATTGATTTTTCAGAAAAAAAATGACGTAGGCTTCGCCGTATTTCTGGAACCAGCCAGATCCAGCAGGCAGCGATGGGCTGCCCCCAACCCCCAGGTGCCTATTTGTACCTGGCCGGACACAAGAATATAGGCGGGCCCTCTTTTTTTATTATTTCATGAACTTCATGAAATAATTAAAAAAAAAATGCGTGGGGCTCCGCGCAATTTCTATGTCTAGCCAGGTACAGCTAAGCTGGGGGCTGGAATCCGCAGCGCAGGGAGGCCCAAGCTTTCTCGGCACCCCCCGCTGCAAATTGCAGCCCGCAGCCGCCCCAGAAGATGGCGTGTTCATTGAAGCGCCATCCTCTGGCGCTGAATCCCGCTCTGCCAGCGGCCCTGGTGGCAGTGGCACGCTGAGTAATAAAGGGGTTAATACCAGCTTTGTTATACAAGCTGGTATTAAGCCCGAGATTCTTAATGTCAGGCCAGGTTTGACCCAGCCACTAAGAATCTCCAATAAAGGGTTAAAAAAAACACCACACGAGAAAATTTTTTATTAGAAATAAAAAAAAAAAGCCATTAGGGACTCCATCTTTAATTTAAAAAATCCTCTTCCGTCCGACGTAGTCCAAAACGCGATGTCCTCTCTGCTACATCCCCTGTGCATAGATATAGATGTCTATGCACAGGGAATGAGCAGACTGAGAACAATCTCAGCTCTGCTACATCATCTCTGTGCACAGACATTCATGTCTGTACACATGGAGAGCAGGTGGGCTCTAGGACCCTGGAGCTGCAGCAGTCTGCACAGATCAGACAGCCTAACTCAGCTCGCAAAGTAACAGCAGTTACTTTGCGAGTTTCCCAGCGATTACTTTAAAGTCTCTGACAAAACTAGGATTGCCATTGATTTGCATTGGACTCGTTGCTGTGCGAGTAATCGCTGGGAAACTCGCAGAGTACCGAGTCCTGCGAGTCCCTTACTACTCGCCGAGTAACGAGTCCTAGCGAGTAGATTCGCCCATCCCTAATGTGGACGCAAACGCGTGCAACCACAGGCGAACGCATACACCGTGCGTTCCTATGTTAAACATAGAGATGCACGTCAGTTGCGTTGCTGCATATGTTCGGCCGATGCTATATGCAACGGAACCAAACGCTAGTGTGAAACTGCCCTAAACGCTGAGACTCCTGGCATCAGGTCTCCCAGAAATAACATCAGGGCGCAGCACTCCTGAGTCTTCACACTTCCCTTAAAATATCAAAAGTTTAAAAAAAAAAGAAAAATATAAAATATGAAAGAACCATGGTTTAATAGGTTCTCATTTTTCAAAGTTTTTGGAAGCGATCTTGGTTAACGGATGATGGAAGCAAAACATGCAGAAGCCGTTGTGGTCTCAGCATATTGGATTTAGTCTAACACCTTACATGACTACAGTTACAGAGCGACACATTTTTTAGATGGATTTCTGAATGAGATTCATTTGAAATGTATGCTCTTCTAATAGAATTTTGGAGGATATTCCATTCTACATTTATTTCTTGTCTGAAGACAAATTGCTACACTCGGTAAGAATAGATTTTGCAAACAATTTTCATTTCACCAAGCTGAAGGCTCTTATAATTACATATGACATAGAACGAAATGCTTGATTGTATTGTAAAGCTTTGAGAGCATCACAGACCAGTTATTCATCAAGTTTTGTCATATAATTTTATAATAATTTTAAGAAAAAATATCACCTTAAAAACAACTTTTGGCGTATCACATGGCAACTCTGAAGATGCAATTGGTAGATGCAATCTGTGAGCTCAGACCTCTGTTGAATCCTAAATGGAAGACGTGCCATATTTTGTAAAGGACTTTGTCATTCATCATTCCTGTGCTATTAACCTCCCTGGCGGTATGATTATGTCAGGAATTTTGTGCTAAAAGTGGTACCATTTTTTGGCATGGAAATTTGGTGTTATGTACAGTAGGCCTGCAATTCTTAGTAATTACCTGATCAAAGAAGACTCTAGCCTTCCTAGCGGTATTCCCGAGCCTGACTCGGGGTTAACATTCACTGCCAGAAGCGGTAACCCCGAGTCAAGCTCGGGCTTACCCGCGGTCGCGGCAGATGCGGTGAAAAAACCGCATCTGCCGCACTTGCCGCACTTGCCGCATAGCCGCCGCACTTGCGGCGCGGTTGCGGTAATCGCCATAGTAAGTATAGTGGGACTTGCGGCAGGTGCGGCAAGTGCGGTTTTGCACTTGCGGCAGATGCGGCAGGTGCGGCAAGTGCGTTTTTTTTCGCGGCCGCACCTGCCGCAAGTGCAAAACCGCACTTGTCGCACCTGCCGCAAGTCCCCCTATACTTACTATGGCGATTACCGCAACCGCGCCGCAAGTGCGGCGGCTATGCGACAAGTGCAGCAAGTGCGGCAGATGCGTTTTTTTCACCGCATCTGCCGCGACCGCGGGTAAGCCCGAGCTTGACTCGGGGTTACCGCTTCTGGCAGTGAATGTTAACCCCGAGTCAGGTCTGGGAATACCGCTAGGAAGGTTAAAGGGATTGTTAACCCTTTAGTGACCGCGGTTAATAGAGCCGCAGCAAGGGAAACCCGAGATGACGGGAACGCACTTGTTTTCATGACGCATATGCTGCGTCACGGGTCGGGAAGGGCTTAATCAGAGCAGAATGCCAGAAGTTGTATTCAGTGGGGAGCTGTGCTATGTGATCATCACCAATCATGATGGTTTTGATGATCCTCCAACCATCATATCCCTCCCAAGGAACGCCATCAAGGTGTTCAACACAATGCACCACGTACAGCATTAGAACATGGCATATCACAGTCCCATGTCTGAATACGACATTGCTATGGTTGACTAGAAGATTTAAAGAGGTTTCCCAACAAAGTTATAATTTTAATACATTTTAATAAATCTTGTAATAAAACTAAAGGTACTGTTACATGCTTCAATGTTGAAACGATATCCTTAAGATCTCATTAACGCGCAGTCGTTAGGACATCGTTTTGACATCGTGGGTGAGCTGTCAGACAGTTCACCAACGATGTCAAAACGATGTGCCAATCTTATGCAATAGATACAATGTTTTTTTTTATAGCCATCATCACACAGATGGAGTATTCTTTTCGTGATTTTATAATGCTTTACTTCTTTGAGAGGTTTTCTTTGTATAAGTCATAAG
Organism: Allobates femoralis; assembly: GCA_033576535.1. Classification (NCBI taxonomy): domain Eukaryota; kingdom Metazoa; phylum Chordata; class Amphibia; order Anura; family Aromobatidae; genus Allobates; species Allobates femoralis. The sequence goes on along the minus strand of JARQOC010000001.1, from coordinate 551,616,569 downwards.
AAACCAGATTTTTTTTTATACATCTCTGTTTCCCACATTAGCGAATTGCAAAGTACTTTGCACCAGGAATGAAAATTACTGGCAATTACTTGATACAGAAAATTGTTTTCGTTATTTGTCAGGAAGACAGTTTACAATCAGTAGGAGATGCAGATTTCTTAGTGAATTCTGTAGGGGTCCTGGCAAAGAAGTCTTGAGGATACAAATCAAGTGAAGCGCATGCAGAAATGGCAGGACTGAATCTTATTAAGCTTTGCACACCAGAAATCTTTCTTCAATTAAATAAAGTAAAATTGGACTTTGCGTACATGATCAATCTGCTAAAAAAGAACAATACGAATGTACTATTGCAACGACAATAGAAACTTTACTAGATTTAAGCACTAAACAACATTGATTGCTTCACTAGTAATAAGCTGCGGGGAAAACCACTGTGTTCACAGAAAAGATAATCAGATGGGATGTGAAACTTTTAAACAATAGTCATTGGGAACTTTGTGTTATGATGATTTAAGTAGTCTGATTAATCACAATCTCTTTTTAATAATGTCTCGGTTACTTAACAAGCGAGAATAGCAAAAGAAAATATATCACTGTGAAACAAAATGCAGATAGGCTGTGTATATTTATGGGCATCATAGTAATAAGGCATGAATAATTTACTCTACTGTCAGACACCATTGACTGAGTAGCCTTTATTTTCACAATAAAAACCCCACTGTTGAGAGTGCTAACAACGATATCCAAGAAATACAGCCACAGGGTTGTACAAGTGGACAGAAAATTCTCTGAGGATCAATTGAAAAGAATGGCAGAATCAAATACAAAAGTCTAAACCTTGACCAGGAGTCAAGATAACCAAACCGGAATTTGGAGTTCGGAGCTTGTACCGAACATGGACTTTACAAAAATTTTTAGTGTTTTGAGTTTAGAGCTGGGATGCTTTAGCCTGCAAATCATTGGAGTGGACATCATTGTGCTCGGTCACACTTGGTGATCGGCCCAATGCAGGCCACTTGCAGTGTTTGAATGGCTTGCACTGGGGGTAAAATCAGAGTTATCAGACATAGTGTTTACAAAAAAAATCAACAAAACCTTGCCCTCCCTGAAAGTGCTTTGTTTATGGTTGGCTGGAAGTGGGCAGAGAGCAGAATGCCCATTCAGTGACTCCCAATGAGGTTTGGAACTTTATATAACAGAACTTTATATAAAGTCTGGCTGAACTTTTGGGCAGATCCCAAACTTCCACAGGTCCGCTCCTCTCTACTCTGGAGACTTTATCAGGGACCTATGTATTACTTTCTATGTAGCACTTGTGTAGCAGGTGCTCTATGTTGTGAACTACTGGAGATCAAGAGGCCTATATGTTGTTTTTGCACAGACACATTCTGCCATTAGTACTGCCATTGCACTAAGGGCAGCTTTAGAAAGCCATTAACCTGCAGGTTATTCCCATTTCTGAATGCTAATAGCATTTGGGAACATGATGGGTTCCTTTTAACTCCCCATCCTGGCCACCATCAGTGATACTACATTCCTTCAATGTTGTCTTAGGCTTCTTTCACATCAGTGTTTTTTGACACTCGCAGCAGATCTGGCAATTTTGCCTCATCTGCCACATCTGCAGCCTTAATTGAACACTTGAGGCAAGACTGCGTTCTGCCTAATTCTTTCCCTATGGGACTTGCAGTCTTGTGGTTTTGCACTTGCGACACTTTGACGAGTCAAAAAAACACTGCTAACAGAGGTTTTTTTTGCATTGCCGCAAGTGCCGGATTGCGGCAAAACGACAAGTGCTGCACTTGTATACAGATCCCATAGGGAATGCATCAGGCAGAATGCAGGCTTGCCGCAAGTGATCTGTTATGCGCAAATGTGGCAAAATTGCAGGATCTTCCACGAATGCCAGAAACACTGATGTAAAAGCAGCCTTAAATAGCAGCATCAGAGATCACACAGTTTAGACCAACGATGCAATGATGACTCTATCCCAAACTGTCAATTGAGCAGGAGCACCAGGTAAGCAGCAAGAAAAAAACTGGAAAGCTAGGGAGTTTGGCGCTACATCCAATAAAAAAAAAACCTTTACCAAAGATGTTGTACACATTGAAAAAGGAAAAACTCAAGCACAAAGATAATAATAAATCTGCCCTAAGGTGTACAATTGACTAACTTAAGAGTAGAAAATGTTATTTACAAAAAAGGGTATTAAAACCTAACTTTGGTTCCTAAAAATTGGTTACTGATGCCAAACTGGACATGTGCACCCTTTTTGCTCACTCTAAACTTTTCAGATCTTAGGACACCATCCAATGGCCAAATCTACATTCACTTTTCATTTTGTTTGGGTTTCCCCAAGTTGCTCTGATCTAATCCAACACCCCAAAATGACAACTGAAAGGTTAATTGGCTTGTTCTGAAATTGGCCCATCCAGTTGATTGAAAAATTGGGTTGTGAACCCTATGAGGAATGGGACTGATGTAAGTGATGCCAATATGAGCAGTTCATACTATATTGGAGCTATGTAAGCAAATGATGAAGGATTTTTATTCTATATAACCTAGTTTAAAATGAGGGAAGGAAACCAACTGCTTAAATGAAATTTATTGGAAAAAAATACATCGGTTTATAAAGCAAGAAAAATAATATCTCCCCAATGCCATCTAGGATGGCACAGAGAGTGGTAAAAAAATTTGAGGGAAATCCAAGAGTAAAGTATTTTGACCTTTTCTCATGAAAACTTTGTGCAACTGTGTAAATAGCATCTGGTAATTAGAGCAGCAAATTAAACACGGCCAAGTACAGTCGGAGCTTGAGAAGAATATTCTCCATACAATTGAATATTGAAAAGTTCTTCAATAAGATCACAGTCTGTATGTGAAGCAGCAGGAGGCATTCCCCACTCTTCTCTGATGTTTTATTCTCCAATAGGAGCTCGTACATATGTATTCATTACCAAATACAAGTTTGAAGAATTTCAAATAACATCCATCTCTTTCATTTGTGTTTCAATTAAAGCAGGGGAATACAAATTACTTAAATATTAATTGGAAAAGTCAGACTAACGTGAGGATTCCAGAACTGCTGATTTAAATGAAGTTGTCTGGAAAGTCAAGAGAGAGAATGATGTACAGAGAGCTGTCACACTATATATTATACATTGCATAAGGTGGAACTGAATAATTCAAAGTATGAAACAATAAATTAAGTTTTCATTTTCATGATGACTTCTTTTCGATCCACTTTCCTATTGTGTCAAATCTATGAACACAGGGTTTTAAAAAGACCAGAAGCTACTAGAAGGTACTCGTATAACTGATGAGGATATCTAATGGCCACTTTACACGTCCCGATATCTCGTCCAACTTTGATAAAAAGTCAGTGGTTCGTGCGTTGGCTCCGATATCGTTCGTGCGTTGTGTGGTGTAAATTACATTCGATGCAAGAACGATGCCAAAACGAGATCGGGGTGAAATGAGCAGGCTCTCCAACTGCCCATATTGGATGGACGATCTGGCAGGATCTTTGCTGTGTGACAGTTCAAGTACTGACTTGAAGCACAACTTCTCCTATTCTCTCCCATGTTAAATGGTCGTTCCCTGGGTCGCTCGTCCAAGGGGGCGTAGACATCGCAGTTGTGTTGCCTGCCGATTTCTCCTGTGTGACATCTCCTAGGCGATCTTGGATTTCACCAAAAAAGTGTGCGCTCCCGTGCCGTTGTATACAATATCGAAACGATGTTGGGACGTTAAAGTGGCCATAAGAGCCAGAAAAGGTTGGAGGGCCTTGAATAAAGATCGTTATGGATCCCATACATCTAATGTTAACCAGTTGAATGCACCAAAGACCAAAATCTTACAGCATGAAACTTATGACACTGGTGATAGAGATGATCATCTTTTGAAAGACAGGTTTGGGCGGTGTGGTTGAACTTCTTAAGGTATGAAGGAAACATCCAGAGAAATATTCAGAATGCAGGTTTATTAGCAGCACATAAAAACTTAAAATTCAAAAGCAGGCACGAGCAGCATAGTGTGTATAAACCCAGCACGTTTCGACCAGGGTCTTATTCATGGCCATGAACAAGACCCTGCGTCGAAACGCGTTGGCTTTATACACACTATATTGCTTGTAAACCTGCATTCTGGATTATTTCGCTGGATTTTTTATTCATACCTTGATTCAAGCCCGGAACCAGGGCGGTGTCCCTGCAGAATTGAGCCAGACAAGCCAGTGCAAGCTGATCAAATGCTGCACGTGGCTCATATTGGGCCAAGCACTGCATTGCTCAATCCAGTTGTCATGTATTGACTGCCTGCAGTCAACAGGTGTTGCATGCCGCAAGTGGTTTTTTTCCCTCACTGCGTTCTGCAGGTGGAGGTTGCTAAATGTTGGTGAGCTGAGGGGGTTGTCTAAGCCTTCTGCTCTCCATCCCTTGGCCATAAATAATTCAGTTTCTTCCACCAGATGATGCCGATTCAGTTCATTCCTGATGTGAGACCTGTTGTGTGCAGACATTTCACTGGAGCTGCTAATAACCCCTTCATTTGAAGCTGTTGGGTTTCCCTGGTCCGTGGGTGGAGGTAGGAGCTTTGTGCCTAGAAGTTTTCAGGAGCTTAGGACAAAGGGTGGTGACTCTGACCTCCTCACCATCAGACGTACCTCTGAGAACAGGGTGAGCTACGGACCCCCTGTATCAGGGTCAGCCTAGCTTCTGCTGAATTTTACCATCCCATGTTCCTGATTTCCTCACCCCTCAACATGACACCAGTGCTTTGCAAACATAAAGAGCACCCAAACTCCGAACAAGTTTGCTCAACACTGGGAAGTTCTTTAAACCGAACCTTGAAAGGTTCACACATCTCTACTGATAAACACAGTGGTCTTGAAGGGCTGGGGTCCTGGGTTTGAATTCAACTCTCAGAGGACAGCATAGGCATGTGTATGTATGTTCTCTTTGGGATTTATGTGTTCTTTCTGATCATTCTGTGATCTTCCACACTCAAAAACATACTAAATTAAGACAATAGTTAAAAAATGTGCATGATATGGTAAAATTATACTGTGAGCTCCAGTGAAAAACTGTTGCAATCTTTGGCTAAAAGGAAATAAAACACTTTTAATGTCCTAAACCCCATTGTATCTACTTTATACCCCTTCTATGAAAACAGTCTGTATAGCCCCCTCATTTCTCTAGACTATGTTGTTAAAAAAGAAAAGCAAAAGCAAATAAATAAGCATCCCTTTACTTCATTTATTAAAGGTCTGCTTTTTCATGTCTTTTGAGATGAAAAGAGAAGAGAAAATATTCCAAATGATTTCCTTACTCCTTCTCTGTTTTTAAAGGGAATCTGTAAGCAGGTTTTGTCTAATGGAGATGCACAAGAACTAAGATATAAATGTCGTATAACTGTCCGTCTTACTGCATCTTTAATAAACTGGCTGGCCAGCAGCATCCTGTGTATAATCCCACCCACACCCCTGACTGAAAGCTTCCTTTGTATAACCCCGTCCACACTCCTAACTGGCAGTTTCCTGTGCATAAAACCCCACCCATACCCCTGCCTGGCAGCTATCTGTGTATATTGCCCACATCCTGCCTGGCAAGTTCCTATATATAACTCCACCCACACCTTTGATTGGCAGCTTCCTGTGTATAACCCCCCCAAATCCCTGACTATCAGCTTTTTGTGTAATTTGTGCATTTTGAGCAACCTGCTAATCAATGGTAGGGTTGAAGTAACACATATTTGCCAGACTGACTGTCACATGAGCAGTAGTCCTATAGTATTAATTTCCTGCTGGAAAAATACTTATTGCATTGAAACTACAACACACAGCCTAATAATTGATACATATCTGAATTAGGGTCTGCATCCCTAACTTATGCTACTTTCAGATTAATCAGCGAAAACCTGAAAACCTGCTCCAGATTCCCTTTCGTGTGCACCACACAATCCTTGTGAGTAGTTTCTAGATTTGACAGAAACCAGTGAATTTTTTTCCACATTTTAATCAAGATTAAGAACTTGTGAAATCTCATGTTTAAAGTACAACTTGGTTTTCTTCAATATCTCAAAAATATAACTGCTGTTTATCTAATCTCAACCTGATTCATCAAAACAATTATGACAGAATTCTAAGGTCCGTTTCACATCTACGTTTCTGTCCGGAACCTGCAGATCCGCACAGGAAACCCCATCTGCTGCATCTGCCGCCTAACAGCAGCTGGTCGCGGTTTTATTCACGGCAGCAACTGATGCAAGTGCCAGATCACGGCAATACCGCGCTTCCGCAAGCCCCAGAGAATGCATGGGGCTTGCCGCAAGTACACAAGAGCGGCCGTTAGGTAGCAGATTTGGTTTTCTGTTCGGATCTGCAGGATCCGGACAGAAGCGCAGATGTAAAAGGGGCCTACTAACTCACTTTTTAGCTTTTGATATTTTCACGCCAGATTCACCCAGTTCTGCCAAGATGGACAGAGGTGGGGCATGACAGCGGCACAATAGGGGTGTGAGGTCACAGCTGGTCAAATTTATGACAAGCTGTGGCATACCTTATGGTAGAACTCCAACCCAGGATAGTAAAAGGAATCTGTCAGCAGTTTTTGCTACCTCATCTGAGAGCAGTATGTTGTAGGCAAAGAGACCTGAATCAGTGATGTTTATCTGAGATTACTTGGTGCAGCTTCTGACACATTGAACGCATTTAGATTTAGCCATGCAGCAGATCTGGGAGAACTAACCCCTGCCCCTCATCCACACCAGGCTCTGAAGATTGTGCATTGACAGTGAGGGGGCTGTCGGACTGTCGTGCGCGTAACAATGTAGTCAAGTAATGGTAATCACCAGGTGATAAAGCCTTCAGTATATGTAAACAGCAGCACAGAGGCTGATAAGAGAGGCATATCTATTTTTGTTTTTTAACCACTACACATGCTGTCCTCAGCTTACATAGCAAAAACCGCTTACAGATTCCGTTTAATAGGGTCCAATTAAATTCATGGAGAATATCTCCTTTGCAAATTGAATTAAAATCCTGCAAACTGGTGAATTCAAATTGAGTTTGATTCGCTGTGAATACTTCTTCTACATATTTGAAGTACTGTGGACAGCTTTCCCTATTAACAAAAGCAGACCGTTACGGTTTAGAGTAGCTAGACCCATTGTGTATTGGTGGGTAGGCTACATTGAGAATAAAGGATGTTCAGCTCACTTTGACTGCAGGTATCTGAATAGTAGTGAACAGGATTACATGCTTTACTGTGTAATAATGTATCATTCTAAAAAATGGTACTAAGGTCTCTAGAAAGAAGAAGGCAATTTTCAATTGATAAAATATTTACATAAGTGATCCAAAAACAAGACGGGTGTAGGAAAACCATCCGCTGACATTTTACCTGTGTCTCTAAAATAGACCTGAAGCTCCGTCTAAGAAAAATGTGCTGGGTTTTAAATGAGATATGTCAGACCGCTCTCTTAAGCTATATTAAATTGTGCAGACATCCAGCAAGTAAGAAATTATTGATGATCTTTTGTTTTCAACCTAGTACCACATTCCCATAAATCTATTCAGATCCCCAGGCACAAAGCTAAGCTATGACCTCAACTGTAGTGATGAAGCTTAAAGGGCAAAAATAATATCAGCAGCAGGTGTCTGACCTGGAATATCCCATTGCTGGGTTATATACTACCGCGCGTCTTGTGAAGTGAGTAAAAATGCTATAAAAGGGTTCGGAGGAAAGAGCGGTAGTTTTAGCGTGAGGACACTCAAACTAAAATTTGTGACCTGTGTTTTATAACAATAGCGACATGTTCTTCAATACAATTTGCTCCATTGCACTCCACGAAATAAAGTATTTGTGGCTATGAGCTCCTCTAGACAGACGATAACGGAAAATACACACAAGACCAGGAAAATATAAGGATTATCTTAAGATACTGAGTATTTCTGCACAGTAAATTGTAGGACCGCTGCTTAGTACATATAAAGTGGATATTTCACCTAAATTTGCTGCCTTGTATAGGGGCAGGGTGGTACAGGAAAAGGCACACAATTCTATTACTTAAAGGGAACCTGTCAACCCCCCAGGGCATTTTATACTGTGCCCAGCAGGTTTACATCATGTAAATGGGGCTCTTGTAACCCGCTTATATGCCCAGACATGCCCCACATACCTGAAATATGAAGTTATATTCTGTCCGGAGCTGGACTAGATTGAGTCATGGAGGCAACGATTATGTCATGGTGGGAAAGTGTTGCCGCCCCTCCATGCTGCAAATCCCGCCCTGAATTTTTCAAATCTCTCGCCCCGCAGTGGAGCGGGTGTCTGCGGGCTATAGAAGTGCTGAAGTCTCGCGGGACTTCACTAATCTTGCGAGACTTCAGCACTGACAGCGGCACCGTGTCTGCCAGTGGAGGGGGTGTCCGTAAATAGTGCGGAAGTCTCGCGAGATCAGTGAAGTCTTGCGAGACTCCAGCACTTCTATGCCTGCAGACACCTGCTCCACTGCTCCTTCCGCTCACCACACCAGCCAGAGGAGGGGCAGCCAATTTGAAAGATTCAGGGCGGGATTTGCAGCCTGCAGGGGAAGCGAAACTTTGCCCCAACATGACATAACAGTTGCCTCCATGACTCAATCTGAGTCCAGCTCCAGACAGAATATAACTTCACATTTCAGGTATGTGGGGCACGTCTGGGTATATACAGGGATTACTAGAACCCCATTTACATGATGTATAACTTGCTGGGCATAGTATAACATGCCCTGGGGGTGAAAAGTTTTTTTTAAAAACGCACAAAAAAGATTAAGTAATTTTGCAAAAAAGGAGAAATCACAGAAAAGAGAAGAGATAGTGGAGTTTGGATACGTGAACTACAACAGTTCGGCTGGGTTCACATTTGCGTTCGGCACTGCAGCGTATGAGCGCATACACAGTGCTGAATGCAAACATTTTCATGTGAACATAGCGGAGATTGTCCGCATGCGTTCACATGAAAATGTCAGTGACTCTGCCGGCCACCCAATCAGCGGCTGCGGCCGGGAGGCGGAGTTTAGCAGCGGAGGTACAGGCAGCCACCACTAATCTCTTCCTCCCGGCCACTGCTGCTGATCTCCCTGCCGCCGCCGCTGGTTCGTTCAGAATAGCCGACGGGAAAGCTGGCGGTGAAGTCGGTTTTCCCGCCCTGCTATTTAGAATGTACAGCTGATGAACAGCTGTCTTCATCAGCTGTTCATTTTAAATAGCAGGGCCGGAAAGCCGAATTCACTGACGGCTTTCCCGCTGGCTATTCTAAACATACCAGCGGCAGCGGCAGGGAGAGAAAAGAAGAAAGAAGAAGAAAGAAGAAGAAGACAATTGCAGGACAGGATTCACCTGCAGATGACCTCAGAGGAGGTCATCCTCCATAGAGTCTGTGAGCTTGCCAGCAGATGGCAATGCGCACAGATGCACTTTCATTCATTTTTTGTGCGCAGCTGTCTGCCTGCGTATAAAACAAGCACACAGCTACACACAAAAAATCCAACATTTTGCGTTCGGCTGCACATAAATTATGCGCAGCGGAAAGCAAATACAGCTGAACGCAGCCACAAACAGGCACTATGCGTTCCCATGTTAAACATAGGAGCGCACAGTGCCTGCATTTGGTGTGCACAGGGATGCTGCGCATCATGCGCAAATGTGAACCCAGTCTCATGCAGACAGACTGCGCTTTCCATGTGGACTTTAATAGATCGCTCTCTGCACTTAGGTTGTCATTGTTTTTGACAACCAAGGTCTTGTTTACACAGGATAATGCACCAGTCAAAAACAATGATCTTTCTGGCAACCTAAAAGATAATTTCACCCAACGAACAAGCATTCACTAGAAACACTTGCTCACAATAATAATAGACCTTATCTCCATACCTAGCTATAAATTTTCAATGGCTTTGTGTTAAGAGTTACCGTATATACTCGTGTATAAGCCGACCCGTGTATAAGCCGACCCCCCTACTTTTGCCCCCAAAACCTGGGAAAATCTATTGACTCATGTATAAGCCGAGGGTGGACCCTAGCACAAGTATACAGCCCCCAGCAGTGTGGTATACACCAGTCCCAGAGGTAGATACAGCAGCCCCAGTGGTAGTATACACGCAGCCCCAGTAGTATATACAGCCCCAGTGGTAGTATATACAGCCCCAGTGGTAGTATACAGGGCCCCAGAGGTATATAGCAGCCCCAGTGGTAGTATACAGTGCCCCAGAGGTATATAGCAGCCCCAGTGGTAGTATACAGGGCCCCAGAGGTATATAGCAGCCCCAGTGGTAGTATACAGTGCCCCAGAGGTATATAGCAGCCCCAGTGGTAGTATACAGGGCCCCAGAGGTATATAGCAGCCCCAGTGGTAGTATACAGTGCCCCAGAGGTATATAGCAGCCCCAGTGGTAGTATACAGGGCCCCAGAGGTATATAGCAGCCCCAGTGGTAGTATACAGTGCCCCGGAGGTATATAGCAGCCCCAGCGGTAGTATACAGGCAGCCCCAGTAATGCAGGCCCCCCCCAGCGTCTCTCCGGTCACCTGTAAAGCAAGCTATACTTATCAGTGTCCCGCTCGCACCCGCCGCTGCCGACATCCGCGATCCTCCATCTTCATGCGACTCCTCTTCCTGTTTCCTGTGCGCGTCGGGAATGACGTCATTGCCGGCGACGCGCACAGAAACAGGAAGAGGAGTCGCATGAAGATGGAGGATCGTGGATGTCGGCAGCGGCGGGTGCGAGCGGGACACTGATAAGTATAGCTTGCTTTACAGGTGACCGGAGAGACCCTGGGGGGCCCTGCATTACTGGGGATGCGGGGGCTGCTGTATACCGATGTATACATCGGTATGTACCGATGTATACATCGGTATACAGCACTGACTCGCGTATAAGCCGAGGGGGGTACTTTTCAGCCCAATTTTTGGGCTGAAAAACTCGGCTTATACGCGAGTATATACGGTAACTTTCTGCATCATTGTATGTTTCTTATATTTTGTCTATGAAAGGTTACCTGTACATGCCTGAGAAATGCTGTCCTAAAATGCAACATATTTATGAGATTTTAGCTTCAATGTATGCATTGATAAGCCATGATATTAAAGATACCAGCATATGTGGGTTAGGTCTCTCTATAGCTACCAAATTTTCTCTGACCCAGAGATGTAGAAACCACACAACACCACTGAGGGTGACCTCTGGTATGCAGAACCAAGAGGGTACCAGTAGTTTCTTCACATCTGGTGCTTCCATGGATCAGATTTGTTTTCCCAACGCATCTCATAGGGTACCGTCACACCTGGCCATATCGGCGGCAATTTCATTTGCGATGCAGGGGCGTGGCCTATTGCCGCTGACAGCGCCAGTGCGTCGCCTAGTGTAAACAGGCGATGTCGGTGCTAATAATTGCCTTAGAGTGGTTGCCTGGTTTCTCAGCACTGCTCTGAAACCAGGCGAGCACTTTGGGGTGATGTGTACACATCACCCCATGTAACATGGCGATCGCCGATGTTACAGGCAATACAGGATCGCCGTTGGGGTTTGTGGACACCCCAGCAGCGATGGTGCCTGTGACATCGCCGGAGCATCGCTGGAGGTATCGTCGCGTGTGAACACACGATGGCAACGCTGGCGGGGCGCCAAAAACACGCGCACACCCGTGCGTCGCCGGCGATATCTCCGCCGATATGTCCTGGTGTGACAGTACCCATAGATGCTCAGTTGGACTAAGATCTAGATAATTTGAACACCAAACCAACAAAGTGAATAATTTGGATTTCTCCAAGTCCAATTTTTGGACTGCAACAGGGCATAATATCTTACTGAAAGAGGTCACCCATGGACCAGGAAAACCTAACAACTTCAGTGGAAGACAACAGCAACAAAAACACAACTCAGCTAAGCACGGCACAGCACAACTTCACAGCACAGGGTTCAAGTAGAAATGAGCTCTATCTCCAATATTTAGTAGAGGGAAGTGAAACTATTTAAAGGTTGGGGTACTGGAGGTATGAATACTAAGACACACCCCTCCACCTTCACCTAAATGCTATGACTCATCCCTCAACCTGAAGATCTGCACACAGCAGGCTAAGGAAAAACAAACTCAGATTTAATCACAGGAGCAGAATCTATGGACCACAAAGCAGTCAATATATGACAGTACCCACCCCCCTTTATGAGAGGCCTCGGGACTCTACATCAGGCACGTCGGTAATGTTCTAGCTTTCCTAAGAGATGACCTGTGGAAAATATTACAACTGTTTAGTACCAGAGGAAGTTCTAGCTGGAACAACACAGGGTTGCAAATGGCCGATATCCTAAACAGACTAATAACTCCAGTAGTAGGAGATTCAGCTTCACACTTCCACCTTACATATTTTGACAACACCCACACATAATCATCCACTCTCAGGTCTGGACCTGGATGTTTATTACCATTAATGTGGTAACAAACAGTGGGTCCATTCACAGGTGGAAAAACAGCAGAGACATTCCCTTGTCTGATCTCAGGAAACTTCCTCACAAAAGACTTAGTGGGAGTCACCACTCTCCCGTCAATACTCTTCTCAGGAAAACACCTTTGCTCAGCATCAATGAATCTGAGATGTAGACTGGGTGTTACCCCTATTCTTCGGTAGGTGATTAACCACCTCCGCTTGAGACATAGGAGCAGGCCAGACCAACACAGCAGAGACAATAGTACTCAGGCGCTTATCCTCATGGGACGTCAGTGGCAGAGAAATGGGTTTAGTGCAGTGTGTGTAGAGACCCTAATAAAGTGATCAGCTTGACCATAAAAGAAATAAGACCTCCCAACCTGATAAACTGCAGATGGGCTAGTATGAAAAATCACATTCCCCAACTGCTTAGGTACATTAGGAACCCTGTGTGTAATCTCCACAGCAGGGATAGCCACAGGGGCAGGGTTTATTCAGATCTCTCTCTCAGACATCTCCCCAACCTAATAGCTAGCGCCATAGCAGCCTCCAGTGACTCTGGAGCAGCGTACTGAGTCATGGAATCTTATATTACACATACTAGATTGGTTTTTGGAGAGTTTCTATACCAATGATTCAAATGCACGATTTTGGCTGCTTTTCATAAAGATGCTTTTATTATTGGATGGGGGAGACACAGCCAAACATGCCCCCTGAGGAAGCATTCAGGGAAACGCGTTGGGGCGTCCCCTAGTGGTCATCGCTACACCTTGGCATCTGACATGGGTAAGCTTGGGGACAATCGCTATGCTGCTAAGAATGTTGTATAATGGACTTTGAGATAACAATCAGTGTATTGTTTTATTAGAAGGGGGAAGTATTTACTGAACCCTCCATACACTATTAAGCTGTAGCTCTCAACCATATGTATACCAGAACTGCACAATAGTTTTTGTTTGATATAGCTACCATGTATATGTCTTGAAGTGTGAGACAAAAAGACCTTAACCCCTTAGTATCCTCTTCATCCAGATCCATGTAAAATCTACAATTTTTATATTTGAGCACTTTTGTACCTGCAATTTTAATCTCCTTGATGAAATAATAAAAGCATCTTTATGAAAAGCAGCCAAAATCGTGCATTTGAATCATTGGTATAGAAACTCTCCAAAAACCAATCTAGTATGTGTAATATAATATGTGGGAGAGTCCTAACACTTTGTAAATACTATTCATGTTTATCCTGGATATATAAAACATGAGTCATGGAATCTTGTAGCCGATCTGATGAACTTAGATATAACAGACTCCGCAGAGCAGGTTCATTCCACTGAGTATCAGTGGGCCATCTCCTGTACTCAGATTAATGCTCCTCAGCCGGTCACGCTCCCTGCCTGAGCTTACATTGTTTTTACTCAGCTAAGGAGACACCATCAGGGTTACCATACACCACGGCAGAGCCACAAAGAACTCATCCACTGACCACATAGATAAAGAATCGGTCTGCAGAGAGAAGGTCCAGGTCTGGGGATCCCCCTTGAGAAGGGAGAGTATAATCCCCACACGTTGTTCCTTGCTCCCCGAAGAATGAGGGCAGAGCCTGAAGTACAACTTACAGGCCTCCCTGGAAAAAAACAATAAATTTATCTCTCCGTACTGAAAATCAGTCAGGGAGAGATATATTGGGTTCTAGTACAGACAGGACATGAGCAACGGCCAGAAACCCAACAACGTCTTTTAGCTGCTGTACCACCTGGTTACACAGGATAGCAACCTTATCAGAGAAGTCCTGCATCAGGCATGCAAAAGCTCATGTTGTAGCCATATGGCTTCAGACAATATCGTGGGTCGCAGATAATGTCACGGGTTGGTATAACGGATAAACGGATAAAGATGCTAAGGTGGGCAAGGGTGTTCAGGGGAGGTAGTCTGGCCTGGACTTGGGGTCCCTGATTCACCCTGTTCCCAAAGGTACCTCTGAAGGTGGGAAGTTTCGGGCTACCACCTAGCCCTTCGCTCCTTATCAGAGCCAGGCTAAGAGACCCTACGTCCACCCATAGACCGGGAAAACCAGCAGCTTCAATGGAAGACAACAGCAGCAAAAACACAGCTCAGCACGGCATAACTACACTGCACGGGGTCCAAGTAGAATAAACTCTATTTGCGACATCTAGTGGAAGGAAGTAGAGCTATTTCAAGGCTAAGATAGTGGAGATCTGAATACTAAGACACAACCCTCCACCTAAATGTTATGACTCTCCTCTTCATATGCAGATCTGCACACAGCAGACAAAGGAAAACAAAAACTCAGATTTAATCACAGCAGCAGCACCTATGGACCGCAAAGCAGTCAACACATGACAGATGTCTAATTCCCAAGATGCCACACAAAAAACATCTCAGGATGCGTAAAACCAGTGATCTGTCTCAAGACCTTCACAACCTTATTGATTCAAAACATATTGATGGTATTGGTTACATTTGCAAATTGTAGATACAAAATAAACTCTAAAAACATGTCAAAACATTTTAAAAATGCAGCAAACTGTTTGAGGAAAACAAGGTTGTAAAATTAATATAATCTACCCAGAAATAGCAGATGTAATAATCCAAAATAATCCCAAAATGTAATCAAATTCAAATACACTGCATGCACACAAAACAAACCTGTGAACAGCTGCATGGCAAATATATTGGATCCTAACAACCGTGGGACAGACAGATATATACACATATATATACCGTATATATGCAACTCGATGGCCTGACGAATCTACTTGTTTATAATTGTAAATATATCTAATACAAGAACCAGTGTGTATACATCAGGAGCAGAAGGTGAATTTATCTTTCTCAATTATTAACACAAACCATTGAGTTCCAAGTCTGTTCAACATGTTTTAGATTTTGCCAGGTAATGGTGGCACTCTTCGCGGTGCACCCTTAAATTACAGTGAGCACATTATTCTTTTTCGGAGTAAAGTGATGCAGTTGCTTTCAGTTAGATTGGAAAAAAATTGCTTCCCATTGAGGAGCTTTTTGCACAGTTTCAGATGATACTGTCCAGCCCTGGGCTCTTTAATCTCAGCAAGAGCAAATAAGAAGCAATTGTTTATCTTACAATGAGGAAAGAATAAAATCGCATGTCCATCTGCTTGAGCTGGATGGCAAGTCGTTGATATGCTGGCAGCAGAATACTGGTGCTTTATATACCACAGGTGAAATAAGTATTGAACCCGCCACCAATTTTCTAAATAAATATGTTTCTAAAGATGCTATTGACATGAATATCTCACCAGATGTCTTTAACAACCCATCAATTCACACAGGCATAGAAATAAAAACATAGCTGTTCATCAATTTAGTGATGTGTAATAAGAAATGATGCAAGGAAAAATTATTGAACATGCTAACAGAAATATATATAATACTTCATACAAAAGCCTTTGTTGGTGATGACGCCTTCTCTGTGGAGAATGCATTGCTAAGTTGTGATTTGGATCCATTGTTTCACACAAACACTCTTCACATCCTGAAAGTCCCATGGGCTGCTTCTTTCAACTCTAGTTTTGTCCATACATTTTCTATTGGATTAATGATACCTTCACACGCCGCATTCTCGGCTGGCGATATGAGGCGATCTAAAGTGTGCGTGCACGTTTTTCATGCTCGCCTCAGATCGCCGATGGCGGTATTACATGCCGCAATCGCAATCTCGCCTTGAAATACAGGCGATGTGTCGCCCCGGAAATCGCCTCACCACCACCAAACCAGTCAAATTCGCTAGCGGCTTCGCACGCCACGATCCCAAAGGCAATGTGTGGTACAATTTGAGCGCGGCGAAGAGATAGGCGTGCCACAGTGGTTAACACCACGCCCCTTACGCGCTCATTGGACAACACAACAGCGTTCCCATTGGTCAGCCTACTCTGGAAGGCTGGCTAATACATGACGCCATTGCCATTGTGTGGTGCTGGATGGATACCTCATCAAATATGGCGTGGTGTCAATTGCCAGCCAATGGGAACACAGTAGCCACCACCAATCAGTTCACAAGGGGCACGGACTACAGCACGCTGTGGCACGCCTATGGGAAATCATAGGCGATGCTGATTCCATCACTATCGCCCTATCACACGCCACAACATGAAAATATCGCCTTCATGATTGAGGCTGATTTCAGAGCAGTGCTCAGGAATCAGGCGAGAGGCGATTTATCGCCGCGAAATTCCCCAATCACACGCCGCAACTGTGAGGCAATTTCACGGCGATTGCTTTAGGTTGACATATCGCCTTTAGGATTCCCAGGCGAGATTGCAGCATTTGAAGGTACCATTATATTGGCTGGGTCATTCTAGCAACTTTATTCTCGTTCTCTGAAACCAATTGAGAGTTTTCTTGGCTGTGTGTTTGGTATTATTGTCTTGCTTAAATATTCACCCTCATTTTATTTTCATCATCTTGATAGTTGGCAGCAGATTTCTATGAAGAATGTCTGGCACATTTGTCTATTCATCCATCCTTCAGTTACACTGATGAGCAAAAGGGTAACAATGCTTTGAACATTTGACTTTCAGGTTCCTTATTTCACCATCCACTACAGCTTTGAATGTTAGACTACCTTCATTTTAGAGACAATCATTTTTGGCTATGTTTTAAACACATGCTACTATTTAGCATATGATCTATGCAGAATATTGTCATATTACTGTATGATTACTGCTTTGCTCCTAGAAATCTAAATTACATTTTTTATTAATTTGATGGTATTTTGTAAATCCACCTTTGGCTTTCAATACTACCTGAATCTTTCTAGACATGCTCTAAATCAGATTAAAGCATCTCTCAAGTAAAATCTGATTACAGGTCTCTTCTATACGTTCCCAATACTGGTGCATACTTGTCAACACTTGGGTTTTTCCTCAACTCTACCCACAAGTGTTCAATTGAGTTGAGGTCTGGTGACTATGACGGCCTATCCAGCACCTCTATTTCATTGTTATTGAACCATTTCTTGGCCAATATCGATGTACACTGTGTGCAGACGTATTAGGCAAGTTGTATTTTAGAGGATTATTTTTATTATTGATCAACAACTATGTTCTCAATCAACCCAAAAGACTCAAATATCAAAGCTTAATATTTTTGGAAGTTGGAGTGTTTTTTTTTTATAGATTTGGCTATCTTAGGAGGATATCTGTTCGTGCAGGTAACTATTACTGTGCAGAATTATTAGGCAACTTAATAAAAACCAAACATATTCCCATCTCACTTGTTTATTTTCACCAGATAAACTAATATAACTGCACAAAATTTAGAAATAAACATTTCTGACAAGCAAAAACAAAACCCCAAAAAATTAGTGACCAATATAGCCACCTTTCTTCATGATGACACTCAACAGCCTTCCATCCATAAATTCTATCAGTTGCTTGATCTGTTTACGATCAACATTGCGTGCAGCAGCCACCACAGCCTCCCAGACACTGTTCCGAGAGGTGTACTGTTTTCCCTCCCTGTAGATCTCACATTTTATGAGGACCCACAGGTTCTCTATGGGGTTCTGATCAGGTGAACAAGGAGGCCATGTCATTATTTTTTCTTCTTTTAGACCTTTGCTGGCCAGCCACGCTGTGGAGTAGTTGGATGCATGTGATGGAGCATTGTCCTGCATGAAAACCATGCTTTTCCTGAACGATACCGACTTCTTCTTGTACTACTACTTAAAGAAGTTGTCTTCCAGAAACTGGCATTAGGTCTGGGAGTTGAGCTTCACTCCATCCTCAACCCAAAAAGGTCCCACAAGTTCATCTTTGATGATACCAGCCCATACCAGTACCACACCTCCACCTTGCTGGCGTCTGACTCGGAGTGGAGCTCTCTGCCCTTTACTGATCCAGCCTCTGGCCCATCCATCTGGCCCATCAAGAGTCACTCTCATTTGATCAGTCCATAAAACCTTTGAAAAATCAGTCTTAAGGTATTTCTTGGCCCAGACTTGACATTTTATCTTATGTTTCTTGTTCAAAGGTGGTCGTTTTTCAGCCTTTCTTACCCTGAGCATAGCACACCTTGTGCATTTTGATACTCCAGTAACGTTGCAGCTCTGAGATATTGCAAAACTGGTGGCAAATAGCATCTTGGCAGCTTCACGCTTGATTTTTCTCAATTCAAGGGCAGTTATTTTGCACCTTTTTAGCCCAACACTCTCCTTGTGACCCTATTGGCTATTTGCCATGAAACGCTTCATTGTTCGGTGATCATACTTCAAAAGTTTGGCAATTTCAAGACTGCTGCATCCCTCTGCAAGACATCTCACAATTTTGGACTATTCAGAGCCTGTCAAATCTCTCTTCTGACCCATTTTTCCAAAGGAAAGGAAGTAGCCTAATAATTACGCACACCTTATATAGGGTGTTGATGTCATTACACCTCACCCCTCTTCATTACAGAGATGCAAATCACCTGATTTACTTACAGTCATATGAAAAAGTTTGGGCACCCCTCTTAATCTTACTCTTTTTTTTTGGTTTAAAATTGGGTTTTTGCAACAGCTATTTCAGTGTGATATATGTAATAACTGATGGACACAGTAATATTTCAGGATTGAAATGAGGTTTATTGCACTAACTAAAAATGTGAAATATGCATTGTTTCAAAATTTGACAGGTGCAAAAGTATGGGCACCCTTCTGATTTTCATGATTTGAATACTCCTAACTACTTTTTACTGACTTACTGAAGCACTAAATTGGTTTGGTAACCTCACTGAGCTTTGTACTTCATAGCCTGGTGTATCCAATCATGAAAAAAGCTATTTCAGGTGTCCACTTGCAAGTTGTTCTCCTATTTGCATCTTCTCTGAGGAGTGGCATCATGGGCTCCTCAAAACAGCTCTCAAATGATCTTAAAAAAAGATTGTTCAACATATTTGTTCAGGGAAGGATACAAAAAGTTGTCTCAGAGATTTAACCTGTCAGTTTCCACTGTGAGGAACATAGTAAGGAAATGGAAGACCACAAGGACAGTTCTTGTAAAGGCCAGAAGTGGCAGGCCAACAAAAATATCAAAAAGGCAGAGAAGAAGAATGGTGAGAACAGTCAAGAACAATCCACAGACCACCTCCAAAGACCTGCAGCATCATCTTGCTGCAGATGGTGTCACTGTGCATCGGTCAACAATACAGCGCACACTGCACAAAGAGAAGCTGTAAGGGAGAGTGATGCGAAATAAGCCGTTTCTGCATGCACGCCACAAACAGAGTCGCCTGAGGTATGCAAAAGCACATTTGGACAAGCGAGTTTCATTTTGGAAGAAGGTCCTGTGGACTGATGAAACAAAGATTGAGTTGTTTGGTCATACAACACAGCATTCCAAGAAAAACACTTGCTACCCACTGTCAAATTTGGGAGAGGGTCCATCATGCTTTAGGGCTGTGTGGCCAATGACCCAATGACGGTACCAGGAATCTTCTTAAAGTTGAGGGTCACAAGGATTCCACGCTGGGGATGGATCTTTCAGCAAGACAATGATCCAAAAACACCGCTCCAAATCTACTCAGGCATTCATGCAGAGGAACAATTACAATGTTCTGGAATGGCCATCCCAGTCCCCAGACCTGAATATCATTGAACATCTGTGGGATGTTTTGAAGCGGGCTGTCCATGCTCGGCGACCATCAAACTTAACTGAACTGAATTGTTTTGTAAAGAGGAATGGTCAAAAATACCTTCATCCAGGATCCAGGAACTCATTAACAGCTACAGGAAGCGACTAGAGGCTGTTATTTTTGCAACAGGTGGATCTACTAAATATTAATGTCACCTTTCTGTTGAGGTGCCCATACTTTTGCACCTGTCAATTTTTGAAATAATGCATATTTCACATTTTTGGTTATTACAATAAGCCTCATTTCAATCCTGAAATATTACTGTGTCCATCAGTTATTAAATATATCACACTGAAATAGCTGTTGCAAAAACCCAATTTTAAACAAAAAAAAATGAGTACGATTAAGAGGGGTGCCCAAACTTTTTCATATGACTGTAATTGGTAGTTGGCTCTCAAGCCTATACAGCTTGGAGTAGGACAACATATATAAAAAGTATCATGTGATCAAAATACTAATTTGCCTAATAATTCTGCACACAGTGTATGTTTGGGGTCATTGTCCTGTTGGGATACTACGTCATCCTTTTCATTACCATAGTAGTTGAGAGAATGAAGCAACTCGTTTTATGGGATACTCACATATAGCTGAGCATTGACCACCACCAGCATCAATCCTGGTCAAGTATCCAACAGCTTTAGCTAGAGTCAGGCTACCGTTTTTAGCAGATCTCACTGACATCCACTAAAAACTTTTTTTCATCAGCGCATATGCGCTATTCAGCGCCGCTGCTGCTCAACGTTGCCCCTAATTACCCGATGTTGATTGTGGTAACCAGCCACACATCACGCTGAATAGCGTCTTTGGGCTGGACCTGGGGAAAACAGAAAAGTGAAAAGACATGCAAAGATTTTTGGAATGCATTCAACGGGATTAAAATTCAAAAGGTTACTACTCTTTCCTTGACGGGAGGTACATTTTTTTTAACGTTGCATATAAAACACTATAATCAACATTATTCTAATAAAACTTCCAGTTCAAGTTAGCAGGGTACAGTGAGGTCCCTGACCGGGATGTCCTTCTCACCCGTCTAATAAAACCCCCAACGTAGGTCCTGGATGGGCCACAGGACTTTGTTGGTCTTCTAGCTGGACCATAGTTACGGGCTACAGTACTGCTGGGGAGTAATGGGCATTGAGGTGTGTTTCTGCTCTCCACGGGTAGAGCTATAGGGCAGTGACACAAGTCTTGTGCGCTAGTAGTGACACAGGAATAGGGAACAGTGGGATGCATGACTGAGGGCGCGGGAAAGAAATGGAGGACACAGCAGGGTGCAGTCTTTAGACTTAACTCACTTTCGTTGCAGGCCTCCAGGTGTTTCCAGCCACCAACGGGGTGCTGAGTTCTCTGGGTCAGGGCTCCAGCCAACTCTCAGATAATTCAGGAACAATCTACTAGGACCACCTTCTGATATTCCTTGCCGGGTCAACTTCCTGCGCTGGCTCTCGCCCTCCTGCCCCGCGCCTCACACTCAGTGTCCCAAGCCAGCAGCCTTGGGTCCTATTGGGTGATGTCCTCTCAGCCCCTTTGACCCTATCCGGTTGCCTTTTCGACGAGTAAGTGTGGCTATGGCTGCTGCATTTGGAGCTACTGCAGCTTCAGGTTAGTTAACTGAGTCCTTAGTCCACTCTACTAGTCTGGGAAAGGTCCACTTCTGCAGCCTGGTCCCTCCAGCCGAGCCCGGTTACCGTCTACTTGGATGCGAGCGCCACGGGTGAATCACTCACTTCCCATGCCCCTGGGACTCCTTCTGTCTCTCTGGAGCCCTCACCGGCTTTCACATCTTCGTTGTCCTGGGATTAGCCTCTCTGCTCTACTTCTCAAGACACCTTTCCTCACATCTCTCCTGCAACTCCTCTACTCTTAACTCCTCTCTTTCTCTCCTCGTGGTTACTACTACTCCCACTACTAGATGGTGTGCTCCTCTGATTCTTCCACCCACACCCTCTACCTAGCTCCCTCCTCCAGCCTGAGATGGGACCCCCCTCAACAAGGTCTGCCCAGATCCCCTTGCCTGGAGTGGTGTGGTGTTGGATCGTAATCGTTACTATTCGCTACTCGCACGGATAGTACGGTATTAGCGATACTCATTACTCGGCGAGTATCGCTGTTGCTCGTGAGTGATGTTTCGATCATTATTGATCTGACACAAATTGACAGCTCCCTTCAGTAGACAATGGGGCTGGAACCTCAGTGAGAGCATATTGAATGTAGGGTCTCTCTGGGGGGCTCAGCAAGGTGTTTTATGCAGTAGAATGGCAGAAAAGCACCACCCTCCTGCTCTGTCCTGGTAAACTCGTTTTATGGCCGGATGTGTGTGGGCGGAGCCTATCAATAATTGACTTACATTGGACTCGCTATTCAGATGAATATGTGAGTATTAAAAACTCCTCTTTACGAGCATAGCGGGTGCGATTATTTCGCTACTTGCTCATCACTAACAGAGACATCATCATTGTGATCATTAAATATCCCTAAAAGGTGGACGTAGTCAAATCTATACATTTAACCCTTAAGGGTCATGACCAGGGGCGGGCTGGCCCAGGTGGCAGGGGGGCAAGTGCCCCTGGGCTGGTGGTATAGTCCACCATTAGGGCCGCCCCCTGCAGAAACGGGCGGCCGCGGGCGTCGCTTTGCGGCCGGCGCGACGGTTTGCGGCAGGCGGGCTCGCTTTGCGGCTGGAGGAGGTGAGGACCTGACAGACCCCCCCCCCCCCCGCTTCTCAAGGCTGCCGGACCGGACCCGACAGCACCCCCCCCCCCCCCGCTTCTCAAGGCTGCCGGACCGGACTCGACAGCACCCCCCCCCCCCGCTTCTCAAGGCTGCCGGACCGGACCCGATAGCACCCCCACAAACCCCCCCCCACCCCCCCGCTTCTCAACCAGGGTCGGGGATATCTAACTGCCACCCAGGGAAAGAGGCTCCAGCCAGCCCTGGTCATGACAGATTAAACAGGAATACATTTTAATTCCTCATACGGTGCCTCCAAAGGTGAATAGCATACAGTTCAGTTTGAAATGATTGAAATCTATATTAGCATACAGGATATTTTATACTAGATTTTCTAAACAGACTGTCCTTCCAAGAGCAAGTAAAACTCAATTCAGTAGTGTTGACATACATTCCTTATCTCAGGACACCCCAGGGTATAGTTATGCTCTATGTAGCAACTATTTGTCTTTCACTTGTTGCCAATAAACTCATGCAAAAACACATGCATAAATTAAAATGTTAACGTCGGCTGGCCAAGCAAAATAACAGAGCGAACCTAGCATTACAGTGGTGTTTTCTTTATGTTATGAGCACAAGTATTATCTTACAGCACATTTATTATTTGTGGCAGATAAATAATTCAGAAACATATGGAACATTTTGGGAAAAAATAATAATCAGAAAACAGTGAAAAGCTCTGACCCTGAAATTTGGCAAGCCAAAATATCACTGAATACATTGCCCCGGCACATGGAAATGTTCCAAAGCCTTTGACTTTATATGATCATCCTTTATGGAATTGAAAAGAGAATCTTGCAATTATTTGATGCTCGGTTCTGTTTAAGATTACGAATCCAGTATAGCTCAGATACCGGAATGGTCGGTATACTTTAATCTTTCCTGAATCAATATTTCATGAATACATTAGTTTATCATTCTGAAACCAATCAAATTCATGTGATCATTCCGAGGAGGCCACAATCAGAACTGGAACTTTTTCTTCGATACAATAAATATGAACGTTTGTGCTTTTATAGTTGTTTAGAAATGCAAGATGGCAATTTATACGAAAACGTATTCATAGTAAGACATTTACTATACATGGCCATAGGAAGAACTAGTGCTAGGAGGGGCAGTAGTTACTTAAAGTCAATGTCTGATTCTTTAACCAACTTTGCAACATGATATCTATAAACATACTGATTTTTATAGCACAGGTTTTGTAACTAAATTTCCTAGGATATAGGGATGAGCGAACCAGACTTTAAAGTTTGGTGTCTGTTCTGAACACAGACTTTACAAAAATTTTCTGTGTCCAGGTTCAGAGTTTGGGTGCTTTACAAATGCAAACCACTGGAGCGAATATCGCTATGCTTGGGTACACTAGGTGCTCAACTCAGTGAAAGTCACTTGGTATGTTTGAATGGATCACACTGAAGGTAAAACCAGAATTATCGGATGTGGTGTGCACAAAAAATAGAAAGTGAAAAAACCCCACCCTCCCTCCACCGTAAGGGCTTTTGTTATAGCTGGCTACATGTGGGCGGAGAGCAGAAGTGATTTCCAATGAGGTTCATGTCAAGTTTAGAACTTTTTAAAAAGTCCCACTGTAACCCCAGAACCTCAATTTCCATGGGTCTGCTCATGTCTGCTAGGAATCACTGCCTAAATTTAGGGCAGAATGGAGTCTTTTTATAGCGTTCATTTTTATTTTAAAGGAAATCTAACAGCTGATTTATGTTGTACGAACCCCAGGCAGCATGAATCAGAGACTGACTCCATTATTTCAGACGCATGGTTTACTCTAAAACACTGAGACCATGTGCCCAAGATATCTAGCTTGAGGGAGGTCTCCTGCTCTACTCCTTTCAGAAATCTCTCTACTTATACCCTCACACAATAATAATAAAAATTAATTATAACATTATACAGCACCAACATGTACCGCAGCACTTAATTCCAAGGATATATGTTAAAATAAATCAAACCAGAGGAATGGGGGCCCTGCTTGTAAAAGTTACAATTTTATAAGGAACTATGGATGATTATCTGTATATGTTCAGATAAGAAGTGCCAAGGAATGAATAGATGATGTGATCAAATAGACTAGTTTCTCAGAAAAATGTAGTAAGGGAGTGTGGAACCCCAGGGGTTATGTGCCACAGTAACATCATTAAGGGTTAATTCCCGCACAACCACAACACCACACTAGCGCCTGCAGGCCAGAAGGGGGAGCTAAAGCTGCTTTTCTATATATTCTGGTGTGGAGAGGAAGTGGGCAGTTAGTAGTTGAGTTAGTTCCTGCGAGGACTGAGGGAAAGGACCTGGTGTAAAAGGGCTGCGTTAGGCCCAACCCACGGTCCACTGTCCACTTCCAGGCTGGCCAAGTCTGAGGAAGGAGTAGAGAAGCAGAGGAACACACCCAGGACACATAGTTGCCCTAAACTCACCCCTAAGCACAAAGACTGGATACCGATCCACAATTGTGCTGACACAAGAAGCACAGAAAAAATTAGTGAAGATTAATATCTTCACTGTACCACAGCGAAGCAACCGGGGGGTCAAAACACAAAGATAAGACTCAAGTTGCCTAGCAAGTTTGGTACCTGTGGAGAAGACAGGGCCAGCAGCCTAGCTAAAGCGGCAGCAGGGCACACACACACAGTGCAGGAGTAGGAAGCCAAGGACCGGTCAGGGTGGGAGCAACCCAGCCCCTGTACAGACTTCGTGGACAGTACTGCTGAATACCATGCTACAGTAAAGACTTGGAAAACTACAAAACCGTAAGTCTGTGTAATCCTTAGCGGTCACCCTACTCTCCCTCTCAAACTGTCATCCACCCTGCCAATCATCATCATGACTATCTACCACTGACCCCTACACTCTGCTCCAGGTAGAGCCGTTACATCACCGGCTGCCAAACATCATCCCCGGAGGTTCTGCAGCAGCGGTGGTCACCCTGACCACATACCATGGGGGCGTCACAAACTTTCTCCCCTGTAAATACCCCCCATTACTTGTGGGCTCGACACGGTCCGGACCAAGACTACCGATGATACCCCGGTCCAGTACCGAGTACCCCATCCCAGTGGGCTCCACAGGAGACCTGAAAGATGTTAGCTAAAGTTAACTGATGTGATAGGCCTGTCTAAAAAGATGTATTTTGGCATTGCGCTTAAATTGTGGACACTAGGAATTAACTTGATACACTGGGTAGTGCATTCCAGAATAATAGTGCAGCATGAATAAAGTCTAAAAGACAAAAGTGATAGGTTCAGATTATGGGTGGTTAGGCCCCTTTCACATCAGCGTTTTCCTGAAATGCGTATGGCAGATTTACCATAGATCTCCGGATCTGCCACAATTCAGCACACTTGCGGCAAGCCCCATTTATTCTCTATGGGGCATAGCGGTCAGTACGACAAGTGCAGTTTGCCGGATCCAGCATTTGCGGCAGGTCAAAAAAACACAGCTAGCAGCATTTTTTTCCCGCTCTGCAAGTACCGGATCTGATCTGGCAAACCGCACTTGCCGCACCTGACTGCAACCTCAAGTGAATGAATTGGGCTTGCCGCAAGTGTGACGTCACGAGATGTGGTAAATCTGCTGATCTGCCACAATTCAGGAAAACCCTGATGTGAAAGGGGCCGTAGCGCTCGGGCACCCGCCTCTTAGGCTAGTCATTCTACTCGATAGTCTCTGGCCTGTGTTTCTAAATGCATGTTTTTTTCTAAAACTCTGCAACATGGCTGCAAAAACAGAGTCCATGCTGCCTGTTTGTGACAAAAGAATCAGCTGTCAGGTTCCCTTAATTATCGAGCTGGAGTTTTAATCAAGAGAAATGCTTTAATTGGGTTTATATGTGCTATATGTACAGCAACACGATCACTCTCTGCCAGGTACAGTCACTTCGGTCTATTTGTAGTATCTTGTATAGCAACTCAGTTTCTCTCGTGAATGGGGCTAAGGTGCAGCAGCTCATGCAATCTCTTGACAGGAGTTTTAGGAGAAAACAGCCATGTTTTTACAATGTTTACAATCCTTTGAAGGGTTTTTGATGTTTAAATACATTATTATACCTATCACGTGGATAACAGATCTGTGCGAGTTTAAGAGATCTGCATCAGCTAGGAACATGCATGACTGCTCCATTCAATTCCTCGTTTCTTGTTTCTGTAGTAAAACTGGACATGTGAGATCCCGTTCTGGCATATTGATGAAGAACAACAACCTGAAACTATTTAGTGGACAACACTATAGTCAGACCCAAATTTAGAAGGATGTCATCAATATATGGCACTGAGGAACCATTTTCTTCCTTCTGAAGAAAAGCTGATCTCTTACCTACTGCTAGATTTTGACAAAAAGAAGTAATATAACAGATACCCCACATCATGAAATAATATTGAGAAATAATGAAAAATTGAATTAAAAGCCCGTTAAAATGTGGACTTATTTTCATCTCTTTAAACTTTTTTTTAACACTTTTTTCATTTTTTAAGTCACTTTATTTTTTTCCTGTGGTATTAGTACCTGCTTTTGGTGCTAAATTAATCAAAATGATACACGGAATAGCTGAATTTGTGAAAGTGCAAAAAAGTTAAAATATGTCATACTCAAAAATACACCATGGGGAACTGGAGTAAATTTGCGCCAAATACTACAACTATAAAAAGTTGCAACTAATACATCGGTGAATGAACCAGTCGCGTCATCTGCCCACATCAAGTCACTGACCGGAGCTGTCAGTGAGTGATGTGAACAGTCAGCTGATGGGATTGCCATAGCAATCGCATCACCTGACTAGATCGAGTCAGCTGATCTGATCACCTGGCTTGATTGCCTTGGTGACAAGATCAGCTGACCCAATCTGTTCAGGTGACATGATTGTTATGGCAATCATATCAGCTGACTGTCCATGTCACTCACCACTAGTCCGATAAGCTGTGACTAGCTGAGGTCACCATTCAGGTAACCATGGTGGCCGCTAACCATAGCCGATGCCATGGTTGCCTGACCTGTCCTCAGGAGTCACTGCTTACTGAAGCGGAGCAGGCGACTCATTTATTCAGTGTTTGGAGGCTGTGGTGACAGTATACTGTGTTCTTCACCCCAGCCTCTCATCAAGAAGACGTTGCAGAGGATAGAGGATGGGTATGAGGGTTAATAAAGATGGAGTCGAGCTACGTGTTTGTGTTTTTATTTCTAATAAAATGTTTATTCTATCTGTATAGTGTCTTTTTTACTATTTACATGAAATTCAATTGCTGGGCCTAACATTTGCCCAACATTAAGGATTTTGGGCTTAATGCCAGCTGGCAATACAATGTTGGCATTAACCACTTATTACCCAGTTTGCAAACGCTACATGATAACTGGAAGAGCTGGGTAAAGCACCAGGAATTGGCTCTTCTTATGAATGCAGCAACGTCTGGGGCAGCTGTGGGCTGCTATTCTATAGCAAGGGGGCCAATAATGATGGGCTTTCGCCACACTGAGAATAGCAACCCTCAGCTCCCTAGACTTACCTTGGTTGGCAATTAAAAATAGTTTGGAACCCTACACATATTTTTTTGCCAGCCAAAGTAAAAATAGGCAGCTGAGCGTGGCAACTCACAGCGGTCCGCTTTATCTGTGCTAGACTGAAAAATACACAGGAGCCCCACGTCTTTTTTTCCATAATTTCTTTTTACACACTGTGACAGCAGGTTGGTTACCCTACACTTTAGTGTATGGTAACCAAGCACAGGCACCGTCCAGATTGTGGAAATGCAGTCTGATTGCAACAGCCAATTACAGATGCTCTTACAGAGCATGAGCATCTGTGATTGGCCATTACCGGTCAGTGAAGTGAATATTCAGAAAGCTTAATGGGTGGGACCGGAAGTAAGTGAGCAGGAGAGTGTGAGACTGTGAGCCGACCCAAAAGCAAGCAAGCAGTGGAAGACTGGTAAGATCGATCTCTGTGTGTGTAGGAAAACATAGAACAGAAGCATTAGTGCATTTGCACATATGTGCCTGTCCTAGTAAAGATACGCACATCTGATCAATTCCTGAACAAATCCCAAATTTCTGACTTATCAGCAAAATGTTCGGTTTTCAACGAGTTGAACAAACATTGCCAAATTTGATCCGGATTTGAAATTGGCGAACAAGTTTGCTCATCTCTAACTAGGAGGCATATGCACTAGCAGTGGCACCAAAAGTTCTAGCAAAAAGGTGTGAGAAGAGTAGATCATGCCCAGAGTTCAGCACAATACCACAAAAAGAGAAAGGCCAGTGGACAATTTATTTTCGCCCCTAAAAGGAAGATCAGAGAGGGTGATCCTCTATATGATGTCTATGTTCTAATAGGGCATATGAATAGAAATACTTGAGATGAAACAATCCCTTTAAAGCAGATTATCTATTGGGATATAGACCAACTGCTATTTACTCCAAAGCACAAAACAATATTAAAATCCAAATCTTACTTACTGTAGTTTTGTAATGTGAATAACACAAAAAATCAAGTCTGCCGATAATGTCAATATGTTATTGATCCTTACAGACGACGTGGGCCGTTTCCATAATTTGATGTCATTTTGATTTTAACTGACTTTACTATTTTTAATCAGTGTAACATTTGTACCTTCAGACAAGACATCACAGGTACTGAAACATGAATCACAAAGGTGCCTCTGAAGAACAGAAGACCAGCAGATGGTAATATTTAAGTTATCAGTCAGCAGTTACCATTGATAGATATGTGGGATTATCATCTCTAAATGTAAAGCATAGCAAAGTGAGCAATCTGTGAAGAACAGCCTGTTCTCCAAGACTCTTCAGCTGTTCTCTTCAGATAATGAGAATAGCAGTTTCTGAGATGTAACTGGAGCACACAGTTCATAATGTATGCTGTGCATGGTAAAAATGATCCATTTTCTACACATCTTTTTACATAGTAACTCTTAGGGTACCTTTACACGCGGCAACTTTTCTAGGAATTTCACTGGCAACTTACTGGTTGCAGTGAAATCATGGACACATTGTTCTATCTTGTTGCTGTGTACAAATGGAACAATGTCTCCACGATTTCACTGCAACCAGTAAGTTACCAGTGAAATTCCTAGAAAAGTTGCCACGTGTAAAGGTACCTTTAAGGTACCGTCACAACTGGCAAAGGGCTGGAGATGTCAGCGGCGACTGGTGGGTGCGTGCACGTTTTTGGTGCCCCGCCAGCGTCACCATCCCCCATTTACATGGGGTGACATCTCCAGCCCCGCGCCGGCGAGCTGACAGGCGGCATCGCCGCCGGGGTGTCTGAAAACCCCAGTGGCGATGCAGGACAATGGGAGCCTATGACTCCCATCGCCTGACAGGTCGCCGGCGGCTGGTTACATGGGGCGATGTGTGCACATCACCCCAGATCGGTCTCCTGGTTTCAGAGCACTGCTGTGAAACCAGGCAACCTCCCGGCGGCGCCGACAACGCCCCTTTACATGAGGCGACGTAGGGGCGATGCTGCCGCCGATAGGCCACTCCCTTAAGTCGCCTATGTAATCGGCGGCGATGTCGCCCCGTGTGACGAGCCCTTTAGATCTCACTCATACGTCTATTTTTCATGAACATGTCCCATCCATGTTTTTCATAGATAGCATATGTACCTATTATAATCTATGGAACTATTCACATGTATTATCTATGACTAATTCAGCTCGATCCATTTGACCTTAACTCAGCATATTCTGGTAGCATAGTAATGATTACTCCAGACAAATAAATTTTAATCTTAACTTCGGTGAAGTGTCCACTGACTGTATCTTTACCGACATAGTGTCTACTGATAAAATATGTAACTTGGTCCAGCTTCCTTTGGAGAAATTTGCAGCCTATGCACAGACCTGGCAGCTTCAACTGGAACTCAATCAACATCTACTAACTCATCAATCAATGGAAGCTGGGTGGAATAATACACAAGATTGATGCACACCTTGTTGATTAAGATGCACCCAGTGGACATATTATCAATAATATACATACAGTATGGAAGAGAAGACAAATTGTTTTTTTTTTTTGGGGGGGGGGGGGTGCAAAACTGTACTATTAAAATCACAGAGTATTTTCAGAGAGAACTGTTTGGTATCTGTATGGTGGTAAAAAACATTTAGAGGGAAATCAAGAATTAAGCATTCGTTTATATGGAAATACAGGTTATGTTTATTTTCAACCCAATATACATAGGACACTACTAGTTCACAAATGGCTCAGAATGCTGTGGTCTTTTAATAAGGGTAAACAACTTTTAACAGTTTACAATATGCAGGATTTCTCATCTCCAAAGCCTGGCTCAGCTCTTCAAATCCAGACTACCTCCTTAAAGGGAACCTGTTAAGGTACCTTTACACGCCGCAACTATCACTGGCAATCGGTATCAACCGTACGTGCGCGTGCACGGTTTTAATGGTTGCTAATGATTGACGATTCTGCATGTACATGCCGCAATTGCGTTGTCAACTCAAGGTATCGTGGTTCCCCGGACGTTCCAACAGATCCTGCGGATAAGGTTCTGTTGAATACTGTCGCCAAAACATAGGCGTGACAGACTTGTGTATTCCGTGACACTAACACGCTGATTGGACTACGCAATAGCGTCATGATTGGCCAGACTGCGCTGGGAGGCTGGCTAATACATGATGCCATTGCAATTGTGTAGTGTGAATGGACAACTCTTTAAATAAGGCGCCCTGTGAAGGGACAGCCAATGGTAACACAGTAGCCCCTTCCAATCATCGCTGATGGGGCGCGGTATCCATCACGCTGTGGCACACCTCTGGGAAATCACTAGGTGATGCAGATTCCATCCCTATCGCCCGTTTACAAGCCACTACCAGGGCAATTCACCCTTTAGGTTGCCTCGGATTTTAGAACATGGCACGGTACCAAGGTACCTTTACACGCCGCCACTGCGGGGTAGCAACTGCCTGGCAGTCAGGATTTTTGTCACTGTTGGATTTTAAAACACGGCTCAGAAACCGCTACCCGGAGCAACTGCGAGAAACCCGATCACTTTCCCAAATTACACGCCGCAACTTCGTAGCAATTTCAAGGCAACAGTGACAAAAATCCTGTTCTAAAATCCGAGGCAACCCAAAGGGTGAATTGCCCTGGTAGTGGCATGTAAACGGGCGATAGGGATGGAATCTGCATCACCTAGTGATTTCCCAGAGGCGTGCCACAGCGTGATGGATACCGCGCCCCATCAGCGATGATTGGTGGGGGTTACTGTGTTTCCATTGGCTGTCCCTTTACAGGGCGCCATATTTAAAGACCTGTCCATTCACACTACACAATTGCAATGGCGTCATGTATTAGCCAGCCTTGCTGCGCAGGCTGGCCAATCATGACGCTATTGCATTGTTCAATCAGCGTGTTAGCGTCACAGAATACACAAGTCTGTCACGCCTATGTTTCAGCACTGCTGAACATGTACGCCCACATTCCCCTACTGATTGTGGCGTGTGAAGCGGCAACGGTATTCAACAGGAAGTTATCCGCAGGATCTGTTG
Organism: Allobates femoralis; assembly: GCA_033576535.1. Taxonomy (NCBI): domain Eukaryota; kingdom Metazoa; phylum Chordata; class Amphibia; order Anura; family Aromobatidae; genus Allobates; species Allobates femoralis. The sequence goes on along the minus strand of JARQOC010000001.1, from coordinate 551,584,178 downwards.
GAACTTCCGGGGAACCACGATACCTTGAGTTGACAACGCAATTGTGGCATGTAAATGCGGAATCGGCGATCGTTAGCAACCGTTAAAAACGTGCACGAACGGTTGATACCGATTGCCAGTGATAGTTGCGGCGTGTAAAGGTACATTAATGTAATAAAATCGCTATTAGCCTGCAGGTATCATTTTAGCCTGAAAATTAATAATGTTCTAAAGCTGCTCAGCCTCCACACTGGAAGCCTGGCTACCGGGAAGAAATCAATTTTATTCATATCGATAGTGGTCGGCTTTCATTCATAGAGGCATGACTTTAGTCACTATTCAGTACATAGTGAGGTGCAGTGGTAACTATGCCCCTGACTCTGACAGCCCACTCTACTGTAGAGCAATGCTTAGTCGAAAGAAATAAAGTTTGTTTCCTCCCGGTAGCTGGGTTTTCAATTTGATGGTTTGGTAGCTTTAGAACGCTATTATCCTCCATATTAACCCCATTCTTGCAGGTTAATAAAGTTTTTTTAACATGGCAGGTTCCCTTTAATTCCCAGATGGCTCTCCAACCCCATCTTATGATAAGTAATTTCTATACATGCACTCCAATAGGTCAGAGATGTTTTCCAAACTCTCTTATGTCTAAGTCCTCTCCTTCTACGCATGATCACTCATTTCTCACCTCTTGTATGTGCCAGAGTAATCTCTCACTAAATCTTCCCCCACCCATTGCACTGCTAAAGAAAACAAGGCAGAAAGACAGAATGATCGATTTCTTAATGTTCCAGCCATAAAATTGCATGTTAAAAATAGAGTAAAAACAGCTGTTCTTTCAGAACGTTATAGCTCAGAAAATACCATACTATTCAATGTCAACCTGGCGATTAACTTTGAACATCACACAATTGTTGATTACGTCTTGTGTTACTGAGCAAAGTTGTGCAACCTTAATAACTGATGTTAGATTAGCCCTTATGAAACGGGGAGGAGATGAATAAAAGGTTACAGATCCGCAACGCTTCATATAAAATGTCTATCTTGTAGATGGAAAATATATTTTTAAGCAGAAATGAGAAAACGTAGCGTCCGATTTAGACGAGGCTCCTTATTTACGCTGAGATTATTGCCATGACATAGCAATGAACTTGGAATTTCGAAAGATCATTTTTTTTCAGTTTACAATCAGAAAAAAATGTTTTCTTCTTTCCATAGGAGGATTTTTATGGTAGGTACTCTGCACCAGCTGGATAACCACAAGTAAAATCAACCCCTACAGAGAGCAATCTGCAATCAAGAATTTATCTACAATTTTGCATCAACCCTAAAGAGGCAGCACTTAGGTCTTTTTTTCTTATTGAGAGCACATATATTCTTTATGTATTCTCTGTATTTATGACGCAGCAGGGTGTTTCATATTATACCAACCACAGACAAACAGATATATCACAGCAGTAATGCTATGGATGGAAGCCCCAGTGCTTTGCACATATGTATGTGAACATACAGCCTAATAATGTATCTAGCAAGATACACAGCACACTGCTGCACAGACCAGGGAGCGACAGCAGAGCTGTTTTTCATGTTGCTGTTCTATCATATATAGGTTTTTAGGAGCACAATCTAGCTGGCATCTATCATTAAATCATCACCCCTCTAATGATCATGAGATGACACTATATGAGAACAAATGTAGACCCAGGTTTGACCATGTTAGGGGCAGACTACTCAATAGACATTATAAAAATCACAAGAACAGAGAGTTCTATTGCCCAAATAGTGGACCACTAGCCCCCCCGAAGCAGCCGACGCGAAACACGTGTCGGGGCTACTGGACCAGTAGGCAGAGTTGGAGGACTCCTTTACTAGGCTCATGGGTAAGCTACTGAATCCGTGCTTCTTATATACATACTATAGACTAAGGGTCTAGATCAGACCCATTTGGGCTGAACTGTACTTTACTACCCTGGTCTATGCACTAAAAGCACTTGCACTTTAACTACCCCTCTGGACCTTATTTTACCGTCCCTCCTTCTTTTGCCTACTTGTCATTTGTCTCCCTCCTATACCTTTAACTCTTGTCAATTTCTCTTTATGCACCTTATTTATTGTATTCACTGCATATAATAAAACCTTTATTTTTGCAATATACACTAGTGTGGACAGTAAATGCGTGAAAACTATTTGGGCAATAGAACTCTCTGTTCTGTTGGTTTTTATTATGAGATGACACTGTTGAACCTGCCACAGTCTACACAGCAAATCTGAATAGTGAGAGGCAAGTTTAAAACTTCTACAATCAGTTTATTTCAGAGGAGAGCCACATACAAATGAACAAAAAATAAAATATATGACACAATATGAACTTAATTACCAACATGCCATTGACTGATGACGTTGTGGCGTAGCAGCTCTGTAGTTGGTGTGCAAAGCAGTGCAGCATGACATGAGGTTAGAACCTTCTCAAATATAGTAATGTTATTATACATCTGAATAATACAAGATAATAACATTTTGGCAAACCTCATTAAATATTAAGTCATTGACGTCAGGCTACTTCTGGTTTAAAAACTTCATTCAAATTTTATCAAAAAGAAGCAGAGGAAATTCAGGTTAAGACGCTGTTTATGTCCTCACGTAATATATGAAATATGTATGTACATTCCCTCTCTGGATTTAGTTGTCTTGTAAAATGTAATAAGTGAACATGAATAATATCTGCCTGTTCTCTACATCTCAGTTTATTCTCTATTCAATTATATATATGTTTTCACCAAGTTACTTTTCCTACTTCATAAAGCAACTTGTTGTTTTGTTCCATATAAAATATTAGCGGGAATTTATAGACCGCACAAATTTCACTGGTCTTAATTTTTGTACATATCAAAATGCAGACTATGGAAACACACATGTTCTGGCAACCTCTACTACATAAAACTTAGTGCATGCACCAGCAATATTTCTCTGAATTGACTCTGTTTCTCTAGCCTAACCTTAAAGGACCTGTCCACTGGTAGGACAACACCTTCTGATTCCACACGTCTCCTGCAGAAAAAAAATAAAAAGCCTATACTCACCTCCTGTGTTGGCACCATTCCAGCAGTGTCGGTAATCATGTTCACGGGATTCACGTGATATTGTGATGTCTCATAAGCCCCATGTCCAATCACTGTAGACTTCTGTCTCCCCACCTTCGGAGAAATGAGTTAATCAACAAGATGTTAGTGCTGTGGCTACCACTCACTTCCTGTTGATTGCTCCTGTGTCCACAGGTGGGAAGACAGAAACCAGTGGTGATTGGACATGGAGCTATCGTGATTTCAAAATGTCATGTGAGCCCTGTGAACGAGATTACCAACACCTCTGAAACTGTGCCAGTAGGGGAGGTGAGTACAGGCTCTTTTAATTTACTTGTGGAAAATATGTAAAAACAAAAGTGGGTGTCCTAGTAGTGGACAATCCCATTAATATGATTCCCAGTCCAGAATCCTCAGGTTGACAACTTATTGCCTGCAAACACTGTATGCACTTTTAACTAACCAGATAATCTTTTGAATAACAGAAGAAATAGTGAACAATCCTAATTGAAAAAGAAACAATGTCATCTGGCTAATTCTGAATTTTTTTAGCACAACAATAAATAAAAAAAAAATCAACTGATTTCCTACATCTTGTCACTGATTATGTAGTGACAACATTAAAAATACTAAATCAATTTGTACATTTTGTTATGTTCCTGCCCCTGTTTTGGGTCCATGCCATGACAGGCTTTGCAGCAGTTTGTTGCCCTGCTATTGCTTGAAAAACATGGGCCAATTTAAGGGCTTGAAGTACAATCACAAGGGCCTGGTATTGACTTTGATTGACTCATGAAGACGTACGGTACCTTTTGAGATCTGAGGGACTGAGCTGGTCCTTGTATTTTACTTTGCATCATGGCTTCTTCTAGGAATTTTTGAGCCCAGTCTGCAACTTGCCCCAGGTCATGGACATTCTGTTGCGGGGTTGTCTTACTTCTGTGTCATTCCTGTGAGTCTTCTGCCCCTTATCTGTCTGCCCGCAGACTTCATTCTTCCATTCTGCTTCCATTCTGCCAGTGGTCTCCAGTCCAGTCATCCTGTGTCCACCCATCAGTAACTATGCAGCATGCGGTCTGTGGTCATCTTGCCATCTATCTGCCAGCAGCCCATTAGTCTGCCTGATACCTGACTCTGCACATCAGTATTTCTGTCACCTTTTCACCAGCAGCTTCAAGCTACGCTGTTACAATTGCCTGTGTCCCTAAAGGTGGAAACACACTGGCGTGAAAAAAAATGGTCAATTTCTCATACAGGAGAGTTGGACGAGTGACATCAGTTTTTTTGCTCCGTTTTGCATCCAACCGGTATGCGAGAGTCCAACATTTCTCTCAGATCACATCCGTGTGCTCATGTGCAATCCATTTTTTTTCTCAGCAGCTATTTACTGTATAATCATTTACAGGAACATTTTACAGTGTTCTCAGCTGCAGAATGATAACACTGGGGAACAATTTGAAAAACATTTTCTGTTGAGTTAGGTTTTTGAGCTGATTTACACTAAAATTGGCACGCTGATTCCAAAAATGTAGTCAGTTTTTTTCTAGCAAGTCAAGTTTTTCCTCCACAACTTACCTGCCAGAGAAGCACAATTGCACTGATATCTGTAATAAGACTTGTTATCTGATTACAATTCGACTCATATAGAGCTACGTGGCAACTTGTAAGAGTAGTCACAACAGAGACAGTGTGGTGAGAGGTGTGTGCAGCTCCCAATACGTCATAATTATCAATATCTTGAAAAAAAACACTTTTTAGGCACAGTAGTTTACCTATTTTTGAGAAGACAAAAATCGTATAGTTCAAAAACTTGACGTGATAGAGAAAAACTGAGATCATTTCTGGATTCAGCATCCAAAAATTAATTAAGAACAGTTGTCTGACCTAACTCCTAAAAAATTGTGTTCCCCAGTGTAATGTATCAGTGAAAAAAAAGGATGCCTCTCGGATAGTTCGTGTGCGGTCCATGATTTTTTCGGACCCATATACTTACATTGGCGAGTCTTGCTCGTGAACCGCATAATGTCGCAGCATGTTGCGATTTGTTCCTCATCCGTTATCTGGATGAGAAAAAAGCATCTGACACTCGCCAGTGTGCTCTCGGACATAGAATAACATTAGTCCAAATGCAATGCGATAAAATCATGCATTGCAGTCATCTGACTTTCACACCATTGTGTCCGTACCCTAACGCTTCGTCTCAAATTTTCTGTTCATTTAGCTCTGCTATTCATTTGCCGTTCATTATTCTATTCTTCATTATTTGCTGGACCCTCCATAAAATTTCTATTTTGTTTTACATCTTTACTCCATTTAGCCCTTGAAAACTGCATCAGCGCCCATGGGTTTTTTCCGGATCTGTGGGCTTAGTGGTTCCACTGCATTGTGTCTGGTTCCCTCCACATTACACATGTATACAGTAGTCCATAAACTCCCATCACCCTGGGTCCCACACCCATAATTCCCAAGCGTGGGGTGTTCCAACTGCCCCATGAGGATTGGCCATATTGGATGTCCACATACTCTTCATTCAATTTAATTTTTTCTGTTCATCCCAGATCTATGAGCTTAGGGGATCCAGGTTAGTCCCAGATCTGCAGACTTAGTGGATGCACTGCCACTGTGTATGGCTTCCTCCACATTACACATGCATACAATAATCCATGGACTCCAATCACCCTGGATCCCACACTCATAATTCCCAATCTTGGGGTTTCCTGACTGCCCCAAGGGGATTGGCCATATTGAATGTCAACATACCCTTTAATTAATTTTATTTTCTGTTCCTTACACCCAACCATTCAATGCCCAATTCTTCAATATACAGGAGCACTTATTGCCAATTTCTCTATTGCAGTAGATCCTTACTAAGCATTTTTACACCATACTTCTCTTTATCCAGCTCTTCTAGGCATTAAACCTCTCCATTCCTCCAGATCTCTCCTTAAAAAAGTTCCCCTTGTCCAATCTCCAAAGCACTAAACCTATCCATCTAAACATATCTCACCTTCACAGAATTTACCTTCCTAAATCTCCTCGGCACTAGACCTCTCCTGAGCACCAGACCTCCTTTTCCCAACTCTCTTAAAGACAAGACTTTACCTTCTCCAGGCCTCCCATGCACCACACTTATCCTTCCCCAGACCTCCCATGCACCACATTTATCCTTCCCCATGCCTCCTATGTACCACACTTCTCCTTCCAGAAGCCTCCCATGCACCTGACTTCTCCTTCCAGAGGCCTCCCATGCACCAGACTTCTCCTCCCCCAGGCCTCCCATGCATCACACTTATCCATCTCCAGGCCTCCTACGTACAAGACTTTTGCTTCCAGAGACTTCTTATGTACCAGACTTCTCCTTCCCGAGGTCTCCTATGCACCAGACTTCACCCTCTTCAGGCCTCCCTCTCAACAGACATCTCCTACCTGATGCATCCAACAATGCACTAGACTTGTTCTTCCCCAGTTCATCTACACAACACACTTTCCCTTCTTCAGACATTTCATGCATTAGAATTCTCCTTTCCCCAGCTTTCCTCTCCACCAGACTTCTGCATATCTTGGCTTTCCAGTGGACTGGAATTTTCCTTTCTCAGCATTTCCATGCACCAAAATATTTTTTCAATCCAAACTTTTTATTATTTAACTTCTCTGCTCCTTCCTAAGTTCTCTTATGCTCTTATGGACATTACTTTTCCTTGCATCATTTTAAAGAGCAAGATCCCGAAAACGCAACAGGAAATTTTTTTTGCGCATGTATCCCGCTGCAGTTCAGTAGTTGAAGACAATGTAAGACAATTTGTACTTGAAGTCAATGTAAGAGTACACTTACACACAATTCTCTAGCCATACCGTGTGTAGAACAACTGGCATAACAAAACTCAAAGCCCCAGAAGTATAGCATTTCTACACAATACTGAAGGATATCGCTATAATAAATCTGGATATCAAAGAATAAAGTAAGGATCCACCATGTGGCTGCCGGACAATGATATGGCAATGGTGTTTTTTTCTTTCCAGGACACTTTATCAAGGCTTAATAAAGTGTTCTGGAAAGAGAAAAACCCCATTACCATGCCATTGCCTGGCAGTGCACATGGTGGATCTTTACTTTATTCTTTGATATCCTTGTTCATCGGTGGATTGCTGCAGGAGCCATTTGTGTACTTAAGTATTGGTTGTGACTGGCTCACAACTTTATCAGGTGAGAAAAAAAGGCACATATGGGAGCAACACCAATGGATGGTATACAAAGGTGAAACCATCCATTGGTGTCACTCCCATATGGGCCTTGTCTTCCCCTTTTTCCGTCCTTGCTATATACCTGGCATGGTGAGCACCCTTCCCGTCATTAGGTTGAATTTTATGTGATGCGCCTATTTCTCTTTCTAACCTTATCAGGTCAGAGCCCCACTAATCCCACTGTCCTTACTTAGTGTACCTCAAGATGCTTGGGAAAAAGGTGTACAACGGTCCGCGCTGCCAGGGTTACTCACATCAAAGAATACACGAGTAGGTGAAGTATTAACCAGATCCTTCTTTATTCTCCGACGTGTTTCGGTGCCCTCCTGGCACCTTCATCAGGGATACCTCCACCCCACAAAACAGCTCTTATATATAGCAGCATTCATAACCATGATTAGTAGGTGCTACCAAAGGTATGACGTCAAAAACGTCATCAAAACAGGGAGGACCCAGAGTTTTGGCGCAATTATCACAAAACCTTTGGTAACACCTTTGGTAACACCTACTAATCATGGAATCATGGTTATGAATGCTGCTATATATAAGAGCTGTTTTGTGGGGTGGAGGTATCCCTGATGAAGGTGCCAGGAGGGCACCGAAACGCGTCGGAGAATAAAGAAGGATCTGGTTAATACTTCACCTACTCGTGTATTCTTTGATGTGAGTAACCCTGGCAGCGCGGACCGTTGTACACCTTTTTCCCAAGCATCTTGATGTATTTCCACGTGTGAGTGGTCGGTGGAGGTCCAGCAGCAGTCATCAGGACATTATTCCTATCAAGCCTTCAAACCAGTTGTGGGTGTCACAACTGGATCAGGTGAGTGGATTGCTTTACTCACCGTTTTACAAACTAGTGTCTAGTGATAAGGGCACTATTGCGTCTCTTGTTCCCCCTCCTCTTTTTTATTTACTTAGTGTACCGTCACATAAGACCCTATTTGAACTTCTTTTTTATAGTTGCTATAATAAATCTATTACATAAGATAAAGATAGAGCATATGAAGGAGGCAATAAAGAATGATTTCAGTCACTTGGTTTGTCTCGACTGTTACGCTTATTTTTTTGGAAGCTCTCTGTAAGATAAAGTAATTTAACTTTACAAGCACATTTTGAGGATCATAATATTTTATTGTAATTTTGTACCATTAAACTTGTTTACTCAGAGGGAAAAAAAATTGTAAATGTCGCATCACTGTTTCTGCACAGAGACTGAATGAAGTTGGCGAGAAGAAACAGTATTAAAAAAATCTAATAATGTCATAAAATATCAAACATCAGATTAGTGGTAAACAAGATAAAAAACATGAACAATTATAGATTATAACTAACTGTTAGCCATGGTTTAATGAAATGAATGGACACATGAGACTGAGCGAGTGTCATTACTGTCAGATGTTGGCTTTGATATACCTCATTATGTTTTTGCCTCGAGCATCTATTCCCAAACCTGACCCAATAACAATTTTATTTAATTCATAACTGAGAACAATTAATGTTTTGCAGTTAAAAAATAATACCAGGATACAGCTCACACATGTACAATAAATGTAAGGTCATAACAACTCATTCGCTATCAAAACCGCACTGTGGCCATGCGTTTTCCTAACACAACTGCTAGGGTTCAATAAATGGAGTTGCATTATTAATGCAGAAAGGATGTGTTACCTAGCATATTTTCTGGAACATTAATATCTATGATCTTTTGTTAGGACATGTTATTCAATATCAGATTGTGGTGGTCCAACTCCCATTAACTAATTTGTAGACTGGAAGTCACACAGCTCCCAAGGTAATGTAGGCTGCCATGTCAACAGTGTCATTCCTGACCAGTACAAAATTCAAGGACACTGCCATCCCCGATCACCCGTAGGTCCATCAAATAGTTTTTTGGTGAAAGGGCCATAATTTGGGCTCCTGTTATCCCGATGGCGATAAAACATGATCAATATTACAGTGCTGATAATCCCCTTTAAAGGGAACCTGTGAGCAGGTATTTGCTATGTAATCAGAAAGCACCATTATGTAGGGAAGAGAACCTGATCACTATCAGGGATGTGTTTTGCCATTTCAATAAAACCTGTGTTTTATCAGTGGCAGATTATTATTACAGGACTAGATGTCTCATGCATCCTGGTCCAACCACACCTCCACAATATACATTATAGATAAAAAGCTGTGTGGGTTATACTCAGCTCAATATTCTGAGCTGTGCTAGTAGTGCATCTCAATGAATTAGAATATCATCACAAAGTTAGTTTATTTCACTAATTCAGTACATAAAGTGAAACACATATATTATATAGAGTCATTACACACAGAGTGATCTATTTCAAGGTTTTTTTTGCTGTTAATGTTGATGATTATGGTATACAGCCAATGAAACCCAAGGGTGGTTATCTTAGAAAATTAAAGTAGGAAGTATGAAGGGTTAAAAACCGCACTGCCGTATTCCAGGAGACATCAAAGGGTAAATATAATATTGATTAGTCAACGTGTTTCAGGCTTCCAGAAGTGCTGTGAAACATGGCAATATGATATTGATTTTTTCCGATATTCTAATTCATTGAGATGCACTAGTATATCTGAAACAGAAAAAACTGTGATTGGCCAGGGTCACATTTGCGGTTGGACCCTGGCCTGCCGGATTCCGGTTTCAACTTAGCAATTTTTCCATCACCGCATAGCGTTTCCGCTATGCGGTGCTGGAAACCGCAGTCCCTAGTTACCCGGTGTTTACCTGCACGACCTGTCACACAGGCAGCGGCTCGGAGGGCGTTTTACAGCGCCGCACAGGAAATCGTGTCTGCAACGGTTTCCTGTGCGGCGCTGTAAAACGCCCTCCGAGCCGCTGCCTGTGTGACAGGTCGTGCAGGTAAACACCGGGTAACTAGGGACTGCGGTTTCCAGCACCGCATAGCGGAAACGCTATGCGGTGATGGAAAAATTGCTAAGTTGAAACCGGAATCCGGCAGGCCAGGGTCCAACCGCAAATGTGACCCTGGCCATTCTATCACACCTACTGCAACCAGTTAACTGGATCAGGGTCTCTGCCCCTACCTTATGATGCTGTCAGACAACATAGCAAATACCTGCTGACAGATTCCCTCTAATGACAAATTAAAGTGGCTTGTATGTTGGAGCCATGAGTTTAAACCTGACAAAGAAAACATTAAGGCTGCCTTCACACTGCGGTCAGGTTTGATCCGGGGCTGTCAGGGGTGACAGCCCCGGACCGGATTTTGGCCCCATAGTATTCTATGAGGCCGGACGGAGCCGGATGGCAGCTATCTGCCATCCGGCTTCCATCTCTCCGGAAGAATCCGGGAGAAGTCGGATTTTTCTCCCGGACGCAAAAACATTACTTGCAACGTTTTTATGTCCGGGGAGAACAATCTCCCCAAAATTGGCATCTCCTGGATTGACAAAGAAAACATTAAGGCTGCCTTCACACTGTGGTCAGGTCCAATCCAGGGCTGTCAGGGGTGATAGCCCCGGACCGGATTTTGGCCCCACAGTATCCTATGAGGCCGGAGCCGGATGGCAGCTATCTGCCATCCGGCTTCCATCTCTCCGGAAGAATCCAGGAGAAGTCGGATTTTTCTCCCGGACGCAAAAACATTACTTGCAATGTTTTTGTATCCGGGGAGAACAATCTCCCCAAAATTGGCGGTCTCCTGGATTCCCCTGGATCCTACCGGATTCCGCCGGATCCTCCCGGGGCAATCCGGCACTCCTTTAACATGTGAGCCTATGGGGCCGGATGGCCCCGTTCCGGGAGGATCCAGGAACCGGACACCTGCGGCTGCACGCTGCTGTTATTTCAGGACCTGCGAGCCGCGGTCCTGAATGATCAGCAGTGTCAGGATGCACACCAGGCTGGAGGGCATATTAGCCCTCTGGTTCTGTGTGCTGATCTGGTCCGGGGCTGTCAGGTTCACCCCTGACAGCCCCAAATCAGACCTGACCGCAGTGTGGAGGCACCTTTACTTTGAGATTCCACAAGCTCCTTATACGACTTTCTCCTTATTCAGTGAAGAGAAAATAATTTTGTGGTGCATAACACAAATATGATGCTTAAATTTGCTGATTGGGTCTAATTTTCAAGATCCAAAGACATCTTACTTATGATACCTTTAATGCAGGCTTAAAGAAAAATAGTCTTTATTATTTCAACATCATTATTGTTTTTTTAGCAGCTAGTCTATTACATCATACATTTAGTCTATTGAGCCTTGAATATTCTACTCTTTTAGGATGACTAATCAAAAAGCACCAACTAAGCTCTGATGGCATAATCCTAATTAGGTTGAATAACCTACTTTTATAAATGCTCTCTGTGTAAGGTATACAGTTTTAAGTTTTCTTAGGGCCGCTTCACACTGCGGCATGATCCGGTCCGGTTCTGTCCGGGAGGCCCCTGACAGCTGCGGACCAGATCAGCACACAGGACTGGGGGGCTATTATGCTCTCCGGTCCTGTGTGCAGCACACATGCCATCTTCCTCTAATGACCCAAATGCCAGGGTCACACATGCCATCCGTTTTGCCCTGGATCCGTTTTTGTTCAGCATCCAAAAAACGCTGACAGTAAACAAATGCATGTGTTTTTTTCACATGGGGCCCTATGGGAAACGCATATAGGTACCACGTGTTAACACATGCGTTAACACATATGCGTTTTTAAGAAAAAATGGCCAAGTCCAAAAAACATCCAGGGACACAGAAGGCACAAAAATCAGCCTAGGATAAATGGATTTGGTGTGGAAAACACTTACAAAAACAAATTGCTATGTGTGACTCTAGCCAGACTTTGTCAGCAACCTTAACTGAATCACACTTTATTACATAAAGTAACCTGAAAGATCTTGTTAGAGATTTAGATCTGCACAAGAGTAAGGCTAGGGTCACACATAGCAATCCGTTTTTGGAAGTGTTTTCCATGCCAAATCCATTTTTCCTAGGCTGATTTTTGTCCCTCCTATGCCCCTGAACATTTTTGGGACTTTGCCATTTTTTACATAAACAAGGCTCTAAAAAATGGATCTGTTTTCCATGGGGCCCCATGTTAAAAAAACTGATCCGTTTTTTTACTGCACCCAAAAACTTTCCTACCAGCGTTTTTGGGTTTAAAAAACCTCCTAGGAGCATTTTTGGGTGCAGACAAAAACAAAAAAAAATGCAAAAACTGATGCCAAAAATGGACCAAGGGCTTATGTGTGACCCTAGCCTTAGGCTGAGCTCTTTGGTTCCAGGCTGCAACAGTGGAATCTCTCAGGCTTGGTTCATATTTGCGCACCATTTGCGCTGTGAACGCAGCATCCCTGACCGCAGCAAAATGCAGGCACTATGCGTTCCTATGTTTAACATGGGAATGCATAAAGCTTGTGTATGGCTGCATTCAGGTGCATTTGCGTTCGGCTGCACATAATGTGTGCGCATGCCGAACACAAAATGTTGGATTTTTTTGTGAGTGGCTGCGTGCTTGTTTTATACGTAAGCAGACAGCAGTGCACAAATGATGAGTTGAAGTGAATCTGTGCGCAGTGCCATCTGCTGGCAAGCACACAGACGTAGCGGAAGATGACGTCTTCCGAGGTCGTCCCCAGTTCAAAAGTTTATAGGAGAAATGGGAATCATGGACTGTGCTCCCGTCCCAAGGAATCCATTGACTCACGCTTTTAGAATTCAGATGGTGGTTTTTTACTCGTTTCGGGGTGAACCCCTTCCTCAGATATCACCACACAAAAAGATGTACCATCTAGACCGTATAGCTTGACATCTATAGTTGTCACAGGTTTATGAGGGGGTTGCGACATCTCATCATTTTTAACAACTTGCTCTTGCACCTAATCCCCAGGTAAACGCTATTGTGCGCCTTTCCTTTTCAGTGCTTTTATCTGAGGTCATCCCCAGGTAAATCCTGTCCTGGCATTCTTTCTTCCTCTTCTTTCCTCTTCTTCTCTCCTCTTCTTCTTCCTTCTTTCTTCTTCTTCCTCCCAGACACTGCCGCTGATCTCCTTCTTCACTGCTGATCTCATCCTCTTGGCCGCGACCGCTGGAGATCAGTGGCGGCGGCCGGGAGGAGGAGATCTCTGCCACTGATCTCCGCCTCCCGGTCATCGCCACTGATCTCCAGCGGTGGCCGGGAGGATGAGATCAGTGGTGGCAAAGAAGGAGATCAGCGGCGACAGTCGGGAGGATGAGATCAGTGGTGGCAAAGAAGAAGATCATCGGCGACGGCCGGGAGGAGATCTCCGCCACTGATCTCTGCCTCCCGGCCACCGAGACCGCTGATTGGTTGGCCGGGCACCATACTGTATTGAATGCATGCAGAAAATCTTTGCTGCATTCACATCACTATGGCAGCATTTTCACTGCGTTTGCATCTGCATGCCAGACACATGCAGACACAAACGCTAGTGTGAACCTAGCCTTAGTGGGTGGAGTCGAGATTTCTTTGTTTGCAACTGTGATAAAGATCTTTTACACACATCATAAACACAGGAAACGGAAGTGTAGTCATTTTGAGGAGCAGACTGGAGTTATCAAGGAAGAGGCAAGATGTGCAGAATGGCTCAATTATGTGCAGAGGTATCCCTATGGAACCAGAGGTGGGGCTGAGTGGAGCTCATCATCTCTATGACCAGAATTGTGGCAAACAGAGGAAGATTCCTAATGGTACCTTTACACGCGGCAACATTTCTAGGGTGTCAACAGGTAACTTACTGGCTGCAGTGAAATCATGGAGACAAGGTTCTATCTTGTTGCTGTGTACAAATGGAATAATCTCTCCATGATTTCACTGCAGCCAGTAAGTTACCTGTTGACACCCTAGAAATGTTGCCGCGTGTAAAGGTACCATCTGAGATGAACTCTGCTTAAAGATGGGAAAAAGAGCAGAGACTAGCATGAGCAACTCCGTGATGGAGTTGAGTCATCACCATCTGTGCCACAGTACACCTGCCAGAGGGGAATCTTATCAATCAATATCTATAGGTTATCTGTCTGGAACAGACCCAGGTCAGTAAGACCATTAAGGCTCACTATGCCACCGCAGTGAGAAACCATGCATGCAACACATTACATTTTGGTGCCAAAACACTTGAGACTGAGACCAAACTTCTAGTTAGTTAGATAAGTATATTGATTGGTTTAGGCTAAAGTTTATTGCCAAGTTCAGTGACTAGATCCTCTGGTGGCATTGTCATATTTCTTATTTCCTTTCTCTTATAAAGGCAGTCTATGCATGCAAAGGACTTCAGGCCATATTTGAACTTTTCCAGGAGCGAGCTGCTGAAAGAGATTTTAGTATTAGATAATTGATTAAGTTTGTTAAACTTCATTTTCACCAGCAGAATTTGATTAATTGTTTAGAAATACTCGGTATAATTAAGAAATTATGGTTTCTCTGGTTTTCCAGCTGACACCCCAGCTGGAGAATGTACTTGGTTGTGGTATAGAGATAATTGAAGATATGTTTGTGAACTGTTGTACTGAACCGCAGGTGAGCTCCGACTTTGCATGCATATAATTGTTCCAGATCCAGGAGGGTTAACAGATAATCCGCATCCAGTTTAGACAGGCGTGCCAGTAGTGTCACAATCTCCACTCTGCCCTTGTCTGTTACTATTGTTGTGGAAGCTGTTATTCTGTGATGGGTCTGTGCTGTAATCACCTGTCTTCACTTCCCCTAATTAGGCCTCTACTTAAGCATGCAAGCTCATCAATTCAGTGTCAAGATACACTTGCTTTTAGTCTGTGTAGGTCTGATCCTTCTGTACTCTATGCATGACCCAGCCTGACTTTATTCCCTTACCTGGACTTTGACCATTTGCCTGTGACCTAACTACTCTTTTGCCTGCTCCCTGTATTCTGTCTTGTCTGTCTAGTTTCCTCACTTCGGCTAGAATTGAACTTCGTCTCTGACTACCCCTTGCTGTTACTGCGCCATTTCCTGAACCTGACCTCGGATCGTTTGTATCGTAGTATTATTATATTTGCTTTCTGTTATTGCAGTCTGTTTCTTCACCTCTAAGACTTGTTATTACTGTATTGACTACAGTGTTGTAGTGTTGCTACAAATGGTAGCGTGCTCAGCTGGGCAGCACAAGGATCTCGGCTTCCTGAGTGTTTGTAAAGCATTGTGAGTATTTTCTTCTTTCCCTGGATACGCACATTCACATAATTTAAGTAAACTATATTTGGTGAGTGGACTGATGTTTGAGTTGATTTTCTCATTGGTGACCGCTGTATCTGAGTAACCCCCAGTGCAAAGGATTCTCTAAAAATTATTTACACACGAGACCTTAGGCTGTAGGACTAGAGGGATAAAAAAGCAGAAGGCGCAGACCTAAGTGTAGAGGTTTTATATATATGTAAATTATGGGCAAGCACACTCATCTATGGTGTATCTTTATACAATGGCACATCGATCTCTTAGGATCTGGTAAGGCTGCTATGGTATGCTGCTCCAGTCTGGGAAAAGCGGAACTCTCAGCCGGGAGTCCATGGATTGACTTCAGAAGTGTATTAGCCGGACAGATGAGAGCTCCCACATTCAGGACCAGTCAATTGAACTTCAATTTCTTTCCTCTTTCTGAATTAGGGCAATCATCAATTTCTTATGGTTAACTTGTATCCATACAAGTTAACCATAAGAAATTGATGGCTGCCCAAATTCAGAAAGAGGAAAGAAATTGAAGTTCAATTGACTGCTTCCGAATGTGGAGCGCCCATCTGCCCGGCTAATACACTTATGAACTAAAAATTATTTAAGATAAAAATTTTATTTATGGTAAAGTTAACTTATCCAATAACTTATGAGCCCCTGGAATAAAGGAGGATTTTTAGAAAAATGGGTGCAATCACTAAACATTTCAAATAATATTTTTGTTCAACTCCTTTAAATTAAACCTGAACTTCCACACTTCAATTATATCTTAGTTGTTTCATTGTAAATGAAAAATAGACCACAAATCACTGTTCAAATATTTCTGTACCTAACTATATATACACTTGTACATGTAGAGAACAAAGTCAAAGCGTATCCTATAGACGTACTGTATATATACACGTAAACCTTGATAGCAACCTGATGAACCCAAGTATAGTAAATGGACCACGTTGGACATGTGTACACTAAACGAGTCAAATCCACATGATGTAAAAATACCTATACAATTTTTCTTTGATTTGATCTTAGGGTTATTAAAATATACATGGGCAAATTGACTGAAGGTACTAAAAGCATATATTCAATAAGAAAAGCTACTTATCTATTCTCTGACTGATCCAAAAAGTGTAAAGAGAACCGAACGTAATAACAAATATATAAAACTCAGATGCAGGAACCACTATGCTGAACTGATAGAATATGTGATCAGACAAGCGAGGACCAATATTCAGCCTGAAAAGCAGATGGTTAACATTAGGTGATAAGATTGTTAATAGTGTGGCTAAGGCGTTTAGGCTTTAAACTTGATATATAAAATAATAAAGCAGAATTATTACTAATAAGCTGCCAAGCACTTCATGCCATTACCTAAAGCATCAAGTGCGCTCATTGTGTTTTTGTGGTCTGGCAATCGGTCCACTGGAATTAATACACAACATTTGGAGTATAAGAAACTCCTTCAATATCTGAACAAAAACTGGTATACAGTAAGATAGAAAGGAAACGACTTGGTGTTACTTGGATGCTACATTACAACTGCTTAGACTCTGGTAGAGCTCCAGGCTGAGTAGAACTGCTGTACAGTGCGATAACTCAGCTGCAAAAGGAATCCAGTGCACAAAGTGAACGTGTCTACATTTTCCTAGAGGTTAGAGCTCTGATGTTATTATCCGCTGATACAACCAGTAGGAATTTATTAAACAATATTTAGTAATAACAAAACAGTACACATTTAGCTGCTATAGCTCCCCCTATTGACAGGTATCAGCTATCAGATTCCCTTTAATATGAACCTGTCAGGAGATATTCAGTAACTAACTAACTATTGGAGGGGACCTGACAAATTCCCAATGTGTTTATCCAAAATTTTACATTGCTTACAATAATCCTTTTTAGTTTTCTGTTTAATTTCCATTAAATATTGACTTTAATTTGGCAAGGATAATGCAAATCAGTGGGTAACTCGTTTGAGGGGGCATTTTGTTCCCTTGGAATAATCGTCCCCACTGATCATGATATCATGCCCACCACTGGATCTTTGCAAATTTCTCCATCCCCAGCAGTGTACACACTCTGGCTTCATGGATACACTCAATGCCCAGGTAGGCAGTGGTGATGCAGGATGCAGCCATCTGTCATAACTGGCTCTGAAAATATCGTAGCCGACCATGTTTATCGTCATCACTCTCTCCCTCGGCAAGCAAAGAGCGAAGATGAAACCAAGGTGCGTACCCTCAGCATCTCTGTGCATTGCCAGGGAAGCAGATTTGCAAAGGGCCGCCAGTGCTCCCGTTTTTGCAAATCATTTTACTCACACCCACAAGGACATGAATGGTGGGATAGACCAGAGAAGAAAATGCCTACTGATTTGCATAGCTCTGGAAAAGTTAAATACAATTATTTTGGGAAATGAAACAAAAAAAAACAAAAGAAACAGGTTTGGTGAAAGAAATATAGAGAGTGGAATAAAGATATGGGGCTGGTTTGTAGGATATGGGGAAGAACATGCCTTATTGAACAGATGTATCTAGCACCACTGTGTAACAAAACCATTCTAAATCTATTTAAATGAAACTTGCACAATGCAAATAATTTGTTTACACTATTACTATAATGTGTCACAGCCATCATGTCATGGCTACATTATTAGTAGTCTAGTAGTGTTTACACTTGGAAAGCTGAATAACTCTTATGCAAAAATCAACTCATGCCATACACTATAATTTATTTGGAGTCATTCAATGTATTACCATAATTTGATAGGCAGGGTACATCAACCAGGGACAGACAGCCAGCTGTTCTTAGACACTAGGTCGCATTGTCTAAACTTAAAGTGGTCCACCGCATTGAAGAAGTGTCCATAGATCTCATTTTTAGTGTGCACTGTTTCTGGCTTCTAGGGACAGATAAAGCAAACGTAGGACAGCCACCGACAAGTGGTGGCACCATATCGATTATAAGGGTGCCGACCTCCGCAGTAAGGTAGTGGTAAGAGGGAGGGTAACTGATTGGGCCTACCTCTCCTTCTGTGCCTGTTTTAGGCTGCAAACGTGGAACACGCATGGGTGGCACCTACGATTATTTACAAGAGGTGCAGACTTCTACAACGAGGACCATGGTGCTTGGTAACGGCAGAACTGAAGAGGCCTACCTACTCTGAATACAGCGTGTCTGCTGCATTCAGGCTAGTTTTTAAGAGGCCTTTAAGAGGACCTGGTGCTTTCCAAACTGAAAGCACCACTGAATACAGCGTGTCTACTGCATTCAGGAAGAGGTCACCATATTTCTACCTGCCCTGTAAGCTGTAAAAAACACTTTATAAAGTTTAGAGATAACGAGTCCGGAGGGACTTACTGATTATGCAGTCCTCGCTGTTCCCGGAGGTCCTCCTCACCTCCTTTCTCTCTGTGCTACCACCTGCCCTCTCTGTGCCACCTCCTTTATGTGTGTGTCTCCCCTCCTCGCCTGCACATGCGCCTCAGTGTCTGAAGTCATGTAGGCGCAGAGCGAGAAATTATTTGGAGCAGGTTGCCAGCGGCTGAAACGCCTTCTGCCCATGACGTCAGCACCGGAGCCTGCCTTGCTCTATGCATACAGCATAATCTAGACAGGGTGGGCCTCGATACCGATGTCACAGTCAGCAGGCGGCACAGGGAGGCAGGGGATGGCACAGAGAGGAAGGAGACGGGGAGGACCCACGGGAACAGCGAGGACTGCATAATCAGTAAGTCCCTCCGGACTCGTTATCTCTAAACTTTATAAAGTGTTTTTTACAGCTTACAGGGGGGGTAGAAACTTGGGAGACACCTTCCCTGAATGCAGCAGGCACGCTTTTTTAGTAATTTCAACAAAGATGGAGGGGAAAGAATTAATAGCACCCCTGCTTTTATCATGCCAATATGTTGCTGCCATCCTGTAATAGTGAGTTCCCACGATCAGGATTAGCAGCATTCTGGACAGAGCGTGTTTTCACTGCATCCAAAATGCTGTATTATACAGTATAAGCACAATGGATGGGATTAATAAAAATCCCATGCCTACTGTGCTTCTTTTTTATGCAATGTAAACTGATATGCGGGGCAGGTTTCCAAGCCGCAGCATATCAACTTCTCAGTGGGAAAACACAGTGAGAATATACTGCGCCCAGATTCCTAATCGGTGGCATAACTTCAGGCCCAGGGGTCCTGATGCGAGAGCTCCAACAGGGCCCGCAATTATTGGAAATCTTTAATAGTATTAGTCTTTTTCTATAGGCCAAAGGGACTTTTGGGGCCCCCTAGGCTGTAGGGCCTGGGTGCGATCGCAACCCCTGCATCTATTGTAGTTACGCCCCTGTTCCTGATCATGGACACTGACAGCATGTTCCCCCTCTGAGAATACTGGTGTCTCTGCAAGAGTAATGATGCCTTGTGCAGAATGCAGCATGTCCTGATCTTGGGCATTAGGGTGGAGGCACACTGGCGTTGAACTCGCACGAGTTTAAAGCGAGAAAAACTCGCATTAAACTCGGACCTGTATCTTTCAATGATACAGGTCACACCAATGCGAGTTTCACGCATTACACTCGCTTTGGGAGGGCAATGCGAGTGCAATCGCAGCATGCTGCGATTGCACGCGATTCCGTCGCGCGAGAGGCCATTATAAGTATATGGGTGCGAGTCAAACTCGCACCCATACAGCACACGGTGCGATACTCGCACCTTGTGCTGTTAAATTCTAGTTCCCGATTTCCCGGTACAGTAAGTAATCATCTTACACCGCTGTGTCAGCGGTGCCAGATGATTACTGAGTACCCAGCTGCTGGGCACCTCTTTATAATTTAGGAGCTTAAAGTGCATATGCAGCATCTGTGTGGCATATGAGCACAGATGCTGTATATGCGGCAATGTGTCCCGGGCATAAAGGGTTAATATGGGGCAATTACCTTGTCACCATGTCTCCAGGGATTGCCCCCCTCCCTAGAGACATGGTGCTTATAATCATTGGTGGTTCAGGGTTAACTTGCTATATTACTGACTAGCCGGCATTTGTCGGCTTTCATTCATGTGCTCTGACAGCCGGCGGGTCCTGGCTGTCAAAGCGAGGTAGATACGCTATTACCGTATATGCTCCTCCTGGGACAGCTCACCAATGTTGAGCTGTCCCAGGTACTTAGAAGAATAGGGTACTTAAACCGCGGGCCAGCTGTCCATGGAGGTGGTGCTGAAATGTTCATCTCCATGGAGATGGATGACAGCCTTCAGGACCATGGACAGCATCACAAACACGCACCACACACGCACTCACACCTCACAATCACAGCACACATCTAACATACATACAGCCAGCCCACACACTCATCATACACACCATACATCGCACCATGCACACCCACAAACACGCACAGCACTCGCATCACTGTCATGCATCAAGAACGCGGCGTTTTTGATGCATGATAGTGTGCCTCCACCCTTAGTCTTAGGTTACTGATGTCCCCTCCATATAACCAAAAATTCCCACACGTGCACCAAACACTAGGAGTCATGCCACTGTATAAGTCCCTCATGAAGCATCCATTGCATGCACAAGGAAGGTGACCTGTATATACCAAGGAAAGACAAACACATGGGATTTATCAGTAATCAGTTTGCGTAAACGTACACAGCATTATCTGCTCGTAGATTTTGTTCATAATCATTAATATTCCACTTGAGCATGTTTCCAGCACTATTTATACACCCTACAACATCATAGTGATGGTTTAATTGCTTAAAATCTGCTGATATAAAACCTTTAAGAAATATCCCTTTGTGGCCTTGTTTATCATTGAATTCTAATATACAGGAAAACATTGTAATTAGGTAACTTCAAAGCATTCATCTCTTTACCAATGAAGACAGAGTATTCCTCCCCTAAAGCTTCACAAGATTTCCTGGTAAGGTCCTGGTTCTATCACCTTCACACAATCAGTCGGGGCCCTCATTATCTTATATCTTGCTATTATACTAAAAGTCTCTCTCCAAAATATAGTAAAGGATAATTATGGCCATTGGTTCATTGTGAGTTTTTTGTGGTGGCAACTCCAAGCAATCGCTTCATTAAGACCTTGCTTTAATTTTATAAAATTAATACTTTGCAATTAAAACTGAGAAATGTATAATGATAAATGTTGTGTTTTATGTGTTAGACCCATTACCCCCTTAGGGTGCCTTCACATTAGCGTTCCCCTCCGTAGCGTTCTGCGGAGGGGATCCGCAATGTGAACGCAGCACCGCAAGCCCCTATGTTTAGAATGGGAGCGCACGGTGCTGCACTTGACAGCGCATGACCGTGCGCACCCATTCACTCGCATATGTGATCTGTGCGCAGGCGGATGCCTGCACACAAATCACACACTCCCGCCCGCACCAGGAAGCAACATGTTGCGTCCTGGTGCGGGCGGGAGTGTGTGATTTGTGCGCAGGCATCCGCCTGCGCACAGATCACATTTGGGAGTGATTGGGTGCGCACGGTCTTGCGCTGTCAAGCGCAGCACCGTGCGCTCCCATTCTAAACATAGGAGCTGGCGGCCGCTGCGCACACATGGCGATTCCCCTCCGCAGAACGCTGCGGAGGGGAACGCCAGTGTGAAGGCACCCTTACTGCTTCACAATGTTCTTTATCTGGATTTATTATTAGAACTGCAGAAGGAGCCTCTCCACACATCTTTTCACACAGGCAGGGGTGGATTAAGGGTAGCCAGGGCCCCGGGCAGTTCAGACTTTGTGACCGTGTCATCATATACCATATCATATAAAGATGTTCACTGTGCACAGACCATGGCCAAAAGTTTACAGTGTAAAAATAAAGAAATTTGTAGTCACCTGCCTCCAGCGCTGCCTTTTCCTCTCACTTCCAGGGCTCATCTAATATTTACTTCACTGAGCCCAACAGTGGACTGGAAGTGAGAGGAGCAGGGGCGCTGGAGGCAGGTGAGTATGCACTGGCAGGCTGTCTGTGTGCTATCCATGCATCCACAGATAGCAAACGGACAGCACACATGAGTAACACAATCCATAACAAATGGATACACACCCCGCCCAACAACGGCCTTGTCTCACACGTCCGTGGTTTGCACAGATTTGTGAAACAGGCCTTGGAAACAGCGCCTCCAGACCTGCAGGAAGCTGCGGGTGGCCAAAGGGAGACCACAGCCGCCCTGTGTTCCCGATCTGCAGTGGGTGCAGGGCGGCTTCTCCCTGCGTGCAGCTGATGGTGATCACTTCCAACTCCGCACTATGAAATGAACATATTGTGGAGGAGTTGAATGCCAACAACCCGCACCACAGCTGAAAACATGCTGCAGTCGCGTTGAAGCATAGTGAGGATGGAATACTATGCAGCATTTTCGATGCAGCGGCAATATGTTGCATCCAAAATGCTGTGTTTACTTATCGTGAATATGCAGCCTAAGGCTATGTGCACACAGGATGTTTCCTGTGATCTTTTGGCAGTAAAAAAAAATTCAGCTTTTTATTAGCATGTATCTGATTAAACGAATGAAAAAAAAGCCTGACCAAATACTCAGCGTGTGCATGAGGCCTTACAAATACTGAGGTAAAAACTGACTGAATACTCAGCATGTGCACGAGGCCTTACAAATGCTGAGTTAAAAGCTGACTGAATACTCAGCGTGTGCACGAGGCCTTACAAATACTGAGGTAAAAGCTGACTGAATACTCAGCGTGTGCATGAGGCCTTACAAATACTGAGGTAAAACCTCACCAAATACTCAGCGTGTGCACAAGGCCTTACAAATAGTGAGCGAAAAACTCACCAAATACTTAGCGTGTGCACAAGGCCTTATAAATACTGAGGTATACACCTCACCAAATACTCAGGATTTGCACTAGGTCTTTCAAATACTGAGCGAAAAACTCACCAAATACTAAGCATGTGCACCCACTGCCCCTCCACCTCGAATAGACACATGTGAAATTCCTCTACATGCAGTATGTGCCCCTCAATCTGGATATTTTGCTTGAATCATGTATGTATGGACTTTATACATACATGATCCAAGGAAAATATCCACATATAGGGGCAGGACACACACAGGATGTAGACGCTCTTCACATGTGTCTATCCAACGTGGAGGGGCAGTGGGTGCACAATGTAATCAGGAATAAGGGAACAGGAAAACAGTGCCTCACCAGCATTAACCCCGGGGATGCAGGTGCGAGGAAAAAGTAGCCAGCTGCTCCACCTGAACAGCATAGTGGGTGCACATGCTGATGTTAATCAAGATAGAAGTGGGGCACAGACAGTTTACATGGGAAAATCGGGCAGACTGGAACTGGCACAGACACAGACATGGCACAGCAGCAGGAAAAGTTCAACATATCACTGACTCACATACTGTCTGTCAGGCACATTCCTTCCTCTGTGCTGGCCTGTGACTGTGTTGCACTAGATGGTGACTGGTCTCCCTCTTTAAGCAGCCCAGCCTGGAGGTGGTGGACGGCAGTTGGTGAGTTGGTGCAGACTCAGTCAGGAGGACTGTCAAGGATTGAGCAGGCCGGTAGTAGAATGAGTCACTCTGCTCAGACTGTTCCTCTTTGGTAGTGTGAGTAGGCAGGCCGAGTGTGTGTGCCTCCTCCAGCACCTGCGGTGTTTTGCAATGTCCACCTGCACGTCTAAGTCATGATGTGTGGGAGGAAGAGGCGGGGCAGTAGCACCGCTGTCAGAGTGTGGCAGGCGTCAGCGATGCATACAGTCTGTCACAACAGTGGCAGATTATAATGGGGCAATTTACCCTTGGCTGCTGGGCCCCCCACAGCACTGGGCCCTGGGCTACCGCCCAGATTGACCTAATTATAATCCGCCACTGCACACAGGGGATTTTTCCTGTATTTTTTTATCATGGTTTTATTCAAATCCATGCTAATCTAAACCTGCGGTTTTCATTCCCAGCTAAACCTATGTGATACAGGATGAGTTGTGCACGCACAGGGTTTTTGCTGTGTTTTTTTAAAGAATGAGCATGTCAATTCTTGCTGTGTGCCTGCCTCGGTCTTGTCATGTCACAGCTTGAAAATTTGACAGGGGATATATACATATATATATTAGAGAGAGAGAGAGAGAGAAAGAGAGAGAGGAATGGAGAGGTAGAGAGGGAAAAAAATAGAGGGGGAGAGAAGAGATGGAGATAGAAAAAGTAGAGATAGTGATAGAGATAACAAGGGAAATAGAAAGAGAGTATATACATATATATATATATATCTATATATATATATATATATATATATATATATATAGATATATGTATAGAGAGAGAGAGGGGAAAGAGATATTCAGAGAGAAAGACATATGGATAGAAATATGAAGAGGGGAGAGATAGAGATATATAGATAGATAGATAGATAGATAGATAGATAGATAGATAGATAGATAGATAGATAGATAGATAGATAGATAGATAGATAGATAGTTAAAAATAGCTGCAGCACTCCGGGTGAATGATGTAATCTGCGTTTATTCTGCGTTTCGGGCTCCCTCGCCCTTCTTCTATCTATCTAGATAGATAGATATAAGTGAAAAAATAGGAACAGCACAGCAATACCTTACTATGGTGCACACTTTTTCAGACACCCCCTTGTCCTCACACAATAGTAGAAAAAAAGGAAAAACAGCACCAAAAATAGTTGTGATGTGGACTCCTTAATTGCATAATGGCATGGAATATTTTTGGTGTTTTTTCCTTTTTTTCTACTAGATAGATCGATATAAACAGAGAGGAGATATAGATAGAGAAACAGAGTTAGAAATAGAGAGAGAGGAGAGATAGAGAGGGATAGATAGAGAAATAGAGATAGTTAGCTGAATTGTGATAGAGATAGCAAGAGAGATAAAATGAGAAAGATAGAGCAAAAGAAAGAAGAGAGAGGAAGAGAGAAATAGAGATAGATAGATAGATAGATAGATAGATAGATAGATAGATAGATAGATAGAGAGAGAGACAGACAGACAGACAGACAGATAGATAGATAGATAGATAGATAGATAGATAGATAGATAGATAGATAGATACTGTAGATAGATAGATAGATAGATAGATAGATAGATAGATAGATAGATAGATAGATAGATAGGAGAGAGAGATATAGAAAAAGATAAATTGAGAGAGATACAGAAATAGAGGGAGAGAAATAGAGAGAGGGAAGAGATAGAGGAAGATAGACAGATAGATAGATAGATAGATAGATAGATAGATAGATAGATAGATGATATTCTGGGAGCCAGTAATCTATTCAACACATTCATGAGGACAGATACATAATATATATTTTTAATTGCAAAACCAAACTTGAAAACTGGGGTAAAAACTAAGCAAAACCAAACACAAAAAGGCAGGAAACCGTCTGGCAGTCACTTTGTGTACAATCATCTCACATCAGTTTTTGGTGCAGTTTTGTTTCGGAAAATAATGCAGCACAATGGCGCTGTGTGAACATAGCCTAATCAGTAGACAATTCCACCTATGTTCTCTGCAGGATCAGAAGACTCTTCCAGAAATGTGTAAACAATCTTCCGGTATGTTACTTTTAATATTCATTTGTTCTCAGTCACTTTATTCCTTTTATTTAAACTTTTCCATATTTTCTGCTACGAGGGTGAAAGACAGAAATAAGCAAAACTGGATGGCTAACAGATGTCACTATAAAAGCAGACATAAAGATACCTTCTGCATACATTACTGGGATGAAAAGCGTATCATTTAGTGACATGAAGGTATAGGAGACCATATGATATGGAGAATGTTCTACATTTTACTACATCTATGGCGTTGTGTTCAATACTGTAATCTGACAGTCTAACCTTTAATACAGCTTTTTCCAGTATTTCATTTAAACCATGGCAGAACATCATAATGACTTTTTCATCAGAAAAACAGTAAAAACAGTATTAGGGCCTCGGGCCACATCTCCTGTTCATTTGCAGCAGACTAAAGATGGTTCTCTTGCAGAACCACTGTGTGATCCCATTATTGCCTTAAAAGACCCAATGTATTCTGAGAAGATAAATATTGTATCAAAGCTGTAGTCATTTCTGTTCCTGAATTACCTAGAATGCATCATTTATGCTCCCTGGTTTCTGTTTGACTCCACGCTATAAAGGTATTATTAAAGGTCAAAACAAAAAAAATAGACTTCATGTGACTGCAGATTTCAAGGAGAAAGCAAAAATTGTATTACCAGTAATAATATGTATTTCTAAAATGAAGAAGAGTTACGGTAATTAGAGATGAGCAGAGATTTTGAAATTCAAATTTACCACATTTAATTTTCTTAAAAAATTTGATTTGCAGACAATAAATTAGCATGAAATCTCAGTGCTGGAAAGCTTGTTAATGTGCCACAGTGACATCACAAGGGTTAACTCCCCCCACAACACCTGACACTGCACTAGCACCTCTAGGCCAGAAGGGGGAGCTAAAGCAGCTCCCTTATATATTCTGATCTGAGGAGGAAGTAGTTAGTTGATAGTTGACAGTTGACAGTTCAGTTTACTGCAGAGAACACTAGGAGGAGGACCTGTAAATGGTAGCAGTGCAGAGCTCCTGACAGGGACCACTGACTACTTTTCAGGCCTGAAGCCAGGGTCTGAGGAGAGGAGTACAAGAAACAGAGTAACATATCTGGGAGACTTAGTTACCTCATAACTCGCCCCAGAGGAGCGCAGAGACCGAATACCGGATCCGAATCTGTGACTGAAACACACAGTACAGAAAACACCGGGATAGTGAAGGTTGTAGATCTACACTGTACCTCAGCGAAGCAACACGGCAGGTCAGAGGCACACAGAAAGACTCAAGTTTCCTAACAAAGGGGGTACCTGTGAGGAGAATCAGGGCCAGCAGCCCAGCTAAAGCAGCAGCAGGGCCACACACACAGCGCAGCAGTGGGAAGCTGAGGACCCGGACAGGGTGGGTGCAACCCGGCCCTGGTACAGACTCCGTGGACAGTACTCTACTGAATACCATCACCAGTAAAGCCTTGGAAAACTTCAAAACTGTGAGTGTGTGTGATCCTTGTGCTCAAACCCTGCGTGCCCTCACAAACTCCTATCATCTCTACTACCATCCCAATCTGCAACATCCATAGTACCATCTATAGACTATTACTACCACTGCCCCGGGGAACCCAGCTCTACCTGCGGAGAGCCAGTACATCCCCAGCTACCCAACATCATCCCCGGAGTTTTTGGAGCAGCGGTGGTCACCCTGACCACAACCCGTGGGTGGCGTCACGACAAACTCCCCTGTAAATATCCCCCCATTACTTGCGGAACCCGGGACACGGTCCTGACCAATACCGCTGTGATACCCCCAGCAGTACCCCGGTCCGGTACCGAGTACCCCGTCCCAGTGGGCTCCACATTAGTGCTCGGAAAATATACATAGGGAGTGGAGGTAGAGAGTCAGGCCGGTTTCACACCACGTTTTTTGTGGTTCTGATTCTGTCTGGTGTTTTGCAGGAAACACTGGACAGAACCTGACTGCCCTGGACAAACAGAACCGGAGGGCAAATATGCTTTCCGATCCTGTTTTCTGGCAGAATCACAGCCGCGGCTGCTGAAATTTCAAGATTACGGGGAGCTAGCCACGGGCCTGAAATCTCTGCAGGGGACAGCTCCAGGTGCTGAAGTTTAGCTGTGCTTCCTGCAAAACTTCAGCAGCTGGTGTCCGGGAGCCGCATCGGATTTTATGTCAGATTTAGCTCGATCCGTCGTCATAGACTCCCATGTTGGGGGCGCCGGATCGCACCAGATCCGGGAGGATCCGAAAGGGTCCGATTTGTGCCAATTTTTGCCGTGGACACAAACGCTGCAAGCAATGTTTTTTTGTCCGGAGAAAAATCTGAATTCTCCTGGATACTCCCAGACAGAGGGAATCCGGATGGCAAATAGCTGCCAGTCGGCTCCATCCGGCCAGATAGGAATACTATGGGGCCGACATCTGATCCAGGGCTGTCCGATTGACCCCGGACAGCCCCGGATCAGATAAACCATGGAGTGAAACCGGCTTCAGAGGACCATGAGAACTTACACTTCACAGGAGTGAGGAGAGAATGAAAATGGACACCACTGATCATAAGAGCTTAGGCTAGTTTGACACTTGTGTATTTTGCAATCTGCAATTACAATTTGCTTGCATAAAATTCATGCAACTCCTGGATATGCATGGACACCCACAGATCCGTGCAAACAGATGCCAACCGATGTCCACGCAATGTTTTTTTAACGTTACCATCATCAGTCAGCAGAGACAGTGGTAGGAAGAGCTGTACCTTGCTTCTGAGCATGCTCAGTCACCCAAAATGGATTTGTGCACACGGACGTAAACTGATCCGTTTTCCATAGAGTTCCATTTAAATTCATGATGTATAGTCACAGGTCCATGAGCGTCCGTTTGGCTGTATATTTTTAGTGCGAGTCCAAACATACAATATTTTGCATTTTTGGGGACGTTAAAAATATGCAAATGGATCAATGGCAAAACAGTGACAAATGGATGCACACACAAAACAAATCCGTCACCATTGCAAATCAATGGAGACAAAAACGGATCAGTGTCCCTCCATTTCAAATGCATAGAATCGGATTGCAAAACACGCAAGTGTGAAACCAGCTTTACACCTTACAAGGGAGAAAACAGGGGACCTCGCTGATCATAAGAGCTTACACTCTATAGAAGACAGAGAGACAGAGATATAGAGGGAGTACCCTAATAACCATAAGCGTTTACTCACTACAGAAAACAGAGAGAAGAAGAGAGAGGACCCCACTTACTATAAGAGCTTACACTTTACTGGAGTGAGGATCCCACTGATCATAAGAGCTTACACTCTACAGTAGTGAGAGGTCCCCACTGACTATAAGAGCTTACATTCTAATGGGGAGACACAGGGCCCCACTGACTATAACAGCTTACATTCTTCAGGAGAAAGAGAAACCCACTGATCATAAGAGCATACACTCTACAGGAGAGAGAATAGACCCCACTGACTATAAGAGGTTACACTTTACTGGAGTGAGGACAGAGACTGTATGGACCTCACTGATCATAAGAGCTTACACTGTACAGAAGAGAGAGAGAGGATCACACTGACCATAAAAGCTTACACTCTACAGGAGAGAGAGACCCGAATGATCATAAGAGTTACACTCTTTAATATTACTATAAGATGGGGATGGGGACCAGGATGACAACATTACTACAAGATGGAGTCAAGGTTGGGGACATTAATACGAGATGGGGACCAGGATGAGGACATTACTACAAGATGAGGACCAGGATGGTGTCATAACTACAAGAAGTGGGCCAGAATGGGAGACATTACTACAAAAAGGAGACCAGAAAGTGTTAGAACATTAGTGGTAGGGAATCGTAAAGTAAGTATTATTATTATTTATTTTTTTATTCAGAATTCTCACAGGCTTTTTTTCTACAGATTTAGGGACTTGTAAGGAAATTTTATGGGTCTAGTCATTAAATTTCACCAAATGCTGTTATTGATTCCTTTAGGATAAATTACATGATTGTAGTAGTTTTCAGACTTGCTCTCATCATCGTTTATTGCAGGAGAAGTGACCGATCAATTCTACACATGCATCACATGGCAATGTGCATTTGTTAGGCTATGGGTTGAACTAGATGGACTTAAAGTCTACCTTCAACTTAAAAATTATGAAACTATTAATTCCACAGTATTTTACAGTTGTTATCATTACTATCCCCATTGGGGCTCATAATCTAAATATCCTTCCAGTATGCCTGTGGAGTGTGGGAGGAAACTGGATTACCTGGAGGAAACCCATACAAACAAGGGCAAAACATACAAACTCCTTGCAGATATTGTTCTAGGTGGAATTTGAACCTAAGACTCCAGCGAAGCTAAACTGTAGTGCTAACCACTTCGACACTGTTCTGCCTGCGTTGATGGGCGAAAGGATACCAATATTTACTCTACATCTATGTTCACACGCTGCATATTTTGGCATTGACGCAGTGCTATTTAGCGGAGCGAAATTCAGTGAAATGCAGTTTTGCGTCCTAGCAAAGGCAATGCATTTCTCAAAAATCCGCTCCCACAGTCCATATTTTTGCGATGCGCTTTCACTGCAAAAAGCATCGGCAAAAAAAAGACCATGTCAATTCTTTTTGAGCTTTTGAAGTTGCACTTTTCCATTGCACTCATTGTAGAATGGGGTCAAAAAGGGCAACCTCAGCATGTGCAATGTGTGAAAGAGGATGCATATTTTTGCACAAAGTGCAACAGAAATACGTATCCTCAAAATAGCGCTGCGTAAAAGGACAAATACGCAGCGTGTGAACCCAGCCTAACTTTTCCGTATCCGTAATATTTATTACATGGAGCAATTACTATTTCACTTCCCTCACTGTAATAACCATCAAATATTTAGGTGCATCTAGAATGACGTGCCACATCAATGTCCAACTCTACTAAAGTCTTCTTTCATCAGCCATAATGTTTTTACTTTTTTTACTATTAATTCGGGTGAGTGAGGGTTCATTTTTTGATCGATGTGATGACATTTTCATTCATAGCAATTTTGTACGCATAAGGGCCCTTTCACATCTGCGTTTATTTGAAATCGCGGCAGATGCGGAGAAAAAACCGCATCTGCCGCGATTGCCGCATAACCGATGCACTTGCGGCGCGGTTGCGGTAATTCCCATTGAAAGTATAGGGGGACTTGCGGCAGGTGCGGCAAGTGCAGTTTTGCACTTGCGGCAGGTGCGGCCGCGAAAAAAAACGCGGCTGACTGCGGTTTTTTTCGCTGCCGCACTGCTCGCAAGTGCAAAACGCACTTGCCGCACCTGCCGCAAGTTCCCTAATACTTTTAATGGGAATTACCGCAACCGCGCCGCAAGTGCATCGTTAATGCGGCAATCGCGCAATGCAGTTTTTTCACCGCATTCTCCGCGATTTCAAATAAACGCAATGTGAAAGGCCATAAGAGGCTTTGATTACTTATTACTACATTTTTGTAGAGGGGGGTGGTAGGTCAGTTGACGAAAGAAACACAATTGTGGCATGTTGATTTATTTCTCTTTACAATTTTACTGATCTGGTTAATTCATTCATATTTTGATATCAAATATGTTAGCATTTTAAATTGACTTATTTTTAATGTGGGAAAAGAGGAATAGTTTGAACTTTGTTATATTTGTATATATTTTTTAAAAACTTTTCTTTATTTTTTTACATTGTTTCTAGTTTTTGAATGATTGGAGCATGCGATGATTTGATAACTAGCATGAGGACCCAGATGACAGTGACAGGGGTTTCAGTAGACACCCAGCTGTCATCTCACCACGGTTGCATCAATGAAGGGCACCTCCATTTATATCGGTGATCAACGAGTGGAACAGCCTACCATGAGAGGTGGTGAGTTCTCCTTCAATGGAAGTCTTCAAATAGAGGCTGGACAGACATCTGTCGGGATGATTTAGTGAATCCTGCTTTGAGCCAGGAGTTGGACCAGATGCCCCAGGAGGTCCCTTCCAACTCTATAATTCTATGATTATATACTGCAGCCATTTAAATGGATAACAGATGTGTATAACGGTGTCCACCGCGTGCTCCTGATCCCCCCTTTTTAGGACATTAATTTTTTTTTTGCGGGAATGTCGGTGGCTGGTTGATTAATCATTTAACGATCATTGGTAATGTCAACACAGCCATACATATTTTAATCTTTATATCCCATTATAGTCGTTAAACCTGACTATACATATAGTGTCAGTGACACTGGGTGACCAATGAAAAATCCTTCTGGGAAATATTCTTTCAGCAAAAGACCATTTAGTCAATAAAATATTATTTCAAACTATAGCAGTCTATTAATGGTCAGCTAAATCTATGGTTTTCCCAAAGAATTGTTTCTGGTTGAAAATTGTTCTTTTTCGTCAACTTTAATGTGGAGGTCATGATAGCGGTGACCTAACCGAGCATAGACACCAACAAAGCACTCATATGTGTGACCTGAATTTGCACTAGAAGTAAAAACTGTAATTGCCACATAAACAATGAAAGGTATTTATTGTTCTTTGTACATTTTAATAACAAAATTATAAATCCATTGATGTATTTATAGAGATTTCTTAAAAACAATTTGTTCTACTTTTCCAAGAAATGTTAAGCTTTGAAGGCCGGTCTACACAGTAGAGGAGAACACTAGAGATAAAGATCACCCATTAATCCATACAATGCCAGCCTTGAATAAAGTGCACTGCAGCTGAAGATACTGGCAATTTACAAAGCTGGTATTACTAATGATGACCCTGGTGATAAGTGTAATACATCCAGGTCACAAGCCTGAAAATAATTCACTTCTTGGGTAAACTTCAGTTTCTTGTATTTAGCTTCTTTTCAATAGATGTATTAGTATCTGTTACATGATACGACACAGGTCTCTTTATTTTAGCCTTTTATTTTTTATTATTTTTTTGCCTTTTATGTATGTATCTTTTTAGTCCAGCATTTGTGTAGATGTTGTACTTTTGTATATTGCATCTTCATCAGTTTAATTCTTTGCATATTTTTTTTCTATAGTTACTACAACCCCTGGCAAAAATAATGGAATCACCTGTCTCGGAGGATGTTCATTCAGTTGTTTAATGTTTTAGAATAAAAGCAGATCAGAAGGCTCTGCCTTGAAGAAACACTAAAAGAAATCGATAAAAAATGTGGTAGTCAGTAAGGGTACCTTTTTTTTATACCAAACAGAGGGAAAAATAATGGAATCACTCAATTCTGAGGAAAAATCACCCTGTAAATTTTCTTCCAAAATTATCACCTGCATCAAATTATGCTTGTTTGCATCTAAAAAGGAGTGATCACACCTTGGAGAGCTGTTGCACCAAGTGGACTGATGGTGGGTTTACACACACCAATTTCTGTGTCCAATATCTGAACAGATCTCTGGTTGCAGTGAAATCATGGACACATTGTTCCAGTTTGTGGCTGTGTACAAAATGGAGCAATGTGTCCATGATTTCACTGCAACCAGAGATCTGTTCAGATATTGGACACAGAAATTGGTGTGTGTAAACCCACCATGACAAGAATCATGGCTCCAACACAAGAGATGTCAATTGAAACAAAGGAGAGGATTATCAAACTCTTAAAATAGAGTAAATCAATACTCAATGTTGCAAAAGATGTTGGTTGTTCACAGTCAGCTGTGTCTAAAATCTGGACCACATACAAATAACATGGGAAGGTTGTTAAAGGGAAACATACTGTTATGGACCTGTCTCACATAATGACTGCTCCAGCGATCCCGACAGCAATAACAACCTGCCAGGATCGCTGGAGTGTCGTTACCTGGTCGCTGGGAGCTGTCAAACAGGCAGCCTCCTCCCCAGCGATCAGGGCCATGGGAGCCACCTCCCACATCGCTGAAGGCGATCTAAGCATCTTCCCTGCTTAGTGCTGCCTGTAAGGAAGGAGGACGTGGTAACTATGATAAACAGCGGGTATTCAGGCAGCGCGCGCTGCCTATATACCCGATGTTTTATCATAGTTACCAGTGTTCTCCCTGCTTACAGGCAGCGCTAAGCAGGGAAAACACTGGTAACTATGATAAACAGCGGGTATCCAGGCAGCGTGCGCTGCCTGGATACCCGCTGTTTATCATAGTTACCAGCGTCAGGGGAGTGTCACAGTGGCAGGTGGGGCGCCCAGAGCAGTCGAGCTGTACACTGAGAACAGGTACCGCTGCAGCTGCAATCCCCAGCGTGCTCCCCCAGCTACTTAAACTCCCGCGACTGCCGCCAGCAGCACTGATAGAACCCCCCCTGCTTCTCAGTTCAGGGCGGGTGCCTCTGAAAAAAAACCCCCTCAGTATTCAGGCGGCAGGGAGGGTTAGTTCATCCCTGCTGGTAACCATGGTAAACACCGGGTATCTAGGCAGCGCGCGCTTGGTGCACAAAATACTTGTAATGTATTGAAGTGTTCTTTTGTGTGTTTGTTTTTCATTATTCCATAATTTTTTCCTCAGAATTGAGTGATTCCATAATTTTTCCCCCTGCTTGGTCTACAAAAGTAACCATTACTGGCTAGCACATTTTTTTTCAAGATTTCTTTATTGTTTTTTCAAGGCAGAGCGTTTGCCATTTGAAATGACTTTAGTTTTGTGCCATGTGTGTGATCTGCTTTTTTTCTACGACATTAAACAACTGAATGAACATCCTCCGAGCCAGGTGATTCCATAAGTTTTTGCCAGGGGTTG
Source organism: Allobates femoralis (assembly GCA_033576535.1). Classification (NCBI taxonomy): domain Eukaryota; kingdom Metazoa; phylum Chordata; class Amphibia; order Anura; family Aromobatidae; genus Allobates; species Allobates femoralis. Next base: position 551,549,421 of record JARQOC010000001.1, on the reverse strand, counting down.
TATAGTTGACAATCAGGTAGTGTTGCTCAGGGTGGGAAAGATAATGAATATAGGAAGGATCAGTGGTATAGAGCGATGAGAAGGAGTCGCACAGCAAACATCAACATTGACGCCTCAACATAATGCAAGAATTTTCACCCAGAACAGTCAGGCCTGTTGATTATCTTCCCTAAAGTCCATTTTCTGTTACTCTGAGGGCCACTCTACACACACCAACTTATCTGTCCAACTTCTGACCAACTTACTGGTTGCAGTGAAATCATGGACACATTGTCCACTGTACACAGTCACAAAATGGAGCAATTTGTCCATGATTTCACTGCAACCAGCAAGTTGGTCAGAAGTTGGACAGATAAGTTGGTGTGTGTAAAGTGGCCCTGAGACATAGTCTTATGTTAACCAACAACTTAATTAATTTGGACAGGGCTGCTGACATAGGATCCCATTATTAGAGATGAGCCATTGCCAACAATAATATTGATGGACAAATATTTTGGAGACTGAATATACCTCATTTTGTTTCTCCTTAAAAACTTTTCGCTGGAGCCAGACATTCCCTTTTTTACTTTTAACCCCTTCCCAGCATGGAATGTAATAGAAAGTCCTATGTCATATGTGTCGAGCCCCAAGCCTGGGAGGTACTCGGGTATCAGGCTCAGAGGGGTTCACCGGGATGTCACGGGTGGCGGTGCGTGAGCCCGTGGCCTTTGTGACACTTCAAAGAGGCGTTATGTACAAGGGAAATGAGTTGTTGTCTTGTGACGCCACCTGTAGTACCTGGTGATGGGTCACCAGCGCCGCCTCAGTCCTCCGGAGGGCGATGGTATTGTGGCAAGGATGGCAAAGCTCACCACAGGTGGAGCTGGTCCTCCGGGGCAGCGTTGCTGTAAGCAAAAAGGTTGAATTTTGGTAGCACAAAGACACGGAGGCAAAGTCACTCTCCCGGGTACTGTACTGTAACAGTTCAGGTAAAAACAACACAGTTCACAATACAACACAGTCTGTAAGCATAGGCAGCTGGCCTAGGTAGTGGCAAATGAACGGGGTGTCTCCACGTGGCTTTGTTAGATGTCCCACCGTCACTACTCTTCCAGTCTGTGTGAAGCCTGGCTGGCCTGAAACCTGGCCTGGCCTCCTGTGCTCTCTCCCTTTGCTGTCTGCGGGATAACCCTCGATGGCCTGCCGCTATCTCTTGTCATGCGGTGCCTGGCTCCCTTGATATTGACTGCGCATGTGCCCAGGAGCCTGTAATCCAGATTCTCTGCTTGGCCTGGGCTCTCCAGCAGGTGCGGACTCCAGTGTCCGGTGTACTGTTTGGGATGAACCTTTGTTAGCTCCTTGGTTCCCAAACAGCTTCTCCTGGAAGACCCCTTCTTCTCCTCCTCTCTGTCTCTCCCTCAGACGTTCTCTGTCTCTAACTTCCTCCCGTCCTCATGCTGCTTGCCCTGCACTCCTCCCACTGGGGCTGGGTCTCCTAGTAAGGATTTAACTCTGTAGTCCCCTGAGGTAAGGGTGTGTGTGGATGCGAGGATTAAGCCCCATATTGACCTCCCCATTCACATACCACAGGGATACCACACACGCTGGTCTGGGTGCAGTACCCCTTAGTGGTGCTCCAACCAGTGGGGCGCCACACATGCAGATATATGGAATGGGCTGATAAGCAGAGCCACCACCATACTTTGCAATTGCTGGCTATGTTATACAGCTGCCATCAACTCTAATAGCAGCAACTGGTGCTAGATGTGATTACTTCTGTTTAACTCCTTAATGAGCCCTTAAAGGTACCTTTACACGCGGCAACTTTTCTAGGAATTTCACTGGCAACTTACTGGTTGCAGTGAAATCATGGAGACATTGTTCTATCTTGTTGCTGTGTACAAATGAAACAATGTGATTACTTAAGGGTGCACCACCGTTATGCGATATTAGGATAAATAAAAGGATGGGGTGCTACTTGTCAACAAAACCTAATTGTCATTGGAAGAGAAAGAATTGACAGAAAACCTGCACGCCACATCCAAATAATGTAAGATGAAAAAATATCTTTATTTCAGGCAAATAAAGATATTTTTTCATCTTACATTATTTGGATGTGGCGTGCAGGTTTTCTGTCAATTCTTTCTCTTCCAATAACAAATGGAACAATGTGTCCATGATTTCCCTGCAACCAGTAAGTTGCCAGAGAAATTCCTAGAAAGGTTGCCACATGTAAAGGTACCCTAACAGGGATATCCAGGATTAGTAAAACTTTACTGCATTCTTTTAAAGTCAGTGCCAGGTTGCATGTAGTTTTACAGCATAGGCCGTAGACAGAAGTGGTGCTGTTTTTGAAAGAAATCAGCCATGTGTATGTGGCGCCCCACTGGTCAGTGCGCCACAGTAGGAGTACCGCACCCACAAAAGAGTATGCAGTTATTCCTGTCACAGGGAGGAGTAAGGTTTGTAAGTGGATCCCACCCCAGCACTCCCACACTCGAGCCTAGGCAAATGGTTGGAGACCAGTCCCTAGGGGGAGAGTTAGCAGAGAAGGGAAGTCACACAGTGGAGTTCTAGTTTGCACTGAGGAGTGAAGGAGAGGGGAGCCTCCGAGCAAGTAAAGGAGACTCCTAGAGAAGAGGCAGCCCAGAAACAGAAAGAGGGGACCCCATATCGGAGCACCCATACTCTGGAGGAACCCTAGTCCACTTAATGGAGTACCGGCTCCGAGGATACGGTGTAGGGTGTTCAGCCCCTGAGCTGTCTACACCGGTCGTCACGGGTCAGTTCATCAACCCTTACACCCTGTCTACAAAGTGAAGCCTCGCCAGGATCGCCCACCAAAGGTCGAGCCCCTTCAGACAGAGAAAGGAGGGAATCTCACAGCACCCCGACAGGCCTGGTATACAAGAGGGCTGTGTTGGGGTAGGTTTCAGCAGCAGGACACGGGATCATCAAAAAAGGGTATACTACGGGATCCACTGAATGACCTTGTGAATCTCTGTGACTACCCGACCAGCTACCTGATTATAAACTGTTTGTACTGTAACCTGAACTACCATCTGAACTGATTTACAGAGTAAAGTACCCGTCTAGAGTGACAAAGCCTCCGTGTGTCTGTCCATCTGCTGCACTGCTCCACAGATCATATCCACATCCAGCACCACCACCATCAGTGCTGGTCTGCCCCTGGGACTCAGCTCCACACTCAGGGAGCTGCTATATCCAAGCTGCAGTATCATCTCCCCCTGGAGGTCTGAAGCGGCACTAGTGCCCATCACCAGAATCTGCAGGTGGCGTCACGACAAATTTTATTTCCATTCCCTAACCCCTTTTCAGTTGATCACCAGGGCCACGGGTCTGGGCAGGCCACCAGTGACATTCCAACTACAGCAGGGCCCAGATACCCGAGTCCCCACACAACCCTGGGAGATTCATTTATAGTGTTCTGGAAAATAATAATTAGTGATGAGTGAATATACTCATTACTATTCGTTATTCACATGAATCCAATGGCATGCAGGATACTCGGTACTCATCGAGTATTGCTGGTGGTCAAGAGTGATGTGTTGAATGATCTGACACAAATTTCTGGCTCCCATCAATAAACAATGGGTGCTGGCACTCCTCTTGAATGAAGGCTCTCACTGGGGGGTAGAGCGATGTGTTGTATGCTGTGAAAACACAAAATAAAAAGTCCACCCTCCTTCCCCTGGAAATGTTCGTTTTATGACTGGCTGTGTGTGAGTGGAGCCCATTACTAATTGACTTGCATTAGGTTCATTACTTGTAATGATCACTCGAATAGTGCAAGGTGCTCTACATGAGTAATATGAACCCGAATATTTTACTATTCACTCAACCAGGGCCGCAGCATCCATGTGGCAACATGTAGGGTCTGACTCAAGCGGCAAGTAGACAGGGGGTGGCATCCGCAGGGGCACCTGGTGGTAGCGCAGACCCCTGCAGATGCCGCTCTCACAGTTCTGGCCGCCGCCACTGCGACCAGGTCAGTGGCATCTCCAAGGAAAGGGGGGAGCGTAGCTGGCAGGGAAGCACCACTGGGCTCTCCCCACCAGCCGCATGTTGCGCCAAATCCCCCAGCAGTGTCCCCCGCAGAGTCCCCCGCAGTGTGAGGTGAGCTGACAGAGCTGCACACTGCAGCTCTGTGGTGAGAGGACCTGTGATGATGTCAATGCAGGGGAGGTGTCAGGGGGTCGCATGATCAGCTCCTCGGTCCTGGATGAGGTGAAGTTTGTGTGGGGTTGGGATTCACAGTGTGGATGTAGCAGAGCCGAGAATGTACTAGTATGGAGCAGAGCCACATGTGTACGAGGTGGACGGAGCGGAGCCACATGTGTACGAGGTGTACGGAGCAGAGCCAAGTGTGTACGAGGTGTACGGAGTGGAGCCGAGTATGCAAGAGGTGTAAGGAGCGAAGCCGCATGTGTACGAGGTGTACGGAGAGGAGCCGCATGTGTACAAGGTGCACGGAGCAGAGCCAAGAATGTACAGGTGTCGATACAGAGTGAGAAGCAGATTGAGACTGACCGTGACAGTTAGAGTTCACCAGAGTTCATGGCTCAGGCCATGAACTCAGGTGAACCCTGAAGTCACCGCCCGAACACTGCTGGAAAAAGCTGAAGACAGCTGAGTGCAGTGAATACCGCCGGAAGTTAATAAGCGGCCCCAGAAGCAGAAGTGGCTGTGACAGCAAGACGGGAGGATGCGTCACTGGAAAGGTAAGTATAATCATAATGTTGATTATTAATTTTATGCTCTATTTTACAGGCCCTGGACCCGAACTGTAGCACGGGTTTCCCATGCAATCCCGTGTTTGGTACCTTGTGCACAAACACTATGTGTTCGGTACGTGTCCAGGACTTTATAGTTCGGGTTCGCCCATCCCTAATGATGAGCTATTGGACTGCAAAAGGCCCATATACTGTGACATGACACAAAACTCATGGTAGCCTTCACCTTTTGTTGTCCAAACAATCATTCTTCCAGATATCCCAAAAAATCTCTACGGGGTTTCATCAGAAAAAATAACTTTACCCCTGTACTTTCTTCATAGTTATTTTCTCTGATGAAGCCCCCATCTGACTGTTTGAACATCTATTTGAATGATAGTACGGAGAAAAAAAGATGAGTGTTACCATGAAAAAATATTGGGTTTCCAAAATTTCGGGCACTTGAAATAACACACATTGTTGATCACAAAAGCATTGGTGGATTATTTACACACTGATTATGACATATATCCAAATTTGAAGTAACTTAGTGTGAGTCGAAAAAAGGCTGTCTACCTCAGGGCCAAGATGAAATGTGGGAATGGCCTTGTTATCTAGAGAGAGTCCAGTGATGGTTTTGCCTATATACCCAGTGGCTGTCGGTCATCAATATTAGGATGGAAGAAAGCTGATGACGAGTATTCTCAGAGTGATGTCTGATAAATTAAAGGTGGTTTATTCAACATTTTTCAAAGTGTTTCACCACTTCTTCATCAGTAGCATGGATTAAGTGATTAAGAAGTGGAGAAACACTTTAAAACGCATCAAATAAACCACTTTTAATTTATCAGACATCAGCTTGGACTTTGTTTTTTGCACAGCCACACAGGTTTTTTCCACTACATTGATTCAATTCCTGCATTCTAGGTGCAGCATCATTCCTCTGCGGGAGAATGTGCTGTCCGTGCACACGATCAGGCTTCTGGGTGCAGCGTATTTTTGCGGTATTCTACCGCTGAGAACACTAGCATCTCTGCAAAAATAAATTGACATGCTGCGGCTTGGGAAGCAACGCTGTATGTCAGTTTATGGATCATCTGTAGGAAGCACAGTCGGCACGGCATGGGATTTCTATAAATCAATCCACTGTGCTTTTACTGTACAACTCAGCATTTTGGATGCAGCAAAAGTATGCTGTGTCCAAAACACTGCTAATCTTGCTCATGGGCAATTACTCTAAGGGTACCGTCACACCTGGCGATGGCCCCGGAGATGTCGGCGGCGATGGGCGGGAGCGCGCACGTTTTTGGCGCCTCGCCAGCGTCACTAAACCCCGTTTACACGGGGAGACATCTCCGGCGATGGGCCAGCGAGCTGAGAGGCGGCATCGCCACCGGGGTGTCTCAAAACCCAAGCGGTAATGCAGTACAATGGGAGCCATAGGCTCCCATCGCCTGCCAGCTCGCCGGCGACCGTTTACATGGGGCAATGTGGACGCATCGCCCCAGATCGGCCGCTTGGTTTCAGAGCACTGCTCTGAAACCAGGTGACCAGTAAAAGGCGTCGCCATCGCCTCTTTACATTAGGCGACACAGGGGCGATGTCACCCCTGTGTGGCGTGGCCTTTAGAGATCTGTTTATTAATGTGTACGGAGTAGAATGTGAAATCTCTCAATGGATGCGATTTAAAAACATCTCTGACAGGTTACAATGAAGAAGTTACCTGAGTGGCAGTGGAGGGGGTTATGAGCTTTGCCTCACGAAAAGTTACCATATGGAAATAAACTGATTTAAAACACAGCTCTGTTTGTCTAATCAAGACAGCAAATCATCTGCATAGATGAAGAATTGACATTCGTAGCCATGTAGATGGCACCACCAGCACTGCCCAAACCAGCAGCGGTGGTCAATAGGCGCAAATTAGAACAATTAAAAATCAAGTATTAGAAAATGATATTGTAACCATTTTATGTAAAATATACAAAAGCAACAGCAAGTGTGTGACATTGCCAAAGGTAGGAGCCAGAAAGCCAGATGCAATTCCTGGCAAAGCTGTACCAAGCCGTTTCACTGTTAACCAGCATAGAGGAATTGCAGCATAATATAGTGCAGATTGTTGGCAGGTAGGGGTTACCATCAAGATTTATTATTAAAATTGACTATTGTTCATAAAAAATGGCTGGCTATGGCTGGAGGACTGGCACGTGTATCTTCCAGAACAAATGTATCTTTTTAACATGTTTGATATAGAACAAAGACATCTGTTGATCATTTTGAAAGATGCGGCTTATCTTTCCAAATGCGGGTCGTTTAAAATGGATTTTCGGCAATTTGCTAGTCACTCAATGCAAAATTAAAAGACTAAAAATGGGAAATCGCTCTCTCTACTCAAGAAAAGAGAAATTATTTCAGGGCCGGTTGTCAGAGTTATGTAAAATGCTTTCACAATAATGTCAATGATAACAATAGCTGGTCGGCATTTTGAAAGCTCAATTATTCGGACAAAAGAACTTTGATATTAAAGGGACAGCCAAGGTAACGTGTGACTACATCTCAAGGACTTGTGCTAAGGATTGATTGTAACAAAAAAATATCACTCCCCAGACAAGAAAAGCATTTTATTAAAGAATAACTAATCCTGTGTAACTTCTTTATACAGTACAGTGCCCTTTTATGTGTAGGCAGATCGGTGAACGTCCAGCATTTGAGACTCCAATCAATAAATCCACCTCCCCCTTTGTGAGAGGTGCACGTCCTAGAGAACAGAAGTGCAGCTCCTGTCTGAGTGCACACACAAACAGATTCAAGAGAAAGAAGTCTATTTTATACATTGTATTGAATCATTTTGATGTTTGCGCACCTCTTGGGGGAAGGAGTGGGGTTGAGCGTTCGTTGGGAGTATCAGGACCCCAACCTCCACCAATGTGCTTACAATTACAAGGTCATTAAATTTTTAAAAAAAAGATAAAGTTTTTTTTTTTTTTAAAGTTGCTAAAATTAACAAAAATGTGAATAACTACTTCTTGAATTCCAACATTTAAGTCATCACTGCAAGCACGGAAATGATTAGGGGACTACTAATTTATGGACAGGGTCTGTTTATACATTAGGGTCTTTATCAGTAATCTTGCCACTCCTGCCCGTGAAAGGTGCCATTTCTCAAAATTAGGCAAATCCTTTTTTGCAATCTTGGACAATCCCTTATAAATAAATATGAGTATTAAAACTACTTACAGTTGTGGCCAAAAGTATTGACACCCCTGCAATTCTGTCAGATAATACTCAGTTTCTTCCTGAAAATGATTGCAATCACAAATTCTTTGGTATTATTATCTTCATTTAATTTGTCTTCAATGAAAAAACAAAAAGAATTGTCCTAAAGCCAAATTGGATTAATTCCACACCAAACATAAAAAAGGGGGTGGACAAAAGTATTGGCATTGTTAGAAAAATCATGTGATGCTTCTCTAATTTGTGTAATTAACAGCACCTGTAATTTACCTGTGGCACCTAACAGGTGTTGGCAATAACTAAATCACACTTGCAGCCAGTTGACATGGATTAAAGTTGACTCAACCTCTGTCCTGTGTCCTTGTGTGTACCACATTGAGCATGGAGAAAAGAAAGAAGACCAAAAGAACATGTTTGAGGACTTGAGAAACCAAATTGTGAGGAAGCATGAGCAATCTCAAGGCTACAAGTCCATCTCCAAAGACCTGAATGTTCCTGTGTCTACCGTGCGCAGTGTTATCAAGACGTTTAAAACCCATGGCACTGTGGCTAACCTCCCTAGATGTGGACGAAAAGAAAAATAGACGAGAGATTTCAAGGCAAGATTGTGCGGATGGTGGATAAAGAACTTGACTAACATCCAAACAAGTTCAAGCTGCCCTGCAGTTCGATGGTACAACAGTGTCAACCCATACTATCTGTCGGCGTCTGAATGAAAAGGAACTGTATGGTAGGATACCCAGGAAGACCCAACTTCTTACCCCGAGACATAAAAAAGCCAGGCTGGAGTTTGCCAAAACTTACCTGAGAAAGCCTAAAACGTTTTGGAAGAATGTTCTCTGGTCAGATGAGACAAAAGTAGAGCTTTTTGAGCAAAGGCATCAACATAGAGTTTACAGGAGAAAAAAAGAGGCATTCAAAGAAAAGAACACGGTCCCTACAGTCAAACATGGCGGAGGTTCCCTGATGTTTTGGGGTTGCTTTGCTGCCTCTGGCACTGGACTGCTTGACCGTGTGCATGGCATTATGAAGTCTGAAGACTACCAACAAATTTTGCAGCATAATATAGGGCCCAGTGTGAGAAAGCTGGGTCTCCCTCAGAGGTCATGGGTCTTCCAGCAGGACAATGACCCAAAACACACTTCAAAAAGCACTAGAAAATGGTTTGAGAGAAAGCACTGGAGACTTCTAAGGTGGCCAGCAATGAGTCCAGACCTGAATCCCAAGAACACCTGTGGAGAGATCTAAAAATGGCAGTTTGGAGAAGGCACCCTTCATATATCAGGGACCTGGAGCAGTTTGCCAAAGAAGAATGGTCTAAAATTCCAGCAGAGCATTGTAAGAAACTCATTGATGGTTACCAGAAGCGGTTGATCGCAGTTATTTTGGCTAAAGGTTGTGCAACCAAGTATTAGGCTGAGGGTGCCAAAACTTTTGTCTGGCCCATTTTTGGAGTTTTGTGTGAAATGATCAATGTTTTGCTTTTTGCCTCATTCTCTTTGGTGTTTTTTCATTGAAGACAAATTAAATGAAGATAATAATACCAAAGAATTTGTGATTGCAATCATTGTCAGGAAGAAACTGAGTATTATCTGACAGAATTGAAGGGGTGTCAATACTTTTGGCCACAACTGTATACTGTATACAGCAGTGTGGAGCTGAATTCTTTCATTTTCACTAATGACAGTCTTTGTAGAGACTAATTTCCAGCTGTGTTCTCACAAGTAAACTATCTGAAAAAAAGGTTTCCTAAGGTGTATTCAGACAAAATTGAACCGAGATCGGATTGAATTGCTGGCACTAGCCGAAGCATGACAGCTGCATAGAAATATATGATGTTGTCACAATGGTTCATGAGAGCCATAGACAGTCCGAGCATTGTAGTCTTATACAGTCGTCTGACTTCACCAAAACCATCTACAGAGACACAATACTGAGCAATAAACGTTTCCTTGGGAAAGCCACCGATATGTTGACCCCGGCAATATTATCTTTTCAATCTCTACTTCATTGCAATAAAATAATTCTATTTGTTAAATAATACTAAGGTCATTTCAACACTTGTATTATTGGCACTTTTTAAGGAACCTTTTAGATAATCTAAAGTTGAACTACAAGGACATTTACAGAGGATCTCCTTGGAATAATAATTGTTGATCTTAGCTTTAAGACGGAGACCTATGTGAGTCTTTTGATGTCTGTTCCGGTGGGTACCAGATGATGCAGTTGGGTATAGAATGAATAGTGGTGCATGTGCCCTGTATTCATTGCTATGGGAGCTGCAAATGTAGCAGTCCTTCAAATTGAAAAAAACCTAGCTCAAGACTGGCCATTATGGAAGCTTTTCTGGCTGTCTTGGGGACATTTTCTGGCATTATTGGAAATAAAGGGGACTAAATGTTCCAATTTTTTGCTAAAATGTGAGTAAAGAATTGTCTGTTTTCCTAACTCACGAGGTGTCAGCATGACTCTTTTGTCCATAGGGTGCTAACCTCTGAAACCGAAATCTATAAGAAAATTATGGCATCTCCTGAAGACATGCCATTACTTTCCTTCACTTTTGGACACCATAGGACACTGTAAGATGCACGATGAAATACCACCATTTACTTCCTCCCCGTTTTCTACTATCAGTCATATACTGTGATAAAGTAATAATGTAAACTAAAAAATTATATTCCATTCAATCATGTTTAATCACAACGTGGAAAGATAATTGGCCTTAAGCAACATCTTAAATCAAATTTTGATGATAGCTATTATTCACAAAGAAATAATGTGTGCAGCTGTCTATATCAATTATTTGTAATTACACAGTACCAACTCTATTAACTTGTGTTTTATGCCAAGTCATTCGCACATAACATACTTGTCAATCACATGCTACTCTTTGACCACTTACTGCTGCAATATTGAGAAACGGTAGACCAGGTCGTCAAGGTAATGATAATTGTACATTGCATACATGAAATATAACACCAGTAAATAAGATGAACCACAAGGCATAGAATTATTTTAAGGCATATTCCTAGCTCATAAAGTGATGATCTAGATCTCTAGGATATGCCCATCACTTTAAGATTGGTGATGTCAGACGTCTGAGATCCCAACGATCCTCAGTTACAGAGCGGGACTCTGTCCACACATTGTACAAGAAATGATAGGGTGGATCATTCTGCATGAAAAACCATTATATAGGAAGGTTAAAACATGCTTCTGTGAACCATGATATTTTTACTGCAGTAATCATTGCCCTTTCTTGTTTCTGCAATAGGGATGAGCGAGTATACTTGCTACTATTCGGTATTCGCCGAATAGTAGCGGTATTCTGGCTACTCGCTACTCTCCGAGTACTTATGAGTACTCGGGTGTAGCGAGTAGTCCTAATACTTTTGCAGTGTATCTATAGATACACTGCGAAAGTAGCCTAAAAGTTAATAAAAGTTGTTAAAAAATAATAAACTTACATATTCACCTTCCGACGCCTGCAATGGGACCACCAGAGAAGCCATCCGTTTGCTGGAAAAGGACCTGTCACTACCAGCCAATCAGATGGCCGGTAGCGATCTGGCCAATCAGATGGCGCTACGTCACAACCACGTGATCGCTGGCGGCCTCCTGATTGGCCAATTTGCAAGTTCCTAGATGTACTATCAGGACCTTGCAAACTGGCCAATCCGGTGGCCGCTAGCGATGACGTAGTTTTGACGTGGCACCATCTGATCACTACCAGCAATCTGATTGGCTGGTAGTGAAAGGTCTTTTCCCAGCAATTGGATGGCTTCTTTGGTGGTCCCGGTGCAGGCGTCGGAAGGTGAGTATGTAAGTTTATTATCTTTTAACAACTGTTATTAACTTTTAGGCTTCTTTCGCAGTGTATCTATAGATACACTGCGAAAGTATTTGTGCTCGCTATACTCGCAACAAGTAGCGAGTACCGCTGCCTACTCGTTGCGAGTATAGCGAGCACGAATAATGTGGTACTCGCTCATTCCTATTCTGCACATTTTGCCTTCATCGGTAAGTTAAACTTTCACCATTTGAATGTAGAGGCTGTAACTGAAGAAAATTGCCAAAACATGGCTACAATCCCTTGCATAAGCTATTTTGATTCAGTGAAGCAACTGAAAAACCCTGGGTTATAGAAGGTCTTCTGTTTGATCTTCCAAGTTTGCAAAAGTTAAACGACTATCCACAGACGTGTTACATTTAATCTGTGTGCTTCCTCTAATTGGTGCTCCACAGATTTTTCTTTCTTTTCAATGCCCCTCAATGATAGAAGTGCTAATTTTTTGACCAGCTGGACATCTAAACAAAATATCTCTGTGGGCACAGCTGTATTTTGATAGGATTGTTTCATGAGAAAAAAACACTCAGAATTTTGGTGATGTATGACCATTTAGATAAAGAGAAAATTAACACTTTTTTAAAGAAAAACAAAGCTTTGGATCAGAAGGGCAAAGAGAAAAAAAACGTTCTAGAATCATCGGAGTAGCATCAATGGGAGAAGACCGTCTTAAATAGGCAGCTACCCGGCCTCATGGTTAGTAGGAGAAAGCCAGATAGTGACCCTGTGACTGCTCAGTACTGATGTATAGTATAATGTCCTCCATGCTGCTGATTCTGAATGTGTGCCACATAGAAGTAAGGGAGAAGGAATCTCTCGTACATGTGTATACTGTGTATGGAAGACATCATAGCAGTGAGTGCCCACTCCGTGAATAGGAACATGGTAAATTAGGGATTGAGCCTGTAGCATAAGAATCATACAATGGGCAGAAATATTGTAAATTTTACAAAAAAAATACACACATAACAAAATTAAGGATCTTCCTTGAGGACTAACACAAATTTCCAGTAGCTGAGTAGTATCTAGACACAAAATTACAGTACAGTATAAGTATCCATACTAGTCAATATAAATAATAACTGTATAGATAGTAGTGTATAGCAGAGCAATCAGTATATCAGAGGAGAAAACACTATGTCATCCACAGTGGACCTGATAACTCTGTCTCTCTTGAGATGTAATCGTGCCATTCAGGTATATCTATATAGGCGTTCCTCTGCAGGTTGAAAATAAAATATTCTTACCCATAATGTGTTCTGGATGGCTAAAAACGTTAATCTGACCCTAGCCTTACTGAATAATATTTCAAGCAGAACAGTCCCTGGTGGCACCTGCACAGGCTGGAATAACCACAATAGTTGCAACACTAGGAATATACAACTTGGACATGGCTTCCTGAAATGCCATTAAGTTGTTCCTCAAACCACCTTAGGAACTAGAGGGAGATAGCAGACCACTTTAATTCAGGCTATGGAAAGCATGCAGAGATAGCTAAGGTAAGGACCCAACCTTTGGAATCATAAAGCACGTGCAGTAGTGGAAAAAGCTGAAGTAGTTGCTGTCAGTAAGAATAGCCTCCTATAACTGGAGAAAGGAGTAGGTAAACGAGTGAAACAGCAAAGAGATAATACCAAGCAGGTCTTTATCTGACAGGCAAAAATCCTTGGCAGTGGGGTTAGAATTCCATGGCAGGATCCACATAGGAATATAGACATCAGAGAAGACCAGCATAAAAAAGGTATAAATAGCCACATCCGAGATGTGATGGGACAGAGTAAATGAGCTTCTGACTGCAAATAAATAGGAATGAAGCAAAGGTAAAAACAATCACAACTTGGACAGGGATAGACCATGCTGTGGCACAGTGCTGAAAGAAACTGACCACATAGCACAGGGCATGACAGTGTGTGTACAGTATATGGTATAAATATTCAAAATCACCATACACCTTATATCAAATAATCTCATGGTTAAAGATGCATCATCCCTTAAGGTGTGCGTGCATAGGAATAAGTAACACTCCTCTCAATCATTAATTAAGTGGAAACCACTATGGAGTTTTTGTTACATAAAATATAACTTTTATTAAATATATAAAGCAGACATATAAACGTTATGAACGAAGTACAAGGGAAATCCACAAAAGGCTGCAGTCAGGTGGTAACTCCCTAAGCAAGCACTGCACATATAAGGTACAAATTCACATCAATAGCAGAATGCACAATGTATATGGGTATGTTAGCCCACATGAAAGATAGTACCAATCACTCACCCCCTGCGACCAAGCAGTGGCGAAACAGCTGTTAGGGGCGTGCTGCAGGCCAGGGCTCCTTGAGTAACTGCCAGGTTGTCATCACAAGTGTGCACTATGGGTGAGTGATTGGTACTATCTTTCATTTGGGCTAACATACCCATATACATTGTGCATTCTGCTATTGATGTGAATTTGTACCTTATATGTGCAGTGCTTGCTTAGGGAGTTACACCTGACTGCAGCCTTTTGTGGGTTTCCCTTGTACTTCGTTCATAACGTTTATATGTCTGCTTTTATATATTTAATAAAAGTTATATTTTATGTAACAAAAACTCCATAGTGGTTTCCACTTAATTAATAAGTGTGTACAGTATACATGCATTTAGTTTACTAAGAGACACTAACAATAGATATATTACCCCCTTATTCTGCCATACTACACTAAAATTAGTCTACTCTACATCAACTGGGAAGTTTTAATTTATAGGAAATATTTTGTTCCTATTTCCTGCTGTCTAAACCTAGGGTGTGACTTATGGTCTTATGGTATCTTATTGCAATCTGGGAGTATGTGTTTACACGTGTATATGTGTGTATTATATATATATATATATATATATATATATATATATATATTGTTTGCTTCTCTTTATCTTTTCAGGTGTCTGTCTAGAATAACAGTTCCTAATGCACAATGTTTGTATAAGGGTAGATCCAGTATCTCCTTAAACCACCAAGGGTTGTCGAGAATATATTCCTTCGTCTGTCCTTGCAGCCTATAATGTTAATTCTCCACCACAAGCAAACACATAGTGCGGCCAACATTATGGGATTCCAATTAACTCCCCAGTCTGTTTGTGGATTGCGAGGGAAATGTTGTGGATGCAGAACACCCACTCAACTGTTGCAAAGTTTCCCTGCACTTTGGTTTCATCACAGATACAATTCTATCACTTCTGTCCTATAAATGTTGCAATGATTTTAGTCTCCCAGATAAACGTTTTTATGCTAAATTTAACTCCTAATGAAATAATATAGCAATTTTCCATTCTACACATGCACACATTGCAATCTGCCCAAATTCTCTTCTTTTGGCTGATGGCAATGCAGATCTGAATATGAGGCAGCAAACATGTTGAATGTTACACAAGGTGCTACATGGCTGACTGCACTCGCATTACATTAAATCCAGTTTAGGGTACAAAGGGAAGATATGACTTTTAAAGTAAAACTAACCGCCAAATGATCTCCATAAAAACCTAGTTTGTTGTAATTTTGTGAGATCTGTGTGCATATTAAAGTCGCAGTAATGCCAGTCCAGATGGCATGCCTATTATCTAGCAGAAGAAAATAATCCTTCCCTTTATCCTCTCTGCAAATGTTTGTGTTGGCGTTTAACCCTTAACAGGGGGCCATTCATGCTACAATACTATAAAGTGATTGCAATTGTGGATCATGTAGTTTATCTGAAGATAAACCATTTACTTCTACCCTTCCCTATATGAAAACACTTAAAGGAAATTCCAGGGAGATAAAATAATTTTGGTATTGTCCCTGCCCTCCTATGATGAAGCAGAGCTGTACGCTGCAGTTCTAGGATCTATATATCAATTATAAATCACTAAAATCACATCTGCTCCTCAGTACTCAACCCTCCCTTCAGGAACAGAGAAATTCAGCCTCATGCTGCAGCAGAGAGAAGGAGGTGTGTCGGAGGCGTGGACCCTGGGCGCTCCTCATCTTACATCTTATCCCCCTCACACCTCTGTATGGGCATGGGGCATGGCCCCCAGCCCCATGGTCATACTACAATCCTGCCACTCATATACCATCCTATATAATTTAAGAACAGGGGTGTTCTCCCTTCAAATAGCAATCATGTCACCAAGCAGATATAAATACACGCTGTGATTTTTTGCTGTACAATGATATGATGGTGCATAATGTGTACTGTCATGTATCAGACTAGGAGCACAGGCAGAGTACTGCATTGATTGATTCAGCACTGCCATGGTCTCCCCTCCCCCATTTCAACTTGGTAGCTTCCTATCCCCTGAAACGTTAACACTATGCATTACTGAAATTCTCTGTCCCTGAAAGGAGGAGCGAGCGCTGAGGAGCAGATATTATTTTATTGATTTATAAGCGATCTATAGATCCTAGAACTGTAGCGCCCAGCTCAGCTTCATCATGTAGAAGGACAGGACAATGCAATTTTTTTTTATCTCAATGGCATTCCCCTTTAAGTCAATGATCATCGATCCTTTAATATATAGTCTAATCTCCAAGGAGTTTGTATGTTCTCCCCGTGTTTGGGTATGGTTTCCTCCGTGTACTCCAGTTTCCTCCCACATTGCAAAGACATACTGGTAGGATATTTAGATTGTGAGCCTCAATGGGTACAGGATTACTGATGTATGTAAAGTGCTATGGAATTAATAGCGCTATATAAATGAATAAATATTAATATTAATAATTTACTATGCTCATATGAGATGATCAGTGATCTCCAAACCATGGCTCTCCTCCAGCTTGTTGGAAAACAACCACCAAATTGTTGGTGCAACTTATGAGTAGTTAAGACAGCATTGTTGCCTGTGCCACACTGTTTCTGTAACCCCCATTCATTTCTAAGAGCATTGTTCAAAAAGAGTAGCGCAGCTGCACGTGGATGGTTTTGTAGACCACATTTGGTGGTTGGCACCCAAAGCACTTATTCCCATCTTGACTATGAAAGGTTGATATGGAAATAACCCCTTAAAGGGTATTTAATTATCAATGAAAATGATGAGTCATTAATATCTGATCAGGGGTCTGTTGGGTGTCAGATGACATCTTTTATGCGGTCCTGTAAACCTTCATTGGTAGCACAGTACATCTTCCTTTTGAAATGAAATGAAGAAATTCAGCACACTTTATAGCTCAAAAAATATAGATTTTAATGGAAATCGCAATTCAGAAACAAAAATACTAAGGGTACCGTTACACGAGGCCATATCTTGGCCTATTGCCGGCGACAGCGCCGCTGCGTCGCCTAATGTAAAGGGGCAATGTCGGCGCTAAATATCACCTCTGAGTGGTCGCCTGGTTTCTGAGCACTGCTCTGAAACCAGGCGAGCACTCTGGGGCGATGTGTACACATCGCCCCATGTAACATGCCGATCGGCGAGGTTACAGGCGATGGGAGCCAAAGGTTCACATGTTACAGCATTGCCGCTGGGGTTTGTAGACACCCCAGCGGCGATTGTGCCTGTAACATCGCGGGTGCATTGCCGGAGGTATCACCGCGTGTATATACGCGACGGCAACGCTGGCGGGGTGCCAAAAATGTGTGCGCCCCCGAGCATCACCGGAAATATCTCCGGCGAGGTGTACTCTTGTGACGGTACCCTTAACGTTTCAGTCAATAAGACCTTCTTCAGACGGATTGCAGGCAGGAAACTATATAGAATAGCGCTGATAGAGTAGGGGTGGATAATGCCAAATTATACTGACCTGTGCTGGAGCAGAAAATATGAGATTGTTGGGGTACCTAATATCATATCCCCACTGATGTGATATTGCTAACCTAATGATACAATATACAAGTCCTGAACAACCCCTTTTACATGAGCAGATTACCTGGTCAAGCAAGAAGTTGACAGGCTTACTAAGACCCTTTTTCATGATGTGCTGATGTCCATGATTATTTTATTGGAAAAGATGTAATCGGCTAACTAATGGATGTTTAATCCTTCATTGACTGATTTCTACTATATTTTAAGACCAATGCAATTATTTTCAGCCTATAAACAATGGCATTTTGGCCAAAATGGTTATAGATTTTCAATAGATTGTCTTTAGGGCCCTAATACAGGAGCTATAATACTATTGCAATATAGCCAGCTGAATTAACGTCTCCCTAAAGAAGAAATGAGTAGTTGCAATGCTGGTGGTATCCTGCAGGCTGGTATGTGTCTGCAGAAATGTACCGTATTTTGAGGGTTACAAGACGCACTTTTTTCCCACAAAACTGGGGTGCATCTTATAGTCAAGATGTAGCTTAATGGGGGTGTTGGAGCAGGGTCACTGCTACAGCAAGTCGGTGGTGGCAAAGAGGGGGGCAATGCTGAGGTCCCGAGACTGGGAGGAGGAGGTTTCCTGATGGCGCAAGGCTGGGACCATTAATCTCTAGGCAGGGGACAAGATAGAGTTTAGGAAAATGGCTGCTGAGGAGGCAACTATGCATATTGAGATCTCAAAGATCCAAGATCTCAATCTGCACATGCGCCGCCTCTGACGCAATGGACTTCAGGAAAATGGCTGCTTAGTTGACGCATGTGTAGATTGAGATTTCGCTCTCCGATATCTCATACTGTGCAAGTGCCTCCTCCACAGCCATTTTCATGAAGTCCATTGCAACCACCACTAGGAGATCAAAGCGCCTGCCTCACAACGCCACAACACCCCCTCCTCCTAGCCAGGTCCTGCAGCATGGCCCCGCTGGTGCTGCCACTAACTTCCTGCATTGGCGACCATGACTTCTATGGCCCCACCTCATCGCCTTCACCCCCTCTTCCGGTAAACAACACTCAGACTATGGGATAGACTCTAGGACTACAAGACGGGATCCCAGTTTAGCATTGAAAATACTTTAATTTCGAATTTTCCTCCTCTAAATTTGGGACATGTCTTATAATCTGGTACGTTTTATAGTTGGCAAAATAGAATAGATAGTATTTTTTTAATCACATAATACAACTAGATAGTAATGCTGCAAGCCAACAGTCATCTTTTCTGTGGGATCAAGGAGGACAAACTCCCCAGGTCACACTTTACTATAAATAAATGTCCCTGTCATTATAGGTGTCATATTACAATAGATTTAAGTAAAGAGTTACATAGTAATTGAGGTAATTGTTACAATTTAGCCCTAAATACTTAGTTTAAAGAATCAAATTAAATCTTTAGTTTTGCAGAACATCTGATATTGACACGACAGATAAAATAATTGCAAGTTTTTATATTCCTATCGCCATTTCTCAAATGATAAGATCATGAAGGCAGCGGCTGATGGCCTGACGATAAGTGGAAAGTTAATAAACAAATGATGAGTGTGACACAATCAACGTACAATTGAACCTTCCTTTATAACATTATCTGATATTGATTTTATTATTTTCCGGCTAAGAGCCAGGAGATGACTCATTAATCAATTGTTATGTTTGTTTTACATCAATTGGACATTTCTGCAGAATCTGTCTGTGCACTTCACATCTGAGTAATAGTGTATTGAAAATGGCCTGTACATAGAACAATATAGCCTTGGAAAGCTCATAATAAGAAGGAACGTCTTCTGTGTGAGTAACAGTCGACCAGATCATTCCCTTCTAGTTTCTTTATCAATTACATGGGATATGAAAAAAATTTGTATATAGGTAAAAATAGACTAGAATTGCTCAAATATTGTAGAGTTTTAGGTGAGTTTTCTCTACAAACAGTTCAATCCCATTAACTTACAGAGAATATTTCATTTGAATATTACCTGTTCCATACATTATTGTTACATGAATATTTAAAGAGGACCTGTCATCCCCCTGGTGCATAGAAAACTAAATGCAGCACTGAATGCAGCATGTCTGCTGCATTCAGGGAATGGTTCCCCCATGTCTCTAGCCCCCCTGTAAGCTTTAAAAAAGACTTTAGAAACCTTACAGTTAAGAGGTCGCCTGGGTGGGATCTTATTAAGAGGTCCTCACTGCTGGCACAGTCCTCCCTGCCTCCTGCTAGTATGTTACTCCCCCTCTATGTGTCTGCCGCCTCCTCTTGTTATGGGTCTGCTCTCCTGGGTTGCTCCTGCTCTGTTTGACGTCAGGAGCAGAAGAGGAGGGCAGACCCAGAAGAAGAAGAGGCGACGTCAGACACACAGAGGGGGCAGAACACACAAGGAGGAGGCAGGGAGGAGTGGGCAAGCAGCCAGGACCTCTTATTAAGATCCCACCCAGGCGACCTCTTAACTGTAAGGTATATAAAGTCTTTTTTAAAGCTTACAGGGGGGCTAGAGACATGGGGGAACCCTTCCTGAATGCAGCAGACATGCTGCATACAGTGCTGCATTTAGTTTGCCATTCACCAGGGGGGTGACAGGTCCTCTTCAAAAGCATTTTGGCCATGTTTTTTACACAGCACAATCTACATTAAATGGGTTGTCCACAACTCACACTACCCCCTTCTTTTTTTTTTTAAATCAGATAAATTTTATTAGAATCAGCAAGGAATAACAAAGCATAATACAGTCCTTCACAATGTCAATTTTTCCCCCTTGTATAAACCTCCCAAAAACTGTCCCCCCCCCCCCACAAAACAAACACTACCCCCTTCTTAATCACCATGTTTGCCCCTGTTAAAATGACACTTAACTCCAGAGCTGGTGTTGTTCAAGCAGTGGTAGTCACTCTCCCGGTGCTCATGTGAAGTTTGTTACATCACACGAGCCCTGATCCCAATTGAAATGGGCTTCCCTCTTACCGCCTTTGGACGAAATTGAGCATCAAGAAGTCAGAGCTGTGGCTGGCTGCTCACTTCCACTTGATGTTTGATATGGGATAGCAAGTGCTGACACTGCTGGAACGGCGACAGCACCAGAGGTGAGTATAAGCATTGCTATTGTAGTGGGGGCAAACATGATGATCGAGAAGAGATTATCCACGTAGTGGACAACCCCTTTAAAAAATACTTAAATTCAGGATCTTGTAATATTCACATTGTCCACTGGGCCTTTTTTACACTAACATTTCCTGTCTTTTCATGAAGAGTTTTTAACAGGCTCGGAATTATCTCTGAAACTTGGTACACATACAGTGTGGCCAAATAGTTTAGTGCACTTTCCCAATTATTTGTTTCACATTTATGCCTAACCCCCTCTTTTATTAATTGACAGCTCTATCTTTATGGGATGGAAGACAAGTAGGTGTGGAGGGGAACTGAACTGTTTGGCCACATCTTTGGTGAAATGTGAGTGCTTGGTTTGAACAGTCTCTTTGTGCTGATTGACTGTCACGGGGTGGTGTAGTGCAAAGGGAATCAAGAGGCAGGATGGTAAGATGGTAAGATGGACAATGGTGAACTGGGGAACTGGTCTAATCCTGTCTGGGGTCCCTGGCTCACCCTGTTCCTGCAATAACCTCTGAAGGTGAGGATATCCAAGCACTATCCGGGACCAAGTGTCTTTCGGTCCGCGCCGCTGCTCCAATAAGTATTACAAACACTGAGGAAGGAGCTGGGTGTTTAGCTCCGAAACGCGTCGGAAATAAAACTGAAGATCTTTTATTTAACACACTCCAGTGTTTCTAATACTTATTGGAGCAGCGGCGCGGACCGAAAGACACTTGGTCCCGGATAGAGTTTCACCCCCACGATTGTGGAAGTGCGGTCCCAGCTGCGGGTGCTGTGTTTGAGCGATCAAGCTGGTTGTGGGCTTCACAACCGTATCAGGTGAGCAGTTTTCACACTGTATGGGATTCGTTTTGTAATAAGGATAAGACCCTATGCGCATTCTCATTTTTTAGATAAGGATGTCCAAGCAGTCACCCTTGCCCTTTGCTCCTGTCTAGCCCTAGGCTAAAAGCCCCTACCTCCACCCATGGACTGGGGAAACCCAGCAACTCCTACAGACAGGAACAGCAGCAGCAGCAGCACAGAACGTCCTCACTGCATGGCATCCAACTAGAGACTGAACTCTATATGTGACCCTGTTGAAGAAAAGTGGAACTACAAAGGCTGATGGAATGGAGATCAGAATTCTCTGACACACCCCTCCCCCTCTACCTGCAGAGCAGCACACAGAAGAGACTACAGCTGCTTTCTGGCATTAACTCTGGAAGTGCCAAAGAAAATTAACTCTGATTAAAGTTTAACAGCACTACATGCGGACTGCTAAGCAGTCAACATGTGACACACACTCTGTTTATTTCTCATTGCTACATTTATAACAAGGTGGTGGATGTGACAAAGTCTCATTCATTTTCATGAAAACAGAGCAAATTATCAACATTAATGGATGAAATTATATAATTGGTAAGTGAGTGTGATACATTTCTTGTACGTCTGATCAGAATATGAAACAGATGCAGAGGGAAACCAAGGACAAGCTGACAAATCGGGAGGAATTACGGGAAATTTTAGATATTGCTGAGAATAAATATTCCCTTTCTGCTCATGAGTAAGGATCATGGCTTCAGAATCGGGACTTTTTTGTGGCTCTGCTTATTTATTCTGGACAATAAAAGAATTCAAATATTCTGCTTTATTCAATGAATACCTGATCTGGTTGAAGTATACAAGTATAGTATATTCTGTGTATATAAAAAAGGTAATGGACTGTCAACATTGTCAGATGCTTAATCCTCGTGGAAGGTTACAATAAAAGTAAATATACTTTGTAATATGAAAAATCACCAAAAAAGGTATAAAAAATATGTTAATATTAACTTATACAATATAACCAACAGCACACGGATATCCGTACGATTAAAGCCACTGACAGGTAAATGAATGACATCATTGTCTCATTACAATGGCACCTTTCATGGAGTAGGATATATTGGGCATGGAGTGAACAGTCACTTTTTGAAGTTTGTTTTGGAAGCATAAAAATGAGCAAAAGTTGATCTTAGAAACTTGGACAACAGCCTGTTAGATCAAGACAGGTGTAAGAAATGCTCATGGTGTAAAAAAAAACCCTATGGCCCCAATTCATTAAAACCAGCAATTATCTCATCGTTCTTTATGAAGGTACGTGTAGGGATGAGCGAGTATAGTCGCTACTATTTGGTATTCGCCGAATAGTAGCAGTATTCGGGTACTCGCTACTCTCTGAGTACTTATGTGTACTTGGGAGTAGCGAGTAGTCCTAATACTTTCGCAGTGTATCTATAGAGTAGCCTAAAAGTGAGTAAAAGTTGTTAAAAAATAATAAACTTACGTACTCACCTTCCGACGCCTGCAATAAATGTACTATCAGGACCTTGCAAACTGGCCAATGACGGTGGCAGTTAGCGATGACGTAGTTGTGACGTGGCGCCATCTGATTGGCCAGATCGCTACCGGCTATCTGATTGGCTGGTAGTCACAGGTCCTTGTCCAGCGATCGGATGTCTTCTCTGCCGGTCCCCGTGCAGGCATCGGACAGGTGAGTATGTAAGTTTATTGCTTTTTAACAACTTTTACTCACTTTAAGGCTACTTTCGCAGTGTATCTATAGATACACTGCGAAAGTATTCGTACTTGCAATGAGTAGCGAGTACCTCTACCTACTCGTTGCGAGTATAGCGAGCACGAATATTAAAGTACTCGCTCATCCCTAGAAGCGTGTAAGAGTCAAAGGCGCTGGCATCTTATAGAATTAAGAGCATGAGACAAGTAGCATGCACCTCTGTGCGCCATGCTGGAAATCTTACTTAATTTATCTTACTAATTTACTTACTTAATTTACTCCTATAATTTAAGTTATTTTCTATTAGACTGGCTTTAAAAATTCCCTACTTTTCAGTAACTAAGCTATCTAACAGCTATTTGTGTTTTCTTTCCTATTTAATGTTTGGGATGTATCGTGTGAGTGTCCCCAGTGCATACTGAAATACTCACCCAGAATGTCATTGAGCAGGGGAAGAGGTATTTGAGAACTTCCTGAGCCTAAGTCCCTTCTTGAAACAAAGCGTCACTGTGATGCTATTTCAGGGGCGGAGCTGTCAATATTGCATTCACAAAGGTCTCCAGACCCCCTCTCCCCACATTGCACTATCTCAGGCCCTTCTTACCTGCGACACGGAGAGTGCACTGTCTCAGCTTCCTTCATACATTCTTTCTGCCCATACTGAAGTGTCAGTATTCCGGTGCAGATCAGCAGTGCAGGAGGACATTAGCGCTGCCCCACAAGTGATGTCAGTGAAAGCTCTCAGCTTATTACTATGCATATGTTGCTCGGGACAGACACAGAGTTGGGAGTGACTGTGATGCTATGTGTCATGGAGGGGCTGAGGATGAGAAAATTGCGCGACTCCCACGCTGAAAGCCCAACTACTTGGTTGAAATGTACTTTAGTCCTACTGACATCCTCATGCATCACTGTAGAGCCAGCTGTAAGTCAGTGCCAGGATGCTGTTGTGGCGCCTCACTGGTCAGTGTGCCACATTAGGGGTACTGCATCCATAACCGAGTGTGTGGTATTCCTATCATTGGGGAGTGTAACGTCAACCTGAGGCTCTCATCACAGCATCCCTACACCTAGAATAGGGGGGACTAAAGGTTTAACCTGTTTGCCTGGGAGAACCAGCCCCGGTGGGAGGAGAGTTAGGGTAGGGAGAAGCGGAAAACTAACAGACAGATTTATTCTAGTCTGAGGGACGAAGCAGGGAGGAAGCCCTAAAGGGGACCCCCAGGGAGGGCACCTGAAAGGAACAGCGGCCCATCTGCTACAGTCCGGGGGAATCCTAGTCCACAATGGAGAACTGGCTCCAAGTCACGGTGCAGGAGTCTATCCCTGAGCCGTCAACCCAGTAGGTCGTGGGCCTATCTATTAGCCCCGACTCCCCCTTCCAGAACGTGCAGCCCCACAGGATCACTAAACTGGGTTGAGCCCCTTAGAAGAGAAAAAGGGTACCCATAGAACCCAACGGGCCTAGTAGACAAGTGGGCTGTGCAGGGCAGCGAAAGGAAGAAGGAGGCGCAAGGAAAGTAACGGGACAGTGGAAGTAAGCAGAAGGTTTTCTCTGGGAACCTCAAAAGACGTTATTCTCCTCAGTGACTACCCGGCCAGCTACCCGCTAAAGACTGTGTTAACTGTGTATCTGAACTTTTGAATAACTGTCGCCAGTAATGCACCCATATAGAGTTAACACATCTCAGTGTCTCTGCATGAACTATACCATCCAACTGCCCGAGGATCTGCTCCGCCTGCAAGGAGCCAATCCATCTAGCTGCAAACCATCGTCACCCGGCGGTCTGACAGCGGCGCTGGTGAACATCACCAGAACTGCAGGTGGCGTCACAAGACATTTATTCCTTTTCCCCAAATTTTCAGTTGACCACCAGGCTACGGGCCGGACCAGCACGAAACAGCACCCCAGAACAACAAACAATGCCGGGTACTGAGTTCCCATAGACCCCTGCGTTTAATCACTATTTACTGACTGGTGACTGAACCTACTCCGGCTGTGCCTCTATAACTGAAAGTTGGAGGTAGTAGGGAGGAATAAACTTAATTTCCTACCAGTAGCTGGGTTTTCATGTGTTGGCTGATCAGTTTTAGAACACTATTAACCTGCAGATTACCCATATCTGCAGGTTAATATCATTCTGGACATGATTGGTTCACTTTAAAGATCACTTTAATATACTTTCTGGTTATTTTGTTGAACACATAAGGCAATCCATGATTAAAGAGTTATATATTAAAGAAGGTAGAACATTTCCTCCCAAATTAAATGGCTCCCTTTGATGAAGAATTGGAGAGCCCTTACTTTGTGACCTGACATTTGTTACTTAATCAGCATTAATAATGAGGAATTTTCTAAGCAGCCAAAATGATTATTACATTCTTCATAAACTCCTAGTCCTGCAAGCCCAAGATAGCAACATAATTAATATCCATGATAAATGACTATGAACAAAGTCTTTGTAGATTTTTTTTTTCTTATTTGCACTGAGGAATTGAAGAAAAAAAAAAAGTATTTAAGACTTTTCATGAGCGTCTCTACCTTTCCCCTTCACGACTGCTAGAAGAAAGTGCATTTAGAGGAGATTAAATAGAAAAGTCTATTTTCACCTTTTAGAAAACAAGTTGAAAATGACACGCATGGTTCTCACAATGGCGATATTGTCCTGAGCAGACAATCTGCACCCAGGGAATGAAAGGTCTGTGATTCCAGCTCACTTCAAGGTACATTTAAATAACAAAGGATGATTGCAATATGTCTTTATCAACAACTGCCAGTCAGTAACTGCTTCGCCTTGGGCAAATAAATGAGTGAGTGTTCACTGGATTGGCTCATTACAACGTAATTCTTCTGGAAGCTAAAGTGCTGACAGGTAGAGCAGTCCTAACAATACAACAGCGCCAATTGTTTATGTGAGGTTCAGTGTCCCTATAATTACACCAAGTGCAAATGAAGAAAAGAAAAGATACTGGGCACTGAACTGGAAAATACTCCAAGGACATGAGTGAAATTAGGCAATATTTCTTTGTTTGCTGGGAGCTTTAGTCTCCGGCATTGCCAATCTAACCTAATAGGTTCCATCAGTAGAAGCCGGTGTCAATACGGAGAAGAGGATAGGGAATCTGACTAGCTACAAGGAACAAATATCATTGGAAAAGTAAAAGGCTCAGGTCTCTATAGAACTAAGGCTAAGTGCACACTTATCACGACAGAGTGAGGAGACATCCAGCATGCTACGCAAAAGAAGGAAAAAACTAATAAAAAAGTAAAAAAAAAGAGGCCCTAAACAATCACCTGAGGCTGAATCCTGCACTCCCTAACATCCCTAGATCAGATATTGGGAAGATGGTGTATCACAGTATCACGGTCCGCGCTGCTGCCACAATGGAATCACGAGGAATGCAAGGTTCCAAAAGTAAAAAAAAGTGATACACCATCTTCCCAATATCTGAGCGTTTTTCCACGTGCGAGTGGCTGGTGGAGGTCCTGCAGCAGCTAAAAACCAAATACTTACAAACCAGTTGTGGGGTACACAGCTGGATCAGGTGAGTGTACACCTATTGATAAACTCACACAGACAGTGTCACTAGTGATAGGGCACTATTGCGCCTCTTGTCTCCCCCCTTTTTGTATTTATCATCCCTAGATGGATCATTTCCCCCATGCTATCATGTCTAAACACTTGCTGACCCTTGGCTAGCACTAGCTAGTAAGTAAGGCAACAAAGCACTAATCTTGTTTTGTATTATAGGAGAAGAAAAAGAAGTCGCACTCAGAGCTTCTATAAACAGCGGTTCTTTATTGTGCTTCAGTGCACACAGCAGGTGGTGGCATGCGGGTGGGAGGACGGGGGGCACGACGTTTCGCGCCGTATAAGGCGCTTCAGCCTTATACGGCGCGAAACGTCGTGCCCCCCGTCCTCCCACCCGCATGCCACCACCTGCTGTGTGCACTGAAGCACAATAAAGAACCGCTGTTTATAGAAGCTCTGAGTGCGACTTCTTTTTCTTCTCCTATAATACAAAACTGGATGTGACGTATCTGACTTTTGGGAGTGAGCACCAGAGCGTGCAGAGCGGTGCAGCAGGGAGGACCCTCCTCATCATCCTCCATAGCCAAGGGCTGAAAGCTTGCAGGCAGCGGTGAAATCTCCCAGGCTGTATGGGAGACGCTGCAAGGTGGTGCTGACCCCATCCTAATCTTCAAAACCAAAAGCACTAATCTTACTACTGTAAAAAGAAAACACTGGGAGAAAGACAAACAAATGGGAATGAACCAATAAATGGAACTCAATAGCTTCCACAAGGACCACTTCTCCTGGGCGGTCATTATAGAGAAAGTATAACTGGCGCATGGGAGAGTAAGGAGTGAGTTTAAATAATGAAGGGGAGTGGCAGTAAGGTGCATCAGCTGACATTTTAGCTATATGGAATCTCAGCAGGATCAAAACAAACTCTTAACCCTTCAACACCAAATGAAAATTAATCCACTCCACTCATGTTAATCACTGAGTAGAATCCAAAGAGGACATGTATTCTGCTAATCGCCAAGACTTTCTAATCCCAGATACTGCAAAGATCTCAAATCGAACATGACACACTCATGACATGCCTTAATAAGACATATAAAAAGGTGCTGATTTTATCAGGTGACATTATATGTCTAAGTCCCGGATCCGGGTGCCCAGGTCGTTTTCACTCCACCTGTGCCACTGGGGTTTTCTCTGTTCCTCTTTCTACACACACTCACTTACTGCTTACTTTCCGACTGCCACCCCCCACCTGTTCTTCCCTTGTCCTCTTTGACTAGGCCCTCACCTCTGGGTCGGCCCATGGTCCCCAGGGGTGTGTTGGGTGTGTTTGGTGGGGGTCTGAGTTTGCCATCCCATTTCCTCAAGGACTGAGAAACCACACGGGTTCATTGAGTGTAGTACCCCTTTGTGGCAACCTGACCGTTGGGGTGCCACAGTAGCATGGATCAGAGTTGTGAACGCTAACCATACGCACATCAGGCTCTCTATGTACAAAGTCCATTATCAGCAAGATGCTTATTGCAGTAGGGGGCATAGTTGGACTAGCAGGCATGTACTGGTGTAGCTATTGTAGTCAGAGCAATGATAATCTCCTGGTGATGAAACAGTAATTGCAAGTAAACAACACACACAGACTGATAAGAGACACAGCTAAAATCTGGTCTGTTAACCTCTACAGCATGCTGTCCTCAGTTTACATAGCAAAAATCTACTGACAGATTCCCTTTAATGCTGTTCATTACAACAAGTATGCTTAATCCACGGGGGATGTCCACACAATATTTAAATTGGCATACATTTAGCTTTTGCTGTAAATTTTCAGATAAAAAGTGTGTATAATATAAATATGATTTATTATTCAGTCTTATAATTATCAGACAGGGAAACACCCCGGTATGAGAGATAAACTGCTTGGTCAGGGGACAACTGTGGCTTTGTTGTGCAGTGCAAGTGTCTGAGTCTGGTAAATTTGCCTCTAAATGGCGGCTCATTAGGAATCAGGGCTGGCACTCGCTGTGTGTCCCCTTAGGTCAAGCTCCTCTCTGTCTTATTTCTTTCCTCACATGGTCATATCCTGAAAGTTAGTGTTAATCGTATTAAGTAAGAGATTCCTCGGAGACACAGCTGTGAATTAAGACAGCTTGCTGCACTTGCCAGTTTACCATAGCGAAGAGGAGATAACAGTGAACAAATTAATCAACTGCTCCGTTATTTCTTCTATAGGCCGATCCCGCATTCTGCCGCAGTGGCACGGCTTTGTTTATAGCACCCTGTTGCCTTTATGGACTATGCAGGGATATAAATGCCTTTCAGCAAAGTCATTTTCATTTGCATAACTCAATCATAAAGTTTGTGGTAAATGGGGATTTTCTTTTTTTTTTAAATGTGACCCACACACAGATATTTTCCGGCTATGCAAAATGTGGATCAAACATGATAGTATAGAAGTTAATATTGTGTAGAATATTATCATTTTCTCCAGTCGAACTACAATACTTGATAACACAAAGTTTTGCAAGACTGAAAGGCGGAAGATCGTGAAGACAACAAAAGCTTCAGACTGGGGATGAAAATTCTCCAATCTGCCGATTGGTGCAGATTCCAGTGGGCGTCACTAAGGCCGGTTTCACACTAGCGTTCGGCTCCGCTATGTATGTGAGCGGCCAAACGCATGCTGCAACGCATCCATCGTGCATCCCTATGTTTAACATGTGGATGCACGGTGTAATGCGGTCGCCATCAGATGGCCACGTTCACGTCCGCATGCGCTCATTCTCCGCAATTCTCGACGCACAGAAACGCGACATGTTGCATTTTCTGTGCATCGGAGAGTGTATGATTTGTACGCACGGCTCTGCAATCGTACAAATCATGCATTGAGGAGAATGAGAATGCAGTGACACAATAAATCATGCGTTCCTGTCTGCAAACCAGACGCAGCGGAGCCGAACGCAAATGTGAAAGTAGCCTTACAGATCAGTGAGTTACACCTGTCTAGTGGTTAGAGGATAACTTGTTTGAACCCCTTTAAAGGAAAACAACCACCAGGATTTACCAACCTATAAATCAGTGCAGCTGGTGATTGATGTGTGCAGCATGACAAAACTATTTGGGTTTTGTTTTTATTCCTCCCCTCCAAGGACTTGTCTTTCTACTCTAAGCCGAACCCCCTCTCCCCTTGATGAGTCTAGATGAGTAGGGAGTTCAGCTTAGAGCAGAAAGACAAGCCCACAGGGAATGAATAAAAAAAAATATAAAATAGTGATGTCATGCTGTACACATCAATCACCTGCTGCCCCAATTTACAGGTTGTTAAATCCTGGTTCTTGGTTCCCTTTTAGTGTGCCTACATGCTGTAGATAGCAGATCTCTGAATGCTTGTTTGGCTGACAACCATTCCTCCCAGCTCTGCTATGTTAGAGTTTGCCACTAAGAATATTTTTTTAGTTCAAATTCCTCTCAACCTTCCAGGCTCCACCAACCCGTCAGTACAGTTATTGGTGTCCCCTGTCTCTCGTCTGCATTCCTACTCCATGCAGTGGTGTCAGGTGACTGCTGCAGCCAATCAGCTACCAACTCTACCACTGCTGATTGGCTACAGCCATCATATTCATTTGAGTTTAAAGAAATAGTCTTCTAGCTCATTCTTCAAACTTGGACAAAACGTGACTCCTGCAATTGGTTGCAAAACAAAAAGGAAAAGGGGCGCAAATGTGTAGGATCCCCTTATTAAAAATGTCTAAGTGGCGTGGGTAGGTGGCCACTCACCTTTTCAGGTTGTGCAAGTCCTGCACAACCCGGCTTACCAGCCTCCGCCGCCGGCGGTATGTGCACTGCCTCTCCGCTCTCCTCTCTCCTGGTCCTCGGAACAGGACCTATCCGGTCACGTAACCGCGAAAGCGAATTTGCGTCACCGCTCTTTGCTGTGGGTTGCCAGGGAAACGCCAGGTCCTCAAGGCAGATAGTTTGTGCTGTTCCTGAGCTGCTCCAGCCCTCAGCTCCTAATCAGACCGCCATTACTATTTTTTGCATGCTGTAATTGGTTGGAAGACGCTTATTGGCTACAGGACTCACCTAAAACCTTTTATTAAAAGAGACAGCCTTGAGACCAGAGCCAATATCAAGAAGTGGGAATCAAATAGAAGAGTGTGTTTTATTTACTAATATTATTTTAGGACCACCTTGGACCCACTTTAAAAATAACTGTAACTAGTAGGCCACCCCTTTAACACTTTGGACACTTAGCTCACTTAAAGAGGTATGCCCAACTCCAAGATCCTATCCCAATATGTGATAGGTGTAAAAATAATAAAATTAGCAAATACCTCCAATTAGAAATGTGGTATAGTTCTCCTGATTAGCTGTCTCATACCTCATGTGCAGGCCAGGGCATTACAGCTTCGGTATCCATTGTTATGATCACTATCAACTAACCTACTAACTACCGCTATATGATTGGTCATAACCATGGATATCCAAGCTACTGTAATGTCCTGCATATGAAGTAAGTGACATGGCTAATCAGGAGAACAATACATTTCTAATTGGAAGTATTTGCTAATATTATTATTATTACACCTATTACATATTTGGATAGGAACTTGGAGTTGGGTATATCTCTTCAAGTGGGCTTAGTGTCCAAAGTGTTAAAGGGTTGCCTACTACGTATACTTATTTTTAACGTGGGTCCAAGGTGGTCCTAAAATAATATTAGTAAATAAAATAATGTTAGTGAATAAAACGCACATAGGGTAAGTTACATGGCTAATCAGTAGAACTATAAGTTTCAATTAGAGGTCAGCCTGCAAACATGTCTTGATACACACCCATCCTCAAAAAACCCTCCCTCAACCCTACAAACTGTCTCCAACTACCGCCCCATATCTCTCCTCCCTTTCGCCTCTAAACTACTTTGAACAGCACGTCCACTCTGATCTGTCCTCTCACCTCTCCTCCTGCTCCCTCTTCGATCTCCGCAATCCAGCTTCCGACCCCTCCACTCCACTGAAACAGCCCTGACCAAAGTCACCAACAACCTACTGACTGCCAAAAGCAAACGTCACTACTCTGTCCTCCTCCTCCTCTACCTATCCGCCACCTTCGACACTGTTGACCATTCCCTCTACTTCAGATCCTGGAATCTCTTGGCATCACGGACCTTGCCCTCTCTTACATCTCCTCATACTTAACGGACTGGAGCTTCATCGTCACCCACTCCAACACATCCTCCTCGCCCTACCCCCATCCCTCGGGGTCCCCCAGGGCTCGGTTCTGGGACCGTTACTCTACTCAATCTACACTCTCGGCCTAGGGCAACTCATTGAGTCCCATGACCTCCAGTACCACCTCTACGCCAACGACACCCAAATCTACCTGTCTGGACCTGACATCACCTCCCTACTATCCAAAATTCTACAATGCCTGTCCGCCATCTCATCCTTCTTTTCTGCTCCCTTCCTTAAGCTGAACATGGACAAAACCGAGTTCATCGTCTTGCCCCAAGCTGCTCACCCTCACTACCTGACCTATCCATCGTCGTCAACGACTGCTCTCTCTCCCCAGTCCCCCACTCCAAGTGCCTCGGGACTATCCTTGACTCTTCCCTCTCCTTCAAGTCCCACATCCAGACCCTCGCCACCTCCTGCCGACTCCAGCTCAAAAACATCTCTCAGATCTGTACTTTTCTGAACCACGACACTGCTAAAAGCCTTATTCATGCTCTCATCATCTCCCTCCTTGACTACTGCAACCTCCTGCTCATCGGACTCCCTGCTACCTCCCTTGCACCTCTTCAATCTATCCTAAACTCAGCTGCCCGTCTAATCCATCTGTCTCCCTGCTACTCCATGGTCTCCCCCTCTGGCTCCCTGCTTCCCAGAGATTCCGGTTTAAAACATTAACCAAGGCATACAAAGCCATCCATAACCTGTCCCCTCCATACATCTCTGACATGGTCTCCCGATACCAATTCTCATGCAACCTGCGATACTCCCAAGAACTACTCCACTACTCCCCCCTCATCTCCTCTTCGCACTACCGCATACAGGATTTCTCCAGTGAACCATCCATACTCTGGAACTCTCTCCCCCAACACATCAGACATTCTCCTACCCTGGGAACCTTCAAAAGAAGCCTGAAGACCCACCTCTTCCGCCTAGCCTACAACCTGCAATGAAACCCGGTTTACCGCACCGCCTCACAACCGATACTTCCCCCTCCTACTGTATCCCCGCCCCTCGTAGACTGTGAGCCCTTGTGGACAGGATCGTCTCCACTCTTGTATCTGTATGCCCTGTGGTGATGCGACCCCGATGTGTCCCCTGACCGGTGTACAGCACATGAGGGATTGTATCTTTTGCTCTGTGGCAGCACTCACAGGGTTAACAGTAGTGAGATCTGAGCGGAGTGCTGATTGAAAGCACTCAGCCCACCTGTGATGGGATAGGAGAAGATATGAGCTGCCCGGGGCTAAGGAGTGAGGGAGAACAGGAGGATCTGCTGTGTGAAGCTAACACAGCCTGGGAGCTCTCTCAGAGAGGATGTTCATGAGACTAGTGAGCGGACGGTGCAGAGAGAGAGTGGTTGTGTGCTGATAACACAGCCTAGCAGTGAGGACCTGGCCCTCACCAGTGGAGCCGGCCAGGACAGAGCCTGTCCTAGGTACAGAGGTACTGTGTGTGTTGGATGTACAGAGTTGTACCAGCTGTGCCCCAGAACCTGGAGGTCTGTAATATACCTGAACTGTACCATTAAACTGTGTGTTGTGTGAACAGTTGCCTGAGTCACTGCCTTCCGTCGTGCCGATCCTAACCGCTACCTTACAGCCCGAATTGTCCTCATGTATTGTTGTTGTCCATGTCTGCCTTTTAGAATGTAAAGCGCCATGGAATATAATGGCGGTATATAAATAAATAAATAATAATAATAATTGCTAATATTATTATAATTCCACCTACTACATATTAGGATAGGATCTCAGAGATTGGAATACCCCTTTGAGTGTATTTGCATATTTGCCTAAGGTTCAAATTCAACATGTTTGGTCCTTTTTTCAGTGACAGCTGCCCAGTAAATGGCTGAATTATCGAAATTCGATAGTTAACTGACTGCATACTAATGTGAATAGGCAACTTGAAAGCATCCTTTCTCTACAAAAAAAGGAGACTTCCGAACACCCAGAGAAGTTAAAGCCTCTAGGTGTAAATTAAGCATTCCTGACCATCTTAGGAAGCAACCTGGATCTAAACGTTTTAATTGCAGAATGGGAACAGAGTGGTTGGGGCAAAACCTGACTTAAAATTAAAGAGACTGTCTATATTGAGAAAATATTTCATAAAAGGCCCTAGACTGTTCTACTGTGGCACATCCATCTGTATAATTAAGCTGAGATCTACATGGTAATGTTTTTTCTTGTGGAGAGTGACATGCCTAGCAAGCCAGTGTAAGGAAGCTTACAAGCCATGCAGTGCTCCTCTAGTGCCACCTATTGGAATATAAATCCTAAAATCCAAGTCATTATCAACCCTTTAAAAAGGTTTTTCATATGAGTTAGAATAAAAGACAAAGCAGAAGCAATTTGCAGACACGATGTTTCAGAGTGTTGCCCCTCGTCAGTGCAAAGCATGAGATCTTGCTTGACTAGATGAGAGGTTTCTGACTGGGATCTAAGGGTTAACGTTTCTACTTGTGGAGAGTGACATGTCTGTCATGCTTGTGTAAGGAGACTTATAAGTCCTTTTCAGAGAGGAAGAGGTCTTTTACAATTAATCTCATCATACTAGGCATAGGATTCAGACCATGCACAGATACAAGAGTGTCTGCCGTCTGTAGTTACTCAAGTGCTGAATGCATTAAGTTAAGGCCCTGTCACACATAACGAGATCGCTGTAACCTCACAGATTTTGTGACGCAACAGCGATCCCGTTAGCGATCTCGTTATGTGTGACACACACCAACGGTCTGGCCCCTGCTGTGAGATCGTTGATCGGTACACACTGCTCTGGATCATTTCTACGTCGTTGCGCTCCCGCTGGGAGTGCTACATCGTTGTGTTTGACAGGGAGAATGACCACGATCTCAATGCTACGCTATGGAGTGACAATTCCCAACGACCTTGGTATAATTCTGGATCGCTGGTGCGTCGTTTTCACATTGCTGGTGAGATGCCTGTTTGACATCTTACCAGCGATGTGAAAAATGATGCACCAGCGATCTTTGCACATCGTTATCAGGATCGCTGGAGTGTCGTTATGTGTGACTTGGCCTTTACTGTTTACGGCATGTGCAGTAGAGGATGCACATGGAGATGGAAACTTTCTGACTCACTGCTTGTGACCCTGAACTTGACCCAAACCTCAATAGAAGTCACTGATTGGCAGTTCAGCTTTGTGTCCACATACAGTCAGCCATAAGTAAAACACTTCCGAGGATAGGAGAGCAGAGGGGTTTTTTTGTTTTTTTTTAATTAAATTTGGACAGACACTACACCCAAAAATTGTGCCTTTAAGCCCAGTGCGAACACCACACACGGTTTGCACTGGACCAAGCAACAACTGTACCCGACTTCAATGATGCTCACTACAGTTGGTTAGAAACGTAAAGCACCCGAACCCCAAACCCACACAAATTTGCTCAACAACTGGAAGTTTGGCGACCTATACCAAACCGAACCTTAAAAGGTGTGCTCACCTATAGAGACAATCAGAGATAGCCGATAAAGTAATCACATGTGTATGTCATCTAATAACTACCAACCTAAGTCTTATGGATGTGTCTACAGATCTGCATCATTTCCGTGCTAAATCATGGGCGACTAGGTCCTTCTGCTGAGAACCCGAGTAAGATATGATGACATTTTGCACATGTATGTGCCAGAAGAATGCAGTTCAGAGCTCTTATTTTTTTAATCAACCCATTTAAATCTTGAAGGAAGTGGTATATTAAAACAGATGAGTATTCCCTCTAATTTAACATATAAGGGGTGATGTGCCACATTCACCTCATTACATAATAAACATTATATATTTGACTCATAATTTTGTGGGAAGAAGGATAGCCAGTGGTTAAAGCTCATTATATCATGTTTTATATCCATCTACAATAAACCTTACCTAAAATGAAGATTATGAATTGTGGATTTACAGCCTCATTCTGGTAGCATATAAACCAGTAAAGCATTTGCATTTTGATTAAACATCATGAATAATGCACTTGGAATCTAAATTACATTTATTGTTAAATGTGTTACCCATTAGTTCCACCAATTTGTATACTAGGACAATAGTATTAGAGGAAATTGACACATTTACTTCCCTCAGGAAAAAAACACGATTTGACCTCTAAAAAGTTGTTTCCTCCGTTTCAAACATATCTCGTATTATCTCTTGCTATATGCTTTTACACTTTCTGGTATGTTAGGTCGCTCATATATTACTCTACCTACAACCACCACATGCAACATTGCCGTAATGTCTTTTAACTCCTTGCCGACACAGGACGTTGTACAATGTCCTGGGCCAGTAAGGGGCTTTGATGTGAGCTCCGGCGTGGTGCTCACATCAAACCTCCAACC
Source organism: Allobates femoralis (assembly GCA_033576535.1). Lineage (NCBI taxonomy): Eukaryota > Metazoa > Chordata > Amphibia > Anura > Aromobatidae > Allobates > Allobates femoralis. Next base: position 551,513,077 of record JARQOC010000001.1, on the reverse strand, counting down.
TCTCGGCTGATGTCATCAGCTGAGATGTCGGGGAAACAGCACAGATCGGATCCGGCTGTTAACGCCTTGGATCCCGCCGTCAATCGCTGACAGCGGTATCCAAGGTGGCCGCGGCGGGGAACGCGGTGTTCCCCGCCTGCTCCGGAGATCCCGCAATAGTATCGCAGGATCTCCAGCGCTCACGTGACAGCCCGGGGTCCTGGCTAGACCCTGGAAGCTGTCAGAGCACAGTTACGTGTAGTGGATGGCAGGTGCTGCCAACCACAACACGGCCGCGATTCTGGGAGATACAGATGAGCTGCAGCTCATCTGTATCTCCCAGAAGTGATTGGATTGTGCAGTAAGGTGCCTCTTAAAGAGACAGTGTAAAAATAAGAATGAATTGATTAACAAAATTTTTATAAAACCTGTAAAAAAAAAAAAAAACATAAAAATTCAAATAACCCCCCTTTTCCCCAATCACAATAAAAGTATTAAAAAAATGAAAAATATACACATGTTTGGTATCGCCGCGTTCAGAATCGCCCGATCTATCGTCATATTAAATCCGTTAATGAGAGCCGTAAACTCCGTAATGGAAGAAATGGTCCAAACGGCAGAATTCTGTTTTTTTTGGTCGCATCAACATTGCTATAAAATGCAATAACGGGCGAGAAAAACTGCGGATCCCCCCAAAAATGGTATCATTAGAAACGTTAGCTCAAGACACTAAAAATAAGCCATCATACAGCGCCAGATCCCGAAAAATTAGGACGCTACGGGTCGCAGAACATGACGCAAAAAGTCCATTTTTGTTTTTTGCAAATTTCTGAATTTTTTTTCACCACCTAGATACCAATAAAGGTATACATGTTGGGTGTCTACAAACTCGTACCGACCCGAGGCATCACCTCGTCACATCGGTTTTACCATATAATGAACATGACGACTAAAATACCCAAAAAACAAGCATTTTATTGCACTTTTTTTGCAATTTCACTGCAGTTAGAATTTTTTTTGCAATTTCGCTGTACACTACATGGTAAAATAAATTATTGCATATGAAAGTACACCTTGTCCCGCAAAAAACAAGCCATCATATGTCTATATTGACGGAAAAATAAAAAAGTTATGGCTCTTGGAAGCAGGGGAGCAAAAAACGAAAATGAAAAATGAAAAATTTCCCGGTCATGAAGGGGTTAAAGTAACACCCCTAACCTAAATATTGGAAATATTAGCAAAGTTTTTTAATCACCTGGAGTTTTACATGGCTCTTATCGGTCCTTTCAGTGTGAAGCCACAGTAAAGAAGGCTGAATTATTCTTATGAGACACAAAACAAGGAACTGATAGGAATCAACAGCAAAAATGTTGTAGCTGAAACCCCTGGAGATCAACAGTTATTGTGATCAGCAAAGAAATGGGGAACAACAACACAGAGAAGTAAAATAAAAGGGCGAACATGTAATTTATACCTATAGGCCAGATACATCAGCAAGATTTACTGTGAAATGATCATTCCAATCACAATAATAATATGTGTAAAGGAAATATATCATAATCAACCCTCCTAAGATGATTACACAAGGGTACTGGCCACAGAAAGTTGAAAAAAATGACATTATATCTGAGAATATACACAGCATGTGAAATAAGTATTGAACACGTCACCAATTTTCTAAGTAAATATATTCCTAAAGGTGCTACTGACATGAAACCAGATGTGAGTTACGACATACAGAGATAGAGATCAAACAATAGATGTTGATAAATTCAGTGATGTCTAATAATAAGAAATGATACAGGGAACAAGTATTGAACGGGTTTACTGAAATGTATGCAAGACTTCATACAAAAACCTTTGTGGAGAAACTAGTCGCATACATTGCTTAGGTGTGATTTTGGCCCATTCTTCCACACAAACACTCTTCAAATCCTGAAGGTTCTTTGGGCTTCTTCTCTGAACTCAGAGCTTTAGTTCCTTCCATACATTTTCTTTTGAAATCAGGTCAAGCGATTTTCTCTGCCGTTCTAGCAGCTTTATTTTCTTTCTTTGAAACTGTTTGAGGCTTTCCTTGGCCATGTGTTTGGGATCAGTGTTTTGATGAAATGCCACCATCATTTCACTTTCATCATCCTGGTATATGGCAGCAAATATTTATCAAGAATATCTCAGTACATTTGTCCATTAGTAATTCCTTCAATAATATGAAGTTTGCCAGTTCTGTATGCTGAAAAACAGCCCCACACGATGATGTTCCCACCTCTAAACGTCACTGTTGGTATGGTGTTTTTGGGGTTATATGCAGTGCCTTTGGGCCTCCAAACACGATGTGTATTTTGGCATCCAAAGAGTTCAATTTTGGTCTCATCTGACTAGACTATATTCTATCAGTATTTCACAGGCTTATCTACATGTTGTTGATCAAACTTTAAATGCTCTTACAAATGTTTTTTGTTCAGTAATAGAATCTTTGCTAATCATTAATTATTCAATTGTCCTGCAAGTAATTTCGCAACACAAATCCAGTTTGTTATGCTCCCCTGCCCCAACACTGCCTTTGCCCTTTAATCTGCCCATTTCCAAGATGGCGACAGGACAATTCGTGCATGCGTGGGGGGTGGCCAAGACCGCCGGTGATGCAGGTCTCTACAAATACGTCTCCCTCAAGTGAATGGTGTTTATGGAGTATTCCCTCCTTTGATAGAATACTGCGCGTCATCGGCTGGGTACTCTCTCATTCCTCTGGAACGCATGTACGATCGATCCACTTGTCTGTGGGCACATAAATAGGATGCTCCATGTGACACATACCACACCCCCTGATGAAGTGCCATCATGGCACGAAACATGTAGGGTTGACCCCTGGAACCTGGTGGACGATTCAATACTGAGATATGAATGAGTGCTCAATACTTATCAGTCCTGTATATCAAGAGACCCTTTGGTATAGTAGTTTTTGAGGTGTTTCTTTGATTGCAACTTGTGCAAAGTCATTTTGTCCTCAATTTTTATTTACCAATGCAGAACCAGAGTTATTAGCACTCTATTTACTTCTGATTCAGTGTATATGAGCCCACATGTCTTTGTCTCGATTTTCACTGTCCTCTTCCTTGAGGGTAATTTCTTCTACCCCCTTGCTCTCTGTCTGATCTGTCCAATTTTAAACTGATGTGTTTTGTGTTATACTGACGCTTTTAAAATCACTTTTGACTTTGTAAGAATAAAAAGCTTTTCACTTTTTGCGATGAACAAACTGAGTCTTTCTATGTGATTTAGCTATAGGTTAGTCTCAGACACATCCTCTTGAACCATAATTAAAACTCATTAGTCTTCTTTGGGGTTTTATTGTTTTCTTTGAAACAATTGTACCTGCTGATTCCAGGTCTTTTTGTAGCTCTCCACAGGTGGTTCAGGGCACTTAACAACTCTTCTGATAATTCTTTTTACTTCTTGGTCTGAAATCTAGTAGGAAACACCTGGCCATGGTGAAATGATGGTGCTTTCCACTTCTGGATTATAGTACCACCAGTGCTCATTGACACCTTCAGGAGTTTAGAAATTATTCTGTAACAAATGACAGCAGTATGTTTTCTAACCACAAGGTTGCAAAGGTCTTAAAACAGCACACTGGTATTACCCATCATGAGATGTTTCTTGTGTGGCACCTTGGTAATGAGATATCTTTTTATAGGCCATCAGTTGTGCCAGTTGATGCTATTTTTCTCTAAGTGGCCGCATTCTGTTCTAATTACTGATAGATTTCATCTGCTGCCATGATGCACCTCTCTTTTTCATGAGCTTAATACTTTTTTCCTTCATCGTTCCTTGTTATTACTAATAAATAAACCCCTTAATGCATACTGTTACATATTCACATCATACCAGTTCAATTCATTTGTATGCATATGTAGATTTTAATTCAGGCAATAAGGGGTTCATTTATGAACATCCATTGTTTATTTTTCTTCTATATGGACTGATTGAATTATTACCGATAAATGAAGTCTTTCTCCAAGAGAATTATTGCACTTTACACATATTTTATCTTACACGTTTTTCCTTTGGAAACAACAAAAAAAACTGAAAAAAGGCAATTGGACATAGTTTTATGCAAAACCCCAAAAATAGACCAAGAAAATTGTTGGCACCTTTCCAAAATTGTGGGTAAACAAATTTGTTTCAAGCGTGTGATGCTTAATCAAACTCAGTTGTGGCAAATAACAGGTATAGGTAATATCAAAATCATACATAAAAACCAAATAAAAAGGGGAGAAGTTGACTCAATCTTTTCATTGTGTGTCTGTGTGTGCCATACTAAGCATAGAGAACAGAAAGAGGAGAAGAGAACTGTTTGAGGACTCGAGAACCAAAACTGTTTAAAAACATCAACAATCTCACGACTCTCTCCTGGTTCTCTTCCTATCTTTCTGACAGCTCCTTCAGTGTATCGTTCGCTGGCTCCACTTCCTCCCCTCTTCCTCTCACTATTGGGGTCCCTCAGGGCTCAGTCCTTGGCCCTCTCCTCTTCTCTCTCTACACAGCCCCGATTGGACAGACCATCAGCAGATTTGGTTTTCAGTACCATCTTTATGCTGATGACACACAACTATACACTTCAGCTCCTGACCTTACTCCCGCTCTAATAAAGAACACCAATGACTGTCTAACCGCAGTCTCCAATATCATGTCCGCTCTCTATCTGAAACTCAACCTTTCCAAAATTGAACTTCTTCTGCTCCCACCCTCTGCCAACCTCCCTAAACCTGACATCTCTCTCTCGGTGTGCGGCACCACGATAACACCTAGTCGGCAGGCTCGCTGTCTTGGTGTTTTGATGGACACTGATCTCTCTTTCACCCCATATATACAATCTCTCACCCGCTCCTGTCGCTTGCACCTGAAAAATATCTCTAGAATCCGCCCCTTTCTCACCATGGAAACAACTAAAACCCTCACCGTGGTCCTGATTCATTCCCGCCTTGACTACTGTAATTCTTTACTAGCTGGCCTCCCCCACAGTAAGCTTTCCCCTCTCCAGTCTATCCTCAATGCAGCAGCCAGGATCACCTATCTAGCAAACCGTTACTCAGATATTTCTGCTCTGTGCCAGTCACTACATTGGCTACCTGTACACTATAGAATCCAATTCAAATTGCTCGTTGTCACCCACAAAGCTATTCATGGTGCGGCACCTCCTTACCTCTCCACCCTCATCTCTGTCTACCACCCCACCCGTCCCCTTCGTTCTGAATGTGACCTCAGACTAACATCAGCATTAATCCGAACCTCCCATTCCCGACTCCAAGACTTCTCTCGAGCTGCACCAAACCTCTGGAATGCTCTACCCCTAGAAATTAGGACCATCCACAACTTGCATAGCTTCAGACGCTCCCTAAAAACACAACCTCTTCAGGGCGGCCTATCCTTCTCCCTAACAGTAGTCACCTAAACATAAGATATTCATTGTTATAAGCCCCTGTACTTTGTGTTCCCATCCCGTCTTAGATTGTAAGCTCCTTCGAGCAGGGTCACCTTCATTTTTTTGCCTTTTTATTGTATTTCCTGAGTTGATTCTATGTTTATTGTATGTAACCAGGGCCGCACCGTCCATTGGACAAGGTGAGCCCTGTCATTCAGGCGGCAGCCGGCAGGGGGAGCGGCAGTGCAGAAGGGGGCGGCGCCTCATGCACGCAGCCTCCCCCTGTCATGGCGCCGGCCGCTCACCCCGTGCGCACCGCAGGTAAGCGGCGCGACCCGGGGAGAGGGACAGAAGGGGCGGCAGAGCGCCCACGGCTCAACAGCACAGCCCCCCCCCCCCCGGTACTCACGGCCGCGGCCGGCAATGACTGCCGGTGCCGCGGCTCAGGCGGCAGAGGGGGCGGCAGTGCCGGGCTCCACCAGCACCCCCCCCCCGTAATCGGTGCCACGGCTCAGGCGGCAGAGGGGCTTGGTGCACCCCTGTATGTAACTACTGTTCTGCATTACCTTTCTGTACCGTATATTTTTCTTATATGTACCATTGTACTGTAAAGCGCTGCGGAATATGTTGGCGCTATACAAATAAAGTTTTATTATTATTATTATTAATCTCAAGGTTATAAGTCCATTTCCAGAGATCTTGAAGTTCTTTTGTCCACGGTGCCTAACATAATCAAGACGTTTACAACCCATGGCACTGTAACTAATCTCCCTGGACGTGGATGGCAGAGAAAAATTGATGAAAGGTTGCAATGCAGTGTAGTCAAGATGGTGGATAAGCAGCCCCAATCAAGTTCCAAACAAATTCAAACAGTTCAGCGGCTCAGAGTGCATCAGTGTCAGCATGAAGTATCCGTCAACATTTGAATTAAGTAAAACACTATTACAGGAAACCCAAGAGGGCCCCACAAATAACACAAAGACATAAAAAACACTAGATTGCAGTTTACAAAAATGTATGTGAGTAAACCAATATCCTTCCAGGAAAGCATCTTGTGAACAGGTGAGACCAAGATAGAGCTTTTTGGTAAAGCACATCATTCTACTGTTTGAAAAAATGAGACATGTAAGGAAAAAAATACAGTACCTAAAGTAAGGATATTTAAAGATGTTTAAGGTTTTTCTGCTGCTTCTGCCTGTGTACAAGGCGTTAAATATGAAGATTACCAAAGGATGTGATGCCCATTGTCAGAAAACTGGATCCATGTCCCAGGTTATGGGTCTTCCAGCAGGACAATGACCCTAAACATGCTTCAAGAGGTCCACAGAAATGAATGGAAACAAAGCATTGGAGAATTATTAAGTGGCAGCAATAAGTCCGGATCTAAATCCCACTGAAGACCTGTGGAGAGATCTCAAAATTGCTGTTGGAAGAAGACGCCCTTCACATATGAGAAACCTGGAGCAGTTTGCAAAAGAAGAGTCCAAAATTCCAACTGAGGTATAAGAAGCTTGTTGATGGTTATAGGAAGTGATTGATTGCAGTTATTTATTCCAAAGAGCGCAACCAAATGTAAGGTTGAGGGTGCCAATAACATTGTCTGGCCCATTTTGGGGTTTTGTGTGAAATTATGTCCAGTTTGCCTTTTTTTTCTGTTATTTTGTGTTGTTCCAATACATACAAAAAAATAAACGTGTATAAAAAACACTAATTAATTTCATTCATTTTAAGTGGTCCTCACAGTCCCTTGACTTGAACATGATTGAAAGTCTAAACCTCAAAAGAGCAGTGCATGCAAGACAACCCAGGAATCTCACAGAACTGAAAGACTTTTCCAAGGAAGAATGGGTGAAAATCCCTGAAACAAGAATTGAAAGCTGGCTACCAAAAGTATTTACAAGCTGTGATACTTGCAAATGAGGGTACTATTAGGGCACCGTTACACGTCGAAACATTGCATGCAATTTCACTGGCAATTTGCTGTTTGCAGTTAAATCATGGACACATTGTTCTATCTTGTTGCCGTATACAAAAGGAACAATGTGTCCATGATTTCACTGCAACCAGCAAATTGCCAGTGAAATTGCATGCAATATTGCGTCGTGTAACGGTACCCTTACGGTGCCGTCACACACATCAATTTCCTGAATGATATTGCTAGCGATCACATGCACGTGCGATCGCTAACAATATCGTTCACATCGTTGGTGAGCTGTCACACAGACAGACTCACCAGCGATGTGGACCAGCAAGATCGCTGGTAACCATGGTACACATTGGGTTACTAGGCGCCGTGCGGCACTTAGTAAGCTGAAGTTTACCATGGATACAAGCTCCCAGGCTGCGAGGCGCTGGGAGCTCGTTCATCGTTGGTCTGCCGGTGTCACACGCAGCGATGCTGCGTGTCCACCGGCCAACCAACGACAGATTTGTGAACATGTTCACAAATCTGCAATCAAAAAATCAAACGGTTTCAAAGAAAAATCGTTTGATCACATGTAGCGACACACAAACGATATCGCTTAAGCGATCAAAAAAGCAGATCGCTTAAGAGATATCGTTCACTAAATTGATGCGTGTGACGGCACCCTCAAGTACTAAACATGCAGTTGCCCAAACATTTGATGCAGCTCATTTTCCTTTTAATATTTTTAAAATGTAAAAGAAGAGAATATTTTCAGTAAAGTAAATGTGTTATCTTTAACTTTATGCCTTTTAGAGATCAGATCATCTTCAACTTCCTTAACTGTTAACAATAACAGTAATTCTGACCAAGGGGTGCACAAAATTTTGCATGTCACTGTGTAAATGTATTTACTTACAAGCTTAAAAGCCCACTCCCATCTGTAAGTCTGTAAGTTTGTCTCCGTAGCAGCTCCACCTATAGGACAGGGTGGCAAACACTCCATGTGGGACACTAGCCGCAGTACATCCAGACCCAAGTGTGTGCTGTTTGGCCAGGTTGCAGCAAAAAAATAGTCTTTCCAGGCTCATTTGCAGTACTGCTGTAAACTAATGCGGCCGGCATATTGGCACACCCACTCATGCTCAGTAGCACTCAGGGTATAGCAGTGGCCATATTTGTCCACCCACTCATTCCAACAATAGGCTGATCCCATGGTTGAGCCTGGAATGTATGGGCTGCTTCCAGGTTAGTAGGTGTCACGCCTTCATTGGTCGGTATGATTGCCTTTATTGGTGGGCATGTCGACATTTCCTCCCATCCACTATAATCATTCAAGGAGAGCTTCGAGTCTCCCTGCACCCCCCCCCTCCCTTGCCTAATCTCCCGATACAATAGAATTGGGCCCCATCTAGTATAAGTTTAAGATCATAACATTATCCGACAATGCATTTCAAGCCTCCAGCCACACCGCCCTCTAGTGACACCGGATAATATTTTATTACATAGTTTGCTTTGCCATAAATGTCTGAAGTTGAAAAGCCCTTCTTATTTTTGGCAGAAATAATCCTTTAATTCTCTTTGTAGTATCACTGCAAAACTGGTAATGGATCCAACAATCCCACATATTCATACAAATTGTGAATTCGTACCAGATGTATGAAAAATAGGTATATTACACTGAAAATAACATCTGACATCCAAAGAAGAAAATGTTACATTTCCACTAACAAAAAGAAGCCTGAAGAGCTGTCCAGTCTTCTTTGTGCTCTTGTAATGCATTCCTATATACATTACCATCTCTGGCATCGATGAAGGTGGATTTATTACGCAAATTACTACATTGATGCTCAACATCTTCGTCTACATTAAGCTTTGTCTTTAAATACATCACATTGGACAAGACGCCGTTAAATTATCATTCACACAAATCCGTGACACCCAAGAAACAAATCACTCACACGCTGCAATGTCTATTGAAATCTTCCTCCATTTAAAGCATTCTTATCATTGACGCTGTCATTTGGTGTCTAATGGAAAGACGTATTCGGCTCTTCCCTAGGACATTCTATCAGGATGAACTCGTGAACTTTTTTTTTTTTGGGCAATATCATTTTAGCTGTGAAATGTCAAAATCATACATCTCCTGAATGATGTGTCAGGGTGGCAGCGGCGGGCACATTTTTTTTCTCCCCTTTGTGAAATATGCCTTTGGAGAGAGAGGAAAACATATGCTGTAGTCTGTAACTACTGCGAGCTTAGCGAGTTGACGTTTGATTGAGGCTTGCCTTTGTGCACAGATCACTGGGGCCTCAGAAGATAATCCGTCCAGCTTTAAAAAATTGCAAGGGATCAGTAGCTTCAATCCGTACCTTATGCTAAGGACGGTCTGGGCTAAGCCTGTCGCTAATAACACAGTACAGAACCAGAGGAGCCCAATCTGTTTCCTATATCTCCTTGTTACAGTCCACGCTAGCTTTATTCTCTCCGCATACAGATTAAAGAGTGGGGGACATTAATGACCCGTTCTGCCGAGACGATGGATCGCGATAACTAGATGTGGATTCTGTGACTACAAAAATGCTTATACATTAACATAATTACAACGGGAAACACATAATCTATATTATTGAAGCACATGCACCATGATGCCTTGTGAGCCGGTGCTGTGTTTTCCATAGGGCGACTGTGCGCTCACATGCCTGGATGATATCACAGGGAGATTATATGAGTTCCCCTTCTGGGTGATTAAGAGTCACGGTAAACATTAGGGCTTTATTTTTGACAATTTTCCACTGAGTCAAAGAGGCTCATGAGATTATTTTGCATTGGTGAAATAAAGGGGACAGAAAGGGCAGAAAACACCTGGTGAAATGAGGCAGAAATGAGGCAGAAATAGTTATTGGAAAATATGAAATATAACGGTTCTGACTCAATGAATGTTTTTAGATTTAGCCATGCAGCAGACCTGAGAAAGCTGCCCCCGCCCACATCAGGCTCTGTATGTACAATGTCTACAGGTAGTGAGCTGCTAATTATAGGAGGAGACATGCAGGACTATCTGACCTCTAGCTGACCTTATCCAGTACTTATAACCTCATGAAGCTAAAACAAACATTGTAAGTAAACAACACCCAGAACTTGATAAGAGATGTATCTTTGAAAGTGTGTTAATCCTTATGGTACCTTTACACGCCACTACTGAAAGGTAGAAACCGGCAGGTGTCGGAGACAATTGCACCTTTTACCTTCAAAACACCGCGAAGTGGCAGCGTGTAATTCAGGTTGTACCTTCCTGTCTCTTTGGATACCTGTCTTTCTGCCGTGCTGAAAAACAAGCAGGTATAATCCCTATGGTAGCGGCGTGTAATCGGGGCACAGGTATGGTATTTGAGTTCCCTGGGGTGTGCCACAGCGTCAAGGATACCACGCCCCATCAGCGATCATTGGTGGGGACTACTGTGTACCCATTGGCTGTCCCTGCACAGGGCGGCATATTTAACGATCTGACCAGTCACTACACATTTGCTATAGCGTCATGTATTAGCCAGCCTCCCTGCGCTGGCTGGCCAATCATGATGTTATTGCATTGTCCAATCACCGTACAAGCGTCGCATAATACACAACTCTGTCACGCCTATGTAGTTACGGCGCACAATATGTACGTCCAGATTCCCTTGTGGTAGCGGCGTGTAAATCAGGGAAGGTGCTCTGCAGAAGTTAACCTGCGGCACCCGTCGGCACTTCCGGGGAACGAAAATACCTTCCATGGAGCACCTTGTGGCGGCGTGTATTTGCGGCTTCAGGTACCGTTAGCAACCGTTGCAAACGCGTGCGTGCACGTGCGGTGCCTACCTGTTGCTACCCTCGGTAGCGGCGTGTAAAGGTACCATTACAGCATGCTGTCTTTAATTTACATAGCAAAAACCAGCTGACAGATTTTTTGTTAACATTTATATAGCAGGGACGACTTGTAAATTATCTACGATTACATCTTTTGTTTGTTGCGTTTTACGAGGTCACCCACGTTCAAGGTCTGGACACTCCAAACAAAGTAAAACATGCAGCAGCTGTTTTTGCATAACTGCAGTCCTATTTAAAATCTCAATTAACATTGTCTTAGGCACAATGAGTTAGGCAAAACTAACAATTCTGCTCTGTTACATTCTTTTAATCATAAAATGAAGGACTTTGAGGTCATAGAAGGAAAAGATTATCTAACTGGACTTCCAAATTACACCAGAATTCTTGCAATTGTTTACTTTTCTGTGCAGCAGCCACATGGACATTAGCAGAAATACACTGACTCTGACCCTATTCAAATTTAGGCTTGCTCTACCTGGGCAAAGGTCATACAGCAGGAAGGGGAGAGGTCAGCTGTCACATCACCTAATGGTGGATCCTGTTTTATCTACTGCAAGTTATGTACCATCATACTTATTCTGCCTTTGATGTTAATGATTAGCAAATAGAAAAACAAGCAGTGTCAGAGGTTTGGAGCGCTAAAGAAACCACGGGTTGGTGATTAAATTACCGATAATTTATTGCACGAACAGCAGGGGTCCAGTATGCCACAACGCGTTTCGACGCACAGATGCGTCTTTCTCAAGTGGAACTATATAGATATATAATGGGCAGCAGTGAAATAGTTACTAGTAACAAGCTTTTGTAATCTGTCACAACCATTATCCAATCTGGGGTGGGGGTAGGTTTATAAGAAAGAGGTAATCAGGGATCCCTCATCCACTTGAGAAAGACGCATCTGTGCGTCGAAACGCGTTGTGGCATACTGGACCCCTGCTGTTCGTGCAATAAATTATCGGTAATTTAATCACCAACCCGTGGTTTCTTTAGCGCTCCAAACCTCTGACACCGCTTGTTTTTCTATTTGATGTTAATGAGACTGTGTAAAAGTCTACAGAATAGGAAATATGAGTTTAGTATTTGGCTTAGTGAAATGGTAAAATTTTCTATATTTTTTTCAAATATAGTTAGTAATCTTGGACTTAAGAAAAAATGATCAAACAATTTTAAACACTATATTTAGCATGAAAAATGGTCTTAAACAATAGGTAATTTAACTAAGTATACCCTTCAATGAGTAATATTGCAGTACGAGTCCTTTACAGTGAACTTCATATAGGGGTTTTTCTGTAGAGGTGCACCAAAAAAAACATGGATTTTGGATGTATTGCATTGAAAAACAGATAGTCCTGCATCCAGGGAGGATCAAATTTTAAGTACGGTAAACCATATTAATATCCAGATGGAGCCAATGCATAGGGAGCAGCCAACATGTCAGCACTGTCAGACTGGGGCAGTAGGGGCCCAGCAGTAACTGACTCTGAGGGCCCATTGAATAACTTCATAGAATAATTACATTGAAAAATGTACCTATAATAAAATGCTGGGTAGTTTGTAAAATAAAAGATGAAATGCTTCCTTTACCTGTACACAATGAAACTAGTGTATTGTATTAACTACTGATCATGTTTGGGGGGTTAGTCAGGGGTACATATATCAATGGTGCAGCTACACAGGGGCCCAATAAGCAAGGGAGCCAATCACCACCTCCAAAGCAGGTGGCATTGTGCATTTTGAAGAACTCTTGGGTGGGCAAAAAATGATAGCACAGGCTTCCAGTATCTGTTGTTTCAGATGCTGCACATCTCGTATCTTCACAGCATAGACAATTGCCTTCAGATGAGAGATGAGGCAAACTTTTTTTGAATGGTGAAGTAAGGCTAGGGTCACACTTAAGTTTGAAGCAAGCCCTAAAAACGTATAGCATTAATGCGATGCGCTGCCATATGTGCTTTAGCTGAGCGCAAAGGAAAATGCTGCAAACAGCGTTTCCTGTGTGCTGTGATAAAGCACACGTCCTGCAGCTTTGTGTGTGGCCACTGCTAAGGTAAACAGCGGGTTTCTATGGGGCAGTGTTGCACTGGCAGCGCATTGCGTTAACGCTATATGTTTTTAGCACTTGCGTCAGCCTTAAGTGTGACCCTAGCCTCAGGCTGGTTTCACACTGCAGTTTTTTATCCTGATCAGGTTCCATCCAGTTTGTGTGCCAAAACCAGGAGAGGAACTTGAAGAGAAAATCTATAATTGAAAGATTGACACCTGTTCTGGGTTTTGGAGACACTCCTAGTTTTGGCACACAAACCTGATGAACCCTGATCAGGGAAAAACTGCAGTGTGAAAACCAGCCATAACAAACAAAACCACCGCTATTGGTATAACACTAATGCACAGTGAATAGATCCCTCCAAGACTGTTCGAACACAAAAATTGATGGTATGGTGCGGTATATGGGGTACAAAGATAGTGGGGCCATTCTTCATTAATGGAAACCTCAATGCTACTGGATATCTGAAATTGCTACATGATACAGATATCCAGTGGGAGAAGAGGGTTGCATTAACAATCCAACACAATGGGCAGCACTTTGAACACATTTTATAATTGGTCATAAAACTGTGAATAACTCATGAAATAATAAAGGTAGGTTAAAACCAAGCACACCATTGTTTTTCTTATGAAATTCTCAATATGTTTGATGTGTCACATGACCCTCTTCCCACTGAAAAAAAGAAAGTTGGATCCAAAATGGCCGACTTATGTCCACCATAGTCACCACCCATCGGGAAAAGTTTTCCCCCACCCATATACTAATGTGTCACAAACAGGAAGTTGATATCACCAACCATTCCCATTTTGTTTAGGTGCATCCATAAAAATGGTCCACCCTGTATAAACGAAGTGTTGCAGTTTTTATTATCAGTGACATATCACCTATAAAACACTGACAATAAAAAACTGACACAAGGAGCAAACACTAAGATCAAAAACACCGATGGACAATGGACTGTGTTTTCTGAAGGAGAAAAAATGTCCAAATGAGGCCTTACTATACAGTTTGCGAGTGAAGGTAATAATGGCCCATTTCTTTTTTTATTTCATTATAGTAAATCTACCAAAAAAGCCTTTTGATATTGATGGGTAAAGCTTTTAGGAATATCAGAGTTTTCTGTATTTTTGAGTGCATGAGAGAATATAGGAACATTTAACAGATTTAACAGAGCAAAATCTCCAAAAAGACGACTTTAACAGCTGCCAGTAATTGTAATCAGCGTGGCTTGAAAGCACTGTGAAAACCATTTTCAGGTTAGCAGTGATGAATAATACAATCTGTGTTGTATGATCAATGAATTCCAATCGGCTCCTGCCGCTAAGAATAGTCCTCACATCAGCAAATTCCCAAATCATCCGAAAGAAAATCAGGTTTATTCTAAACATCTAGGCTTTCCCATAGGGCTTACAGTATGTTGATCCTGCTGGAAAACCATGACCTTCTCCTAGATATGTGAGTAGATTGGACAGGTTTGCAAATAAAATCATGTGGGTTTGGGATGCCGTGCAGGCTCACATCAGCAGCACCTAAACCACTGCGCGTGTTCTCACTCCTAGTAGGACTTTTAGGATTGCTACCTTTATTAGGTTGCATTAGAGTTTGTTTACTTCCTCACTGAAGTGACAATTTGCATATGCAATTTCCCAGAGGAACATTGCAGCTTTAAGTCTCCTCACTGAATACTCTCCACAAGGAGAATATCTGTTCCCCCAGACCTCGTCTTGGCCTCTCATACAGCCAGATCAGAATTCCCACACACTGCACTGATGAGGGGCAATAACTACGAAATGCAGTGCCTGCAGTTTGGGGTTCTGATCTGGCACAGATCCTAAAGGTACCGTTACACGCTACAATGTCATAACGATCTCACGGGAGCGCGATCGTTAGGACACCTTTTTGAGATCGTTGGTGAGATGTCACACATCTAGATATCATGAACGACGCACCAACGATCCAGAGATCGCTGGAATGACACACCCAACGATATTGGCGGTCGTTATCACACTGTCACACGGCAACTACGTGAACGACTCCAACCTCAATGTGGGCGTAGTTGGTGACACAGGCTAGGAGCTAGGCATGCCAGATTGTGTTTTCCCATGCCCCTATAACTCCGATTGGTGGCCACAACTGCGTTACAATTGGTCAGCCTTGTCTGGCCAGATGGCCACTTTATTAGCGCTCTTGCCCTTTCAACCATCTCGCCATTCAAGGCTGTTTTCATTTGGTGACGCCTGTGCAAGCCACTGATGCGCCCCCAAATTGTCACACATGAATGCTCGTATGAGCACTGTTGCCAATACAATGTATGGTTATGTGTACGTGTTGTTTTCAAGATGGCAAGCTATACACAACACTATGTACATACGTGTCTGCATATTAAGATGCATGTAGTAATTATGTGTCTGTGCATAAATGTATGTATGTGTACATGTAACTCTATATGGTTGGTTATGTCAACAAATGTGTGCATGTACTTTGCATCTCTGAATTAAAATCATATATGTTGACATACTTTAGGAACCAATGTTGCAGACATACATGACCAATGAAGTTCTGAAGGTTGCCATGTGTATATTGATTTAGATATGGTGCACATGTTGCCTCCTACATTTAAAATAAAAAAAAATAAAAAATAAGGATTTAATATAAGCACATACATAAATACATAAGACTGTTGAAATCGATCATTACACCAATTGTTTATTTGTGTGCACACGCGGGTAGCTAAACGCCTAGAGAAAAGGATGGCGACTTCAATGAGTCTCCATGTTTAAATGTGTTTAATGATAGTGTAAAGAATAAACAAGTCAATGAGCCTACTGATCAAAGCACGGATCAGCAAATATGGCGCCTTTCCCATAACCAACGCCAGCCAATCGGAACGCACTACTGACCACCAATCGGCGCACACGGGGCGCGGAAAACACAACGCCTACGGATTGGTTTCATGATCCCAGAAATCGCAAACGTGATCGTTATAGCGGTGTCACACACAATGATGCAGCAGGTTGGCTGAACGACGATCGTCTGATTTGAGAACATGTTCTCAAATCTGCGATCAGCAATCCAACGATTTATCGTAATCGTATTTCGGTGTCACACGCAACAACGTACTAACGGTGTTATTTCAACGACAGCAAACCCGTAACGATTCAACGATATCATTCACAATATCTTACCGTGTAACGGGGCCTTAAGTCATATTAAAAGGCTTGTTAAAGAGTCTATTATGACTTTTAGGATTGCTACCTTTATTCGGTGTCATTAGAGTTTGTCTATTTCCTCACTGAAGTGACAATTTTGCATATACACTTCTAGGTTGGCACTAGTGATGGGCGAATCCTAAATTACTCGGAATCGCTTGACTCTAGCGAGTCCGAGCCCGGGACTCGCTACTCGTTGCGAGTCTAGCGAGTCCAATGTTAATGAATGTGGAAGCGAGTAATAGCGAGTAGTGTGCGATTTACAAATCACAGATGTGTCTCGGAAGCTTCAGCCTGAAGCAATCCTAGTTTTGCCATTGATTTGCATTGGACTCGTTTACTTTGCAAGTAATCGCTGGGAAACTCGCACAGATAAGAGTCCTGTCTGCTCTGTGTGCTGGCTGCCGCAGCTCCAGCTGCCTGCTGCCTGATGTAGCAGAGCTGAGATTGTTCTCAGTCTGCTCATTCCCTGTGCATAGACATCTATATCTATGCACAGGGATGAGCAGAGAGGACATCGCGTTTTAGACTGCGTCGGACGGAAGAGGATTTTTTTAATTAAAGATAGAGTCCCTAATGGCTTTTTTTTTTATTTCTAATAAAAAATTTTCTCTGTGTTGTGTTTTTTTAAAACAATTTAATAGAAATTCATGGCGGTCATGTCTAATATTGGTGTGACCGCCATAAATTTCGGGCTTAGGGCCAGCTGATAATACAAAGCTGGCCCTAACCTCTTTATTACCCAGCGTGCCACTGCCACCAGGGCCGCTGGAAGAGCGGGGTTCAGCGCCAGAGGATGGCGCTTCAATGAACGCGCCATCTTCTGGGGCGGCTGCAGGCTGCAATTTGCAGCGGGGGGTGCCCAGAAAGCTTGGGCATCCCTGCGCTGCGGATTCCAGCCCCCAGCTGCTTAGCTGTACCTGGCTAGACATAGAAATTGCGCGGAACTCCACGCATTCTTTTTTTATTATTTCATGAAATTCATGAAATAATAATAAAAAAGAGCTCGCCTATATTCTTGTGTCTGGCCAGGTACAAATAGGCACCTGGGGGTTGGGGGCAGCCCGTCGCTGCCTGCTGGATCCGGCTGGTTCCAGAAATACGGCGAAGCCCATGTAATTTTTTTTCTGAAAAATCAATAAAACAATCCTAAAAAAGGGACTGCATCTTTATTAACCCCTCGCCCATGGTCCAGGGGTTAATAAAGATGCAGTCCCTTTTATTTACATTGTTTTATGGATTTGTCAGAAAAAAATTTCACGTGGGCTTCGCCGTATTTCTGGAACCAGCCGGATCCAGCAGGCAGCGACGGGCTGCCCCCAACCCCCAGGTGCCTATTTGTACCTGGCCGGACACAAGAATATAGGGGAGCCCTTTTTTTTAATTATTTCATGACTTTCATGAAATAATAAAAAAAAAATGCATGGGGCTCCGCGCAATTTCTATGTCTAGCCAGGTACAGCTAAGCAGCTGGGGGCTGGAATCCGCAGCGCAGGGATGCCCAAGCTTTCTGGATACCCCCCGCTGCAAATTGCAGCCCCCAGCCACTAAGAATCTCCAATAAAAGGTTAAAAAAACACAACACAGAGAAAATTTTTTATTAGAAATAAAAAAAAAAGCCATTAGGGACTCCATCTTTAATTAAAAATATCCTCTTCCGTCCGACGTAGTCCAAAACGCGATGTCCTCTCTGCTACATCCCCTCTGCATAGATATAGATGTCTATGCACAGGGAATGAGCAGACTGAGAACAATCTCAGCACTGCTACATCATCTCTGTGAGCAGGCGGGCTCTAGGACCCTGGAGCTGCGGCAGCCTGTACACAGAGAAGACAGCTGGACTCGGCTCGCAATGTAACAGCAGTTACTTTGCGAGTTTCCCTGCTATCACTGGCACAGTAGCCGAGTCTAATGCAAGACAATGGCAATCCTAGTTTTGTCAGCGTTTGCCATTGATTTGCATTGGACTCGTGCGAGTAAACGCTGGGAAACTCGCAGAGTACCGAGTCCTGCAAGTCCCTTACTACTCGCCGAGTAACGAGTCCTAGCGAGTAGATTTGCCCATCCCTAGTTGGCACCCAACTAGGGCACCCTGTGGTAACGCTGCGGTCTTATCTTAAAACATGTGCTGTTATTTTCTGCTGCAGGTGGGCATGACTTGGGATTCTGTGTGAACACCGCCTTAAAATGGCATGTACAAAACAGCACTGAAAATTCTAAAAGCATTGTGCTTCAGCTGCCGCAGAACATCATATTCCTCAGCTGCTTAAGAGCTTCTTTTTAGAAAGAAGGCTGCTTCATATCCATCAATCAAATGAGGACAGGAGGCCCCTCTTGGATATGTAGTTCTGCAGTAGTTAAAGTGGGGGATAAAGAGGTTGTTGGCACCCTTGAAATTGTTCCAGAAAATGAAGTATGTCTCCAAGAAAATTATTGCAATTACACGTTTTGTCATACACATCTTTAATTCCTTTGTCTGTATTGGAACAACAGAAAAAAAAAAGAAAAGAAAAATTTCACATAAAACTCCAAAAATGTGCCTAACAAAATTGATGACACCTTTCCTAAACTGTAGGTAAACACCTTTGCTTCACGCACGTGGTGCTTGTTCAAACTCATCTGTGGCAAATAACAAGTGTGGGCAATATGAAACTCACACCTGAAACCAGATAAAAGGGAAGAAGTTGGCTTAATCTTTGCACTGTGCACCACACAAAGTATGGAGAACAGAATGATGAGAAGTGAACTGTCTAAAAACTTGATGACCAAAATTGTTTAAAATATCAACAATCTCAAGGTTGCAATTCCATCTCCAGAGATCTTGAAGTTCCTTTGAACACAGTGCACAACATAATCAAGAAGTTTTCAACCCATGGCACTGTAGCTAATCTCCATGGATGTGGAGTTCAAGTTGTCCTACAGACACCCTATGGCAGGAGACCCAGCTAGACTGCAGTTTGCCAAAATGTACATGAGTAACCCAAAAACCTTCTGGTAAAGCATCTTGTGGACAGATCAGACCAAAATAAAGTCTTTTGGTAAAGTACATCATTCTAATGTTTAACGGGAACAGAACGAGCCTTACGAAAAAAAAAGAACACAGGATCTAGAGTCAAATATTGTGGCGGTTCAAAGATGTTTCAGGGTTGTTTTCCTGCCTCTGGCATTGGATCATACAATTTGAAAATTACTGAAGGATTTGGGGTTGTACTGTTGTGCCCAGTGTCAGAAAGCTGGGTTTACGTCCTAGATCATGGGTCTTCCAGCAGGACAATGACCCTAAACATACTTCAGCAATGAGTCCAGAACTAAGTCCCATTGAAACCCTGTGGAGAGATCTTATAATTGCTGTTGGGAGAAGACACCTTCAAATATGAGAGACTTGGAGCAGTTTGCAAAAGGAAAGTCCAAAATTCCAGTTGAGTAAGAATCTCGTTGATGGTTATAGGAAGTGATTGATAGCAGTTATTTATTCCGAAGGGTATGCAACCAAATTTTAAGTTCAGGGTACCAACAATTTTGCTCCATCTATGTTTGAGTTTTCAAGGGAAATTATGTCCAATTTGCCTTTCTTAGGGTCCTTTCAAATCAGCGTTTTTCGCTGATCACGGCAGTTGCGGTGAAAAAAAACGCAACTGCCGCGATTACCGCATAACGGCCGCACTTGCGGTTCACTTGCAGCAAGCCCCATACTTGCGGTACTTGCCGATACCGCACTTGCCGCACCTGCCGCAAGCCCCATAGACATTGTATGGGGCTTGCCGCAAGTGAACCGCAAGTGCAGCCGTTATGCGGTAATCGCGGCAGTTGCGTTTTTTTCACGGCAACTGCCGCGATCAGCGAAAAACGCTGATGTTAAAGCAGCCTTACTTTGCTTTTTTTGTGTTGTTTCAATATACACAAAGTAAATAAATGAGTGTATGACAAAGCATGTCTTTGCATCAACTTTCTTTCAAGAAATACTTCATTTTCTGGAACAATTTTGAGAGTGGCAGTACCATATATATAAATGTATAGCGGAAAAGAACAAAACGGCAGCACTCACCAGCTTGTGATGTTTCTTTTGTTCAAGGTCCAAATACAAGTAAAAATAGGTTATAGAAATGGATGGAGATATCGCGCCGCCAATCAAGACCAGATGTCAGTCCGGGTAGAAGAAAGAGCCTTTATTCCTACGCGTTTCGTGTGGCACCCCACACTTCCTCAGGGAGAAGCTATTTTTACTTGACCTACGGGTGGTTCGCTGCAGCCAAGGCATGTGTAGTGGTTGTGTCACACACAACCACACAAGGTGAGCTCATTTGCTAATACATGTACATCTTTGTTTAATCGGTTAAGACCCTATGTGCGCTGTTTCTTTCCTCTAGTTTTTTCCAAGGTCCAAATACAAAGGATTCATGAACATGCTTGGGGGAGGGGTGGAGGACCATTGAGCAAAGACCCGTGGAAGTGGCAACTGCCACGAAACGGCAAGCCGTCGTCTGATGTCCACCCCTCCCTCCCCCAAGCATGTTCATGGATCCTTTGTATTTGGACAGCCGCTATACCGCTATATTTTGCTGTTTTACGGACTGTGCACCACTTATGTGATTACTGCCGCTGGATTAACCCTGAAAACAAACACCTGATTGAGCTGCCAGCACTTGGATAGTACCCAGTGTTCATTTATTGTAAACCATATATATTAATATATACCCATACATATATCTCTCCCTATCTCTCTCAATGTATATAGAATATAAGAATATAAGATGTATATATATATATACAGTATATATTATATATATATATATATATATCTTATATACTATACATAATATATATAGAGAGATATATGTTGATGGCACTCTCATATATGTATATATACATATATAGTACAGTGTATATATATATATATATATATATATATATATATATATATTTAATCAAAATAATAGCAGCACAGATGTTCACGGATGATGTCAGTGGATTTTTTTTTGAGAAAAAATAAAAACTGAGATTTTTTTTCAAATTAACTCAGATGGAAAACAATTTTTTAATGAAACACTGCTCATCTTATAATAAGGTACTTAGCGCATGTATTGGCCACTAAATGCCTGCCCTTCAACCACGGCAAGGTGACGTTAAATCTGATGGGTCCCTGTCTACACTTAAAACCGTTCTTGTACCCTATAGGTCTCTGATACAGTGGCCAGTAGCAGGATACATACCACATCGGATGGCCCCCGTGGCTTAGTAGGGAGACACCTAGGCCATAAGGTTGAAGAAAGTGCTGTCTGTTTTTTTTCCCTTCATTTAATGTGTGTGGAGTACTTGTTCCACTGCTGGAATTTGCACTCCTTCCTCCCTACTAAGCCACGGGGGCCATCTGATGTGGTAGGTATCCTGCTACTGCCCATTGTAACAGAGACCCCTAGGGTATGAGAGAGGTTTTAAGTGACAGGGACCCTTCAGATTTAAGGTCACCTTACCATGGTTGAAGAGCAGGCATTTATTGGCCAATACATGTGCTAAGAACCTTATAATAAGATGTGAAGTTTTCCATCTGAGTTTTTTTGAAAAAACTGTTTAGTTTTTATTTTTTTGTCAAAAAAATCTACTAACATCATCCAGAAACATCATTGTTTGCATATTATTGGCATTAACAGTGTGCTGCTATTATTTTGATATATATGTAATCCAGTCATATAGAATTCCACCTGGGCCGAAAGGTTAAAGGAAGTGCTGTGTAGCTTTTTTTTAATATATATATATAATAATTTTTTTATCCTATGTATATCATCACCATTGGCACTGTTTTTGGTAGGTCTTGCACCCGTATTTTGTGTATATATTTTTGAGTTGCTGTTCCCATGTGTTCTCTTTTGTTCTTTTGTGTATATATATAGTATATACATTATATATATATATATATATATATATATATATGTATATATATATATATATATATATATATATATATATAAATATATATATATATACTATGGATATATGATATACATAGAAAAATGAAGGCAGAGCTCCTATTTCAGATTGAACAGAAAGTGGACTGTAATTCCCCATTGTGCAGCAATGTCTTGATGTTTCGGCTGATGTCTCAGCCTTTGTCAAGCTTTATTCCACCTACATATATATATGTACTGTATATTTTTATATATATACTGTGTATATATATATATATATATATATATATATATATATATATAATTTTAGGGGCAGCGTTTCAACTTCTAAAAGTTAGGTGCTAAATCAGTCCTGAGTGGGGTTCAGCCCAATAAAGGCTTGAGAAACATCTTAAACAGAGTGCTGCAGCCCGTTTTTTCTATATATGGTCTATATATATATATATACAATGTAAAGTAGTCAGTGCACGGCTTGTATAACAGTGTAAATTTGGTGTGTCCTCTAAATAACTCTATATAAATTAAAAGAGAAAGGAAGTGCACATAGAGTAGTATTGCTATTATACAGGTCCCTCAGAT
The DNA here is from genome assembly GCA_033576535.1 of Allobates femoralis. Lineage (NCBI taxonomy): Eukaryota > Metazoa > Chordata > Amphibia > Anura > Aromobatidae > Allobates > Allobates femoralis. Next base: position 551,490,171 of record JARQOC010000001.1, on the reverse strand, counting down.
CCCAAATGGTTAAACTCACCTGATGTAGTTGTGAGTGTCACAACTACAATAAAAGCACACAGGAGGTCGCTGCAGGCTCCCAGCTGAGAACTGAAGAATCCAGAAAAGAGTGATAAAGAGCTGGAATCAAATGCCGCGCTGACCACAAGGATAAACACAGAGTAAATCACCCACTCTGTTTATTTTGTCTACACGTGTTTCGTGGCACACAGCCACTTCCTCAGGGCATCTAAATAACTCAACATACAGCCGTTAACGTCTAAACTGCTGGCAACAAAAGTGAGTACACTCATAAGTGAAAATGGCCCAGTTGTGCCCAAAGAATACGTCATTATTTTCCAGGACTGCTTTAACTCTCCTCGGCATGGAGCTTCACAGGAACCACTGGAATCCTCTTCCACTCGTCCATGATACAGTATATCACATAGCTGGTGGATGATAGAGACCTTGTGCTCCTCTACCTTCCATTTGATGGTGCCCCACAGATGCTGAATAGGGTTTAGGTCTACAGATTTCCTTGGCCATTTCATCACCTTTACCCTCAGTTTTCATTAGCAAGGCAGTGATTGTCTTGGAGGTGTGTTTGGAGTCATTATTATGTGGGAATACTGTCCTATGGCCCAGTTTCCAAAAGGGATCATGTGGTGCTTCAGTATGTCACAGCACATGTTGGCATTCATGGTTCCCTCAATGAATTGTAGCTCCCCACAGCCTGCAGCACTCAGCAGCCTCAAACCATGATACTCCCACCACCATGCTTGTCTGTAGGCAGCACGCAGTCGTCCTTGCATTCCCCACCTGGTTGCTACTGCAGCATGCTTTACAACGTGTAGACTAAATAAGTTTATCTTGATCTCATCAAACCACAGGACATGGTTCCAGTAATCATGTTCTTAGTCTATTGACTACAAGCAAACTGCTTTACTGCTTTCTTGTGCATCATCTTTAGAAGGATTGCCTACTAGGACAACATGCCATGCAGACTAATTTGAAGAAGTGATGGTTGGCGCATGGTCTGGGCACTGACAGGTTAATCCCACACTGTTTGGTCGACCATAGCAAGGGGCCTATTCTGAGAGGAACCTGTCTTGATAAACTGCTGTTATGGTCTTGACCACTGTGTGCAGCGCTCAGTTTCAGGGTGTTGGCAATCTTCTTATGACATAAGCAAATTTTATTTAGAGCACTAATATTATTTGACAGATTTGTCAGACAGTTATTTGCCATGAGATGCCATAATTGAACTTCCAGTAGTCTGTATGCTGGAATTTGTGATGATAACGCAAATTTAACATAGCAAAACTTAGGTGTGAATGTGGAGCTGTAACACTAATGCTGTCACATGACACCATGAATGGGAAATGGCAAATTGAGCACAATTTGGTTATTTTTACTTAAAGGGGTGTTGCCAGTGGTTAAGACATTAATGGCTGTGTGTTCAATTATTTAAAGGGAATCTGTAAGCAGGTTTTTGCTATGTAAGATGAGGACAGAATGCAGAATGATGTAAGACTTAACAGAAAGCATCTTTGCTTCTCTTATCAGTGTGTGCTATTATTTACTCACACTAATGGATTTATTACCCTGTAATTAAGGGTCCTGTCACACTTGGCGAAGTTCCAGCGATCCCAACAACGATACGACCTGGTAAGGATCGCTGGAACGTCGCTATGTGGTCGCTGGTGAGATGTCAAACAGTCAGATCTACTCAACGATGCAGCAACGATACGGCGACCTGTATAACAACCTCGGCGGTCGTTGGGACCCTGTCGCACAGCAGCTAGTCTGACGACTCAGACCTACATGGCTGAGTTCTGAGTCGCCAACGAGGTCGTTGTTAAGGTGTCAAAAACACTGATGCATGCTGCCAGCGGGAACCCGACGATCAAAAAATGGTCCAGGACATTCTGACACGATCAGCGATGTCACAGCGGGGGCCCGGTCGCTGCTACGTGTCAAACATAGCGAGATCGCTGGCGAGGTCACTGTTGCGTCACAAAATCTGTGACAGAACAGCAATCTTGCTAGCGATCTCGCTATATGTGACAGGGTTTAACAGTCTGACACATCCCCTGCTGTGATTTGCACCTAACAGTAAATGTACAATCTCTATTGAGAGCCTGGTGTGAGGGGGGTGGCTGGATCAGCCATCTCGGATGAGAACAGATTCAGTCAGTAAACTCTGGATACATCGTTGGATTCAGGGCATTTTTGCCTACATTATGTTGCTGTCAGATGAGGTAGTAAAAACCTGCTGACAGATTCCTTCTAAAGGGCACACCAAATTGACACTGTTATACAAGCTGTACACTGACTACGGTAGGGTCACATTGGCGTTTTTGTTTAAATCCTGATCCGGTTTTGAGCTTTAAAAAAGTCAAAACGGACTAGGAAGGCTCTGATGGAAGCCTTGCAAAACACGGATGGCTTCACAAGCATCCGGTGGCCGGATCCGGCACTGTGCCTGCGTTTAAAATCATGCAGGCAGCATTTCGCAGCGTTTACCAAAGCCGCACTGCGGTCACGGATGGCTCAGGATGTGTAATCCCTGAGCCATCCGGTAACTGCCGTGTTGCGGTTCCAGGCTATTGGCGGGATCTGCATCCTTAATAAAGAGTAAAATTTGATCTAAATGACTTTTTAAGTCTGTAGGGCTTAGACCCCTACAGACGGACGCCACTTTATAGTGTTTTCAGCTATATCTCACGGGCACGGGCTCCCGGAGCAAAGTGCCCCCACCCGTATCACATACAGGGTGCATACACCCCATCTATTACAATGATGCTTTAATGATGTCCAAAAATGCAGTACAAAAGGATTTTAGCAATCGCAATGTAAGTTTATACTTACAGCATGTAAGTTGTAGGCAGAGTCCAGCGAAATCATAGGCGGGGCTGTGTGCAGCAGCCTCCGCCGCTTCATGTTGATGGCCGCCCCCTCTGGCCGTAATCCACTGTTGTGAGGGCGGATACGGCGTTAAAGGGGCGTGGCTAACTATGTGCCGAGGTTAGCCACGCTCTGCCTACAACAGCATGTAAGTATGAACTTACATTGCGATTGCTAAAATCCTTTTTGTACTGCATTTTTGGACATCATTAAAGCATCATTGTAATAGAGGGGTGTAGGCACCCCTGTATAGTGATACGGGGGGGGCACTTTGCTCCGGGGAGCCCGTGCCCCGTGAGATATAGCTGAAGTACACTATAGAAGTGGGCGGCCGGTCTGTAGGGGGGTCTAAGCCCCCCTACAGACCTTAAAAAGTCATTTAGATCAACAATTTTACTCTTTATTAAGGTTGCGGATCCCGCCAATAGCCGGGAACCGCAACCTCGGCAGTTACCGGATGGCTCAGGATTACACATCCTGAGCCATCCGGTAACCGCAGTCCGGTATTCTGCACACATTTTTGTAACAAATGTGTGTGCCCGGCATTGCGTTCACCGCATCCGGATCCGGATGCGGTGAATGCAATTTAGCTTAGCAATGTGACCCTACCCTACTTTACATTGAATCAAAGTGCCTTATCTTCAGTTTTGTCCTGTTAAAAGATATAATAACAATATTTTAAAAAATGTGAGGGGTGTACTCACTTTTGTGATACACTGTATATTCATGTAGACAGTATAGACAAGAGTGAGAGCTGGGGAGAAATGAATGCTAATTTCTCTATCCTATGTTTGTAAGGCATATTCAATGTGATTGGATTCTAATTCTGGCAGATTTGCTCATCTCTGTTATCAATATTCAAAAGCCAATATTATAGTTTTTTAATCTTACCCCCATGAATGTCGGCAAACATCCCAAAAACACACATGAATGCCCCAAATTCATACACGTTTGAGTGAGATTTTGATAAGTGTCAATTCTTTGTGAGTATACTAATGATAGTTAAGATAGTTAAAGGGAATGTGTCAGTAGGATTTTGCTATGTAAACTGAGGACAGCATGCTGTAAGGCTGGCTTCACACTTGCAGATGCATCTGCAGCGTTTTGCAGATGCATCTGCAAGTATCAGCATGCAGACCACGGCCGTGGTGTGAATGATCTCATTGATTCCTATATGTGAGCCGTAAGCAGGCGTATGCCTGCTTACAGATCACACTCTCCCGCCCGCACTATGGACGCGAGATGTTGCGTCCAAGGTGCGGGGCGGGAGTGTGTGATCTGTCAGCAGGCATACGCCTGCTTACGGCTCACATATAGGAATCAATGAGAGCATTCAGACCGCGGTGCGCCCTATTATAAACATAGGGACCGCGGTCTGCATGCTGATACTTGCAGATGCATCTGCAAAACGCTGCAGATGCATCTGCAAGTGTGAAGGCAGCCTTAGGGTTAGAAAAAAAAAGCAACTGAGCTTCTTTTTTCTATGTGTCAGCTATTGTTTACCTAAACTAAATGGTTTATCACAGTGTGATTAGCATTGGAAGACTACAAAGTTATGTGCACCCAGTCGGACACAACCCCTGCTGTGGTTGACACTTCACAGTCAATGCACAATCTTTATTATGAGCCTGTTGTGAACTGAGGGGGGCGGGGGAGGGGGTTGCTCTCCCAGCATTGCTACATGCTTACAACTCATGTCCTTGATAGTGTCAGAATGGCTGCACCCAGTAATTTATGCTATACCTAGTTGGATTCAGGGTTTCTTTGCCTACATCGTGTTGTTGGCAGGTTCCCTTTTATAAGCATGTAGCAAACACTTGCTGACAGATTCCCTTTTGTAACTATGGCTATGTTCACACACAATTTGCGTTTTTTTAGCACTCTTAAAAGCACTTGCGTTTTTTTAAGAGTGCTAAAAAATGTCCCTTGTGTGTCTGAAAGGATTTGCCACGTTTTTGGACTTAGTCATTTTTTCACCAAAAACGCAGGCAAAAACGCAAGCGTTAACGCAGGGTGCATAAATGTGCCTTTTAAAAACGCATGTGTTTCCCATAGGGCCCCATGTTATAGAAACGCATGCGTTTTTTTAACATGGGCCCCTATGGGAAACGCATGCGTTTTTGAATGGCACTAAAAGGTACTAATGTACCATGCGTTTCCCATAGGGCCCCATGTTAAAATAACGCATGCGTTTTTGGAAAAACGCACATGCGTTTTTTTACAGCACCCAAAAACGCTGCATGCAGCGTTTTTTGGACTAGGGGTAAAAAACGCAAATGGAGCTGAAAAACGCAGCTACACTCAAATGTACCTTGCGTTAACGCACCTGCGTTTTTTTTAACAGCCCAAAAACGCAGAGATGGTCAAAAAAACGCATGTGTGTGAACATGGCCTATAACTGCCATTTTTTCACACCACAGATTAAGGACATGTATCCATTTGCAGAGTGCAGGTCACACCACTAGCAAATATTTGCCTGTAGCCGTACCCCTCCACATCCAATTATCTACCCTCTCATACCCTGTTGACAACAACTCTATATCACATTCCCAACCTTCATAAATGAAACAATCCTCCCACGTTAGCCAAGTCTGAGGGGTTCCAGACAGGTCCAGCCGGCGGTGGTAGATAAGCTTAATCATCCTGGGAGTCCAGGAGGTCTCCCCTTATCCTGGTCAAGTATTATTACAAGAAATAATGTACAATTTATTAAATATTATAAATGGTATTGGCAAATTATGGTCTCAGCATTCCTGGTGATTGCCAACTTTTTATGATTTACAGTAGGCTGTATATTCTTTCTTTTGGATTAGTATTCCTATTCATACAAGACTGTATATTGAAAGTTTATAAATATACATGTACATAGGTATTGTATTTCCAAACTTCAAAAGGCCCCAGGTCTAAATATGAGCTGATACAACATTTGGTCGTGACCCACAATGTATTATACTATATACCCTGTGTATATAGGAGCACGGCAGGAAGACTGCTGCTCCATTTGAAGAACGGCTCAGCTTCTCCTCACTGGGAGTAAAGGACGCTAATGGATATAAAACAGTTCCTTCGCAGAAGCCTTGGGTGGTTATAACACTGTGGTTTCTGTGTGTGTCTCTTTATCTTGCTCGCAGTGTAATAGCAGCCAGGCATCACACACATAGCGCGGTCCCTATGGTAGCTTTCTTATCTGCTTTGTAAAATGACTTGTCTGTTGGGATGATGGCTGGAGTTGGGCTTAAGGAACCATATAAAAATCACTCACAGACTGACTGGAATATGGAACCCGGAGAGAAGTAATTATTTCCATTTTGCAAATGTCGAAAGACACCTTTTTTTCACATGAATTACAAGATGAAAGTAGGCCTACTGCTGCTTCTATAAAAGGTTGTATCACTGGCGTAATTAGACTCCGAAATAGAAGGGGTGATTGTGATTGCCACTCGCTATCTTAGAGAGAGAGCAGGACCCGCGCGTCTTTACTCACGCGGCATCACAGCAGTCTCTGCTTTCCTGCTTTATTTTCCACTGAGGTTTGGCAGACCTCCTGTGACACACTCCATTTTCTGTTACTGAATCATTGTTATTTTCTAGTTAACTACTCACCTGCGGCCGCCTCGACTGTACGAGCAATTTCTGAAATGTCAATGTTTGGAGCATAGAGATACACAGACAGACAGAATACAGGACAGCAATAGGGTTAAAGGTGGTGGTCTGGGGCAGGAGTGAGCCTGTTCTCTGCCTATACTTACATTTTATCTTATTGAAATAGAATTCTTATTGTTGTTGGAGTTCAGTGTTTCTGAAGCAAAACGTCAAACTCCACACTTACCTTTCTACCATCATCCAGTATTTCCCAATGAGGGCGCTGTTGATACCCCTGTGGGTGCCACGACACTGGTTAAGAATGGAGTGAAATGCAGGGATCTTGGAAGGAAGCTGAAATTATTCTATTGCCCCTGAATGTTTAATACAGTGAAACAATTAAAAAAGTCAGTGGTCTGCAGTAGCCATTCTTGGATTCAGTGGCCTCATGTTGTCTCTAAAAGGAGGCAGGCGGCAAAATTATTTCATTATCACTGAGAGGGCCAGAACACAGGGCCGTGTGGGAGCATTCAATGTGGAGAGAGTAGGATTTTTTTTGTAATCCGTTGGGCATCACGTGTTTTTATATACATATAATAACATCTATCCCCCAAAATAAGACACTGTCTTATTTTCTTTTGACCTCTGGAAAAGGTCTACGACTTACTATGGGTAGAGAATAATCATTCACACAAATTGGGGTTATATATACCAGTATCAGGGATAAATATACCAGGGTTGCGGCCATATTACAGGATGTGGGCTATACACATGAAGGCTACACACATGGAGGCTATAAACATGGAGGCTATACACATGGAGGCTATACATTGATTACTATCAGAGCCACAGGAACAGTACCATAGCGTATTTACTCATGGAGAGTATCCGGACATAGCAGGATTCGGTCCTCATCCTTCAATAGCAAAAAGGACCTGTACTTCCTGTACATGTGACCTGGGACCAATCAGCATCCGGAGTCAGAAGGCAAACCATACTGACTCTGGATGCTCATTGGTTACAGCTCACATGGTCACGGTGTTCACAAGTCCTGTCACTGCTTGGACTCTTGCCAGCACCGGAGCCTGAGGTAAGTATAATGTTTTAACCACAGGGCGTAACGGGGAACAAGGGGAAAGAATATTCACCCCACAATAGCAACTATTGTCTGCATCAGCAGAGAGTATCACTTCACTGTGTATCTCTGTGCAGGTGTCACTCTCAGCTCAGGAGCGTCGCAGTGGATTGCATCGATTGGACAGTGCAGCACACAAGTGTGAGTGGGTTCAAAATGGTGGGCTGGAATATGGTAGGAAGAGGGTGAATATTCATTAGCTTAATAAGCCGGGGTTTAGAGCACATCAGGGGACAATGAAACTAACATATCCTGAAGAGGCTGCACAAGCCCTATTTCAGGATGCTGTTAGTGTAAGTACGCAACTAGGGATTATTTTTTTGAAAAAGCCCAAACATCCTGGGAGGGCTTATTTTTGGCATATGGTCAATTTTTGGACAAACACGGTATTATTTATATGTATATATATATATATATATTATACATATCTTATAGAAAGAGACTGAGGCGGCACTCACCGATGTGCAACACTGATTAGGAGCTCCGAATCCACGCTCAATTTACCCCTAACCAAAAGGTATAGAGCCCAGGTTTCTTTTTCTGAACTCTGATATATACCGTATATATATTTTCCCCATATTCAGGGACACGATTTTATACTTAGGGAACATTTTGAGTTTTTTTGATTATTTAGAAAAAATTAAGTTGTATTGCCAAAAGCCCAAGAGAGGTTAGGAGCGTTCAGCACAACCATACGATTCTGCAGCTGCCGCCAAGTGAAACCCGCTACATGGGGATTTAACCAGCTCCTAATAGCTATAAAGTAAGACAGACAGGGGTAAAACACATAGCCATGGATACATCATGACTAGCATTATGATAGAATGAAGAACACGTGCATCTTTCAGCTGTAGTGCTGGATTACATCAGTGTTTTAATTTATGCCACAATTATGATTTTCCCGGCCGCGCTCAACCATATATAAGGATATAAAACGACAAAACTCCCCTCCACTTTTCAAAAAGCTGATGGAGGTGGTCAAAAATGGCATAAAAACTGAAAAAGATGCAACATTTTTGCACAACAATGAGTTGCAAAAAAGGTTTGCGTTATTTCAAGCAGTTTTACACAAGATTACTGACAGAACCTGCTTGATGAATTGGGTCTGTAAATAACAACCAGATGTTACTGTTACCCAGTGCTGCAAGGGGACAGAATTAAATGCTGAGTCACCGTGTTACCCAGATGCCAATGCATTTTATGAACTTTGAAAACAAAATTATAAATATAATCCTTGATACCAATTCAAAATACTAAAAGTTACATTAAATTCCACAAAAGAAACAATATTCTGTGATGTAAAGTGCATCTTGTTGCTCGGCTAGTTATGTAATCATGCTCTGCGGTGCTATAGTGTAGATGAGGGAAAGAGAATCTGCAATCAATCAACAAGATACAGAAGACTTTTCAAAGTAATCAGAGCATTCAGTGACTGATGCATCTATCTCATCCCGGACATGCTAATATCATGTTACATTCAGAGAAAATAAACATATGCTCTATATCACCATACAGATTCAAAAACGGCATACATATATATATATATATACAGGGGCTGGCTGGAGCCTCCATCCCTGGGTGGCAGATTTGCCCTGCCGGCCCTGACTTGAGAAGCGGGGGGGGGGGGTTGGGGTGCTGTCAGGTCTGACTTGAGAAGCGGGGGGGGGGGGGGGTTGGTGCTGTCAGGTCTGACTTGAGAAGCGGGGGGGGGGGGGGTGCTATCAGCCCTTACCTGATCAGAGACTTCCAGCGTCACAGAGCAACTCCCGCGGCCGCGCCGTCTCGCGTCATGTGCCGGCCGCAAAGCGACGCCCGCGGCCGGCCCGTTTCTGTAGGGGGCGGCCCTAGATGTGGACTATACCACCAGCCCAGGGGGCACTTGCCCCCCTGCCACCTGGGCCAGCCCGCCCCTGTATATATATATATATATATATATATATATATATATGCTATAGATTGTATTTACATATATATATATATATATATATATATATAAAAAATGAAGGAAAAAAGACAGTGGCACTCACCAGGTCGATCTTCAAATTTTATTGCAATGTCCAAAGGATCATTCCAAGGGAGCGGAATATATATATATACACACACTACTGTTTAAAAGTTTGTGGTTACTTAGAAGTCTCCTTATTTTTGAAAGAAAAGCACATTTGTTGTCAATGAAGCTCCACCATTAAGTGAATCAGAAATACACTCTATGCATTGTTAATGTGATAAATGGCTATTCTAGCTGCAAACGTCTGGTTTTTAATGCAATATCTACATAGGTCTAAAGAGAACCATTTCTAACAGCCACCACTCCAGTGTTTTAATGGTACATTGTGTTTGCCAACTGTGTAAGAAAGATAATGGATGTTTAGAGAATTCTAGAAAACCCTTGTACAAGTATGTTAGCACAGCTGAAAACAGTTTGGCTGATTAGAGAAGCTATAAAACTGACCTTCCTTTGAGCTAGTTGAGAATCTGGAGCAGTACATTTGCTTGTTCTATGAAACTCTCAAAATGGCCAGAAAAAGAGAACTTCCATGTGAAATTCGACAGTCTATTCTTGTTTTTAGAAACGAAGGCTATTCCATGCGAGGTATTGCCAAGAAACTGAAGATTTCCTACAACGTGTGTACTACTCCCTTCAGAGGAGAGCATAAACAGGCTCTAACCAGAGTAGAAAGAGAAGTAGGAGGCCCCGCTGCACAACTGAGCAACAAGACAAGTACATTAGAGTCTCTAGTTTGAGAAATCGACACCTCACAGCTCTTCAACTGGCAGCTTCATTAAATAGTACCCACAAAACGTCAGTGTCAACGCCTACAGTGAAGAGGCGACTCTGAGATGCTGGCCTTCAGGACAGAGTGGCAAAGAAAAAGCCATATCTGAGCCTGGCTATTAAAAGGAAAAGATTAATATGGGCAAAAGAACACAGACATTGAACAGAGGAAGATTGGAAAAAAGTGTTATGGACAAACAAATCAAAGTTTGAGGTGTTTGAATTACAGAACTACTGACAAGAAAAAAATGCACATCAAGCCAATCCAACTTGTGTATGGGGACTTCAGGAAGCATGGGGGGAAATTTCTCAAGATTACCTCAGCAAATTAACAGCTAGAATGCCAAGGTCGGCAATGCTGCAATGATGCATGTGTTCAAACGCAACTGCGTTTTGCAATTCGTTTTTAATGAGTTTGCATGTGTTTTCTCATACGAGTCTATGGGTGCATTAACGCATGCGTTTTTTCATGTTTCTATGCGTTAACGCACCTGAAAAAACGCAATATGTCCAAACAGACCAAAGTCTTGATGTGAAAGGCCCTTACATATTTTGCATTACATTTCATCAATATCCTGCTTGTAATGACAATTTATGTAATAAATTGTCAGAAAGTGTGAGTCTAGTATAAGGCCTAGTGACCAGTGTGTAAATGCAAAGATTTCAGACTTTTTTTATATAGTTAAATATATGGAAAACTATCCATACTGAGTACCTGCGCAGAGGCTTCTCCGGATCACACAGGCGCACTGTGTGTTTGTGCAGAGGCCTTAGAGGTTTGTGCATGTGCAGAAGAGTTTTAGTCTCTGCCCACAGTAGGGCAGAGCACAGTGCAGTGGCACAATCTGGAGAATTCTCTGCACAGGCGCGTGATCCAGATGTCACTCAGAAGAAGGAGCTGTCAGACGGCAGGGAGAGGTGGGATGGACCAAGCTGCAATCTAACCCATTGGGCTGGAAACAGGTCAACATAATACAGGGTGGATAGTTTTTAAAACTGCACAGGGGCAATCAGGGCATAATAGCCACCTTTGTAGAATGCAACATAGGTGATGCTGAAGCAGGTGCTTTTAGTTTATAGCACCCAAATCTGGTGACAGGTACACTTTAACTGAAAAAACATCGACGAAATCAACATTTTTTAAAATACTCAGAATAGCAGAAATAGGGTAAATGTTTGCAACTTTGGAAGCAAAAAAAAAAGATTCAACTGGACCCCAACATATGCATAAACCATAAAGACATTTGTAGTAAATGTTTCTACGTCATGAGAAAACTTGGCCTACCTCTTCTCGGTTCTTCTTCAACCAGTCTTTGGCGGTAGTCAGGGCTATGGTAGCTGCAGGCTCATTTGGAAATCCTAAGATTTAAAAAAAATAAAGGTTAGTAGAAGAATAAATATTGAGATTCTTAGGGAACATTTCAGAACAGAGCAGTGTGTGAGCGTTATGCCAAATAAACCATGTATAATTCGATGTTAAACCTGAAATACATCTTTTTCTAGCAGACTCGGACGTTTGTCCTACTTTAGTCTTTGCTGCAAATACTCATTGAAGGATAAAAGTTTAATGCATGAAAGCCAATTTTCTCTCATTTATTTATTTAGGTCACCTACAGTATATGAGCTGCAAGAAAGGGAGTGGTTGAAACAGCAGCAGATGTTACAGGAGGGGATGTCCATATTTCATGCTGGAAATGGCTACAACTTTTATGGCTGCATTAATTACACTGAAATGATCCCCTGCAATTCTTCAAACTGTCACCATCTTTCTTGTCTGGATGGTTACGAGGAATAACCTTGCAATGATTCTGGCAAGACTTGTATACTGTTAGCATAAATGATAATTATGTTAAACCAACATCTAAAATGGTAAGTGTGATCAGATCTCACACTGCATACTCGATAACCTTGCATGAGTTGTGCAACTTAAAAAGAAATCTATAGAATTCCCCCAGACCTCGTCTTAGCCTCTCATACAGGCAGATCAGAATCCTACACACTGCAATGATGAGGGGCAGTCACCCGAAACGCAGCGTCTGTAGTTTGGGGTTCTGATCTGGCACAAATCCTAAGTCATATTAAAAGGTTTGTTAAAGAGTCGATTATGACTTTTAGGATTGCTACCTTTATTAGGTGGCATTAGAGTTTGTCTACTTCCTCACTGAAGTGACAATTTGCATATGTTAGAATTAGAATTGAATTGAGGGGGTTTCCTTTAAATGATTTTCTATCTTTAAAATAGGCCATCAAAATAGGTCAAAATCTCAACACAATACTGATAATCTGTTTGAAGGAGCACCATGTCCCTTTAATTGTCTATCAAATTGAGCTCTGTATATAGTGGTGGCTTTGCCTGGTACTACAGCTTTGCCCCATTCAAGGGAAGGGGATCTGACCTAAAACACCATGCGTAGGTGATACTAAAGGTTGATACCTGCACCAATGATGTTTAGGAACAGGAGCCATCTGGACACTGACATGGACACCGATATGGATATGATTACTTCACCGATCCGATTGTAATTCCTTTTAAGGACATACATCTATATCTAGTATGGGGTTCTTTACACTCTAGAAGCAAGATGGGTCGTTATGATTATGACCATCTAAAATAGGACTGACCACTGCCAGGAAAGATGTCCTTTTAATAAGAAATCTGATTGATATTTGGAAGGTCTTTAAGGTTATGCACCACATTTAATGAGACTGACCACTGTCGGGTGCAGAGTGTCCTTAAAAACATTACACCTATTGTTTTGTCTTCTCTGTCTCGTGTTTATTTGTGTGTAGTCATCTGCTTTGATTGTACTGTATTTGGTAGTTTTATATGATATCCCTTTGAGATTAGAGTTATTTATATATTTTTAACACATTTTTATTAAATGTTACATTTTATATACTCACATCTTGCTTCTATCAACTACCAATGGATGTGCTTAATGGAGCAATGGCCCTTAAAACAAATGATCAGTGGGATTCAACAATCACTGGTCTCTCTGAAAGACCTAAATTCTACTTGAGATCTTGACAAATAATTAGGTAAACCAAACCAAAGCTAATAGCTAGAGATTGGAAAACTGATTTTTCGGACCCTGGTCCATTGGTAAGGTCAACAGTCAATGGCCATCAATAGGGAGTCTTGTCAACCGCCTCCTGCCTACCGGAATCCCTGACGTCTCTTCTGATCTGTTGGCCCATATCATCGTTATCATTGCAGCTTGATGCACACAAGGTCTTGCCAGGTTTAATAATCAGATGTTGCACTATTTATGCTGGCAAGTAGCAGGTGGTGCATAGGGCTCCCTTGAGTGTCAAGTTGCAACTGTCCTTAACAGATAGTTCTGATTGGGACTATTGAACCTGTTGTTTCAGAAATCTCTTCTTTTGGATTCAATATTTCTTGCCATGACCTAAGTTAGCAATATGCAGCCTGCAGTACTACTGCCCAGTGGAGCCATACTTAAATGGCCTATAATCCTAGCGTGAAGTAATGAGAAATAACAAGATAAGAGACATTATAAATACTTAATGCTTCTGGGTCATTTTCTACTCACAAGCAAATAATAACATACCGTAATAAAAGTGACACCTGAAGAAAAAATACAATGTATAATGCATTAAACAGATAGCAGGAGCGTAAATTAAGGAACAAAGCCATAGCAAGCTAATATCTAATAACAGCTGCCAGGCTTTTATTAAGAGACAAATAAAAGCCTATAGCAATGTTTATTCTGAAGGATAGTTACTGAACAGCTGTCATGCTAAGAGAATGAAATCATTCTGTGGTGTCAGCAGTAGATGAGCTAGATCTTTATGAAGTTAAGTCAGCAATTCATTTAACATTCAGAGAACTGGCTGCCTGTTTTACCAGTAGAACAGATTTTTATGTCACCAGAAAAAGTTTGTCTTACAGCATTATAAAATAAAAATAAATTCCATTTACCCCCCCTATTTACATTACTGTAAGCTTTATTATACCCCTCTTCAACACACCACTGCCAGGCTGACTTTCCAGGACGTCCTACTTTAGACTTAAGTGCTGTATTCACAGAGTCATAACCTGAGAATATATAAGATTATAAGATGTGTACAGGCGAGACAAGGAGTCGTACGCCAAAACACCAGTGATAAGTAGACTTCCTTAAGTGTGAGAGGTCTCTTCCTTTGTGCCCGGTTGATTTGATACCTTATAACTCTGAGAGATTACTACTCTGAAAGGAACAAGAGAGGCCTTAACTGTTAAAAAGCAAATTATCTTTACTGAATACATTGAACAAGAACAAAATCCAAAGGAGTAGTGCTTAGATGATCCGCGCTGCCGTCGGGATGAAAGACCAGGAAGACAAGGCTTCTTAGAATGCTGCTGCTTTATTCCCTACGTGTTTCAGTGCGTCCCAGCACCTTCCTCAGGGATACCAACAATTGAACATGAACAGGCATAGTTGATAACAAGTAGAAATCTCAAAGAGCACGTGTTCAATCCCCTGTATGCATCCCAGCTTCAGAGAGGTGTAGTGGACATGACCGGAAGTGTAGACAACATCAAATCATGTGAATTGAGCCTTTCTGAAGCCGCTTTGTATAGCGATGCTGATGACGATGCAGTGGTAAAGCATGTTATCACACCCTCAGGGGCAGAAGACCCGACTAGACGGGACCTAATGCCCCCTTGACTAGTCAAAGTCCTAATTAGCATCTCATAAACGGTCTTAAAAAACACTTTTTCTAAAGATCTGTTTATGTATGCTACTACGTAGAGGGACTGCTAGGCAGGGATTATAGATATATGCACAGAACTACTCATGGTTCTAGGTGCACAAGGGAGCTGACATGTCACCTTTAATAGACTACATACAGTTAGGGCCAGAAATATTTGGACAGTGACACAAGTTTTGTTATTTTAGCTGTTTACAAAAACATGTTCAGAAATACAATTATATATATAATATGGGCTGAAAGTGCACACTCCCAGCTGCAATATGAGAGTTTCCACATCCAAATCGGAGAAAGGGTTTAGGAATCATAGCTCTGTAATGCATAGCCTCCTCTTTTTCAAGGGACCAAAAGTAATTGGACAATGGACTCTAAGGGCTGCAATTAACTCTGAAGGCGTCTCCCTCGTTAACCTGTAATCAATGAAGTAGTTAAAAGGTCAGGGGTGGATTCCAGGTGTGTGGTTTTGCATTTGGAAGCTGTTGTTGTGAGCAGACAACATGCGGTCAAAGGAACTCTCAATTGAGGTGAAGCAGAACATCCTGAGGCTGAAAAAAAAGAAAAAATCCATCAGAGAGATAGCAGACATGCTTGGAGTAGCAAAATGAACAGTTGGGTACATTCTGAGAAAAAAGGAATTGACTGGTGAGCTTGGGAACTCTAAAAGGCCTGGGCGTCCACGGATGACAACAGTGGTGGATGATCGCCGCATACTTTATTTGGTGAAGAAGAACCTGTTCACAACATCAACTGAAGTCCAGAACACTCTCAGTGAAGTAGGTGTATCTGTCTCTAAGTCAACAGTAAAGAGAAGACTCCATGACAGTAAATACAAATGGTTCACATCTAGATGCAAACCATTCATCAATTCCAAAAATAGACAGGCCAGAGTTAAATTTGCTGAAAAACACCTCAAGAAGCCAGCTCAGTTCTGGAAAAGTATTCTATGGACAGATGAGACAAAGATCAACCTGTACCAGAATGATGGGAAGAAAAATGTTTGGAGAAGAAAGGGAACGGCACATGATCCAAGGCACACCACATCCTCTGTAAAACATGGTGGAGGCAACGTGATGGCATGGGCATGCATGGCTTTCAATGGCACTGGGTCACTTGTGTTTATTGATGACATAACAGCAGACAAGAGTAGCCGGATGAATTCTGAAGTGTACTGGGATATACTTTCAGCCCAGATTCAGCCAAATGCTGCAAAGTTGATTGGACGGCGCTTCATAGTACAGATGGACAATGACCCCAAGCATACAGCCAAAGCTACCCAGGAGTTCATGAGTGCAAAAAAGTGGAACATTCTGCAATGGCCAAGTCAATAACCAGATCTTAACCCAATTGAGCATGCATTTCACTTGCTGAAATCCAGACTTAAGACGGAAAGACCCACAAACAAGCAAGACCTGAAGGCTGCGGCTGTAAAGGCCTGGCAAAGCATTAAGAAGGAGGAAACCCAGCGTTTGGTGATGTCCATGGGTTCCAGACTTAAGGCAGTGATCGCCTCCAAAGGATTCGCAACAAAATATTGAAAATAAAAATATTTTGTTTGGGTTATGTTTATTTGTCCAATTACTTTTGACCTCCTAAAATGTGGAGTGTTTGTAAAGAAATGTGTACAATTCCTACATTTTCTATCAGATATTTTTGTTCAACCCTTCAAATTAAACGTTAAAATCTGCACTTGAATTCTGTTGTAGAGGTTTCATTTCAAATCCAATGTGGTGGCATGCAGAGCCCAACTCGCGAAAATTGTGTCCCTGTCCAAATATTTCTGGCCCTAAGGCTGGGGTTACACATAAGCCCTCAGTCAGTTTTTGGCTTCAGTTTTGTCATTTTTTTTTTCTAAGTCCAAAAACTGACAGAAAAACGCATTGGGTGTAATAAACACCCTGTGCGTTTTTCTCTGGAGCTCAAAACATTGCCTTGTCCGTTTTTGAGCCAAAAACGCAGTAAACAGCGTTTTTGGCATCAGTTAAAAAACGCATGCGTTTTCATGCGTTTTTTTTAACATGGGGCCCTATGGGAAACGCATGCGCAAACGCATGCCATATTTGGCACTTGCGTTTGCGCATGCGTTTGCGCATGCGTTTTTTTAATGAAAAGTCCAAAAACGTTCAGGAGTGCAGGAGACACAAAAAGCACCCTATAAAAAACGGATTGGTGATGAAAAGGACTTCCAAAAACGGATTTCTATGTGTGACCCCAGCCTCACTGTAACTTCTGTTCCTTACCGAGGTAGTGGCTTTTTGGTGCCTGGTGGCTTTACACAATTAAAAGTGGGCAAACATTTAAGTGCAATTACCAAAGAAACATACCGTGTATAGCCACAGGAATCTATCAATTAATACACTTGGCAGGATACAGCCAGACTCCATTTTGTAGAGGCAAACACAGGTGCTAGATACTGATGTAACCACTCTCCACAAGTCAATACATACGGAGGTGAAAGACAGTATTTACTATGCATACAGATAATGCTTGCATACATAGGGCACCATTCACACTGATACATATGGTTCAGAGTGTCTGTATGCTACCCACTGATCCAGAACTGGCCACCGGACGAGGCAGTCAGCCCACTATGATGCCTCTGCACCACTGAATGAATGACGCACCCAGGGGCCCAGCTGCACCCCGCAAAAAGATAAAAAAGTGCAAAAATATTTTTTGATACAAAAATGTTTTATGAGGTATTGGTAGATGTTATGGCCAGAACATATAAGCTCAATTTCCATCAAGGATCCCTATGCTTATGCGTCCATTTCCATATTTAAAAAAAAAATAAATAAACAGACAATTATCAAAGAAACATACCACTACCACAGTAATCTATCAACTAATGCACTTGGCAGGATACAGCCGGACTCCATTTTGTAGAGGCAAACACAGGTGCTAGATACTGATGTAACCACTCTCAACCAGCCAATACAAGGGGGAGCATAGTAAATGCTGTCTTTCATCTCTCCCATGCATTGACTGGTTGAGAGTTATACACATTACTAATTTTTTCCTTGCAGACTTGAAGCAGGTACAAATTTACAGCATGTCAACTCTTTCCCCATTTCTGCAGCATCATTCACCCATTCTAATGCATAACACAATGCAAGTAAAAGATGCACAAAATACACAAGTAAAAAATGCAGCAAAAGTGCACAGTATTTTTCCTGCCAACACCTTAGTAGTATTAAATACTGGCCACGCCAAGGGTGCACTGAGTGTTTGTACTTGGTTTGAATAGTCATTCTGTGCTGACAGAGACCATTTAACAATTTAACTTCTTTTACACAGAGATCGATCACACCTGATATACCCATCTTCCACAGGCTTTCAAGCAAACAATTGTGCCAGCAGCTTCTTGTAGTGTCACTGTTGTTCAACCCATAGCCTAACATGTTGATCCAGAGGAAGGCAAAGAAAAAACATCTGGCAAACACTAAACTCTACATTGGGGAAAAATCCTTCCCGACTCTACACACGGCAAACTAGTTCCCTGATTCAACGCCCTATCAAAGAATCTAGTATATATAACCTGTAATATTATAGTTTTCAAGAAAGGCATCCAGGCCCTTCTTAAATGTTAGTAGTGACTCACTCACTAAAACATCATACGGCAGAGAGTTCCATAGTCTCACTGCTTTTGCAGCGCAAAAACGCATAGGAACACAAACGCAACCCCCCTTAGATGTGAACTTAGCCTAAGTTTTGGTATTCTTCCTCTAATCTTCCTCAGCTAGGCTAAACACTTGCTTCACATTGTACAGGTTGAGTCTTCTCAAACCCCAATTGGCCTCCAGACTCTGCTATCTGCTTAATACCTTACAGTTTTCAACTTCTTATACAAGAATTTATCTCTGTTCTCCTCTCTGAGGTTCTCCACTATACGTCTCCACTATAATCTTCTTCTCCTAGCTCTGCATAAACAATTTCTGCCACTGACCGAGTACATTTAGCTGAGCTCTCTCTCCCTCTCTCTCAGCTGCAACAATGTGGCAGTAACTTGTTATCACTGATCGTAACACCATAAGTACTGTAACTTAACCCTGTTTATAATCAGCCCCTCTACTAGAAACTTCAGGATAACCAACTATTGTGGTTAACTCTCTTCTCGGTGGAGTGTATAGACAGCAAATTAGAGTATAGACAGCAAATATTTACAGTATACATAATGCTGATTCTAATAGGTCCAAAGAACATTGGACTCATTGGGCCTTGATGAGGCCTGTGCTAGAGTCAGATACGCCTGATTCATGTAGTATAACAACTTACTACTTTTCGGACTTCGGTTGGATATTACTTGTGTTATATTGGAACCGGAGCTACATTTTCAGCCATTTCTTGAAAGAAAGAAATTATGATGCAGTCATTTTGTTAGGACTTCACATGTCATGACTTGTTTCTGGCTATTTTAAAAGTAAAAAGCTCAAATTTTATGACTAAATTACACATGCTTTAATTACATATATAGCTCAGCAACATTTTTATTTTATAGGTCGTGTGAAAAAAAAGTATACATTAGAAGTGTAACAATACCATACTTGTCTACAAAGGTATAACTAGATTCTCCTGGACTCCAAAATAAGATCTGTACAGATCTCCACCTATTGTGCATCATCTATAATTCTGGTACTATGGTCAGACTCTGGATGTGTACTGATTTAGTGAATCCTGCTTTGAGCGGAGGGTTGGCACAAATGACCCAGAATGTCTCTTCTAAGTCCACCATTGTATGATATACTGGATGATTGCTTTAAGTAATTGTTTTCTCTTTGCTCCCTGCCACATTATATAAAGGTCCCGATAACCCCTTTAACGGGTTATCCTACTTTCGACACTTAGGGCCTGATTCATCAGTGCAGATGCAGACATTCTTAGAAAGTGACCACAATAATTTTGCACATGTGAGAAGCAAACATTTAATTCTCATAATTAAGTATTGAAAAATGGATGATAAAAATTACTACAATATTAACAATGCTGTATACAAAAGTAATAAGAAAGATGATCTAGAGCCAATTTCATTGGAAGCCAGCCAGTCCATGACTATGCGTTAAAACTGTGGTGGTACACCAGCTAAACCCCATTACAGCATACACACTCCAGACAGACATTACCTCAGTTGGATTTTATCTTATAAACCCAGTCCTTCAAGTAAAATATGCTTATGTCATGGGTTTACTTCCCTGCACTCTGTTCATTTTAAATGTTAATTTCCTTTGGGACATAAAGGGTTAATGTCAGTTTTTCCATGCCGTTATTGCTGCTGCTTTAATCAGGAGTTGTGGCTGATGACTTCTTTCCGACCTTTTAAGTATATATACTCGTGTATAAGCCGACCCGTGTATAAGCCGACCCCCCTACTTTTGCCCCCAAAACCTGGGAAAACCTATTGACTCGTGTATAAGCCGAGGGTGGACCCCAGCACAGGTATACAGCCCCCAGCAGTGTGGTATACAGCAGCCCCAGAGGTATATACAGCAGCCCCAGTGGTATATACAGCAGGCCCCCAGAGGTATATACAGCAGGCCCCCAGAGGTATATACAGCAGGCCCCCAGAGGTATATACAGCAGGCCCCCAGATGTATATACAGGCAGGCCCCCAGAGGTATATACAGGCAGGCCCCCAGAGGTATATACAGGCAGGCCCCCAGAGGTATATACAGGCAGGCCCCCAGAGGTATATACAGGCAGGCCCCCAGAGGTATATACAGGCAGGCCCCCAGAGGTATATACAGGCAGGTCCCAAGAGGTATATACAGGCAGGCCCCAGAGGTATATACAGGAAGGCCCCAGGAGGTATATACAGGCAGGCCCCAGGAGGTATATACAGGCAGGCCCCAGGAGGTATATACAGGCAGGCCCCAGGAGGTATATACAGGCAGGCCCCAGGAGGTATATACAGGCAGGCCCCAGGAGGTATATACAGGCAGGCCCCAGAGGTATATACAGGCAGGCCCCAGGAGTATATACAGGCAGGCCCCAGGAGGTATATACAGGCAGACCCCAGGAGGTATATACAGGCAGGCCCCAGAGGTATATACAGGCAGGCCCCAGGAGGTATATACAGGCAGGCCCCCAGAGGTATATACAGGCAGGCCCCCAGAGGTATATACAGGCAGGCCCCAGGAGGTATATACAGGCAGGCCCCAGGAGGTATATACAGGCAGGCCTCAGAGGTATATATAGGCAGGCCCCAGAGGTATATACAGGCAGGCCCCAGGAGGTATATACAGGCAGGCCCCAGGAGGTATATACAGGCAGGCCCCAGGAGGTATATACAGGCAGGCCCCAGAGGTATATACAGGCAGGCCCCAGGAGGTATATACACACAGGCCCCAGGAGGTATATACAGGCAGGCGCCCAGTGGGGTATACAGCAGGCCCCAGAGGTATATACAGGCAGGCGCCCAGTGGGGTATACAGCAGGCCCCCAGTGGCACTCGCCCCCCCCACACTGTGCAGAGCCCACCTTCCCGATGCATTATCTTACCATCCAGCCGTGTCTTAATCACCGCCGGTCCTCCCGTCCATCCTCGCGCGCTGCGTTCCCGGTCTCATGTGACCCGGCGGTCGCAGTCGGATGGCGTCATCGCGCCGGGTCACGTGAGAGCCGAACACAGCGCCCGAGGATGGACGGGAGGACCGGCGGTGATGCGGCTGGATGGTAAGATAATGCATCGGGATGGGGGGCTCTGCACAGTGTGGGGGGGGCGAGTGCCACTGGGGGCCTGCTGTATAACCCACTGGGGGCCTGTATACATCTGGGGGCTGTATGCACGGCTCCCCCTGCCGCTGTGATGGGCGGGGGGAGCCGTGCATATCTAATGAGCGGCCCCATGTGACGGGCCGCTCTGTCAGCAGCCTCCCCCGCCTCCTCCAGCCTCCCCAGCACCCGGACACAGCCCCCACACTGTATAGTCCCGTGTATAAGCCGAGGGGGGGACTTTTCAGCCCAATTTGTGGGCTGAAAAACTCGGCTTATACACGAGTATATACGGTAATCACATGACTCATCACCTGATGTCGCTCTTAGAGTTCCTTCTCTGCTAGACCCTCTTACTGTGTGGTAGTAGTTCTCTGCTGCGGACACTTTCATGGAGCCCACTTGATCTGCCTTGGAGTGCTGCTGCCTTTTCCATGTATCCTTATTGTGAGTTCTCCTGTCTATCTTTACCTATCCCTATGATATATTACCTACAGTGGTGAGGCTAGTGCCCTCGCCAGTCAGTGCACTAGCCTGGGTTATGTTAGGTGAGAGGCAGGAATTAGGCACTTGATAGCGGCAGGGGGAAGGACCTGCTCAGGGTGTCAGGGCAGAAAGGAACAGACACAGGCTAGTGTCAAGCGGTGTCCCCATTCCCAGCTCCTAACTGTTAAGGCCTTTCTTCCCTTTTTTACCATCTTACTGTCCATATGAGTCATGCTGTGCTGCGGACATGTTACCTGTCCGTATGTGATAGCTTACCATTGAGTATCTCTATAAAAGTCCTGGATCAGTAACAGCATCTACTTAATGTATTGTTATTGACCTAAACCACACTACAGTAATCTAAACTAAACTAAAAATTGGCCAGTATGAGCAAGACCGACGTGGGCACCTTAAAAGTCTCTTTCCATTTCATCTAGTGATCATCTGTTTTTATTGTATATAATTCTGACCTAAAGCAGATATCTAAGACTTTATCACTCTGGGACTGCATAGAGCAGTAAAATGAAGGTCCTTATATTAAGCCATATTTGATTGGTGAGGGTCCAACTTCCAGAAAACCTTACATTGGGTCATCAATAGTTTATTGTTGGGATGTAATTTCTAAGAAGGTGCCACGACAGTCTACCAAGCACAAGTCATGTTCATTGTGTTCTTGGTTTACTCGAGCACAGCATAATTTACATTGTTGCGGCTGTTCATGCAAACTCCAAAATGGATAAAAATATTTAAGAAGTTGCATTTAATATATGATAACACTAGAAAGGTAGGTCAGTATTCTTTAATAGCTTATAGTGTTCTGAATAGTACATGGATACCTTTAGGTAATATTGCTCCGGTGATAGAATAGAGTTGATTTGAACTTATTCGCGGGATCTGTTCCATCAGCCATGTCAGTAGTTAGTGGCCTCTAGAAGCAGCCCTAAAAACAGCCTCCTGCCGCCGCTCAGAAGTTTCATGTTTTCGGCCACATTTAGAAGGTAGATTGGACTTGTATAGCGGATACTTGACATAATGAGTCACGTCTGAAATTTGACATCAAAGAGAATGTATTCTTTAAGCAAAAGAC
Organism: Allobates femoralis; assembly: GCA_033576535.1. NCBI lineage: Eukaryota > Metazoa > Chordata > Amphibia > Anura > Aromobatidae > Allobates > Allobates femoralis. Next base: position 551,466,798 of record JARQOC010000001.1, on the reverse strand, counting down.
TTGAATTTCTGAAATAGGTCCTTCTGCACACCCACATAGTGTTCTTTGCAGTCCATAAATTATCTTTATTTTGTACACTCTGTATGTAGGTTGTGGTTTCTTGTTTAAAGATTGCAGGCTGTGCTGTTCTTTATAATAAATATTTCACTCGTGAAATTGTAAAAAAAAAAAAAACAGTTGGAATAGTAAAAAAAAGCTTTAAAAACAAGACTATAAGAAGTTACAACAATCCTATACATGTTACCAAACTAAATCATCTGTTGAAGACATTTATAATATTCAGAGAATGCAATAATGCTGCATTGTGCACAATGTAATTATCAAAGTGCTGAATTTGTTAATTTTGAAATAAAATTCAACCATTTATTATATAGCGTCTGGAGAGAAGGAAAGACACCCACACTCCTCCATAATGTCATTCAAGAAATAAATCATCACATTCCTGTGGCCTAGATTTCCATAGTTTCACTTACTGCTCTTACAGTAAAGAATTATTTATATGTGGAGTAGACGCTATCAAAAGAATCCACATAGGTTGAAACAGGTGGCTTAAATTGCTTTATAATGTATGCTCATCAACATTGAAATTGCAACACCACGAAGGGAAAGTCATTGAATTATGAAAATCAACAACCTCGATAGACATATTAATGATGTGGATATGATGAAAGGATGGACACAAATTTTTGAAAACATCTTGATTTGTTCAGTATTGGGCAGGAACACCCTGTGCAGAAATACATACACGTACACACCTCAGCTGCTATTGATGAAGTTGTTAATGGTTGTCTGAAAAATGTTCTGCCACCTTAAATGCATTTGGGCACACAAATCATCAAAAAACTGTTACTGGCAGCTCCCTTTGCCACTTCCTCCTAATGATGTCCCAGATGTGGAAAATTTACCGAAAGGTTACATAGTTAATAAAGAAAAAAAAACTCACCACATTTGGCCACTTACAAATATCCATTGCATTTAGCAGGACACTGCTAGCCACCCTCAGAGGCACCTCATATCTCCCAACACCGATGCTCAGTCCCCTACAACCCTGGCATGGGGGCGATTGTAGCATCTGCGTCCAGCCATGTCACAAGGAGGGGATCGGTGGTATCACTGGACACGAGATCACCACAGGGCAGCAGCCACTCCAGACCATGTAAAGCATAGTATCAGAGCACAGCCTATTAATGACACCCAGCTGTTAAACAAGGCGGGCTGGTCTGCACCAAGAATATGCAACACAAGTGACGTCCCAGATGTGCTCAATGGGAAACAAGTCCAGAGATGCTGCAGTTGATGGTGGCATGTGTAGCCATGCAGGCTGCTCGCAGTAGCACCAACAATGTTCGGCGTTTCATAGTTATATTGATAAACGAATTCCGGGTACACTTTAGAGAAATGGCCGTACTACGGTTCCACATCCAAATCAATGTAACACCAAACTACTTGTGTACCGGGAATGAGGGCAATAGGGGTTCATACATTATGCCATCCCACACCATAATCCTGGGAGAAGATCAGTGTGACATTACCTCATGAAGGCCTCTTCACACCATAGTCCATGTGGTGTCATCAAATTCAAAGACTGGCACATAGTGATGCATTTTGTACTGTAAGTCAAATTAGACTTCACATACCAAGCATAATGCATCCAACAATGTTTACACAATTCATCAGGAGGCATTTGCATGACACTGGTTCTACTAGCCAGACGTTCAGCCACAGTTGTTCAATTGATCTCATGTCAAAGTTCTCAAAGGCTATCATAGTGCAGAGCAAAATGGTATTAAAGAGGTTGTCAACACCAACTGTACTCACTTCCTATGTCAGCACTGACTCTCCAGAGTCATGCAACTTTGATAGGTCACACGATTCCTGCGGCCAGTCAGTGCTGGCTTCACTCTTCCTTCCTTTGGAAAAATCAAGACATCAGGAGTAATTGCTGAAGTAATAACTTCTTCCAGATGTCAGTTATGTCTGAAGGAGGGGTGCAGAGATTGGCTGCAGAGATAATACGTAATAATGTCACTCAAGTCCTGGGAGACTCAGTGCAGATGCCGGAGGTGAGTATAGGTGGTGGTATTTTGTTGATAGGAAACATAGGGCTGGAGACGTTGTCCAAGTTGTGGACAACTTAATTACAGGCAGGAATGGTTCTCTATTTGCAGAGCAACGAGTCCTACTTTTGCCTTGGATGCAATCATAGCATTAAATTGATTTTGAGGCCATGTGGGCAGTACCATGTGAAGGGGTCTTCAGGTAAGAGGCTAAAAATATTTAATGTTTCTGCTACTGCTATGTACAGTCTGTGTGGTCTAAACATGCTACCATGGCCTGCAGCATCTCTGGGCTTGTCTGCCTTCGAGCATATCTGGGACATCATTGGTAAGAAATTGCAGAGGTATCTTCCAGCACCAGGTGTTGGTGATTTGTATGTAAATGCATTCAGTGTTCGAGAGATAAAGTCCTATCTAGACAACCAATACAACTGACTCTGCCATTTCAACACCATATCTGGCAACTGTCAGATATGGACATCAAGAACAATTCTATGTGACAAATTTGCCCCCTTTTTCAGGCCACACCCTAAACACCATGGTATTTGCTTCCTGGATATGGGTGAGAATGCTAGGTCTCTATCTGATGATAGAGTATCCTAGACTCACACACATGAGACCTTATGGATGTGCTATTTTTCAGGAGGTTTCAATGGTACTTTGAAGATTTACCAACTCTTCAATAAGGGCTCATTTACATGTTCAATTTTTCCACATACGAGTAAAACGCAGGGCTGTGGAGTTGGTAAGCAAAACATCCGACTCCTCAGTTTCCCTGAATCCAACTCAACTTCAACTCCACCAAAATGGACACCGAATCCAACTCTAACTCCATGACTCCAACTCCACAACAATGGCTGTGAAGTCAGTATGCCAAACATCTGACTCCGACTTCTCAATTTCCTTGAATTCGACTCTGACTCCACAAAAATGGAAACCAACTCGAATCAATGACTCTGACTTCACAGCCCAGATAGAACAGACTGATTATTTTGATCAGCAGCCTTGGATCTGAGATTGATCAGAGTGTGGTCTAAGTGTCTCCTATTTTTCTTGAACGTGGAGAAATTAGAAAGCAGAAGGTGGAGAAATTAAAACGTGAGCTCATTTGATCTGATTTTTTTCTTTGGCCAATGCATTCCCAATCTTGATCCAGTAAAATCGGACATGTCTCCATGATTTTACATACACCGCACATTCCACAAAAAATCATGTGAAACCTCCTAGTGTCTGCTCACCCATCCCTTGTATACGGTGAGTCCTCGTGGGCAGGGTCCTCTCTCCTTCTGTACCTGTGTGTGCCTTGTATTGCTCTGTACTTGTCTATGTATGCCCCTTGTCACATGTAAAGTGCAATGGGATAAATGGCGCTATAATAATGAATGATAATAATAGTATGCACAATACTGAAAGTCTTAAGGCCCCATCACACACTTCAACGTCCAAGTGATCCATTCAACGATCCGACTTGACCTAAATCACTTGAAAGTCATTGTTTGATCACTAGTGAGTTGTCAAATGTACAGATATCACGAACGACGGAGCAATGACTCCGTGACAAGCAAACGATATTAGCAGTCGTTTGGATGCCTATATTCCTATGTCCTGAATAGGCAAAGTCGTTAACAACATCGTTATCAAGGTGTCACACACACCGATACTGCAGGTTGAACGTACAATCATCGATTGATTTATGGTCCTGTTCATAAACCTGCGATCAACGATCAGCCGACTTATCAATGGTCGCATCGACATGCCACACGCTACGACGTCATTTAAACATCTCAAAACTCGTGATGTTTCAACGATATAATTACCAATATCGTAGCGTGTGATAGAGCCTTTAGTTTTACCTGCAGAGAATGGTAGTTTTACCTACAGAGAATGGTAGAGTATATAACACTGAGTCCACCAATGGGTCTTTGCCTGGCTCACAGATGAAGATCCCTTTATACATATATCCATGGGGCATGTGTACAGGGATCATTCAGATGAAAGAATAGATGATAAAAGTGAATCTTCACTGCAAAGTCTTCACTGATATATGGTTCATATATTCATAAGAAAAATGCAATTTGGTTCTGTTTACAAAGTATTTCATGTGCTCAGAAAATTGGGCTCCAAAGGAGCGGATTTGGACTAATTTGTAGATATGAAAAATTCATGAAAAACAAGATTCCAACTCCAGAGCAGATCGCGTCTTACATTAATGTGGTACTAATTACATTGATTTTCCACTCCTTTGAAAAGACATGTTTTCCTTTGGAATTAATACTATAATGTATTGTTTTGTATAATAGTGCTACAAATGATTACAATGCATATCTTGGCTGTTTTGGGACATTACCATTTTATTCCTTATACATTAAAAATAGATTCTCGCTGGGACATTTTCTGTTTAATTAAAGATATGAACAACAAGTAGTATTTAATTTGATGCTTCAGAGAACTTTGAGTTGAAGATAAATAGGCTTAATAAGTCCCAAGATGCACATAAAGTTATTTTTGGCTAAATCTTGCAATCCGCAACTAACCCAAAGACATTAATTCTAGAAATAGCAAGGAGACAGGAAATAAATTGTGGGTTCCTTTGCCTCTCTGTGCACTAAGTATTAAAGCAAAAGTGTGCGGCTGATTTTTATTTTATTTTTTTTCAAATACTACAGTCTTTTAGTTTGATTAATGTAACAGAATATCATAGAGATAAAAATATAAGAGGATTTTAAGGAAAAGCCTCTGAAGCTTTTTTATTCATACTGAATTTATTTTACATTTATTTATTTTTTTATAAAATTGTATTTAGAACATTTTACTGCTATTCTACTACATCAGACTTGCTCCTTGGAAGAGGTCACGATTGGTTTAATAGAGGAGAAACGCAAAGGTGAATTTACATCATCATGTGCAATGAGGGCTTTTGAGCCCTTTAAAGCACCTACATCTACACCTCTAATCTTAAGGGGGTTGTCTGGTCTGAAATGATAATTCTGCAGTCACTCTATGTGACTGCAGACCTCGGAATCCTCCCAACACCCGCGCTGAGGATTTGCCGGTTTCTGAGCTAGAAATGATGGTCGAGTGACACAATCGTGTGATCTCCACGTTCCCGGCCAGAACTCGTCTAGTGGGCATGGGCTCGCTTAATAGAAATGTATTGAGCAAGACGACTGTCAAGTGTAGTCTGCCCTGCAGTCTCTGGGAACTGTAGTCTCCCAGACGTGTTTACCTTTGTTAGAGTCAACTTGGTGTAGTTGCTGTTTGCATCCCTCGGTGGAGGTGAGGGGGTGTTAGCACAGGGCTGATCAGAAGCACGCGGCATCTTTTCTAGGAATTTCACTGGCAACTTACTGGTTGCAGTGAAATCATGGACACATTGTTCTATCTTGTTGCTGTGTACAAATGGAACAATTTCTCCATGATTTCACTGCAACCAGTAAGTTGCCAATGAAATTCCTAGAAAAGTTGCCGCGTGTAAAGGTACCTTTAGAGGTACTTCTGGAAACAGGGTCAGCCAGGAAACCCCATTCTATAGGGTCAGACTAGCTTTATAGTTTCCCTTAGCCCATCCCTGCCATCCTGCTACAACTCTGCGCGTCCGCTATTGTCATCCGTGACAGCCATGTCTACTAGATGGCTGCACCTACTAGTTGGGCACACCAACTCCATACACTTGTATTGATCGAGACTGCATCCACTACTCGGATTCTGGCCAGGAACAGGCATAGGGCACAGCTGTGGTCACATGACCGCCATTCCTGGATCAGAGACCAGTGAATCCTCGCAGCGCATAGTGCATGCACTGGAAGGACTCAGAGATCTGCAGTCACATAGAGTGACACATAGTCTAACTGCAGACATCATTTTAGACCGAACAACACCTTTAACTCCTTCCTGCCGTGGCCAGTTTTTACATTTTGTTTTCTTTCCTACCCTGCATACAAGAATCATAACTTTATTATCTTTACATCTAAATAGCCATATGAAAGCTTGTTTTTTTGTATCCCAAGTTGTAGTTTTCAGTGGCTCCATTCATTTTACACACAGTGTACTGAAAAAAAAGTGAAAAAAAATCCTTTGAAGTTAAATAGCGACGAAAAAAGACCCTTGACTCTGCAACTATAGTGCAGAGATTTTTTTTGGCGTTCGCTGTGCAGTGCAAATGACTGGACAACATAATTCTTTAGGTCAATACAATTACAACAATATAAAGCTTGTTTATTTCTTTTTTATACTTTGGTGGCTAAAAACCGTTGAGATTTTGGTTTGTGTTGCTATTTTCTGAGAATTACATATGAATTTGGATGCCGCTATTTATTATACCGATGGCTGAACCTTTATTTTGACCATTTGCCTTTTAAACCTCTCCTAATTCCTCATAGATTGTAAGACTATGAGCAGGAACCTCTCTGCTCTCTATTTGTGAGTGTTGAACTATATGTTAAGGCCCTGTCTCACATAACGATATCGTTAGAGAGATCGTTGTAACTGTGACGTTAAAACAATCTCTCCAGCGATGTCGTTCTGTGTGACACTTTGCAGCGATCAGGCCCATGCTGTGAGGTCGCTGATCGCTGCAAAGTGCTGCGGGTCATTTTATGATCATTGGTTTCCCGCTGGTCAGCACACATCGCTGCGTGTGACCGCAAGAAACCAGCGATCAGTGACCTCACAGGGCTGGTAACCATGGTAAACACCGGGTATCTAGGCAGCGCGCACTGCCTAGATACCTGGTGTTTACCATGGTTACCAGCGTCCTCCCTGCTTAGCACTGACTGTAAGCAGTGAGAACGCTGGTAACTATGATAAACAGCGGGTATCCAGGTAGCGCGCACTGCCTGGATACCTGGTGGTTACCAGCGTCCTCCTTGCTTAGCCCTGCCTGTAAGCACGCACTGCCTGGATACCCGCTGTGAATGTCGGCGTTATTGAAATAGAAATTACTATTACCATTTTTAGAGGAGTAGGTCCGTTACTATAATTTATCACATGGCCACAGTATTGATGATGATGAATAGCTTATTGGGGGACAGACCACTTAGACCCCCAAGAATCAGGTATGCCTTTCATCTGTTAGAGGAGTTGCAGTCACACATGCTCTCTAAATTCTATAGGACAACTGAAGAGAGTCCAATACAGTGCTCGGCTCTTACACAGCAATCCCACAGAGATTAGGCTGCTTTCACATCAGCGTTTCCTGCCAATCGTGGCAGATCTGGCAGCTTTGACGCATCTGCCACGTAACGGCTCACTTGCGGCAAGCCCCATTCATTCTCTATGGGACTTGCAGTCAGGTGTGGCAGTTTCAATTTTGCCGGATCTGGCAGATCCGGTACTTGTGGCGAAGGAAAAAAACTGCTGCTAGCAATTGTTGGATTTGATGGATCTGGCAAAACCGCAACTGCTACACCTGCCTGCAAGTCCCATAGACAATGAATGGGGCTTGCCGCAAGTCAGCCGTTACATGGCAAATGCGACAAAATTTGTCAGATCTGTCGCAAATTACAAAAAACGCTGATGTGAAAGGTCCCTTACATATAGCGGCTGCGCACCTTCACAACCACTGCTCCATTCTAACAGGTTTCATGTTCTAGCAAGCGGTGATTATTTCATTGGTAATATTCCATCTGAGCTATTGATTATCACCTATCCTTTTGATAGATAATATTAGTGGGACAGAATTTTGTATTGGATTACTCTGCGGAATTTGGAACAGTTTGATTGTAATATTTAAGAACTATATAGTAGTATTTCTTTTTTTTACAATTAGCGGCCCATTTGCCTTTACACTATATTGTAGTTTTCTCATTTTGACTCTGATAAAAAAAATCATATTTCTTTTTTACGTTCATATCCTACGGACAAGCGCCAGAAGACAATTCATTTTAAATAATCCTTCCTGGTGAGCAACCAAGTCTAAACTTTAAGTTCCCAAAGTGCGGCACGCTACAATAACATATATCTTTCTTTTATAAATTGCACACTGGGAAATGGAATCATGTAATGTTTTTTTTATTATTCTATCGTTATCTTGTATTTGATTTATATTGTGGTGGAGGCTCATGATGAGTGTAAGCTTTGGAGCAGGCTCTTATTGTTAGGAAGATTCCTGGCGTATCAGATAAGAATTTTTATCTTCAACCATTTGTTTCATTCTGTGAAATGTTTTGAGGTAGTGAACTTCACAAAGTAGTTAGATGTCCTGCCAAAAATAATATCCAACACATGTTATAGTGCAATCTTTTTTGGCAAAGCAATGATACAACCTTTATAATATATGATATGTAGATACGAAGTACATTTTCAGCTTTAGCTAATTCATCTTTGCATCACTCGTGCAGAGTTTATCTCTAACAAAATACATACATACGGTATATATATATATATACATATATAAAGTATACTAGAAGGATGCCTAATGTTATCGCATCGGGAGGAGGGCGATGACATCAATAATGGGGTGGCTCTGTGTTGCTGGGGTGGCAACCATCGCTCTTCCCCCATTCGCTCTCTCTCAAGCCACTGTGTGCAGTCTCTCTCCCCATGTGCCGTCTTCTCCCCTCATGTGCTCTCTCCTTTGAGCTACAAGGGGGTAGACAAGGGCGCAATAGGGTCTTATCTCCTTAATATGAGGTCAATAATCAGCGTGACACTGCTCAACTTGCCCGGTTGTGTGACCCACAACCAGTATAATCACCTTATACAACTGCTGCTTTGTCCACCATTCCACATGGATGGTCGTGCAAACACCAAGGATCACAGAGACAAAGGTTGAAGATGATCCGCACTGCTGTATATGAATGAAGATGGAGCAAGATGTTAATGGAAGAGGTGTTTATTTCAACGTCTTTCAAGGCTTTCCCAGCCTCTTCTTCAGGAAAACACCATAATACCCATTATTATGGTGTATCCCTGAAGAATAGGCTGGGACAGCCTTGAAATGTGTTGAAATAAACACCACTTCCATTAAGATCTTGGTCCATCTTCATTCACATACAGCAGCGCGGATCTCTTCAGCCTTTGTCTCTGTGATCCTTGGTGTTTGCATGACTCTCCTTTGAGCTGTCTCACCCCTGTGCACTCTCTCTCCCCCCTGTGGGCTGTCTCTTCCCCCATGTGCTGTCTCTCCCTCTGTGGGCTGTCTCCCCCATGCACACTCTCTTCCCACTGTGAGCTCTCTCTCCTCCTTGTGTGCTCTCTCTCCCCCCTGTGTGCTCTCTCGCCCCTGTGGGCTGTCTCTCCTCCTTGTGGGATGCCTCTCCACTCTGTGGGCTGTCTCTTCCACAGTCACATGGATTCTATACTATGAAAATGTTTGTATAAAAACATTTTTTTTGTATATAATATACATGTTTTGATCATTGTTGTATGAGGACTCAAAAACATAAATATATAATATGACATTGTATAAATTTTGTGGGTTGCTGTAAAATCCACTATGGATTCTTCCTACATGTTAACAAAGAGTTAAAACGTGTTTCTTTTTAATTGTAATTGTTCACATCTGGGTAGTGGTCTTCGTATGACATTTATTGAATGTTTTATATTATTTCACTAAGCTAACGACTAAGGGGAGCACCCCGAAACGTGTATAGCGTGACCCTACAGAGTTTGTGATGATTTTATTTGTGTGTTAATAAAAGCACATAAGAAGCAGAATCTGGCACCGGTGTTTCTTCAAATATTGCATACTATAGGTGATTGCCATGCCATCAATCTGGTGTCTGGAATCCAAGGAGTGATTGTCTGAGGAGATGCCTTACTTCCTCTTTCCTGATTCATGTATGCACTTGATCAATGTTCACCACAGGCTTAGGGGTGATCTTATAATAATGTATAAATATATGAGGGGACAGTACAGAGAACTTTCTAATGATCTCTTTACTCTTAGGCCTGAGACGGGGACAAGGGGGCATCCTCTACGTCTGGAGGAAAGAAGGTTTAATCATAATCACAGACGTGGATTCTTTACTGTAAGAGCAGTGAGACTATGGAACTCTCTGCCACATGATGTTGTCATGAGTGACTCACTACTAACATTTAAGAAGGGCCTGGATGCCTTTCTTGAAAACTATAATATTACCGGTTATATATACTAGATTCTTTGATAGGACGTTGATCCAGGAACTAGTCTGATTGCCGTATGTGGAGTCAGGAAGGAAATTTTTTCGCCAGTATGGAGCATAGTGTTTGCCACATGGTTTTTTTTTTGCCTTCCTCTGGATCAACATGTTAGGCTATGGGTTGACCTAAAAGGACTTAAAGTCTTCCTTCAACCTTAAAACTATGTTATTATGTTACAGCATCCTGTCAGGTTGACTGAACCAAGGAATGAGAGTTTACGATGTCTGACAGGATGCTCCTCTGAATTGAAGTATGTCTTGAGCAGATGTTCATCACATAGCCCGCCCTAGTGCGTGTCATCTGAAATCTAGGATAGGTGCATGCTGATTTATGGCAGTTGCCATTTTTAAAATCTTGACAGACTGCCCTAGATAAAGCATACCTCGTTTCTAAATAAAGGTACGGTATTATCTAATATATAATTCCCCTAACGCACTTCCGTAAGTTTCGGCGCTACTTCCGTCGTCGTGGCTGTGGGCGCGCTGGCGCCCACGCGACCTTGCGGGGTGCGAGCAATGGCATGCGGCCATTGCGAGCCCTTGCAGGGGCGCAGCAATGCCGCGCGGCGCCATTGCGAGTCTCCCGCACCGGCGACGACCGACGAGAGCCGAGCGCCGTGGCCGAAAATAGAACCAAGGGCCCGGCCATGCACAGCTCTAAAGACCGCTATGTATCTCAATGGGAAGTGAGGCGCTATGCTCATTGGTCAGCGCCAGCACACAGCGACCAATGAGCATAGCGCCTCACTTACAGCGGTAAATTTAAAACTCAAAGTCCTCCATTATATCTCAATGAGAAGTGAGGCGCTATGCTCATTGGTCGGCGCCAGCACACAGCGACCAATGAGCATAGCGCCTCACTTACAGCGGTAAAATTTGAAACTCAAAGTCCTCCATTATATTCAATGGAAGTGAGGCGCTATTCTCAATGGTCGCTGTTGCTGGCCGCGACCAATGAGAATAGCGCCTCACTTACAGCGGTGAAATTTGAAACTCAAAGTCCTCCATTATACTCAATGGGAAGTGAGGCGCTATTCTCATTGGTCCTGTGTGCTGGCGCTGACCAATGAGCATAGCGCCTCACTTCCCATTGAGATATAATGGAGGACTTTGAGTTTCAAATTTACCGCTGTAAGTGAGGCGCTATTCTCATTAGTTGGCGTCCAGCACAAAGCGACCAATGAGGAATAGCGCCTCACTTCCCATTGAGATATATGGAGGACTTTGAGTTTCAAATTTACCGCTGTAAGTCAGGCGCTATTCTCATTGGCTTGGCGCCAGCACCCAGCGACCAATGTAGAATACGCCTCACTTCCCATTTAGATATAATGGAGGACTTTGAGTTTCAAATTTACCGCTGTAAGTGATGCGCTAATTCTCATTGGTCGCGCCACACACAGCGACCAATGAAAATAGCGCCTCACTTCCATTGAGATTAATGGAGGACTTTGAGTTTTCAAATTTACCGCTGTAAGTGAGCGCTATTCCAATTGGTCGGCGCCAGCACACAGCGACCAATAAGAATAGCGCCTCACTTCCCATTGAGATATAATGGAGGACTCTGAGCTTCAAATTTACCGCTGTAAGTGAGGCGCTATTCTCATTGGTCGGCGCCAGCACACAGCGACCAATGAGAATAGCGCCTCACTTCCCATTGAGATATAATGGAGGACTTTGAGTTTCAAATTTACCACCGTAAGTGAGGCGCTATTCTCATTGGTCGGCTCCAGCACACAGCGACCAATGAGAATAGCGCCTCACTTCCCATTGAGATATAATGGAGGACTTTGAGTTTCAAATTTACCGCTGTAAGTGAGCCGCTATTCTCATTGGTCAGCGCCAGCACACAGCGACCAATGAGAATAGCGCCTCACTTCCCATTGAGATATAATGGAGGACTTTGAGTTTCAAATTTACCTCTGTAAGTGAGGCCCTATTCTCATTGGTCGGCGCCAGCACACAGCGACCAATGAGAATAGCGCCTCACTTCCCATTGAGATATAATGGAGGACTTTGAGTTTCAAATTTACCGCTGTAAGTGAGGCGCTATTCTCATTGGTCGGCGCCAGCACACAGCGACCAATGAGAATAGCGCCTCACTTCCCATTGAGATACATGGAGGACTTTGAGTTTCAAATTTACTCAAAGTCAAACTCAAAGTCCTCTATGTATCTCAATGGCCAGTGAGGCGCTTCTCTCATTGTACTCATGACAGTAGCAACATTAACCCCTTACATTCCGTTTTATCTGTAATTTCTATAACACAGTGTGTAGTTGTACTGCCACTGCGAAGTTAACCCCTTATATACCATTTCTGCCTTAACTCCATACTTTGTAGTCTCTATTACTACTGCCAGTAGGAACATTAACCCCTTATATTCCATTATTGTTGTTATTTCTATTACACAGTGTATAGTTGTAATGACACTGCAAAATTAACCCATTATATACCAGTTCAGCATTAACTGCATATTTGGTAGTGTTTATAACTACTGCCACTGCTACATTAACCCCTTGAACACCATTTTGGATATTATTTACAGCGCTGAGTCTGTTGTGGGAGTGCCTGTGGGACATTAACTCCTTCAATAACATTTTTCATATCATTATAAGTTCCTACTCTGTTATAGTCCTGTTAGTCGCACATTAACTCTTTCTACACCTCCACTATATTGCTACCCTCACAGTTCTGCCTACATCGCCTACTTAGTCATATATCTGGTGTTTAAGTCTATTAGTTACAACTCTTAAAAAAATTATATACAGATTCTAGACTCCCGATTCTTTAGAATCGGGCTCACAGCTAGTAAAAAATAATTACCATTTAAATGTGTATTATTTATTTTATAGCAATTCTCAGAGAACCCCTTTAACCTTAGTTGCTCTTTTCTGCACACACTTTATTTTATTCATGCCATCAAACTATATTTTGTATGAAGGTAAACCTATCTTCTGGTCTTGAGAATTTATGTTCATTTTAATGCATCACAAGATTTTATTGAAAACATATTATTTTGTGATCAACATCTAATCCCTCCCCCTCGCTTATTTGTATGGTCATTGCTAAGAATAATTTAGTCCTATGACTTTAATAATCTTACAAAGCATGATGTGCACACAAAATTGTGCTACATGGTTTTAGTCAGCCGGAAGGGATCCATACTATTCAGATATAAAGAAAATACATATGATATTAAACATTTACGATGAATCATAATACTCTGTGCTGTGAGTGCATTAGTCATTAAAACAATCATCATCGGCACTTTCAGTCATCAGCAATTTATCTGTAATTGTCTATTGCTTCACAATAATATTGTACTTTTCTGCAGTAGCCATTAAAGAGGACCTGTCCCCCCTGGTGCTATGCTAACTGAATGCAGCACTGAATGCAGCGTGTCTGCTGCATTCAGGGTTGGGGTCCCGCATGTCTCTAGCCCCCCTGTAAGTTGTTAAAAAGACTTTATAAAGTGTACAGGTAAGGAGTCCGGAGGGACTTAATCAGTAATGAGTCATCGCTGTTGCTGGTGTCCTCCCCACCTGCAGCCTTCTCTGTGCCCCCTCCAGCCCTGAGCGATGACACATACAGGAGGCTGAACAAGAGAGGGCTGGAGGTGGCACAGAGAAGGCTGGAGGTGGGGAGGAGGGCAGACACATATAGGAGGCTGAACAAGAGGTGGCACAGAGAGGGCTGGAGGCAGGGAGGACACCACCAACAGCGATGACTCATTACTGAGTAAGTCCCTTATCTATACACTTTATAAAGTCTTTTTAACAGCTTACAGGGGGGCTAGAGACATGGGGGACCCCTTCCCTAAATGCAGGAGACCCGCTGCATTCAGTGCTGCATTCAGTTAGCATAGCACCAGGGAGGTGACAGGTCCTCTTTGAGTGTACACAAGCTTTCCGAGCGTGCGGTGTACGGTGGAAGGCACAAAGCAAAGTTCACCTACCACTACTTAGCTCCAAAGTATGAGAGCTCACATGTCCTGACAATTATAATAACACTCATTTATAGCCCAGTTTAAATAGGATACAGTCACTATATTTGTTATAGAATTGGACTCATATGATCATACTGACTTCAGGTGTTATAGTAGAAAAAACTAAAGGATGTGAAACGAAAGAGACCAAAATGCTTTTAGTAACCCAGATTAATCACCTGAATGTCCACACTCAACAAGTGCGATACAAAAATGTTTATTAAGTAAATGGTGATACAGACAGGCAACAGTCAAAGCAGTAACGAAGGACAGTGTAGGGAGGGGGAGGTGGGAGACCAAAGGCAGGAAAAGCAGAGGACGGGGTACCCTCACCCTGGTTGCTAAGGATAATGAGGTGCTTGTGCTTGTTAGTGACAGCACGAGAGCAGCGTGAAACGCTGCTAATAACTGTCAACTTGCCCTGGTGGTCAGAAAGCTGCAGGCAAATCATCTAGCACTTACCCATGGGTGTGTATATGGGGGTCCGGTGCAGTCCTGCCTCCATCTCGGGGGGCCCCGACACGTGTTTCGCGTCCGGCTTTTTCAAGGGGCGAGTGGTGCAGAGTGCTCTAAGTGACTGAAAGGACATGGTTGCTGTAGGAACAATATAGCATTTCACAGAGCCCATTGATGTTAATGAATCTAAAGGCTCAATCAGACCTCAGTACACAAATCAATCTGACCTATGACCACAATCGCAGGACTGGTCATGGCTCTCCAGACCTCAGCGGGACAGCCTCATATAAATATTTGAAGCTGTCATGCTTTGGTCATAAAACCTACAGCCAGTCCGTGTATTGTGGTCCAAGATTGGGATGATATGCACGAACATCTGAATGACCCTTAGAGCAGCGGCTCTTTACTCTAGTCCTCGAATAAACCAAACTAGTCAAGATTTGAGTATATTTTGGATGTGTCCTGTACAAGAAGGGTTACATGTGGGTGGCAATGGAGCATATAACACCATATTGGTTGGGGCACCTAGTATCGGCCATTCACCATTCTGATAATAATAATAATTATCAGACATCTCCGTTGATATATAATCTGAGTCTATTCTTTCACAATTTACCTTGTGTTACTGGCAGTAATAGAGCTGCATTCTGCAACATTCTTGCCATCAAATACTTACATTATTTTGCGGTCCTTTGGATTTGTTGCCAAGTTTACTAAGCAGAGAAAAGAAACCTTCCTTTTTAAGAGGTTAAATAGTACTTAACTTCTACATATTTAATGCACAGCACAGAACGTCAACGTTTTAGCAATTGCTGATGAAATGAGGTGGCATAGTGTGGGTGACAGACAGCCGTATGGAAACATACATCTTCAACACATAATCCTGAACTGTGCTGTCTTCCCGGCAGAACACAAATGCAGCTACAGCACATCTCCTCAATAAATTACCGGCAATCTCCTTTTTTTGTGTGTTCCTCTGGCTCTTCTCCAGCTACTATTGCTATAGCTGGATAGGAACCCAGACTTATTTATGTCAAACCCTGAAACAAGTAATTAAATCTGCGCTTAGGAGTTATTATGTTTTAAACAAATCCACGTTTCTGCCATGAAACCAAAAGAATTTTACAACATTTCCCTAAACAACAGGATGTAACCACATTGAATGCACAGTTCAGCGTGATGTTATCCAAAGTGGGGGCTTGCTATATTTGACATCATGTTAAACATGATACTTGATGCAGAACAGTGAGGTGTAAATGCAGCAGAGCTGTAAAAAGAAAGCGTCTCTGTAAAGTGGAAATTTTAATTGCTTGATGTTTAAAAGTTTTCTAGTGAGGATTTAAAAGATTGTCCATTTTCACCTTAACCCCTTCTCGACCTTGGATGTACTGGTACATCCAAGGTCACCTCCCTGCCTTTGTTATGTGTTCACATGCTCTTTCCCACACATGTTGGCTCATCTGATTAGCTCACACAACCACTAACAGCGGCGGACAGGATCAGGACCTACCCCTCACTGTTGACCATTAAATACCGTTGTCAATCTCTGAACGGCGGAGTTTAACATGCATCGGCAAGAAGTCTCCATTCCCTACTCTCATTGACAGCCCCGTGACGTGATCATGAGCGAGTGGGTTGTCATGTCAGCCAGGGTCAGCTGATGACTCCTGTTTCTGTAATGACAAACTTCCTGTACTGAGCGTCTGGCAGATGATAATTTGTGCTTTTCAAAGCGTGTATTAGCACAATTCTGTACAGCACAAGCGATCAGCCAATGTTACAACTCGTGGAAATTGTGACAAATGACCATCTGTTTCTACAAATTTCGAAAAAAAATTGTCATCAATTATATTAAGGAAAAAAACTATACATTTTTGGCATCTAAGAACTCGCACTGACCTGGGGAATCTTACTGCCAGGTTAGTTTTATCATAGAGTGAACATGGTAAATAAAGAAATCAAAACACAATTGTGGAACTGAGATTTCTTTGCCATTTCACCACATTAGGAATATTTTTCCTATTTTCCAGTAACACTATGTGATAAAATGAATGTCGTCAACGCATCCCACAAAAAACAAGACTTCATATGGCTGTATTAATGGAACAATAAAAGTTATGGCTCTTGACAGAAGGGGAAGTAAAAATAAAGTGCAAAAGTGGTAAAAGGCAAAATTGTGAAGGGGTTAAAAAGCTATTATGGGGTATAGAAATTACTGAAGGAAATTTCCAGGTAAGCGAAAAAAACGCGGCATACCGCGGTTTTTTCTCGGCCGCACCTGCCGCAAGTGCCAAAACCACACTTATCGCACCTGCCGCACACTTATCGCAAGCCCCATAGACATTGTATGGGGCTTGCCGCAAGTGAACCACAAGTGCGGCCGTTATGCGGTAATCGCGGCAGTTACGTTTTTTTTCACCGCAACTGCCGCGATCAGCGAAAACCGCTGATGTGAAAGCAGCCTAAGACACCGGCCTTATAGTGTATCTCCAACGGTTGACACCTGAGAGTAGCTTTCTTCCTCCTTGAGAAGTGATTACAAGTAGGTAGGAAATTAGAATGCCAGAAGAGTAGACCTACTAAATCTTGAATCCATGCAAGAAGGCAAAGACAAGATGTCAGAGACAGATTTAAATGATTTGTGATACTTAACCACAAACACATTGCCCCTACTGATTACATGAACCCTTTCAGAGGAACAGAGCATGAGACAGCAGCTATCACAGCAACCAGATGAGCGTCCAGCAGCCCATTATGGTCAATTCATGCATCACTAAATGGATCTCTTAGACCTGATGAGGCTGGTATAGATATCTATATTTTTAAATCCATTGTGAAAATGAAGACAAACGTTCAATTACATAGAAATTCTGAAATTAATTATTAAGTAATTGCAACAGCTCCATCAGATATTAGGCATGTATTTATTGAATGTATGCAGGTTGGATTGTGAAACTGATGTCAGATCTGATATTTACAAACTAGATCCTCCCAGCTCATTCTACATCTCAGTAGACTGCCCTGTTACTTCAATCATGGCCTTTTTGGGTCTTAATTCATTGATAACTCTGCTATACCATAATGACGTTCCCTTGATCACTTTCACTAGAAAGTCAAGTTTTTTAGGGGAGCATTGATAACATCTAGCAGCAATCAAGGTTATCAATGTTATTTTGTAAAACATCAGTCTGTGGCTGCCCATGTTTTCTTAAATAGCGGCAGATTGATGATAGGATACAGTGGTATTCGGCCTAGAGTAGCTTCCTACTTATCATGGTGGAAGACATACAGGCGCAAATAGGAACCGACTCAACAGCTTTATCCAAGATGAGGCAACCAGCTTTTTGGTTACAGAATTACAACTCTGAAGCTCAGTCCCAGCACCAGCAAATCAAATGGCAAAAATACACATTATCCTAAAATTGCAGTCCCTTAATGATTCATACTGTATACGCAAGAATCAAGTAAATCCAGATATCATGAACAATAAACATCTACATCTATGACACAAGCCAGGATGATATAAAAGTATCCTTAAAAACATCTTCAACTCTTCACTATAGCTTTATGTAGCTGGAGAAGAGAGATGCCTGAATTTCCTTGAAGCTTTCATTACACAGTGTAGCCATAATACACCGCGTGAGTCGGAGCCCGTTGATACATTTTGATTTTGTAGAAGGTAAACATCACTTGGAGAATAAAGAGTGAAGATATTTCTTCTTTTTCTGCTTCTTTGAAGAAGTTTAATTAGATGAGGAATCTTAGAGTAGGTGGAATGGCTCGAGCTAGCGCACTTTCATCCTATTCCAAAGTGACAGCAGTGTTTGCTCATCTTCACCCACTGGTGCCATTAGTATCAACAGAAAAAAAGCTACAATGTAAGCAAATTATAAACCTCCTGTGGAAAACGACAACTGCCAATATTGGGATTGACCCATATGCTCTCTATTGTCAATCAGATTAGTCCCTACTAATATTTAATCAGATTTCATTGGTGATCTAGATAAAAGGAAAGTCTGGGAAAATACTCATTGGGGTGGATTTACTAATCTAGTCTAAGTTTTAGACAGTCTAAAATTATACACTTTTTGATTAAAAAAATATATCATGTAAGTATTCAATGCTTTTTCTTATATTATATTTGTTAACCCATTTGTGACATCCATCGTACATGTACAGTGCAAGGCGGATGCGGGTGTATGGAGCGGGCCCCCCATACTCAGCCGGTAATTGCAAATACATTTCCTACTACGGTATCTAATTCATTTATGAGAGTTTTATTCTTTGGATTTAGAGATTTTGTAGTAGAGCTACAGATGCTGGCTGGCCATCAGGGGAATGATATACTGTATGATATACTTTAATGTTAGGGTAGTGAGGACTGGACCACTCGCCAGTAAATACAGTATGCCAGACACACTTTGCGCAAGCCGTCTTTGCTAATGCACACCCTTAAGGGCCGGAGTACTTTTCACCTGCCTTCTGCTCCTTGAAGCGGTGACTTTGGAAAGCCCTTCCTAGGTGACAATTACGGGGTGGCTGGGGGCAGGACATACAGCTCACAGTCGGGTCAAATACACCAGTACAAATAGGAAAAGCACTGCAGATCCAAACAAATTATAAGGAAAGGCTAGGGACAAAGTCAAGACCAAAAACCAGGGCAGGAGAGCAAACTATAAGAAATACACCAGAACTACTAACCTTACCACCCAAACACAACTGATAATAATCAGCACTGAGGAAATAGGCATACCCAGGATCAAAACTAGGAGGGGCAAGCCATGGTCGGTCAGGTTGTAAAATTTTAGAACGGAAAAGAAGAATGAAATACAAATTTTAAGAAAATTATATGTAATTATAGCAGTGCTTTATTAGGCTGTGGTCACAGTTTTTTTAGTGCCTTTTAAAAACGCATGCTTTTTTACATGCGTTTTTCATGTCAGCATGAGTTTTTTAAGGTGTGTGATGGCTCCCTGCGTTTTTGGCTGCGTTTTTGAATCTGCACATAAAAATAGTGCTTGTAGTATTTTTTTGAGCGTTTTGAAAAACGCATGCGTTTTTATAACATGGGTTCCTATGGGAAACGCATGCAAAAACGCATGTACAATTAGTACCTTTTAGTGCCATTCAAAAACGCATGCGTTTCCCATAGGAGCCCATGTTAAAAAAACGCATGCGTTTCCGGAAACGCATGCGTTTTTTTAACATGGGCTCCTATGGGAAACGCATGCGTTTTTGAATGGCACTAATTATACATGCGTTTTTGCATGCGTTTTCCATAAGGCCCCTTATTAAAAAACGCATGCGTTTTTGGATATGCTCTAAAAACGCATGGGACAGTCACACATGCTTTTTGGCTATTAGGGCATGCGTTTTTTAACATGGGGGCCTATGGGTGCTTTTTTTACATGCGTTTTTGAAAACGCAGGTCTCCAAAAATGCATGTGAAAAATGGTACTGTGACCACAGCCTTAGTTATTACAATTATTTTCTTGCAAAAAAATTTAGATTTTTATTCTAATTACATGTCTTATACTAATATCATTTTTCTTGGGTTGGAAGAAAACTTTCAGTCCAGTCCAGATTTTCCTTGAAGAATTTCTGATAGACGCTTATCAAACACAACCCAGTCAGTCTGTCCTCTCCCATTGTACTTCTGTACCAGGTCTTTACCCTTCGAAAGGTACTGAAAGATCATTCAACAGTAGCCGTGATGGACGGAAAGCACTTAAAATGAAGAGTGTGTGCCTTGTTGCATGCAGGGAAAAAAATATTAGCCTCCACCAAAAGTGCAGTCACTTCAATGTACTTTCATTTTTCTCCTGGTAAAAACATCTTTTTCCACAGATTATACCACAAATCTTATTCCTCATAGATATCATAGATTCCTCATGGATATCACCCAACTCCTAAAACTCCATGAAAGACTTCACATTTTTTCCAAATCCTTTGATGCCATATTTAGCATGTATGAAGATAGAATAAGGCAAAAGCAGGTGTATTTTCGTGTGAGACGCTAACATTCACTTAGGGTCAGGGTGTGTTCACATGCTTTATTTCTGCACTTTTTACTCACCTCGCCGTGTGCCCACGATGATTGCTCCTCATCCCAGCACCGTAGGACCTGGCGCAGGACCTTAAGCAGAACCATATGACGACGTCACTGGTCAGATGGTGCTTCCGGATCCTAGAGCCTGTGCTTGCTGCGCCCCGGCGGAGGATCAGAAGACACAGCCGGGGTCACCAAGGGTAAGTATAAAGTGCAGGAAGAAAGCATCTCTCATTTGCTGCTGCCTGTGGACCCTGCTAGAGCCCTCTTCCTCCCTTGAATTCCATTGGCTGGCTGACACAGATAATAGATTCCTCTACCAGTCGCTAGGTGGCTCTAGATACTTCTCAATTTTTACAAACCCTTTCAGTGTGGTAAACAACTGATTATTTGCCATCGCCTAACCTAATTTTGTTTTGTATGATCACTTTATAAGTTAACCATTTAATTATTATTTTTTTCTTGCTTCTGGGGAGGGGCAGCTGCCCCATGACCCTCGCTGGGTACTCCCTTGACTGAGGATATAGTGGGTCTAAATATCCCTCTCATGGATCACCTGACACTGCTAAGGTAGCACCCAGTCTAGAGTGGAAGGAATCTTTCACAACATAGCTGAGCCAGGAGACATAGCATTCCGTATCTCATGGCAACAGCTGACACTAGGGGACCCCTGGACAGAATCATGCTGGGAGCAAAGGTGTCCTGCCTCCAAGCAAGACCACAATCTGAAGTAAATCTTGAGCACAAAACATGGCCAGAGCAAGCACCTGCACTAGCTACACCTTCTGGAGGTGACGGCCCACTCCTCATGGCCAGTAATGGTCGACCTGATGGAGAAACCATGTATGCCCAAAAGTGCGGCAGACTTGATGAGGTTCACAGGCATGAGAAGGATCAACACCCCTGACCACCGCGACGCCCACCAACATCCAAACCACCAGCCCTGACATATACTTCAGCATATCTGCTTGGGTAAATTAATGACTTAAAGACCCACAGATAGTAGAAAGAATGGCACATCACAAGTTAATTAAGCTATAGATTTCTCCCAGTGGAGTCCTGCTCTATCTTCTTGTTAGTACATATTTTCATAAACCTTTGTCAAACTCTTTATGGTGCTACATAAAAGATCCTGCTTTCATATGTGATATTAATGGATTTTAGTGCATTTGGAAGGAGATGTTAATTGCTAAAACATCATTTGCATCTAATTATCAAGGTCAATACTGATTAGAGCTATGCTAATGTAACATTAACTGCTGAACCTCACTTTGGTAAGTATAGTCACCTCTGCAGAACCTCTACCTCTTCTTTATTAGGTGAGAAAATGAGCAAGAACCTGCCTCCCAAAATGGCACAAAAATGTCAATAATTGAATTAATAAAATTCTCATGAGGATGCTAGGTATAAAATAGACTTTTACTAAATCAATAAAGTGTCTTAATATTGTTTTATAAACTTTATCTCAGTGTGGAGTAGATGTATGTTTGTTAGTTGTAGTATTATCTAGAGCAATAATTGTACTTATTGGAGTTATTTTCAGAGTCGTCTGAAGTTTATAGAATTACAGTGTTAATCCAAACTAGGTTTTAAAGCAGCACTCCAGTATTTTTTTTGTTATTGCACCGTTGGAGTGGCGCTTTAAATCCAAGTCCCCTGACCCCTGTCATATACGCACCTTCCGGCAAATATGTCTTCATCTTTTTCAAGCACCGCTTTGGTTGTTCTGCAAGGCTTTGTGACCTGCCAGCAGCTCCAGTGTTCCATGTAGCACAACCCAATACAAGTCTATGAGAGCCTTGTTATGGTCTCGTTTTGGCTCTCGTAAAGATGTATTGGAAGCGTGTGATATAACTGTGGGACTGCAGGACTGGAGTGGCGTCGGCAAGAGGTGAAGCCGCCAGCATGAGAGCATATGACTGAGAGCAGGGGATTTACATTCATGCATATGCATGAGAGCATATGACTGAGAGGAGGGGATTTACATTCAAAGCATTCCATTGCTGCAAAATAAACACTGGGGGAGCGCTTCAATAAATACATACTGTATCTTAAAGAATATGCACACCTTTGCCATGCAAAACAAGATTTTCAGGTTAACTGTACATCAGTGGTTACATTTAGTTAATAAAATTGCAGCTTCAGTTTGTAATCATCATTACTTCATTCATTTTTGTAAGGCTGTGTGTGCCTCATTCAGATTTCAGATGTTTCTATTGTGGAAGTATCTTTCCCGGAAAGGTTAGGGTCACACTTGGGTCATGACGGAAGCGCTAAACAGTTAGAAGTTTCTGCCTCAGCACATAGTGTTAACAGCAGGTAATGATATGCGCTGCGAGGCTATTGTGCCCTTTAACAACCTGCTTTTTACCTCAGCAACCGGCTCCATTTGAAGCTCCCAGATATGCGCTTTTGGACACCACACAGGAAACGTGATCAGCAGCGTTTTACTGTGCGATGTCCAAAAGCACAAATCCGGAAGCTTTGAATGGAGCCGGTTGCTGAGATAAACAGCGGGTTGTCATAGGGTGCAATAGCCTCGCAGCGCATATCGTTACCTGCCGTTAACACTAGGCGCTAACACAGAAATTTTTAACTTTTTAGTGCTTCCGTCAGGCTAGGGTCATGACGCAAGTGTGACCCTAGCCTCATATAGGATGGAAGTGTGGTCTGTGTGTATCTGCTTATGCTGCTGTCTCATTAGCCCATATGTCAGCATAGCTTCTATCCTAAACTTATTTCCTTTTCTTGTGCTTTCCTCCTTTTAAACAGCTGGTTTTCTGTGACCTCTTTGTACATTCTTTCTCCCTGCTCACACTGCAGATCTATGCACAAAATTCCCACCCAAAAAAAAAAAGATGGCGACAACAATCCAATCACTATACAATGCTTTATCAGAAAACAGGTAAAGTACAATGTGCTCAATACAGAATCAGAAAGTGCAGGATTTAGGACCAATATCAATCACAATTCTATTCTGGTGACAATTACATACCCATATAATAACTGATAACCCAATCTAATAAAATGTACTATCAGATAGGGTGGACTGTTTTTTATATATATGATCAACAATATTCATTTACCGTATATACTCGCGTATAAGCCGAGTTTTTCAACCCAAAAATTGGGCTGAAAAGTACCCCCCTCGGCTTATACGCGAGTCAATACGGCAGCCCCGGCAGCCCCAGCAGCCCCAGCAGCCTCCGTAATCCAGGGTCCCCCAGCCTTGCTCCGGTAACCTGTAAAGTAAAATATACTTATCACTGTCCCGCTGCCGTCCGCGCCCGCATCCGCCGGCATAGCGATCCTCCATCTTCATGCGTCTTCTTCCGGTTTTCTCTCTTCGTCGCAGGCAATGACGTCATTGCCGGCGCCGAACACAGGAAGTCGGAAGAAGACGCATGAAGATGGAGGATCGCTATGCCGGCGGATGCGGGCGCGGACTGCAGCGGGACAGTGATAAGTATATTTTACTTTACAGGTTACCGGAGCAAGGCTGGGGGGGCCCTGGATTACTGGGGCTGCTGTATACTACCGCTGGGGCTGCCGGGGCTGCTGTATACTACCACTGGGGCTGCTGGGGATGCTATATACTACCACTGGGGCTGCTGGGGCTCCTATATACTACCAATGGGGCTGCTGGGGCTCCTATATACTACCACTGGGGCTGCTGGGGCTCCTATATACTACCATTGGGGCTGCTGTATACTACCACTGGGGCTGCTGGGGCTGCTGTATACTACCACTGGGGCTGCTGTATACTACCACTGGGGCTGCTGTATACTACCACTGGGGAGGCCTGTATACCACTGGGGGGGGGCCTGTATACCACACTGCTTGGGGCTCTATACCTGTGCTGGGGTCCACCCTCGGCTTATACACGAGTCAATAGGTTTTTCCAGATTTTTGGGGCAAAAGTAGGGGGGTCGGCTTATACACGGGTCGGCTTATACACGAGTATATACGGTAATTGATGCATCAATCAATGTAGTATATATTTATGGCTCGCTACCATAATTACTATTGTTACCACAAATATTATTTTTTTTCTTTTCTCTTGGCAGTGTGTATTATTAGATGTCTAATTTGACTTAAACAAGCAGAGATATCCCCATATAAGTAGCTATATCTACACTCAGTGTATCAAGTATATGGGTAATAAGCTCAATATAGCTATCTTGGTTAAAGAGCCACTCAGTAAGTGAGTTCTGGCTTAAGTTAATATCAACACCATACCCTATATCATGATTAGTATTTAGTGGCCACTATCCTTCCATGTGGTTATCTGTTATAAGGGTGCTTTTTGTCTGCCTGTCTTATCAGCACTTATTCACAGTAATCACCACTGCTCATATAACACCACTGCGCCATCTATATATTCACCTTAGGTCAGCTGAATCAATCCAAGGGTCTTGCTTCATGCACGCTGTGCGCCCCAATGCGCATATCGGCACTCCTTCGCTCCTTCGTTCCCTGATGAAGGAGTGCCGCTATGCGCATTGGGGCATGCACAGTACTCAGCTGTATACCATCTGCTACAGTAAAGACTTGGAAAACTACAAAACCGTGAGTCTGTGTAATCCTTGCACTCAAGCCCTACTTTCCCTCACAAACTGCTATCATCTCTACCACTATCTCTACTCTGCATCATTTGGCGAGCCGTTATATCACCGGCTGCCAAACATCATCCCCGGAGGTTCTGCAGCATCGGTGGTCACCCTGACCACATACTACGGGTGGCGTCATGACTTTCTCCCCTGTAAATACCCCCCATTACTTGTGGGCTCGGGACACGGTCCGGACCAAAACTACCATGATACCCCCGTGATACCTCGGTCCGGTAACGAGTACCCTGTCTCAGTGGGCTCCACAATAACGTCATGACGATTGAGATGCAAACATACACACGTTAGATACCATATGCAATCATCATTGTAGAGAGGAGATATACAATGATACAACTCCCAGCAGCACTTCAACAAATTGCACTGGGTTACATACTAAAGTCCCAAAACGTAGAAACAAGAATAATCATCATGCAGTAGATATGATATGACTATAAAAAAGTCCAAATGCATCATCTATGCTTTTCATAATGCTCACACATGCACCAGCCCATTAGTGGGGCTCATTAATAGTCCATAGTTATTAATAGAGCATTTTCCATGTGTGTAGCAGCAAGTGAAGATGCCCTGGCCAGTACAGGGTAGGGCTACAGAGGGTCAGTCTATGGAGAGTGGGAGTGCCACTGTACATCTCTATATAGGGCGTCG
Source organism: Allobates femoralis (assembly GCA_033576535.1). NCBI lineage: Eukaryota > Metazoa > Chordata > Amphibia > Anura > Aromobatidae > Allobates > Allobates femoralis. The sequence continues at coordinate 551,440,857 of JARQOC010000001.1, read as the reverse complement.
ACCTCTGCTGAAAGGTAAAGTTGTAGGGTAATCTTTCCTCTCACCTATCAACCTTTGTTCACTGATTATTGTGTACCTGGTGGGTTTAGCGATTGCTTTTTATTGTTTTCCACTAATAAATATTTTATTTTGTCAGATCTATACAACCCTTCTCTGTGCAGCTTTTTGGAATACTGAGAGATTGACAGGAAGAGCAGAGAGAGCCATCATAGTCGGGAACAGTAGATTTGTAATGGTTTTGAACAGCACTCAGCTAGATAAAAGAATTACAGACCGGGGTCTGGACAGACCTCAGAGCATACTATGGTTTTTTCGCAGCACTTTCTAATTGGATCAATTTTCTTCATTCTAGCAGCTGAATGAGGCAAATTGACCCAGAGTGAATATTGAGAGAGTCTATTCTCTCTACTAGCCTGGTTGACTAAAAGGGCCACTTAATATAGTGGTTATGGTGGTCTCTGCTAGGTCCTTCCCTGGAAGGATATATGGCTAGTCCCATGTTTGAGACTCTTAATCGAGGCTCCACGGACTCCATTTGCATATTATCTCTACTAGTCTATCCTTATAATGATTCATGATTGTCAAATAGGATCCAATTTCAGGCTTCGCCAGGTGGTGCATTGCCACTAAATAGTATTGCTTGTTATTTAAATTTGACCAAATCACCATTTATGCTACCAGTTTCACAACACATGCACGTTAGAATAGATCCATTGGGTGTTTTGCTTAACATTGGTATATTAATGAATGACAGCTTGGATGAATTAATACATAAGGCTATATGCTGTGCAATTGTATATGCTATATAAGCAATATATTTCTCTTGGCAATGTGTTACTGTGTGAATACCTATTTTCTAATAGGTATTATTTTCTGATTTTATTCCTGTGGCCTATTGCACATGCTAAGCTCTAACGCTTCTATAGTTACCAAATGGAAATCTTTTTTTCTTATTGAAAATGTAAATTAGCATGCATTTTTTTTTTGCATTCATTGAATTCCTGCCTCTCGGATGAAAATCCTGTTTGATGTAGGTGGATTATTTGAAGGAGGAAGGCAGGCAGAACATTTGTGGAGAGTTTAATGTTAATAATTAAAATAAAAATGGCTTGACATCTACTCGTGAGTGCGCCGTACTTAGCAGGCATCAGGCTTAACCATGGCGGCTGCTTCATTTTAATGATGAGCGCTATTTGTTAGCTTTAATTTAGGTTTTAGGTGATTTTAATACATTTACTGCAATTATTTCTTCACATTCCTGCCCTTGTATTTTAATTAGACAGATACTTGGGACACTTGATGAAGTCTATTTTTTCATTCATAAGTTTCGAAGACATATTGATGTGCCGGAGGTTTCGAGTACATTGAAATTAGGAAGGAGACTACTATATAAAGTCACAGAGGAAGGCATTGAAGGTCATATGTAACAAAGAGTCGCCGCTATGGAGGAGCCTTGGAGATGTGGGCTATTCTTTGCTTTTAAACTCTTGGACAATGTTAATCTGTAGCCTGAGGGTTATGCTGCCAACTTCTAGTATAGATGAAAGGAAGGCAATTAAGAGCAGGACCCAAGGTGGGGAGACTCATTTTGATTTTTGGTGTTGAGTCCCTGTACTATGTGCCCTCCTCTATAGAGTTATACAATATAACCCCATTACCTAAATATCACCGGTGACTCGAATTCCCTAGACAGATTCCATGGAAGACTGCATCAGTTTCTTAGTTTAGTCTCGTGTTGACTATAAAGCAGCAAAATTCAGACTTTCACGGCAGATCTTAAAGAATCTCAATATAAAAGGTACGGTATACACCCTTTTAGTTTTTATCTTAAAATCAATAGTACATGTGAAAATAAGAAAGTTTGTAACATCAATTGTTAGAGAAATCCAATTACTTCTCCTTTTGGACTTATCTTTCAATCTCAAAATTCCTAATTCATGGGAAAAATGTGTCTTCAGTGAAAACAGATCATTCTCATTAGTGAGATAGGTTATGACAGTAGTGCCCATATGGTTCAATGGAACATACAGTAAAATGTATATGTCGCCTCCAGCTTCTCCCCTCCATAGAATCTTAAAAGCACAAACGCTCTTCATCTACTGTATGTAATGTGAAAATTTGTCTTCACTGAATACAGATTTTACCTGAGAATTGGAAGTGAAAAAAAATCCAGGAGGAGAAAGAAGCATATGTCTGTGACAATGTATATTACCAATATAAGTATTTTTATGTGTACTATTCATTTATGAAATAAAAATTAAAATGATGGTTATAGTGTAAAGACGATCTCTGAGATCTCCTGACATGACTTTTGAAAATATCTACTATGTATTTTAAAAAAATTTACATTTCTGGAACTTGACTAATAAGGGTATGTGCTCACTATCCGGAGGCACTGCATCTAAGATGTAGCGCCTCCGCATCTGTAGGAACCCACAGGTGCCTGCAGGGAGACCGCAGCTACCCTGTACTCACATCTGTGTTGGGTGCAGGGCTGCTTCTAATTGCATGCACCCAATGGTGACCGCTTCCGACTCCGCAGCATGAAATTAACATGCTGCGGAGATGTGGAAGTCCGACAACTAACACCACAGCTGAAAACATGCTGCGGCCAGGAGAAACATAGTGGGCATGGGATTTCTAGGCAGCTTTCACATCAGCGATTTTGTCCATTCGCAGGAGATCTGGCAGCTTTGATGCATCTGCCGCATAACGGCTCACTTGCGGCGAGCCTCATTAATTCCCTCCTGCGGTATAGAGAGGACCGGCTCTGTGGTTCAAGAGGTGTAGAGAAGAACAGCATTAGCTCCACTGTGCACAGAAACCCGAGCTGTGGACCTCGTCTCCACAGACAGCAGCCACAGGGTGAGGCACACACAATATTGCATACAGCGGTCCCCTTCTCCACTTACACAGTGTACCGAATCTACTTCACAGCCACGGATTTGGCACATTGTGGCAGTGGAGCAGGGGACCGCTGTGTACAATGGGGGTGGGTGGTGACATTAGGTGCTGGGCAGGGCATTTAGCAGTCTGGGGTGGCTGGGCATACTGAGACAGTGGGAGGGGGCGTGTTTGTTGGCGTCTAGACGTAATGTCCAGTTCTGCATTTCTATGAAAGCTCAAACAAAAACACGCCCCTTGGATGTTCCCTGGCTGCCGCAAATCAGTGGTATCTGGGTAACTATGCAAAATGTTGACAGGATGTATTTTACAAACTGTCAACATTTTGCAGCCTAGATACACATAGAAATTATCCAAAAAGCCTGGACAACCCCTTTAATCTACATTCACAGGTTCATGTGAATTGTCAGTGTGCTATCTGACAATTTAGGACATGTTGTGAGTCTCATGGTACCTTTACACGCAGCTACAGGTAACAGTTTTTCCACAGCTAACTTACTGGCTGCAGTGAAATCATGGAGACATGATTCTATCTTGTTGCTGTGTACAAATAGAACTATGTCTCCATGATTTCACTGCAGCCAATAAGTTACCTGTGGAAAACCTGTTACCTGTAGCTGCGTGTAAAGGTACCATTACGGATTTCACATTCAGATCTGTGAATAGATTGATGAAAGTCTATGGGTCTATGCGCTGTCTGATAAAAAATTGGATGTGTGAATGTAGCTTAAGGTCTCAATTCACCAAAGCAATTCTGCTAGGATTCTGGTGTAAATTGTTTTAAAAAGTTGCAAACTTTTGTGTTTTCACGCCAGCTTTTCCCAGCTATGCCTAAATGGGTGAAGCTGGGTGGTGTTAGGATATGTTGGAGAGCAGTGAGGGTGTGAGGCTACGGTTCATCTGATTTGTGATGAACCGGCCAGCACAGGATTTCTGGGGTGGTGCATGCTGCTTATCACATGCCCCTGATTCATGAAGAGCAGCGCACCTCTTCATTAATCAGAAGTGTGTGACTCCACCATGCCCCCTCATTAAAACAGGCAAGATAATACCCTGTCTTGATGAATTGGGGCCTAAGTGAGTCATTGTCATTTTACTTTATACTCTTCTAAACCCTTAATTCAATTTTGAAAGATTTTGGACAACGCCTTTAATCTATAAATCTTTATACATTTGTTGACCTTAACCCCTTTATGAAGAAAGACGTACATAAATGTCCTTGGCTGTGTCCCTCCTCTCGCTAAGCTCACATCCTCCCTCACACATCTTAGCTGATCTGATCAGCTGAGACGTGTGGCTAATAGCATCAATTGGATCAGTGATCCGATTAATGCTGTTAACCCTTTGGATCATGCTGTCAGTCACTGACAGCGCAATCCAAAGCCCTGCAGCGGGGATCATGCTGTTCCTTGCCATGATTGGAGGTCCCGTGATACTATCACAGGACCTGTGTCTGTTACCTTGACAACCCGGGGTCAACTGATGAACACAGATGCTGTCTGCAGTCACTTCCTGCCGGAGATCCCCCAGTGACATCACCGGCAGGGAGTGATCATTTCCCCTGTGTTCAGATATGCTGTAGCCCATCAGTACACAGGGTATGCGATCGGAGTGTGTGTGAGGCCCCCTAGTGGGCCAAGTAAAATAAAAGAAAAAAGTTTGTAAAAATATAAAAAATAAACCAATAAAAGTTCAAATCAACCCCTTTTGCCCCATTGAAAAAAAAATAAAACTATTAAAAAAATTTAAAAAAATACACGTATTTAGTATCACTGCGTTCAGAAATGCCCGATCTATCAAAATATAAAATCAGTTAATCTTATCTGTATACTGCGCAACAGAAAAAAAAGTCCAAGCGCCAAAATTACATTTTTTTTAGTTACCACAACAATGCATTAAAATGTAAAAATGGGTGATTAAAACATCACATCTAACCCAACAAGGGTATCATTAGAATCTTCAGCTCACAATGCAAAAAATTAGCCTTCACACAGCCCCAAATCGTGAAAAATGAGAACGCTAAGGGTCACAGAAAATGGCGCAATTCTTTATCTTTAAAAACGTCTGAATTTTTTTTCACCACTTAGATAAAAGAAAAAGTATACATATTTGGTATCTACTTGTACTGACCAGAGGCATGACACCAATATGTCAGTTTTACCATATAGTGAACAGGGTGATAAAAAAAACCAAACATGTAATTTCACTTTTTTGCAATTTCACCTCAATTGGAATTTTTTTTCTCACTTTTGTGTACACTATATGGTAAAATAAATGATGTCATTCAAAAGTACAACTCATCCTGCAAAAAACAAGCCCTCATATTTCTTTATTGATGGAAAAATAAAGAAGTTATGGCTCTTTGAAGCAGCGGAGGTAAAAATGAAAAAAAAAAAAAAAAACGGAAAATCGCCTGGTGTAAAGGGGTTAATTAAAAAAAAATACTTTTTTGTCTACACTTTATGCTGTACTATTTAATAATGATTAGAATCTTCCACGTTTTTCCTAATGCAGGGGTGGAGAAATCCAGGCTTCAAGGGCTGCCAACAGGTCATGTTTTCAGGATTTCCTTAGCATTGTACAGGGGTTGGAATCATCCCGAGTGCAGGTGATTATATTATCACCTGTGCAAACTAGGGAAATCCTAAAAACATGACCTGTTGGCAGACCTTGAGGCCTGGAGTTTCCCACCCCTGTCCTAATGGATTGAAGTCTGGAGTAATTGGGTATTTTTCTAATGTAAAATGTATATGAATTGTGGAAACCTTTGACCACTGGTGGACAGACAGGTGGTGCTGAAAAGTGAAGACCCATAGTATTTGCTTCTAGACTCATTGACAATACAGTATCACCAGGGGCAGACTGAAGTTGGAGTTCCACCACATTCAAGAGACATAAATACTTTAATTTAATCAAATCTTGGAATGGACTATATCATAGGTAAAAGGAACCATCTCTAATGGTACCTTTACACGCCGCCACAACAGGATGCATACAACCCGCTACAGGCTACAAATGTAGCTTGTCGCGCCAATATCGCCCGTAGTAGCGGCGTCTGAAGACGGGACGACACAGCCGGCTACAGATACCTCTGTATCCGTGCACTGCCCATAAACATATGGCAACATCGCCGATTGTAGCGAGCTGTATCGGCGTGTAAAGAAGGAACAGAAGGGAACTCTGGACACCCGGCGATGTAGCTGGAATGTAGCTAAGGCGTGACCCAGGCTCCGGGATACCACGCCCCTTCAGCGATCATTGGAGGAAGCTCCTTCGTTGCGATTGGTTGTCGCTGCACAGGGCGGCATATTTAAGAAGCTGACCAGTCACACTACGCAATTGCTCGAGCGTCATGTATTATCACCTCCTGCGCTGGTGCAATCATGGTAGTTATTGCTTTTCTATAGCGTAAGGACGTTCGTAATCCACAATTGTGGCACCCTTGCTGTCCCCTGCCAGGTCGCCATTAGCTTGTATTGCTGGTGTGTAAATGAGGTACCTAGAGCTACAGACGGCTACTTGCAGTACACCCGGCGATGTAGCTAGCTGTAGATGTAGCGTAGCGTAGCGCACCTTGTGGCGGTTCGTGTAAAGAGATGCATTACGTTTGTAACGTTTGGCCGTGTCGTCACGTGAAGTTCGTTGGTATCCATCCTGTTGTGGCGCGTGTAAAGGTACCATAAGAAAACATAGGAGCGCTACAGTCGTTGTTCCTTGCTCAGAGATGCATTCTTGCTTTTGTTTAAAAAAGTGTAATGGCAGAGCGGATCTACTAAATGTCATATCAAACAAGCCTTAGAGTAACTTAAAGTGAATTAATAAAATTCAAAGTTAAGTGGCAATTTGTAACAACTTTAGTTGTCAGGGTACTAAGTGCAATAATACTAACATCCACAGTAGTGTTAGATGGTGGAGGAGCTTCCATGCTAGTCTACAGCATTGGAGGAGTCATTTCTTATTTTCCAGGAGAATTTGTGTGAATGAAAATCACAACCAGCCGTTCCATTCAAGGTATTTTGACTTTAGCTTGGTCCCGTAAGCAGCTTCAAGAAAACAATGTTCAACAAGCGGCCAAGGCCTAGAGCTGTTCAAGCAACGGAACTTAGTTTGATGTACTCAGCGATGGCTACCATACATTGAAAGGAGCACTGCAGCTTCCCTAATGTACTTTGTGCAGTGTGGGTGCAGATGGTTGGAGCCCCACTGACCTGATATTGATAACCTATCATTAGAATCGTCATCAATATCTGGTATCTGGACAACCCCTTTAAGATCTTCAAAAGCTAAGAATACAAATTCAATACATCATCATAAAAGGCTGGCAAAGCCCTCTACAATCTGAAATGCACATCACAACCACTGGATGCCAACATGCCACATATCTAAAAAGTGAAAATGCGCATAGTGTCTTATCCCACTTAGGATATTGGTATCGGGTAGTTTTAGAATTTGTTTCACCTGGTTTGGTTGTGAAACTCACAACCAGCTTGATCGCTCAAACTTGGCAGCTGCCGCAGGACCGCACTTCCACGTTGTGGGAATAAGATCTCGCTCCAGGACTAAGTGACTCCAAGTCCGCGCTGCTGCCTCGAAGATGAAACAAAGACACCTGGATGCTTTGTATAAGATCTTTTTCTGCTTTATTTTCGACGCGTTTCGGAGCTCAAAATCCCAGCTCCTTCCTTGGTCATTCCCCGAGGAAGGAGCTGGGATTTTGAGCTCCGAAATGCGTCGGAAAATAAAGCAGAAAAAGATCCTATACAAAGCATCCAGGTGTCTTTGTTAAAATCTTCGAGGCAGCAGCGCAGACTTGGAGAACATGCCACATATATCATAAATAGCTTTTGATAGAGTAACCCAAAATGATACTTGTTTTTTTTTTTGAAAACTCGTCATCTCATGTCTCACATCTCGGTACATGTCGAGCCAATAGGAAGAGTCTTAATTATTTAAAAAATATATAAATATTTCTGTACTTTAAGCAAATTGTACCAAAATGCCCATTATATTTTTATTCAACGTCTCCATCCAATTTTATACATCTGCACCAAATCGATCCATAGAGTATTGAAAAGGACCAGGAGTGAAAAACTGAGGGCATCTATAGCCAGCAAACACAATACACTTACAAAATGGTAAAATTCCAATTTCACAGGGCAGTGACAACGCGGAGAGAACCGTGTGTTCAGAGATAATCCGTCACAGCGCCCCGCAGTAAATATGACTTATTGTCAGCACAACTGATACGTTACATGAGAACTCTTGCCAATCACTCGATTCATTTCAGAAACCCCAACCACGCTGTTTACATTTTTAATGGAAAATAAAGTCTTTTATGCTATGGCAGCCCTATTATAATTCCTGGCAATGATAGCACAGTGCCACATACTCAGTGTGCTACAACCTTTCCAAATCAGACTCAAAAGTGAAGCCAAGTGAACTGTGGAATCACGGTCGTGAACATAAAAAATTGAGTTATTTATATTACAATTGATTTCAGCCCACTGCTAGGGGCACGGAACATATCATTAAGTAAAACATGACGACGGATAGAGTCATTTATTACCAGACTGCAAAAAAAGAGCTGTACCAGTTTATTTTTTTGGCAATAGAAGCGGCAGTGTAATTCTTTAGATTTCAATCATTCTTCCCATACTATTTTACACTTCAGGAGTCAAATGCAGAGTCATATTGTGCTAGCGAGACAGGCTTCATAATAATAACAAAAAATAGAGGCTAAGGGGAAAACAGTCAATGTCTGGCAAGGTACTAATTAGATTGCAAATGATAACCCGATAATACATTTTATGTTAAAATATATTCATAAAAGTACAATGGTGGTCTGTTCTTAATTATACAGTTATGGATTATCCAGGGGCTAATTACAAAAGTATCGGCTGCAGTCGATACAAAGAGTCTTATGGCTGGCAGTGTGCAATTATATGACTATTACTTTACAACACCATATTTCATTAATGGTGAAATTGTTCTGTTTTGTTTATTGGAGCAAAATCTGCAAAGCAGAGACAGCCTATAAACAGAGCAGCCAATTTCAGAGATGAAGATTAGTAGTCAGACAAGCATTAGTAGCATACGTGGTAAAGTACGACAATATAACCTCTGTGGGTCCATTTAATGTGCTGCAGAAGAGATGCCAAAAAAACATAAGTTTCAATTACAAATGTTGATAAGACGGTCTAGATAGTCCAGCAAAAAAATCTAGCACCACCACAAATATCCAGACAAGACAATGTACAAAATGCCAAACAGTGCAATATAAAAAAATTGGTTAAATCTTAGGGCTTCTATGAGATACTTGGTTGAGTCCATGTAGCCCTACTGGGAGGAATATGGTCTAGTAGATAAAGAAACTGACTACCCTGATGTGCCCTGTGTGATAGGTCCCACTCTTGCAAGGGCAGTACCCAAGTTGGTACTAGAGCCCATCGTTGGAATGATGTTCCTGTACCATCATCTTGCTAGGAGATCCCACTCTTGCAAGGGCAGTACCCAAGTTGGTACTAGAGCCCATCGTTGGAATGATGTTCCTGTACCATCATCTTGCTAGGAGATGAACTTTTAATGGATTTGAAATAAAAATTATAATTTTTTTAAGTGCTATTCCTTTCCTGGAAATTCATTTTCTTGAATTTGACTCAGAGGCCTCTCTGCCACAGCCTTGGCAGTTTCCGAGCTTCTGCTGAGTTTTGGATACAATGTCCGAAACAGCGGGCTCACACTGGTGAGTGCGGTCAGTGACCTGACTGAAGACCGAAACAGCTCTCATAAGTGTCCAGGAACAGATTCAAGCGGCTCTTGGAGAACCCCACTGAAGAGGGCGTGGCACTTATTATTGACCATGTTACAGCTTAATTTGGCTCTGCACATACCGCCAGGCTAATGAATCACAGAGGACTTCTTAAGGGAGCTGACATAAATCTTTTTCTATTTTGCATCATAGGAGTGTACATGCAGAAAAAGCAGGGGGGAAACTTAAACATACCATTACAAATGGAGTGAACCGGGCAGAAATGCAGAGCATGGACTGTAAAGTGTTACAATGCCATTGAATCAATAGACAAGCATTGAAGAATTTCTGATAACTGGCCGTTGCATATAAAGAGTTGGCAAATATATGAATGTATGTGCATACTCATATCATAGTAGTTGGTGGGTCATTTCTCTTGGAGTGACAATAAACTCAATCATTACAATGTGTGAACTGTCACCAATCAAACGACAAATGAAAAACATGTTTTTCTGTAGGTTAGCAGCAAATCCTCTTGCAAAAATAGGGATGTGGGATGTACTGTTGACCACAATGTGAGGGATACAAGTTATCAAACCCAGTCACAGTCATTAAGAATTGTCACTGATAGGAATCGAACACCGATCAAAACACAGAAAATGACAGCTCACCACAACTGTATCACTTGCATCCTGAGCAGGCAATGAGGTATATCAGCGGACATATTTTGGCACTTTGTTTTCCTTGGTTCAATACTTTATTGGAAATCCATGTGCACATATCACATACAGTGCTGTCTTCAATTCATATTACCGTATATACTCGCGTATAAGCCGAGTTTTTCAGCCCAAAATTTGGGCTGAAAAGTCCCCCCTCGGCTTATACGCGAGTATATAAAAAAAATAAAAAAATACCGCAGCAGCCCCGGAGGTATACAGGCCCCCCATCAAGTTCCAGGGCTCCCCCCTTGCGCGCCAGCCTGTAAAGGAAAATCATACTTACCAGTGTCCAGTCGCGCCGTCCGCAGCTGCCGACATGACGATCCCGGGCTCCATTCAGCGTCTTCCGCATTTCCTGTAGTCGCGGGCAATGACGTCATTGCCCGCGACTACAGGAAATGCGGAAGACGCTGAATGGAGCCCGGGATCGTCATGTCGGCAGCTGCGGACGGCGCGACTGGACACTGGTAAGTATGATTTTCCTTTACAGGCTGGCGCGCAAGGGGGGGGGGGCCCTGGAACTTGATGGGGGGCCTGTATACCTCCGGGGCTGCGGCTGTATACAGCCCTGGGGCTGCGGCTGTATACAGCCCTGGGCTGCGGCTGTATACAGCCCTGGGGCTGCTGCTGTATACAGCCCTGGGGCTTCGGCTGTATACAGCCCTGGGGCTGCTGCTGCTGCTGTATATACCTCTGGGGCTGCATATGGGGCTGCATAAAACCTCGGGGGCTGCATATACCTCTGGGGCTGCATATACCTCGGGGGCTGCATATACCTCTGGGGCTGCTTATGGGGCTGCATCTACCTCTGGGGCTGCATATACCTCTGGGGCTGTATATACCTCTGGGGCTGCATATACCTCTGGGGCTGCATATGGGGCTGCATATACCTCTGGGCTGCATATGGGGCTGCATATACCTCTGGGCTGCATATACCTTGGGCTGCATATGGGCGCATATACCTCTGGGCTGCATATGGGGCATGCATAATACCTCTGGGCTGCATATCCCTCTGGGCCTGCATATAACCTCTGGGCTGCATATACCTCTGGGCTGCTTATGGGCTGCATATACCTCTGGGGCTGCATATACTCTGGGGCTGTATATACCTCTGGGCTGCATATACCTCTGGGCTGCATATGGGGCTGCAAATATTACCTTCTGGGCTGCATATGGGCTGCATATACCTCTGGGCTGCATATACCTGGGGCTGCATATACCTCTGGGGCTGCATATGGGGCTGCATATACCTCTGGGGCTGCATATACCTCGGGCATGCATATACCTCTGGGGCTGCATATGGGGCTGCAATACTCTGGGGCTGCATATACCCTGGGGCTGTATATACCTCTGGGGCTGCTGTATACTACACTGGGCTGCATGCTGTATCTACCACTGGGGAGGCTGTGTATACTCACTGCTGGGGTTGTATACCTGTGCTGGTCCACCCTCGGCTTATACTGCGTGTCAATAAGTTTTCCAGTTTTTGGGGGCAAAAGTAGGGGTCGGCTTATACACGGTCGGCTTATACACGAGTATATACGGTACGTATTTTGGAATAACATTCCTTAATTATAGATGTTTTACCCAAACAAAAAATCCCTGTTAAAAAGGTTTTCCAAACTACCTCACCCATTCCTCATACTCCAGTTATAATGTAATTAATCAACAGATGTGGAATGGCCATTAAACTTAACATGTGAAATCAATGAAACAGAAAATGTATAAACAATATGTAAATAAAAACGACAATAGTCATAAAACCTACTTTACTCTCATTGTGGATAATGGTAAATATCATCCTAATGTAAATTCATACCATCGAACCCTGATTGAGCTCTTATATCCTCGATCGACCTCATGTGGGCAATTTATCGAACATGTGTAAAAGGACCTAAGTCATGAAAAGTGGTGTATGAAAAGCACATTTCTTTAATGGAGAATTGTAGATAAAATCATTTTGAAATATGTCATAGTAACCTGCGAGAAGATGGCTTTTGGAGAAATGTGATCTTAAACCACCAATGATTTCTATGAAGGGCTATGAAGAGCTCAAACGTTTGGCACTACTCACAAATTCTGAAATGTAGCCATAGAATACACACTGATCGCAGGCCATTCCTTGACTTAACTAAAGAGTAGCTCCCAATTCCCTTTCTTCTCTACACTTTTCCCAAGTAACTAAAAAATTCTGAATTTGAACGGTAATCATTATAGAAAAATCAACAAAGAGATATCTGTCTTGGTTGCTGTAAATTGGAGAGGTGGACATGCGGGAAATTCTCCCTTGACTTAGTAAGTTATCAAAAAAGGTATCTGCCAAAACATAATCACATTTCCATTCGCAGTGGTGTGAGTCCGAGGCTAATTCTCAAGATAAAAAAAATCCCTAAGGCTAGGGTCACACTTGGGAGGCCGTTTTTTGTAGGCCAGCGTTAATGGTTGCAGTTTTATTCTGTTGTCATTTTTATGTCATTTTAACGCTAGTGTTGCTTACCACGTTTTTGGATGCTTTAGCAAAAACGTATAGCGTCAAAAGTGTTGCATTTTGACCATGCTTTTTTTACATGGGAGCCTATGGAAGCATTAATGCTACCATTTTCCACAATTTGGAATTGTGAAAAACGGTAGCTTTTAGCGCTTCAATGCCTCAAGTGTGTCCCTAGCCGAAGTCTAGTTTCACAATTCCAACATCCATTCATAGAGCATGGATCCCAATTTCCAGACCTCCTGTGAGACACCTGATATGAGCCAAACAGCCTACAAGGCATACAGGAGACTGTTGAGTCTAAGTCAAGATACTAGCGGCATGTTCAGTCAACATTGTCTGTATTTGGACCATAAATGTAGGTGACCCGCCTCAGGGTCGTGGGGTACCCGGTTTAGGGCATTTAGTTAATGGGAGATGTCACTGGGGCCTGTTGTCCGGTCCAGTGGCCCTGGTGGTCACTTAAAAAGGAAGAAAACAGTCAATAAAAATAAAAGTGTTTTGTGACGCCACTCACAGTTCCGGTAATGTTACAGACGCTGCGGGACAGTCCTCCAGGATGATGGTGGAGCAGCAAGATGGTTACGCACCCCGTAGGAGGAGCAGGATCCTCGGGCAGTTGTGATTCATTTATACACAGGGAGGCAGCATACAGCACAGCCTTGTTATCAGTCTTCTCAATGCAGCAAGTGTGCAGCTCTCCAGGTGCAGGCAAATAAAGTACGTCAAACAGTCATTAGCTCTGCACGGGTTTACTGGCAGTACTTCATACAGGTCACAGATGGTACAGTCTTTCAGGTCTTTCTGGCCTGGGTAGTCACCAGGGAAAAGGGATTACTCACTCAGACCCTCGGTGGTGTGCCTGCTGTTCCTTGCTGGTCCCTCACTGTGCCCTCTCCTGTCTCCGTTGAAGCGCTCCGCGCGCAGAGCCACGGCTCTCTGTAGAGGACTATTCTCTGGGTCCCCTGACCTATTAAGTATGCGACTTCCTCTAGAAGCTCAGGCCTCCAGTTTACGGCTCGGGGATAAACGCCTACACCGTTTCAGAGCCGATCCTTGTTCGGGACCGGATCCCTCCGGTCGGTAGTCATACCGGGTTTCAGATTTGGGCGCACCGCACTACCTGGTGCCCCTAGGATCCCCCTCTGCCCCAACGGCTTCTCGCCCATCCTCACTCCTCAAAGGAGCTCTCCACTCACTAACTCTTCTCACTGTTCTGTTCTCCCCCACCCACACACTTTTCTACCCCTCTAAGCTGTAAACATGGGACTGGGTCCTCCCTGCAGCGGATCCACCCACGGTCCCCTACTCTAGTGTGTGTGGATGAGTGTTGTGAGGGTCCCTTATGCGACATCCCAATTCCCTAGTCACAGAGATACTACACTGTTACATGGGTGCAGTACCCCTACATGTGTCCAGAACAGTGGGGCGTCACATAGGAAGTGTGTAAAACCCGTTGTCATGCCTTGGGATTTAATCAAGTAACCTTGTGGTATGTGGTCAGTTTCCTTCTTCGCTGAGCCATAGCATGGTCAAACCTTGTCCGAGTTCTGACTGTCTTTTATTGTTGCTTCTACTTTTTTGGTTTGCGGTCAGCGGGTATTTTCATTTGTTCATTTGCTCTGTCCTATCACATCTCAGGTGTGGCTCTTTATAAATTCCTTATGCTTGTCTTCTCTGCTGGCTGAATTCCTATGTGGATCCTGCTAAGCAGTTTCCGCCCCAATGCCAAGGATTTTTGCTTGTCAAACAGAGATCAGCTTGATATGTCTTTGCTATCTCACTTGCCTACTCTACGCCTTTTATAGTTAGGCCTTAAGAGGCTATTCTTACTGACAGTTGCTAATTCCCCTTTTTCCAATAGTGCATGTGTTTTATGTTTTCACACCTTGGGTCCTTACTTATCTCTGCATGCCTTACCTAGCCAGATATATAGTTCTGCTATCTCCCTCTGATTCCTAAGGAGGTACACAGCACAACTTGATGGCCTTTCAGGTAAAGTCCAAGCTGTGGTTCCCTAATGTTGCAGCTAGGGTTATTCCAGCCTGTGCAGGTGCCAACAGGGATGATGCAGCTGGGAATATTAGTCTGTACAAAAACCAGTTGGGCAGCAGATAAGAGATAAGAGATGATTTACATGTGTTGCAAATCTCAGGTGCATAATACCTAAGCATAAGGGAATAATCAATTAGGATTATTGTTCCTATCTCCTGATTCCAAACATTTGAAAGCCTTGGTTCTACAGAATGAGAATGTGCATAGGGTCTTATCCTAATTTCGACATGATTTCGTTTTTGGCGCTTTTTTAGTTCTTTGGCAGACATGATTTAGTTTTTGGCGCTTTTTTAGTTCTTTGGCGCTCTTTTAGGTTTATAAGAGTTTGTTCACAAGTATGCTCATGTCATTCCCTGAGGAAGGAGCTGGGTGTTAAGCTCCGAAACGCGTCGGAAAATAAAACTGAAGATTTCTTGGTTCAAAACATTCCAGTGTTTCTGGTACTTTTTGGAGCAGCGGCGCGGATCGAAAGACACTTGGTCCTGGATAGAGTTTGTTCTACAGAGGTAGATGGATTGTGTAGTTCCCAAAAAGCAATCTGAATTTTTACTTCTCATGTCTATTGTAAAATCTGGCTGACATGAAATTACATTTTTTCCATATTTTTGGTCTACTGTAACTAACTATTCACTACAGCAAATTAAAGGAATAGATAAACAAGCATTTTATACTGGCCATTCAGTGCACATAAAACAAGCTCAATAAGACAATATGGAAAGACTCCAATGTACGTGCAGGCGCTGCAGTGTGTAGATTGCTTATTCATTAAAATGGCAAAGTTATTTACAAAAGATGACAAACGTCACCGTGTCAGCTTCTGCCATTATTAGTAGAGGTCAAAATAAAGTCTGCATTAATTGGCTCTAAGTCTTCCCAAAAGTCAAGTAAAAGCCCTGCACACATAGTAATTCACCGCAAGTAATTACTACAGGACACTAAAAACTTTCTGCCCACTAATGCAGTTGTATTTTACTCCAATTTGCTGCCAGCCTGGCAATATGATCTTCGGTTTTAGTGCATTGCGAAAGATCATTATTATAACCAAGTACTCTGTATAATGTGGAGATATTTTATAAATGCTTATATGGAAGAAATGAAACCTAAATGGGTGTATCTAGTCATTCCCAATTAAAACATCGCTTCCAAATCGGTTTATTTTAACTGCTGGTGAGAAGAGATAAATGACGTGTTTTCAAATCACATTAATACATTCATTTCATTAATGTTGGAATCAATTAGAGAACTCATCGTTATTCTGCGTAATGGAAGCCACTGAGATTCAGGATTACTTATATAAACATAGATTCGTCCATTTGAAGATAAGATCACAACAAGCGGGATAAATATATTTATTTATATAAGATTTGTAGATTTAACCTTAATCTAAGGCCAAGTTCAGACACAAGTTTTTCATTTTGATGATAAATCGATCCATAATCCATTTTGATATGAATTTCTTCAAAATTTGGGTTTCTGACCACCACATTGACAAATTCTTTTTAAGGTTGGGAAGGAACTTAAATAATAATTTAAAAAAATCACCGTACACTCACTTTTCCTAGGTTCACTCCTTATACTGCCTCAGCTCTCCAATTATCTGTATGGGTATGTGGTTCCACCAGCAAAGTGACATACACATTCACATGAGGGGAAACACACATCATTGATATCAGTGACATGGTGTCGATCACGTGACTCGAGAAGCAAATCACAAGCATCGGAGCTGAAAGAACTGTGGAGCAGCACAGAGGACGGCGGAACTGTGGTGGCAGAGCAGGTGGGAGGATAGGTGGGGGCTGTCATGTGTGGGCAATAAAGATGTACATCGCACGGCGTAATACAAACAGACAGCAGGATGGTAAAGTGAAGGAAGACTACAATAATAGGGAGCGGGTTATGGGGACAACGCCAGACACTGGCCTGTGTTTGTTCCTTTCTGCCCTAAGAGCCCTAAGAAGGTCCTTCCCCCCTGCCACCATGACATGCCTAGTTCCTATCTGTCACCTAAAGCAATCCTGGCTAGTGTGTAGGCCGGTGAGTGCACTAGATGTCAACTCGTTATGCAATACCACACAGGAATAGGTAGACAGACTGGGGTAAGACAAAAAGGATATAACAAACCCATAGGCCAGACTTCAAAAGGCTTCAATGGCTCTGCTCAAAGGCAGCAGGTCTCCAGGAGCAGCAGCAGGACAGCTCTACACACCAGGGCGGTCATGCACAGAAGACTCCATCATCGACACGTTACGTGATGGCTCATTTTGCTATTTAAAGCAGGGGTGGGCAACTCCAGGCCTCGAGGGCCGCACACAGTCCAGGCTTTCAAGATTTCCTTCGATTTTGACAGTTGATCATTTACAATTATTTAAATTACCAACTGTCAAATTCTAAGGAAAGCTTGAAAACCTGGACTGTGTGCGGCCCTCGAGGCTTGGAGTTGCCCATCCCTGATTTAAAGGGTGGTGGGGACATTTAAACCCCATCACCTGACCAGCAGCAGAGAAAAACAAACATTAACCCTATTAGGTCTGAAGTAAATAAACTAATGCCATGGGCATGGGAGAGGTGAATGGAATGTGCTTTTATCTTTTTACTTTTTAACCCCTTAAATTTTCACCATTGATTATGCCTTGGAGCCTTGAGAAAATTCTAAAGGCAATAAACGTCTTTTCACGGCATTTCATATGAACTGAATTGAATCTGCTGGTCGATTTGGGGAATCCGCTCAAGTCTACTTTTTTTTATACTGTAGCGAGAAGAAGAGTGATGTATTTATGACATACAAACTCATATATTGTGGGTTTTTTTTAAGCTAATTATATTTGTATATTGACAATGTTGACAATGTTGCAGATAATTTTTTTTATTTATTTACAGTCTAAAAAAATAAAGCACCTAATTTCTTTAAATCTAATTACTGTACTGTATTTTTTACATTGTTTCTCTGCTTTATTTATTGTACTTTTTACATTGATTCTCTGCTTAGTGCATTGGATTTTTTTACATTGATTCTCTACTTTAATTACTTACTGTATTGTATATTTTTTGTTACCTATGACTATATGTATATCACTGAATTGTAAAGCGCTGCTGAATATGTTGGCGCTATATAAATAAAGATTGATTATTATATTATTATTATTTAAACACAGATGTTACCAAATAAATGGTTGTGGGTGGCTATGGTTGTCCAATGGTGATTTAGTAACCGATCACAAGATACTTTCAAAATTTTGCGCAGGGGCTGGAAAAATGCAGCTTGATTAGCAGATCCAAAAGTATCGGAAAAGCCTGGCTGTACTATGGGCAATTTTTAGAAAGAAAGCCAGAAGAGATAAAAAACCTTTTGAAGTTCAGGTTTGGGTGGTGCAGTCAAACCTTTTGGCGCACTGTTTGTCACCCTGAAATTGACCTCAACCTCAATGGGAGTCACTGATTGGTAGTTCACATATAGCCAGCTACAAGTAAAACTTTAGTAGAAGTGGAGGGCGTTTTTATTTTTTAATTAACTTTGGACACACACTACACAAAAAAATTGTGATTGTAAGCCCAGTATAAGCTGACCAAACAATGCACTCAGCTCACATTGGGCCAAGTACCGACTGTACCTGACCACAGTGATGCTCGCTCCAGTGCTTTGCAAACCATTACTCGGACACCTCCACACTGTGCCAGTCATTGCACTGTCTGCCCATACATTATAGGATCCAATTCAGATTTCTTGCCCTCACCCACAAAGCTCTTCATGGCGCGGCACCTCCATTCATCTCCTCTCTCCTCTCATTCACTGCACTCGTTCTCAACTTTCTAAAAACCATCTTTGACTAATATCCCCACTAATCCAATCCTCCCACTCCCAGCTCCAAGACTTCTTCTGAGCTGCACCAATTTTCTGGAATGCCTACCCCAAGAAATTAGGACTATCCACAACTTATACACTTTTAGGCGCTCTCTAAAAACACATCTATCATGCTCCCTAATCAAAGTACTTTACATATAGCCCATTCACCAAACCCAAAAGCTCTACACAGACTGGCTGGTGATTACCCATGCAGCCTTTACCAACCCCCTATTTCTTCAAGATGGCTGGACCATCATTGTAAAGAAATACCTATACTTTCTGTCACCCCACCTGATTGTAGATTGTAAGCTCTTATGAGTAGGGTTGTCTTTATTTTTGCTTTAATTATTGTATTTTTTATAATTGTTACTTATGATTGTTTGTATATGAACCTCTGAATTGTAAAGCGCTGCCAAATATGTTGGCACTATATAAATAAAGATTATTATTAATTGCAAACGCAAAGCACCCAATCTCCATACCTTCAACAACGGGAAGTTCGGCAGCCGGAACCGACCTTTAAAAGGTTCCTCCAACTACAAGCCAGTACAGTCAATACATTTGTTTACATGGGCTTTTTCAAGGTGCAAAAATTCGACATGCTTTTCCAGTGAAATTCACTTCACTCTGGTTCTTTTTTTTAGGAAGTATTTTTTTTCCTGAAGCATTTTTTTACTTTTGAAGCTGCTTTAAATAGATTTTTTGTTTTTCCATAAATTGTTTTGCAGCTTCTGGAATTGACAGCATAAAAGGATTGTGGATAACACAGGAGATCCACCTATAAGAATTGACACAATTTCTTTTTCTCTGTCGTGAGGTTCTCAAAGCTATTTGAACTCACCATATTAACAGTGGAGTGAATTCTCCATTAAACTTAAAATAACAAGCATTAAAAGGGTATGTCAAGCAGAGTTTGTTGTGGATCTGGTTCAATATCATCCCCAAAAAATGAGGTGCAAATATACTATAAGATGCATGTTCACATGGAGGTTTTAAGGAGGGTTTTTTCTAGAGGGGATTATCTCCAAAACTCTCTTTAAAAATCACTTCAAAAACTCTCAGGAAACTCTTCCTAAAGCGGCCGTCACACGCTTCCATATCTTGAACGATATTGTAAGCGATCACGTGCACGCGCGATCGCTAACAATATCGCTCACATCGCTGGTGAGATGTCACACAGACAGACTCACCAGCGATGTGGGCCAGCGAGATCGCTGGTAACTATTGTACACATCGGGTTACTAGGCGCCACGATGAAGCAGATTGTTAAATCGTTCATCGCTAGATATGAGGTCCGGCTCCCATATCTGCGATGTCACGATCAAGCGATTTTACATTGTAAAATCGCTTGATCGCATGTAGCGATGTACAAACGATATCGCTTAAGCGATCAAAAAGCAGATTGCTTAAACGATATCGTTTAAGATATGGAAGCGTCTGACGGCCGCTTAATAAATTCTATAGGAAATCCGCTTTGCTATCTATATCTGAGGGAAACCTCCCCAAACTAAGCATTGTCAGGGAATGTGCAAATGACATTACTTTTCAGACAGTATGATTCATAATCATCTGAAAAACACTATGCAAACATTAAAAAGAGCTAACAAAACACCCTTAAAAAGAAATCACGTATGCATTGTAATATAAAAATAACTTGCTGTTTGTATATTCAGTCTTTTGAGCCTATTTTAACCACTTCAAGGTGTTGTTCAGTCTTGGGATTCAGGTTTGCATTCACTCCTGACACTAGGAGAGGGCGGTTATGCAATTTTCATATTTCCGGCCATATTTTGACCAGATATGTCCGGCCTCACTCAATTCACTTGTTTTCAGTTATGCCTAAACATGACTAGTCGACATGTGACCACTTGTATGGAAATCATATACTTGTGGTCAGGCGCCCTGCCGCTACTGGCACCAGAAAATCCTGACAGTGCACAGAGTGCGCACTGTGAGGCTTCACAAGTCATAAAGTGACTGAAGACGTGAACCCAAGACTTGGCATCCCCCTTCAGGTTTGTAAAAACGCCATGTACACAAACTCAAATCAAAGGAAAAAAACTCTTCCAAGACCCCTTTAAAACATCTACATAACCCTTCCAAAAAACAAAAAAAATTCTTCCATACACTCCCAAAAAAGGGTGAGTTTGGTATAGCGGTTTCCACTTAAAGACTCATATACTTTTTGGAAGTCTAAAAATAATTCCACATGGACATAGCCTTTTCATGACTTTATATTCCTCTACCCTTTCGAAAATATTTCTGACTTTTGGTTCAAACACTGAAACAAAATAGTTCTAATCACATGGTCCTTCATTGCTATATATATATACAGGTGCGGCTCAATGAATTAGAATATCATCAAAAAGTAAATTTTTTTAGTAATATATGAAGTGAAACGCATATAAAATATAGAGTCATTACAGAGTGATCTATTTCAATTATTTATTTCCATTAATGTTGATGATTATGTTTTACAGCCAATTAAAACTCAAAGATCATTATCTAAGAAAATTAAAGTAGGGAGGATGAAGGGTATATATATATATGTAAATGTAATTTTATATATATATGTAGATATATATAATGCTGCAAACTGGTGGTCTTAGTGCTTAGTCAGCAATGATACACCTAATCTTTAGCCTTGAATCAACGATCATTGGTTTTATATTGTTACTGTATCTCAAAAACATATTTATTATTTACAATATTTAGACGTACTACGACAGAGTATAGATAAAAGATTATAATAGTAAGGACACGTGCTACAACTTGGCTCCCTCTGGCTTTATCTCTAACTTTGAGTATCAAGCAAAAGTTTGTATAAAGTTGTAAAGTACACGAGTCATTAAATCCCAACATCACATTGGTATTCAGTAACGATGGCACAGAGGACAACACTGGCATAACCTCAAATTATTTTTTTATAATAAGAGAGTGATCCCTAAGGTTAATAAAACTGCATAATCAGTGTTGGAGCTTGGATGTCGTTGCCCATGTAAAGATGAACTTTTCACAGTGACACTAGGATGGAAATTCGAGGGGTGCTAGTGAGCGCTCTTTTGCCACTTTGTGACTGAGTGTCATTAGCAGTGAGAAACAAGTCAAAACTATATTGTTGTCCCCTGCTGACCTTATTGAATAACAATTCAGGGACATACTCTTTTGACAAGTGGAATCCAGTTACTAATTTAGTTTAAGATCGCATATATCCAATACATCAGGCTTAATGGATCAAAAATGCATCAGTGCCTGTCAGGCTTTTTCTCCACTTACTCCCAGGTGAAATGTTGTGATCCAACCCCTCTACTGGCAAAGGGCACCCATCCAGCACAAAAACTGATGTCCCACTCATTTGTCCCTTCATTTTCCATCTGGTGTTTTTGGTAAAGTCGGATAGAAATGACGACAAACTTCTGACCATATGTGAAGCCAGACTAATTCCCATATCTCCTGAAGGAATAACAGAGGAATGACTCGGATGCACCAAAATTTGCTAAGGGTGCCTTCACACTGCGGCGTGATCCGGGGCCTTCCGGGATGAACCTGACAGCCGTGGACTGGATCAGCACACAGGACTGGAGGGCTACTTTGCCCTCCGGTCCAGTGTGCAGCCGCACGCAGCTGCAGCTGCTGACAGGTCAGGACCACGGCGCCGCGGTCCTGACTTATCAGCAGCGGGAACTGCGTTCGGCTGCACACTGGACCGGAGGGCAAAGTAGCCCTCCAGTCCTGTGTGCTGATCCAGTCCGCGGCTGTCAGGTTCATCCCGGAAGGCCCCGGACCGGATCACACCACAGTGTGAAGCCGCCCTAAGACAAACATTTTACGTGACTTTGTTATAACATTAATATTCCCCGAGACAAATGCAATAGATACATAGTATGCATGGTGCTGTGTGCCAGTAATGCTGTTTACAATCACTGCTAAATGTTTTTATCGGTTTCTTCTGGGCTTAGATTGGCTCTGCTAGTTAGCGGATGTTTGCACACCAGTTATAAAACTATATGGCTTGTTTTATTTGATGCCAGTTTTCCTGTGATGTGTGCAATACATGGATTGCAGAATCTGGCTCTCCATCTGAAAGTGATTTTATGTGCTGTGTTGATGATTTCCTATCTTTCATACTCGGAATGTTTCACCTCCCCAACCCGATGTTTACAGCTCTCCAAGGATATATTCTTGTTCTGCATCATAGCTGGGTTTTATTTAGCTTGCCTGATCTTGTTCTCACAGCACAGAGCTCCTCTGTAGCAGGTTCTGTATTGTTATGTTCCAAAAATGGATAATCTCTTCTTCTATCATGCATCACATCTGCAATCAGCTTCTACAGGGAGTAATGTGCCAGATGTAATGCTATCTGTACGTGACTCATATCTGCGGCTCCAGTGTGTCACAGTTTTTCCCATCCAGTCCTCCAGCCTTCAACCCTGATCTCTGAGCTTTCAGACGACTCAATATCATATGATAGAAAATGTGATAGACAATCTGCAAGTTTCAAAATTATGTTCTTTTACCCAAAAATCACTTCAGATTGCCAGGAACTAGGGCGCGATTCATCAACTTTTATCAGAAGTCTGAGATAAAATTGCTTGAAATGTAGTTGTGCAACGATTGAGGCTTTATGATTTTATGACAATTCCATCAACTTTTCTTTAGAAGTGGGATAGGATTACAGTAGATGTGTCATGGCGAAATGTGAACATCAAATACATGATAATTTACGCCAAAATCGTGGTTTAACCCTTTCACCCCGAGCGATTTTACGTTTTTCAATTTTCATTCCTTTCTCCCAAGGGCCATAACTTTTTAAATTTAAATTATGCACCGTCTTGTTTTTTACCATTAATTTTACATTATATTGTACTGGAAAAAAAAAAAAAAAAAAATCCAAATGTGGTGAAATTGAAAAAAAAGTTCAATTCCACAATGGTTTTTGTTTTTTTAATTTACCATGTTCTTTGCATGGTAAAAGTGACCTGACAGTATGTGTGACGACCATACGCTGTGAGGCTGAGCTGCTGGTAAGGCAGCACCCCAAGAAACCCCGAGACCCTTTACCCCTATACAGGGATCTTGAGTTGCAGCGGAGCACAGGAGGTAGCTGCCTATGATGAGCAGGGACCGGAGCAGGGAGGTTACAAGGACGGGAGTATTAAATCAGTATCCAAAAGCGTAGTCAGGAGACAGAGTCAAAACCAGGAGGCCAGCAAGGGTACAAAACGGCAGGCTGTAGAAAGTTAAAAAATCCAGGCAAAGGTCAAAGTCAAAATAGCAAAATACACACTAGATCACTGGGGAAACCAAGACTATATCTGGGGGCCTGCAGGACAGGCTCCAAGGTATTTGAAGGTTGCGGTTCCCTCTCATAGGCTGATGACCTCATCCGGACCGCCCCTAGAACCAAACCAGATGGCGATGCACAACTGGTACCAACCACCCCACTTCTGGTAGAAGAACTAAGCCTGCGCCTATCAGACATCTCTGCAGGAACCTCCCTTCTCTAATCATCATCACCCACAGGAGAAACACGGTGATGCCCAGCGACAGAGGCAGGTGTCAAAGGAGCAAGTACATATTAGGACATGGTCCTCCTATCACCAGCACCACCAGCCAAAGAAACCAGCGCCTCCCCGCAGCAGGGGCAGGTAACACCAGCCACCGAGTCCAACGGTGACGTGACAGTATGATTTCCGTGTCAATACAAGTTCGTAGATACCAAGCATGTACAGGTTTTTTATTATTTAAATGGTGATAAAAAAAATCAGAACTGTCCACACAAAAATTATGCATTTATTGTCAATTTTTGGGACACGTAACATTATAATTTTTCGGGTTCTGTGGACATGAAGACATTTTTTTGCATGATTTATCTAGTTAACAGAGCAGGTGGATCTCTGCTCTGCCTGACTGCCTGTTAGAGTCACATGTCAGATGATCAGGTCAGCTGACACTTGCGGGGAACAATGCAGACTTGCGCGTGAGCCTGCATCAAAGGCAGGGACATGTAATGTTTGTCTAAGGCCATAGGCTAAAATCTACCATCTCAGAAAGACTTGCCACAAGCCACTCCATTTGACAGAATCCTTAGAAACCCTGACATCCTTTAACCCTATACAGGTATTTGGATTAAAACGGTTCCAGAAGATTGCTGCCATGTGGATGGCTGCAGTCCAGAGACAGAACAGTCTCCAAGTACGGTCAAAGCGGGAGGTCACAAAAGGAGAAAATCAGGATCTGTTAGAGTAGTTGGGGAGCTGGGTCAAAACCGAGATGCCAGAAAGGTACAAAGCCATCAGGCATAAGAAATGTCCAAAAAACAGGCAGAGGCAAAACAAGAAAACAAAACTACAGAGCAGTAGATTAGCCATGGAAGCCCAAGCTTGTATCTGGCAGAATTCCAGCAGTATGCTGAAGGCTTTAGTAGGGTGTGGAGCCTTCCAAAGACTGCAGTCAGGAGCTGATGACTTCAGCTGGACAGCACACAACCACTCTGTCAGACTGAAACGTACTGCAGGTCACAGCCACTCTAACCTTAGTTGATGAGCAGAGTCTGTGCTGATTAGAGTTTCTGGCTTCTCCTCTATCTCCAGCACCGCACACATAGTGAATACAGCAGTACCTGATGTCCGAAGCAGATGTCGCAGGAGCAGGCTCTTGTGGAGATGTGAAACACAAATATACTATATATATACACTCATTAGTTTTAAATGGGGTTACATTACAACAGAGATATACTGCAATCTGAGTGAACCACTCTTACAGAGATTGTCTAGTTCTGTTATATTATGGATTGAAGAAAAAGAACAATCAGATCACCACCCCTGAAGAACAGGCATTAGCAATGAGGAATGGAAGGGTGAGATGCACGGACGAAGTCCAAAGGCTGGCTCCCGCGACATGAATAAGCCAGTAATGAAAAATATATCCAGCATCCACTCAAAGAGGAAATGACGAAGATATAAATATTAAAATCCATCCTTTTTTGAAAAGTCATATAAATGCCTACGTGTTTTGGGTAAGAAATGCATTTTCTCGTGGCATGATTTGATGAATAAGGGCACATCTTGCCCAAAATGCATAGTATGTTATAGAAATTTTCAATAAAGAATGGTTTTTCAATATTTCAATTTTCATCACTTTCTCTTTGAGCGGATGCTGGATATTTTTTTTTTCATTTTTTCATTACTTGCTTTAATATTTATGGCCTGTCCTTAGATGGGTCACAAATAGCAGAAGAGTGGGGGGGGGGGACACCCAGCACCCCACCGATCAGCTGTTCTCAGTGTCGGCGGCTAGCTGTGCTTAGATGCAGCACAGAACAGCACAGCTCTATCAACTGCATAGTGGCCAAAGTGGGGTACTGCAGATCCACATCTATTCATTTGGAGAGGGACATATGTACAGCTCCCGGCCACAGGTACTATGTAGCTGACAGTACTGAGTAGGTCAGCACCTGCTACCAGCATCAGAAACAGCTGATGATTAGAAGTATTGGGTGTCGCAAACCAACTAATCTGGTATTGGTAATGTATCCTAGGGTAGGTTATCAATAATGAAGCACCAGACAAACCCTTTAACTTGTAACAGTCATTCAAACGCTTATGAAGCACTTTTCTTTGGTAATTGAAAACTAGCAAAATGATCAATTTAGCTTTAGATATGACTGGAGAAGTAAACTTCTCATAACTCAAAATCTGTACAAGATTGATGATAGTATAGAATATAGGAACACTTTGGTTCCAATTAATCAAACTATTTTTTAATTGGATAAAACTGCTTAAAATGTTGCAACTTGTAGTTGTGCGTATATGTTTACATTTTTGGCTCTTTTATGGACCTTCATTCTTTACTCTATGTTTTCCTCTTTTTCTCCTATTGTAAATTTACCTGAAAGATTTCATTGAATATACAGGTGCACTCCAATGAATTAGAATATCATCAACAAGTTAAATATTTCAGTAATTCAACAAATAAAGTGAAACACATATATTATATAGAGTCATTACACACAGATTGATCTATATCAAGTGTTTATTTCTGTAAATGTTGATGATTATGGCTTGCAGCCAATGAAAAGCCAAAGGTCTTTATCTCAGAAAATTAAAATAGGGAGGATGAAGGGTGAAAAACAGCGCTGCCATACTCCACAAGACATCAAAGAGTGAATATAATATTGATTTATTAGTCGACATGTTTCAGGGCTACCAGAAACACCCTGAAACATGGCAATAAGACATTGATTTGTCCTGTGGAAGGGGCCAGGGAGCCCTGAAACGCATTGACTAATAAATCAATATTACATTCACCCTTTGATGTTTCGTAGAATATGGCAGTGCAGTTTTTAATGCTTCATCCTCCCTACTATATATGCACCATTCTGAGGACTTGCAGCAGCTGTCATATGCTTTTATAGTGGTTGTGACTCTCACAATCACACAAGATGAAGCATCTGATACCTATTTATGTAATATTTTATCTCTCAAACCCTTCATCCTCCCTACTTTAATTTTCTGAGATAATGACCTTTGGGTTTCCATTGGCTGTAAGCCATAATCATCATCATTAACAGAAATAAACTCTTGAAAAGATCACTCTGTTTGTAATGACTCTATATAACATATGTGTTTCTCTTTATATATTGAATTACTGAAATAAATTAACTTTTTGATGATATTCTAATTCATTGAGATGCACTGTAGATGTAAGCCATGTTTATTGCGCATCATTTTCACAATGCCCTCCTTTTTTTTAGGGGGGGAATGGAACCTATATAGTTCATATGCCTTTGCTGAATTAATAATATTGATAGAACTATAGGAGGCAGGACATGAAAGGAAAGTTTCTGCACTATAGTGCTGTTAGAATACACCCTCATTAAGGTATTGGCTGCCAAATAACAGAACATATGCATCAAGCTGTTTTAACTAAATGGTAGGAAGACCATGTTTATCTACAGGTTTTGTGTTAAAGGGCATAGAAACCTAAAGTGAACAAACCTTTATATAATGATGGCTGAATTTCTAGAAAAGAGTCCTCCTTGAAGCGGGTACAGTGCCACACTGCTTATATTCCTGCAAAGAGTGACACTGAACTTAATTATTGCAAAGAAATGAAGTTGTGGGTTGTAATATTCACCTAGGCAGATTAATGATGCAAGAAATTTTATCTGCATCGTACAGGGTAATTCAGCAACACCAGGTAATGTGCTTCAGTCCACAAGATCAGAAATTAGCCAGCAAAAAAATCCATAGGAAATACCTAGAATCCAGAAGGTAGATATCATGACCGTAGCATGTGAATAACCTCCAGTTTCTACAGTCCATCCATGGGTTTCAGGACCTGGCCTCAGCACTGATCCTATGGCTTCCTATTCACAGCACCAACTGACTTCCCGCCAAACAGTTGTCTTCTTCTATTCTCCTTCTTCTTGGAATCAGCCTCCTTGTTGAGCCAAGACAAGCACACCTAACCCCCTTAACCATCAGGTACATTCAATTCAAAAGTAAAAGAAGTTTAATGAAGTCTTCAGCCACTCTGCAAAGGTTGTACATCCAGGAGACCCCCTATAGGGAGAAACAAAAGACTCACAACCCCCCAACCAGATTGAGGACATTGAAGGTAAAGTATAAAATAAACACATGCTGGAAGGGTCACTCTGATACATCCAGTTTCCCCTTCGACTTGTGAACAATAAAATTGACTTAACTATCCATCTGTGCTGGAAAAATCTGATAGCCATTAGTTCCATGGCGAGCTCCTCACAATTATCAATCCATAAAGGCGATATTCCTAATAATATGGTCAATATAGCACTGAACACACAAAACATGGACTTTACAAGTCATCGGAAGGTGTCTGGTCATTTTACAACCAATATGTTGGTTGATAAGGTCTTCAAGTTGCCCAGATCTCAATCAACCATATCTCAAGTCAGTTGCATCTGACAGAGGCGTTTCAAAACCTTTATTTTTTACCTGAAACTCTACCAGAATTATCACTTGTATCTTCCCAGTGACGAAACAGTTCATAACCATTTGGTAATGTGGAACATTTGGTCAACTTTCAGGTCAAGTGTGAACAATACTGAATGACAGGCTGTATTTTTACAGTGTTGACCCCATATGTCGTGAACTCCCCCCCCCAATTTTTTTTATGTTTTTTTTAAAAGAATTGATGTATAATCACAAATATTCATTGCCTCTGCTTTTATCATATATTCCAGACGTGAAACACTTGCGCAGAGCGAAAAACGAATACTAAATAAATTACTGTTAAAAACAAAAGTTCCATGAAAAAAAAGAGAAAAAAATCAAAGGGAAAAAGCTAGAAAGCTTTTACTGAATAATGGTGTATAGAAGTCAGAGCAGACGTTCCCCCAGGCACCATCCAATCTGTGCAGCTGTCTTTCACAACTATAAACAGCAAAACAATTATATTTTATCCTATCGCAAATATCCTTTTGATTAAAGACACAAGCATAAACTGCATCTATTTAGATCGGGTCTAGCAGGAACAGATAATCTGGCTATAATAGCGCACTAATGCTTTAATGAGATGCACTTGTTTGGTGAATAGGGTGAATTTAATAATTACTTTGCAAATCACTTTTCAGTTTATAGTTACATAACTCCAATATACAGGGAGCGCTACGGTCCATGGCTTGAAATAATGGTCTCCTAATAGCATTATCACGATAATATCATTTACAATTACACAAGTCAGGAGCGTATAGTCACATGTTCACCGGGTCCTTATATGGAATAGGGAACTCTGTGTGTCACGTTATTTGGGCTCTGTTGATGCTTATAGTAAAAGGGGCTCATGTGCCTCCTTACGGTATCTTCAGGGTCTGTGGCACTTATGTAAAGCTCTGTGTGCACTTAGTATAAAAGGCTCATGTGTGCCTCCTTATGGTATTTAAGGGCTCTGTGTGCCACCTTATGGTATAATAAGAGCTCTGTGTGCCACCTTATGGTATAATAAGAGCTCTGTGTGCCACCTTATGGTATAATAATAGCTCTGTGGCCACCTTATGGTATAATAAAAGCTCTGTGTGCCACCTTATGGTATAATACGGGCTTTGTGTTCCACCATATGGTAAAATAGGGTTTCTGTGTGTCGCCTATGTGTTATGAGTATCTCCTGTCATTAGAAAACTTGTGACAGCTCTGGATTTTAAATGCAGTTAATTTCCTTTGACCAACAAGGGTTAATGACATTTTTCCTTTTTACCTCTTCTCAGCTACTGCCATTTTGTGACCACCACCCATTAACTAGTTACATGACCAATCTTCTGTTGCTGGTAATAGAATTTATTCGGTACTGACCACAGTTGAAGGAGAATGCTTGGTGTGGCTGTTGGAAATCTGCTGCTGGAGTCTTGTTTGGAGCTGTGTCATCTGCAAACTATGGGGTTTGGCTGCAGCTATCAAGTTTGTGTTCTATCCTTTATTGTCTATGTCCCCGTCTGTCTTCCTTACATTGTGTTGTTTTACCACCGTGGTGACATCTAGTGAACTTACTTACACAGGTGTCTACGTAGTAGCTAGTAGGAATCGGGACAGCTCAGGAATTAGGCATTTGACAACGTTGGGGTGAAGGACCCGCTTAGGGATATTGGGAAGTTAAGGGCCAGACAAAGGTTGATGTCAGGAGGTGTTCAATCCCCTGCTCCATATCCTCAGGGTTTTTCTTCTCCATTTCTCATCCCATAGTACCTCAGTGTTGTGCTGTGCACCGGACATCCCTAGTCTGAGCGTGACATTATTGTCAGCCAAGGTGGCTAAGGTGCTGCCAGAGAAAAATCGTGAGATTCTACCATCACCCCAGGTCGCCGCAAGTTCACACAGGCAGACTTTGCTCATGCGCAGATTGCATACTGAAGTCTGCTTGGTGGACCGGAAGTGACGCGATCCCGGCGTCACGTGACCGGTTGCAGGGTGACGTTGCGGGCACGATGTTTAAATCGTGCCGAGCTCTGCATGTTTAATGACGCCATTAGGGCGTAATAGATCACGAGGTGGGGTTAGCATGGCACAAGGGACCCGCCTACCCGTTACAAAGCAGCGAGGAACGCCCCGCTGTCAGGATTTTGTAGTTTGCTAACTACTTTATTGTACTCATAGATTACTAACATAGGTCAGATAGGATGGGTTAGAAAGTATTGTAAGGCTGCAGGACAGGTATTAACAGGTTAGGAAGGTTATTTGGGTGACAGGTTCCCTTAAGGTTTGTTACAAGTGCTTACTGTATGTCTTTAGTCTCTAATCAGTTCCTGTATCTTCTTAGGCATTGTTCACACAGCAAATTGTTCCTTTAATTCTTATACTCAAATCAGAAGTGGAACTAAGCAGAGAAAGTAATATGTATTTTTTTTCCTTGTGGTATCCTATATGAATCTAGCAGCAAAAATGTAATACAGTGTTTGATGGAATATTCCAGATATACTCTTCTAAAAGGATAATATTCTCCTCGATGAGAGACTTGTGCTCTATGTGTAATGAAGACAACACGTGAATACACTAATGTACTTACAGCGATCTCGAAATTTAGTCCCTGTCTAATGCTAGGTTAGATGATTCCGTATTCTGTAATGACTTTCTTTGGCGTTAACGATAGGTGAATCAGCTGCCTCGATTCGACGTGCACAGCTCTTAGTCGCCTCCATGATTGGTATTCGTGTGTCGGCCTATCGTTAGACACCGTGGCATTGCAACTACGAGATGACGCTGTCAACGGGTGTATGAGCACTCGACTGAATTAGCACTTGCTTGTCGCATGGACGGAGATTCCAGTCGTATGAGGCTTCTTGCACTGCTTCTACAATCTTGTATGCGATTGATGAGCCAGCACACATTGACGCAAGACGATATGGGTTGGAAGTCCTTCTACTTATAAACCATGGCTTCGTCTGGATGACATAGTTAGGATTTTGGCTTACTGTATCACAAATACTTATGTTTCTTAGTCTTATTGGCAATCAGTTTGTCTAACGTTGCATACATAAATGAGCGTTTCAGCCATTGAGCGGTAATGGCGTAGACTCTTTTACACACTGTGGAGCTGATATTCCACAGACCATAAGTCGAATTGCTGTATAGTGACGTTCATAGGCTAAGGACGTCTCACTGGTGAGTTCTTTCTAATTGTATTTGGAAAGGACTGCTATGGACTTCGACTCCAGAACTACCAACTATTTCTACTGGAAGTAGCAATTAGATGACCCTATTGTCTGCATTACCTTGAACACAACATGGTACATGCTTCAGACGCCCTTGATTCCATAGCAGCTAGATCGAGCTCTGCTATTGAGTCATCACTTAGAACAGAATTATTTCTTGGTCGTTAACCTGATTTGTAAGCTAGGCACTATGCTCTATGAGGCTAATGGTTTCAGGGTTTCTAATAAATATAGTAATCTTGAGCACCTACTGGATAACTTATGCGAAAAGTTTTTTCTCGATTGAGGAAACACTGAAGAATCAGATCATTCTTGTAAAAATGATTTTGCCTGATGTCCTTATCTATATAAGTGTCGGACAAACATGGAACCGACAACCATTCATCGGACGATTGGCTACTTTGTATGAAGCCAATGAACAACTTTGCTGTGCTTATGTCAGAAGCTTCAGCTGAATAATTGCTGTCTTGTAAAAAGTTTTGTCAACAAGCTCAGAATCAATTACTACTGATTTACTATTAAGCATCAAGTTATGCAAGATGAATGATTTAGAGTGCTTTCATGTTATATCAATAAGCACCTATGGGCCCAAATGGTGCTGGAGATAGTACACTATTGTAATTAGGGGTACCGATTTAAGAACTTGCATGCACATCAGTGAAACATAAAATATGCTAAATTTTGGCATCTTCCTTGGTATCGAATAGTTCACTGTCTCCGACAGCTTAGCTATCTATCTAGCGGCATACCATAACCCTGTCTTATTGCAATTTAAGCATTCCATGGATGAAAGACCAGATTACAGTGTGCACTTCTATATGCTTCGGGAGATAAGTTGCACATAGGCCTATGGGATCTGATCGCACTATACTGAGAACTGTACGCGCAGTGCCCGCATTACACGCTGGGATCTGCAGTGCACTCCCCTCATTGTCCAATGCCATGCCGGCTAGTGTGGCATTGTTTTCCTATCAAGCATGTCTAGGAAGACAGAAGCTAGTTTCACCTGTAAAGCACTTATCGATTAGCCTACAAATTTACCTATACTGTATGCATTCCTATTCACGGGAAATTTTTTACTGTCTGTTTGCTCATCTAGAAATGCCTTTAGTTGAATATTAGCTCATCAGGTCTGCACGTTCCAGCATGTTGTCTGTACAAGTCTACTCATGATCCAGTACCTGTCTGTACCAGTCACTGCATTCTTCCTGGAACTGATACTGTGTTACTGCAAATATCTCACACATAGGTTGAAAAGCTATTTAGTCCACCCTGTTGAGTAAGCTCTTGTACATGGGTCCAATCTACATGGTCAACTTCCAAGTGATAACATCCATTAAGAATTCGAACAAGATGGCTATATCATTTGCACATTACAAAAATAAAACGAATTATATCAGAACTATGCTTGAAATATCAGATTACCAGAATTTAGGCTTGATTAGATCAAGAAATGGATCTTAGTACCTAATACTTAAGCGAATAAGGCATTATAACAATATGAATAAATATACTCCATTTGCATGAGGTGGAATTCTTAAGAAAGCATCCATATCGTCTAGCTTAATATATCCTACCTTCTCCATAAGCATGTCTGAGCGTTTTATCCTCAGATAGGACCCAATTTAAGCTTCATGTAAAAGCACATTACACGATCCTCATGCTGATCCCAATATCTATACAGTTGCAGCCATGTATATGGTTACACACAACAGTTCTTAACTTAAAACAACTTACTGCAAATCTCGTACATAATCCTATAATGATTGCAGCACCGAAGTGCATTGCTTAAGATCTGGACAGCAACTCTACGTCTACTTAGGATAATGAGTATTTCATTACATAATATAGAATTTACATGAATAATTGACAGAATGTTATCTGATTAATGTATAATGACAATTATCCACACTTGATCGTAACCAATTTGATATTAACTCAGAATTAAATTAACAGTTTGAAACATAATCTCATCAAATGAATCATTACTTGCATAAAATTCTAGAGAAAGCTCAATGCTTAAACACATTGGCTATAAAAAAGTTACCATGACACTTATTAGGAAAAAATCTATACCTTGTTCTTCACACGACATATCTTAAACACATTTGCATGTTAAGACACTCTACGACCCAAATACTGAACATTTACTTAATTTTAAACGAATATTGTAATAAATATGTCTATCAGTTACGCTCAAACTGACTGCTTATCACTCCTAACACTGCAAGTATAAATTCTACACAAATAATCTATAAGTCTTAAAGTAAACATTTTAGCCTACCTGAAACAGTAGTGACTTTTATCAATAAGCCACTGTCGAAATAAAATTAATCTATGACAAGTAGACAATAAGTTCTTGTAACTAAATAAAAATCCATAAAAACACCTTTACTGCATACATGCGATACAATCATTTATTACTTATGACTAATACATGAATGAAGAAATTCAATCTAATATATACACCGAGTAGTAAAGATCCCCCCTTAAGAAGGTGGATGGCAATGTGTATGTTACTGTTTTCTACTGTCAGGTCCTGTCACTGAGCTATTTTTGTACCCAAAACCCGTGTTTCAGAAACCAGTACTTGTGTAGTGTTTCAAAACCCCTGTTCCTGTTTCTGCTTTCCAGTCTAGACCAGCCATCCTGACAATACCATCCATCTAGTCTGCACCAACTGTCCAGCTTGCCCCAGCTGTCCAGCCTCCACCAGCCATCCAGCCTGTACTTGCCATCCAGCCTGTACCAGCCATCGAGTCTGATCTGGTATCGAAGTCCTACTACCATTGATCCTAAGCCTACCCTGTCTGCTACTCAGAGTCCAAACTCGCATTCCTTATCCCTGGGGTCAGCTACTGCAGTACCTGGTGTCTACTGGCAGCCAACTCCATCCTCACCATCATAGGCTTTGGCGAATAGGCGGTAGTCACTTAGTCACACCCCTCTGATGTAAGCCTCGTCCGTGGCACAGTGGGTCCACATCTACATGTGTCACACCTTCTCAAGTGATAACCACTCTCATTTTAGAGAATTCGAACAAGATGGGCTATAATCCTTTGTCTCCATTCAACTGTCCACATTATTATTATACAGCAGTGATAACGGATGGAGATTACAAATAATGCAAGACTGATGTTGGGTGTTTTTTCAATGTAAAATCTAAAACCGCAAGAAATGTAATTCTAGACCCAGACATGGAAAGCATATTGCATATTTCCATTCAATTCAAAGAAAGTCTAAATTTAATATCTCATCTTTATGAATTTTAAACATATTAAGAGGACGGTCTTTGCTGAGAAATGATCGCATTGTAATAAAATATAAACAGCGTCTTGAAAGAGATCCCAGTTTGCCAATATCCATATAAATAGCTTCTTCCATACTTGTAATTTGAAGGTATTTCCATCTTTTGTGTTGCTTTGTTATGGAAAATATTCTGGATTACAGAAAAGCAGGTACGATTTCCAATTTCTCAATACAGTTAGTTGCTTTTCCCATTTTATAAATGCATTGATATATTTCTCCTTGCTATCCGAGTATGATTTATACACCACCTATCACTCTTTTTTTAACATTACTGAACCATAGAAAAGGTCAACTGCACAGGTAGATATTGAGTTATAAATCCATTGTCTGCCCTATCCTGTCTGATTTATTAGATCCTATTTTTTCTGTTTCTATGCTACATTTGTTTATTGACATGCTCATGCAATCAAGGTGAGATCGATGAGAATTAAGTCATTTGTAAGAGGTGCATGCACAAAGAGGACGACTTCATTAAAAACGCTTGTCTATGACAAATTTATTGAATGCCTGGGTTGACACTGAATGATTAAGTAAATGCCGTTCATGTACCAAAGCCTTGGTGATCTAAAAGTCTTTCATTGCAAATGATTTATGACAACCTGGGAACAAAACTATGAAGACAATAATATACATTTGCATATATGATGATATGATAAGCGCATCAATAAGGTATGTGGGAAAAGTCTTCAGCAGAGCTGCTTGGAGATTTTACTGGGGTCACCAACAGTTGGGGCAAAGAGCAGTCATGGAAATGTTAGAGTAAAGGTGGCGATGTTGCCCGCGATATCGCCGAAAAGTGACGTCACAGCGATGTCGCGGGCGATATCACAAGTGCGTCGCACTGTGTGACAGCGCGACGCAACTGCAAATTATCGCTGGTCGCAGGTTGACAGGTTTATGAACATGTTCATAAACCTGTCAACCTGTGACCAGCGATTAGGCTGGATCGCGCCGTCTGACACTGTTGGCGGCGCAATCCAGCATATATCGCAGCGTTGCTGAGGATCGCTCGCTGGGCTGAGTCCAGCCCAGCGAGCGACGGCTCCGCCCACATCGCCGCCGCATCACCGGCAACGTCGTGCCGTGTGACAGCTGGCCTGCGATGTCGGAAGCGAGCGGGCACCTGCACATCGCTTCCGACATCGCCGGCCAGAATCGCCACGTGTGACCCTACCTTTAGGTTCATGGACTATTAAGGTTAATGATTGTAAGCGTTAATCATTGCACAAACAACATTGTGTCAGGCCTACTAATCAGAAGAGGTGCCAGGTATGCCGAAAAGTTGGAGGAGGTTTTCAGGGCTTTGGTCTGGCAACCATGTACTATTGACTTTGAGCCAGATGATTGTCTTTTGAACTCTTTTGCTGAACTCTATATCTATATAGGAAATATACATGTCAATCGAGAGGATTGGAACAGAAACTACTGCAGCAGAAAGACCATATCCCTCTTCATGTCCGTTTGCCAACAGCCCCTTTCAGACTCCATTACCAGACCCATGTGCATTGCTGTAAAGCTCTATCTGTAAACAGGTATTTATAACATCCAACATAAGAAACTTTCTAGATACACATCTTTCTTAAAAGATTTTGACCTTACCTGTGATAGTTACCATTTTAGGGGATCTAGTTTTTTTCCAGGTGTCTCCCTGATATTACAGGAGAGTTGCGAAATCTGATGTCTATTACTTGCATTATTACTCATTCTTCTTTCAAACACAGGACAAATGGTCAATGAAGTGTTTTACAAATCAAATCATAAGAAATAGATCCCTGTGAAAAGTAACTGCCTCAAAAGTCAACAACCAACGGGGTGGTCTTTTGCTAAACCTTTTAAGATCATTGTTGTGTCAGGGCCCTCAGAATCCGCAACCACATATATTACATAGGAACAATAGGGGACAACATTGGATCATCACAGATGACAATACAGTAGTAAAAACACAAAGGGGACGGTTTATCAAGACAAGCTAAGTACATTTTTGCGTTGTGCAAAGATTTTTCAACTCCATAAATCTTTGGTGCCAATATGTTGCGCAAACGTTTTGATGAATTAATGAATTAAACCCAAAATCTTGGTAAATAATCTGAGTACGGTATATTATCAAAAAATTGAATGAAAAGATTTAATAATATTGTAGATTTTGGGGTACCTAAACTGAAAGAATCCTCTAAATATTACTTGGGATAAATGAATGTTTATTTAGTAGAGCTGCTGTGTATGATGGGATTGGATTAAAACTTAGGGCCCTTTCACATCAGCGTTTTTTTCAAATCGCGGCAGATGCGGTGAAAAAACTGCATCTGCCGTGATTACCGCATACCGGCTGCACTTGCGGCACGGTTGCGGCGCGATTGCGGTAAACGCCATACAATGTATAGGCGTACTTGCGGCAGGTGCGGCAAGTGCGGTTTTGGCACTTGCGGCAGGTGCGGCCGCGAAAAGAAATGCTGTCAGCCGCGGTTGTTTTTGCGGCCGCACCTGCCGCAAGTGACAAAAACCGCACTTGACGCACCTGCCGCAAGGTCGCCTATACCTTGTATGGCATTTACCGCAACCGTGCCGCAAGTGCAGCCGGTATGCGGTAATCGCGGCAGATGCGTTTTTTTCACCGCAGCTGCCGCGATTTGAAAAAAACGCTGATGTGAAAGGGCCTTAACACATGTTTTTCTAGTACAAACAGTGTTTTAAGCCATTTGCAAAGGAGCCATTGGCCAGGGTCACACATAACCGTTTTTGGCATCATTTTTTTCTTATATCCGTTAACGGATGGTGCACTTAAGCATGACTGTGTTTTTCAAAAACACTCTGCTGTTTTTTACTGCCTCCAAAAAACGCCTCAATCAACGTTTTTGGGTGAAGAAAAAAAGTGATCAGTTTTTTTCACATGGGGCCCTATGGGAAACACTGCCATTAACGCATGGTACATATAGGTACCATCCGTTAACGCCTTTTGCGTTTTTTAAGAAAAATTACTAAGTCCAAAAGACGTTCAGGTGCATAGGAGGCTTAAAATGCACCCTAGAAATACCGGATTTGTTAGAGAAAACCTTCACAAAAACGGCTTGGCATGTGTGACCCTAGCCATTCCAGAGCCTCTGACACCATAGGTTGTTACCCCACCAATCACAAGCCTCTTTAGACTAATTTATAGCTCACTGTCTGTGAAGGAAATCAGACAGTGAGCTAAAAATCAAGCTACAAAGGCTGATACCAGGAGGAAAAAGACACTCAATCGGCAAGGGTGGAGAAGTGTTTTGTCATACCAAGAGCTCTTAACGCCTTATTTGCATGTGGTTTAAAAGCTGATTTAACAGAAATGCAGACACATCTAGAAGATATAAAGGTGGTAATAGATTTAGCTTTCAAAGATCTCCATGCCTTATGTGTGGCTTGAGGGGGTTGATATTACTGACAGATTCCATTGAAAGAAAGCATTCGATTAAGCCTCAAAATGTGGCTTCAAGACTTATAATAAGAATAAGGGCTTGTGCACATGACTATTTTCTACACATTCGAGACAAATGGTCCGATAATTCTGATCAGAATTGGATCAGAGTGATATTAGTTTTTCTGGTAAGCCGAATGTCTGACTCCAACTCCAACTTTGACTTCTCAATTTCCCTGAATCCATCTCTAACTTCACTAAAATGGATACCGACTCGAAATCCCTGGTGTGTAGTCGGTAAGCTAAACCTTCAACTGCAACTCCTCAATTTTCCTTAATATGACTCCACCAAAAATGGACACAGACTCTGACTCCACAACCCTGATTGGACGGTCTGATTTTTTTCACGAACCCATACACTTGAATGGGCAAATGCCATCCGATTCTCAGAGGGAAATTGTGCATGCTGCGTTTTTTTTCTACATGTCGAATCAGTTAGTGAAAAAAATCTTTCATCTGCACTGCCCCAGTTAATAACATTGCTCCAAGTGTGATCACGTTCTGACGGTCGTGTGCATGGGCACTGACACTCATAGATAAGGGTTTCCAGTGTCTACCACTTTGTAACCCCTTAAGTAAGCCATGCGTTGTTTCAAAATTATATCAGTAAAAATGGAAATTAACAATGTTAAAATATTCAGCCAACCTTATTGAGTTTGTTATATATGCAGCAGAATTAACTACTGCTCCTATTATGTACGACTATAATGGATAATGTCATGTATGATTTAATCAAAATGAAATTGAAATAACCAACCAATGACAATAATAGGTTCAGATATAATTTCATATTTATATGCCAGTAATGAAATATTAATTCTATGTCTAGTGACAAAGGTTCATAGGAAATGTATTATAATGAATACATTAGCACTTACTCCCCCCCAATTAATTGTTATAATAAATTGCTATTATTATATTGAATGACGCTTACATGTCATGTCAAATTACCATTGTACAAAAAATGGATGGTGGAGGTATACTCTATATATTCCTTTAGAATGATCTTTGGGGATTAGAGAAACATTCCTATTATTGTATGTTCCTGGTTGTAATGATGCCCCAGAATATGACTGTGACTTGTCAGATATAACAGTGACCAGCTTCTGCAGCAGTAAGGCGCTACCCAAATACAGAAAAATAAAAATCTAAATTTTTATAGATTATTTCCTACTTAAAAGCAGTTACTGCACGAATCGTTTCAATAACATGCAATGTGATTAACTAACTATAAAACAATTGTGTGATATGAAGTGCTAACCTTTGAACACCACATCATTTTGAGTTCCAACATTCTGTGTTGATCACTTTCTTAATACAAGTGTAGTGCTGTTTGCCACAGAGTAGATGTTAATCCACTGTATAGACATAGCCTTGTCTAGCGATCTATAGCAACCATGAAGGGGAAGGTGTTGGCCAGCCCTTTGATAAAAGTCATGCACAAGGATGAGCTAACTTAACTTAAAGCTCGATGTTCATACCGAATACAGACTTTACAAAAATATCAGTGTTGGGGTACAGATTTCGGGTACCTTATATATGCAAACTACTGGAGCGAGCAACGATGTACTCAGGTACACTCAGTGTGAGCCACTTGTAGTGTTTAAATAGTTTACACTGGGGGTAAAAGCACTGTTATTGGATGTAGTGTGTACAAAAAAAAGCAAAATCCAACCCTCTCTCCTCCGGAAGTGCTTTGCTTATGGCTGCCTGTGTATGGGCGGAGAGCTGAACTGCCCAATTAGTGACTTCCAATGAGGTTCAGGTCAAGTTTGGTTCCAAAACAGAACTTTATGAAAAGTCCGGCTCAATCCTCACAACCCGAACTTCCACGGGTCCGTCATCTCTAGTCATGAGGCAAGTGAATTAACTTGCTTGGCCTCACTAAATTCACATATATTGTGTGAGGCTGAGCACATCTAGATGGAATATGACTAGAAGTTTGCAAATCACATCCTTGCTGACATTTGAATCACTGCTCTTACTGGCAATACCGGAGAATCTTGACAGTGTATGGTGTGCATGCTGTAAGAAATCAGAAGTCTGAAAAATATTAGAATCTGAGAGTCGTCAGTGCTTGATACCTTTTAGTGGCTAACTGAAAAGATGGTAAGAAAAAGTAAAGCAAGCTATCAAGACACTAAGGTCTCTTCATCATGCTAATAATGACAAATTCTGAATCTACACCCATATAAACACACAGACAGGAGGCTGGATATGCAGTACATTGATTAGGTGTGGTGAAGCATGACATAGTGGAAGACAGCATCTGTGGCAGTATCCTCCATAGATAAAAAGCAGACAATTTCAAGTCCCTTGTTTAATTGTTGGTCCAAGATTTGAAGAGTGGTCCGTGATGGGAAGGGGTAGAGTAAAAGCATCGGGCAATAAATACCAGAGTTCAGCCTTTCACTTGTTTTCCAAGAGTTGAAATTTAAAAAGACAAATGCAGTACATGACAGAGGTGACCTGAAACATATATTTGTAAGGCTGGCTTCACACTACGTATTTTACTATCCTGTTCTGTTGGTTTTTGAAACAATCAGAACAGGATAATTTTTGGCCCCCATCTATCCCTATGGCACCGGATTGGCCCTATTTGTCCATCCAGTTTTGTGAATCCGGTGCAGGATTCGTTTCTGTCTTGTTTTTCACCGGTCCCAAAAATGAGGCCTGCAGCGTTTTTGGGCTCCGGTGACAAACCAGGACAGAAATGAATCCTATCCTGTCCGGCACACTTAACATAGGGTTAACAGATCCGGTTCCAGGGTACAGAGCATGCACAGAACAGGAGCGCTGCTCTGTACCAATAGTAAATCTGTCTAATATCACTTTAGCAGTGTATCTATATACACTGCTAAAGTGATATTAAATAATGGGATGACTAAAAATAAAAAATCATAAATACTCACCTTCTGGCGACTTCTGAGTGTCCCACGCTGAATCTCTCGGCCATTCAAGGACCTGGCATGATGTCACTGGGACGGCTGGGCAACCCGATCACATGACCACATCAGTGTGGGTTTTAATTGGTGCTGATGCTGTCATGTGATTTGGTTGCCCCGCCCCTCCCAGTGACATCATGCCAGGTCCTCAAATGCCAGGAGATTCAGCGTGGGACACTCAGAAGTTGCCGGAAGGTAAGTATTTATCACTTTTTATTTTTAATCATCCCTTTATTTAATATCATTTTAGCAGTGTATATTGATATACACTGCTAAAATGATATTAGACAGCGCTGACAGCACTAGTCACACAGCGCTGACAGCACAGGCTCGGCTCCTCGCTGCTCTTTCTGTGTCTGGATACCGGACCGGACACAGAAATAGCATCTGAAGGTGCCAATCCGGTGCTGTCCGTTTCTGTTCGCTTGGATCCTGCAAAAGACAGGATCCAAACGAACAG
Source organism: Allobates femoralis (assembly GCA_033576535.1). Taxonomy (NCBI): domain Eukaryota; kingdom Metazoa; phylum Chordata; class Amphibia; order Anura; family Aromobatidae; genus Allobates; species Allobates femoralis. The sequence goes on along the minus strand of JARQOC010000001.1, from coordinate 551,398,757 downwards.
GACAAAAACGTAGTGTGAAGCCAGCCTAAGTTGGGAGAGGGGATGGAGCTGCAGCTGACAGTAAAATCAGGGTTCCCAGATAGGAGGTTCAGACAGATATACTGTCTTTTGATAAATGGTTGGTCCTAAAACAGGAATGGAACAGGGGTGAAATAGTTTATGATAACAGTTCACATAAGAAGTGTCAAAGTTTAAATTGGGGTCTGTCTGTTCAAATTTGTATGAGGCAAATGAGGCTTACTTTGCTTTACAGTGAACCAGTCTGTAAAGGCGAACACTTAAAAAAGGGGGCTGGCTTAGCTATAGAAATGAGCCAGTGTTCACAAGGCTCATATGTCAACCATATCCTGGGAGTGGAGCTGCTGAGACCTGGGACTACACTGATATCTGGAGATTGGGGAGTATTTGATACAAATACATTAGCAAGTTCTAAACATTCTAAAGTATAAACTAGGCAAATCCTTTGTGAGAATTGTTCCCCTTCAAATATAAAGCGTCCTTCACTGCATTTCATTTTAAAAATACAAACCATTTTGTCCTCAACTTCTGCGGGTCCTCCGGCAACTCCCCACCACTGCTTCCAGTGTCTGGCATTTACTGATGTGTTCACATCACGTCAACAACCAATCAACCAGTTAAGTGGCTCGGTACTGGGCGTACCATCCACACTGAATTGTCCTGCTCAAAGCCACTGAGCTCACTGACTGGCTACTACTCTATTAAGTTGACAACACCAGAAGCAGTGGTAGAGGCGCACCAGTTAACCCGGAGAAGGTGAGTACAGAGTGCTTTATTTGCTTTTTCAAAAAAAAAGAAGAGAAGGTCCAAATATATTTTAAAGATAACAATACCTTTATTTTTTTATTTATAGGGGATTTGCAAATCTATATAAATAAAATAAAAAAACATTATACAGATAAACTAAAAAAATATACAATTTTGGAACTATCAAAAGAAGAGATTGAGAAAGGACTGGGAACTAGAACTGCTCACTTATTGACTATACCACATATTTTCATGTACTGTTTCACAGTTTCAAAGTTTTAAAAGTTGAAGGTAAACTTTAAGACCATCTTATTCAACTCATAGCCTAACATGTTGATCCAGAAGAAGGAAAAAAAAAAACATGGGGCAGACACTAAGCTCCATATTAAGGGAAAAAATTGTTCCTGACCCCACATACGGCAATCAGACTAGTTCCCAGATGGCAGAGAGTTCCATAGTCTCACTGCTCTTACAGTAAAGAATCCACATCTGTGATTATGATTAAACCTTCTTGCCTCAAGATGGAGAGATAGACCTGCAACGAGGTCAAGGGGTAAGTGTAAAAAGATCATTAGAAAGGTCTCTGTACTGTCCCCTGATATATTTATTCATTGTAATAAGATCACCCCTAACCCTTCACTTTTCTAAACTAATTAACCCCAAGGTTAATAACCTGTCTTAGTATTGTAGACCCCCCAGTTCTCAAATAACCTTGGTCGTTTTTCTCTCTACCCGCTCTAGTTCAACTACTAGTGCATCTCAATGAATATCATCAAAAAGTTAATTTATTTCAGTAATTTAACACAAAACGTTAAATGCATATATTATATAGAGTCATTACAAACAGAGTGATCTATTTCAACTGTTTTTTTCTGATAATGTTGATGATTATGGCTTACAGCCAATGAAAGCCCAAAGGTAATTTTTTCTGAAAATTAAAGTAGGGAGGATGACGGGTTACAAACCGAGCTGCCATAGTCTATTAAAGGGTGAACATAATATTGAATATTAATCAACATGTTTCAGGGCTCCCAGAAACACCATGAAACATGGCGATATTACGTTGATTTTTGACTATATTCTAATTCATTGAGATGCACTAGTATGTCTTTCTTAGGGTATGTGCTCACGGTCCAGAGGAGCTGCATGATGGACGCAGCTCCTCCGGACCTGAGGGAAGCCGCGGGTGGCCGCAGGGAGACTGCAGTCGCCCTGTACTCACCATGTGCGGCGGGTGCAGGGCGGCTTCTCCCTGCAGTCACCTGATGGGAGCCGCTTCCAATTCCGCAGCATGAAATAAACATGCGTAGGAGGAGCGGACGCCTGGCAACCCGCACCACAGCTCCAAAGATGTTGCGGGCGGGTTACGCATAGTGAGGATGGGATTTCTTGAAATCCCATCCACTATGCTAGTACTGTACTACGCAGCGTTTTGGACGCAGTGCAAAGATGCTGCATCCAAAATGCTGCGTATCCTGATCGTGAGGATGCACCCTTATACACCGGAGACCGGGATTGTTCACAATATTCTAAGTGTTGCTGCATTAGTGACTGGTATAGAGGTAAAACTACCTAGGGAGGGGAGAGGAGCTGGGAAAGTAAAGTCAAAATTCAAAGATAAGAGGAACAGATTGTATTATTGTTCTATGATTAGTGGCCTATGGAGTCCTGAGGATTCCTCAGAGGGCCAAAAATCGAAGCGAGACAGTTCACATAAGAAGTGTCAAAAGTTCATTGTCCTCTAACTTGAGTCTGTTGCAAGATGTGATATCCCCAAATGTCCTTTCATTTTATATAAAAATGCATGAATCCATGTGAGACATTTAATCCTGTTTTGAATGTGTCAAAGGTCGTTATCAATTTGTATTCCTAAAGTCTTCTCTCTCTTTGAGATTTGAAGTTGCTTTTTATCATTATCAGCCTGACGAAGGGGCCATAGTGTCTCGAAAGCTTGCTATGCTTACCATCTTTTCAGTTAGCCATTAAAAGGTATCAACCACTGAGGGCTCTCAGATTCCAATATATTTCTATCTACTGGCTAACAGGGTACAAACATTTTTTACCTTATAAAATACTTAATGAAAGTAATGTCTAAGTACTGAGAACACAACATGGTATAATAGATATATGTATTCCTTTTTCAATCTCATCTTATCATCTACTCTTATTTTGGCTATTGTCGAGTTATGGATTCCGCTCCTTCTCGAATGAGTCCTCCATCAGTCGATACAGGTTGAGTTTTGTTTGTGTTCACTAGCATGTTCCTACAAGTAAAATAACATGCACTCTGTCCATACGATGGATTGTAATATGCATGAGACGACTAAGAGTAATTGATTTCATATTGTCTCTTCTTCTCCTCGTAGAGACCATATTTTGAACTGGAGAGACATTTATTATATCCGATAATAAGAAATGCAAGCTCCAGCTAGCAGATAAGATTAAGGTTTGTAAATGAAGTGGAATATTTCTTCTAGCTAGAGATTTAAAATTAAGAAATAAATCAGATGCCGAAAACAGAAAGTACTGTAAGCTGTTGATTTCTCTGTCTAATATCCCTGGGAGCCCTTCATGTTTTTATGAAACATTGATTCCTCTCAATTTCACCTGTTGAGTTCTCTGCTTTTCTAAAATGCCAAATGTGCTGTCTTCTGGTACCGCATCTGATTACCAGCATTCAATAAATGAACTGACATCTAATTACATAGGCCAAGGAGAGAACTTCTGCTATGAGATTTCACAAACTAGACTCTTCATTAGAGATGACAGAAGAATTGCCAATATGCACACTCATTATCTACATCAGACTTGACATATCTGTTCAAAAATGTAATACGGGGTCCAAGAATGCTCTTTTTAATGAACTGTTGCAGTGTGCAATTAATTCTTGTAGCCATACAAAATCATTGCAATTTCAATTATTTACTTCCATTAGTAGAGAGTTTAAGAGACTTAACTGCAGTTTTAACAACAGCCAAGAGGTCATGACAGTGGAAAGTGGTGAAGGATCAATAAATTAGGGAAGCATCAAATTCTGACTTTGATGACGGTGCTGGAACCAAGTCAGTGTGAATTGATTTAAGGAACGTGATGTGTTGTACAGTTGATAAGCGTCAGTGTCTCTAATCACAATACAGCTAGTCTCTGCAGGAGCTCTCGCTTCTAAACCTACACGGCATAAAAAAAAGATGAAATTGGGGTATTTAGGCTTATGAAACATCAACATCTATAATGCCTATTTCCACAGTTCCACATACAAGATACCCTTATAGGGAGTACTTAATGGGTATACATGAAATCAGTATATAGCTCATTTATATTCTGATTTGTGCACTAGAAAGCACCATACATATATGTTATTCCCTTCTTTTCGTCTTGGTCTGATATATTTTGAGATGAGTGGTGCAAGATGACCAGCTTTGAAGGATAAAAAATTAACATGATTTTGTGATACTTTGTCAGGAGATGTTTCTGCTTTGACTTTGTCCCCATTCTCAGGGTAAAAACTCAATACATTATCATGACATGATAGCAAAACTCTCAACAGAAGTTCACATCACAAATATTGGGTCACTACATATGTCTATGTGTAGTGACCCAATAGTGACTCTGTACTTGTTATGCAAGCTATAGTCTGCCGAGAGTTTTTCTAACACGTTACAATAGTACATTGAGAAATTATGAAATAATGAAAAATTCACAGGAAGGCAAGTGTAGACATATTTGTCATTGACCAAGATAAGACAAGAAAAACAATGTGCCATTTTCAGAATGAGGCTAACTGAACTTATAATCGAAGACTGAAAGTCTATGGGATCCCCGGTCTTTACTTCCACACAGTCATGGTATTTTAGAGTCTGGGGAGAGGGGATTCCCAGGTCAAATTCCTCCCATTTTGTATGCCTTTAAAGGTGCTGATTTTAAAGAATGCAAACATCCTCCCCAAAAAAAGAGGACTAGATCTATAGTACCAGCTATCAGGGCTTCTAAAACTCAATATCGGTCCATTAATGAGCCTTGCCATATGAGTTAGGATGAAAAGCCAAACCAGACACACTATTTGTAGACATGTATTTCAGGCTGTTTCCCCAACATTGGTGCAAGTCAAGAGGTTTGACTTGGCTCGGTGAGAGGCTTAGGATGGTTTTAAACAAATAACATATAAAAGTGGTATGCCAGAAGTCAGATATAGAGACCAAACTATAGCAAACCAATAAACCATGAAGACTGCAATCCAGCAACCAGGGATAAGTTTAAAAGTTGGGATACTGAATTGTAATTTCAGAAAAATTACCGTATATACTCGTGTATAAGCCGAGTTTTTCAGCCCAAAAATTGGGCTGAAAAGTCCCCCTATCGGCTTATACACGGGTCATACGGTATGCTGTGGGGGGGGAGCTGTGACCGGGGGCTGGAGGAGGCAGGAGGGGGCCGCGGTGACCGCAGGCGGTCACGTGGGGCCGCCTTATTAGTGCAATGAATATGCACGGCATCCCCCCGTCCATCAGCGGCGGGGGGATGCCGTGCATATTGCACTACACAGCCCCCTCTCCTTAATATGCGCCCCCCAGTAGTAATAAACAGCCCCCCCTCCTTATCATGTCCCCCCCGGCTGCGGCAGCTGTGAAAATAACAAACACTTTATACATCACCTTCCGGCGCAGCTTCTCTGCTCCTCCGGTCCTCAGCTCCTCCGCTCGCGGCTTCTTCTTCCTTGTTGTGCCGGTGTCATGTGACCGGGCGCAGGAGATGACGTCATTTCCTGCGCGCGGTCACAAGCCGGCACATCAAGGAAGAAGAAGCCGCGAGCGGAGGAGCTGAGGACCGGAGGAGCGGAGAAGCTGCGCCGGAAGGTGATGTATAAAGTGTTTGTTATTTTCACAGCTGCCGCAGCCGGGGGGGGACATGATAAGGAGGGGGGGGCTGTTTATTACTACTGGGGGACCCATATTAAGGAGGGGGGGCTGTGTACTACCACTGGGGCTGCTGGATACTACACTGGGGCTGTATATACAACTGGGGCTGCTGTATACTACCACTGGGGCTGTATATACCACTGGGGCTGCTATATACTACCACTGGGGCTGTATATACCTGTGGGGCTGCTGTATACTACACTGGGGCTGTATATACCTCTGGGGCTGCTGTATACTACCACTGGGGCTGTATATACCTCTGGGACTGCTGTATACTACACTGGGGCTGTATATACCTCTGGGGCTGCTGTATACTACCACTGGGGCTGTATATACCTCTGGGGCTGCTGTATACTAACTACTGGGGCTGTATATACCTGTGGGGCTGCTGTATACTACCACTGGGGCTGTATATACCTCTGGGCTGCTGTATACTACCACTGGGGCTGTATATACCTCTGGGCTGCTGTATATACCACTGGGGCTGCTGCTGTATACTACCACTGGGGAGGCTGCTGTATACTACCATTGGGGGGCCTGTATACCACACTGCTGGGGGCTGTATACCTGTGCTGGAGTCCACCCTCGGCTTATACACGAGTCAATAGGTTTTCCCAGGTTTTGGGCGCAAAAGTAGGGGGGTCGGCTTATACACGGGTCGGCTTATACACGAGTATATACGGTAGCTAAAGGCAGGCAAACAGCCAAAGACATTCAGGCAAATAAAAGAAGCCCTAGTGACCTCAATACAAGTGCCAAAGGTGAGTAAAAAGAGATTTAAGGTGCAACACAACCCCTGGAGTAGAGGAATTGAGAAGATCTGAAACCAGGTGGATCATCAGCAGCACTGATCTCTATAACAGAAATCACGATCTATTATATTAACGACGGCTCAAAGTCATAATTGCCAGGAGAATCGTGAATACAAACACTGGAGCCATCAGCTGACCCCTGATTGACATGATAACCCATCAGCTGACATATGCGAAAGGTGCGGGCTCGGAGAGTGAGCCCGGATCAAAGATAGTAAGACGACATATGGGGTAAATATACATCATAGGTTGTGAAGGAGTTAAAGGGAACCCAACAGATTTCCCATGCCACAGAAGAATTGATGAAAACAATGGGCATCCACCAAATATTGATGAGATTTAGAGCTTGCTTTTATGCATTCACTTTGCATTTTATTCATTTCTAGAAATACACTATTGACACTTTTTTGAGTATAAGTGTGTGTACTAGACCGGGGCCCAATTGGCAGGCACTGCTGCTGCTCGCCATCCCCCCATGTGATTCTCTCCCCCTTGTTCTTTCTCTCACCCATGTGTGCTCACTTTCCCCATGTGCTGTCTCTGCACCCTGTGTCCTCTCTTTTCCCACTGTGTGTTCTCTCTTTCCCTGTGTGCTCTCTCTCCTCTTGTGCTGTCTCCCCCCCTATGTGCTCTCTATCTTTGTGCGGTCTCTCCCCACTATACACTCTCGCTCCTCTTGTGCTGTTTGTCCCCCTATGTGCTCTCTCCTTTTGTGCTATCCCTTGCCCCTCTGCACTATTTCTTCCCTTGTACTATCTCTCTGCCCCTGTATGCTCTCTCCTCTTGTGCTGTCTCTCCCCCTTGTGTGCTCTCTCCCCTTGTGCTGTCTCTTGCTCTGTGTGGTCTCATTGTGCTGTCTCTCGCTCTGTGTGTTCTCTCTTCCCCTATGCACTCTCGCTTGTGCTGTCTCTCTCCCCCGTGTGCTGTCTCTTTCCACTGAGTGCTCTCTCTCCCCTTGTGCTGTCTCTCCCCCTGTGCACTCTCTGTCCTCCCTGAAGTGAGTATTCTCACTCACCCCTTTGCAATTCCTCTTTCCCTATGTACATTGAGGAGCCTGCGTTTCAGAGTGGAATGCAAATGTGAGGAAGAGCAGCAGGATGGGTCCACCACAGGGGTATGATGGAGCGGACCCAGGCAGTGGCAATAATGAATGCCTGCACTGCAGCCAGTGTCCTGGACGGTGTGTGGTCCCCCTTTCACAGATGTCCTATAAGTGGCACTGTTTTCTTTGACTGATCAACAAAACTTAGGAGCTCCTTCCTGTTGCAGTTTAACAGAATTTTTCCAGTTTAATTGTAATTTACATAATGTTTTATAGGTGGCGCTGTTTTTAGCATAAACGTACAGCCAGACAGACTGGATAGGGCTTTTATATAGTGTATATATATATATACAGTGGGAGAAGTGCACAAGAGAAATTTTCCAGGAACTCATCACAGATTGCTGAATAAAATCAACTTCTTTGTTCCATTAAATTACAATAATCCTTGCTATGAGTCAGGATATATTTCTCTGAAAGGCGTAAGCGTCACTTACCTTGGGTTATGCACACCTGTTATTATAACCTATTGAATTCATGGAATATATTAATTTGATGGAATAAAGATGATTTTATTCACCAATGTGGGACGGGTTGTTGGAAATGTTTTCCTGTGTACTTGCCTTTCCTGGATTTTCTGCCATTCAACCTCCTTGTACCAACCAGAAATAATTGGACTCTTCTCAGGATTTGGACTTTTGTATTTTTTCTATTTATTAGTGGGGGAAATAAGTATTTGATACACTGTCAATTTTTCTAATTTTCTCACCTACAAAGAACAAAGAAGTCTTTAATTTTTATCATAGGTACACTTCAACTGTGAGAGACAAAATCTAAAAAATCCAGAAAATGACATTATATGATTTTTGCACTTTATTACATGAAAAAAATATGTGATCACCTACCAACCAGCAAGAATTCTGTGTCTCACAGACCTGTTATTTTTTCTTCAAGAAGCCCTACTACGCTGCACTCATTACCTGTATTAATTGTACCTGTTTGAACTCGGTAACTGTTGAAAAGACACCTGTCCACACAATCAATCACACTCCAACCTCTCCACCATGGCCAATACCAAAGAGCTGTCCAAGGACACTAGGGATAAAATTGTATACCTAAACAAGGCTGGGATGGGCTACAGGACAATATGCAAGAGCTTGGTGAATAGGCAACAACAGGTTGTGCAATTATTCTAAAATGGTTTTTATTTTTGTTAGCCATTAAAAGGTATCACAAGTACAAGATTATTATGTTGTTTCTTACTCTAAAAGCAATCAACATTTTTATAAGATGGAAGGAACATGAGATGACTGTCAATCTTTCTCAGACTGGGGCTCCATGCAAGATCTCACCTCGTGGGGTAAGGATGATAATGAGTGGAGTGGCCTAGCTAGTCATCAGTTCTGAACCCAGTAGAAAATCCTTGGAGGGGGCTGAAACACAATGTTGCCCAGTGACGGCCACAAACCCTGAGAGATCTGGTGGCTACCTTCCAGCAAAAGCCTAATCACACCATCAGTAGATCTAATGAAGATGAGGTAGTCCCTTAGTTATGCCTCATCCAAGGTAAGACTACAGTGGGTCCACACCCACCAGTATGACACATTGGTTCTTTGTAACACATTAAAGTACAGCTGCTGAGAAAACAATTCATGTGGGGTTTTATAAAATGGGTTTTTAGAAAGCACACCTCAAATATGCACTACAGGGGCGGACCTACAGTGGTGCAGGGGGGCCCGGAGACCGTGATAGTGTGTCAGAGGAGAGATGCAGCCGCGGGAAGCTCCCAGTTTCCCGAGGCCAATCCCGCCCCTCCTCCTTGGTCATGCTGGAGACGCGGGTGGCAGCCCATACTCACCGTCCCCCCCCCCCCGCTCCTCACATGGTACTGCTGGTCGACCCGCCACCCGCACCTCACCGGCACAATCCCTCCGCTCCACACATGGAACTGCTGCTTGACTTACCACCCGCTCTACACTGGCACCCCTCCCCCCGCTACACACATGGAACTGCAGCTTGACTTACCACCCGCTCCTCACTGGCACCCCCCCGCTCCTCACATGGAACTACAGCTTGAGTTACCACCCGCTCCTCACTGGCAACGCCACCCACCACCCCTCCCCCCGCTCCTCACCTGGGACAGAACCAGCTGCACCGGGGCCCACACGCTCCAGGTCCGCCACTGATGCACTACATATGCCGAATGGTATGTGAAATCTTAGCCAAAGAATTGGCCACCACTTCAGGGCCAGTGCTTTGTGTTTGCCCTCAGCTATGTAATGCCAGCCAGCCCCTGTCAACAGACAATCAATTTAATGTTGGATTGTTCATCATCGTCGACTTCAACATTCCAGTGTAAACTGACTGAGCAGGAATGTGGTATTAAAAAAGCGTAGATCGGCGAGGCGAACAAATAATTGGCTGCATTAGACTAACGATGGTCACATTTTATTCCCTTCAGGGCCTGTAATCCTTTGAATTGAAAACTTCCACTTACGTATCTTAGACACGTGAACAAAAGCGATTTAGCATTGAATAGTCCTATGCTTCCCATGGCTTGGTTTCGGACAATTGCTCTAATAGTCAATAAATTGTCATGGCTTGTGCCTCTACGCTTTTCCATCAGGTAATGAGCAGCTGAAGGAAGATAAATTATGATTAGGGACATAGGTGATTGCGTTTAAATGGTTTCATCCCATTGAGTCAATGCTTGTAGAACTCCGTCAGGCACTAAGCTTCTTTACCATGTGTCCATGACAATACACCAAGATCTTTCATTTTAACTACATGTTTCATGACATAAATTCAATAGCCTCAATGTTTGAAACCCTTGTATAGATTTTCTAGCATAAGTGGAAATAAAAAGGGAGATGACACCAATTATAATGCAATTATACAAAATGCAATAAATTAAAAAAAAAACATTTTCCAAGGTTCTCTGAAAGTGACAATAAAAAATGAGCATGATAATATTGCACCTTACGGGGTTGTTCTAGAGTTTCCCCTTTTTTTTTTTTGCGCACTGTACCTCTACCTCCACTGCCTTCCTGTCCGTGAGGAGAACTGAGGTCCAGAAGATTGACAGATTGTACCCGAATTATGGTTGAGTCGCAGGTCCAAATTGAGAGTTCTTTCATGCTGTAGCCTGAGGCAGCTTTCTCTCTGCAGCGTCGGAGGAGGCGCAGGGTAACTAAAGCTGATCAGATTCAACAATAGGAGCTGAATACATTAATATATAGTTTAGCGATAAAAAATTCAATAGCACCTGTGATTTAATCATTTAATTCTCTTCTTTCTGGGCTTTTCAGTCCAGTGGGTGGTCCTAAAGATGACGGACAGCTACTTCTGTAAGCATTCTCCTACAAAGAAAGGTGTCCGTCACTGATGGGACCACCCACTGGACCAAAAATCCCAGAAATAGATTACATTTAAAGGATTAAAACTCAGGATATACTGAATATTTTCTCATAAAACTACATATGAATCTACTCTGCTACTCGAGCTCTTTAAGCCTGAATTTAGACAGAGCATTTGTGCTCAGTTTCTGCACCAAAAATGGATCCTGTTTTTGCAAAAAAGCATCACAAAACGCATCATCCATTTGTGCTGCTTTTTTGCTTCATTTTTTGGGGACACAGAGAGACAGACAGGTAAACACATAGTCACACAGAAACACACACATACTTTCCTACCCTCCCACGATGAGCTCTGGTGATGTCTTCCTTCTGGGCACATGCAGGACCTGTGAGTAAAACAAGTACTTACAGGTGTTGAGCCCAGGCTTTTGGGTAGTAGGGTATCAGGCTCCCAGGCGCCCGTTTCCTGGGTATATCTTCAAAAAGGGGGGTTATATTTACAGGGGATTATATTTACAGTTTGTCGTGACGCCACCTGTAGTTCCTGGTGAGGTGTCACCAGCGCCGCCACAGTACTCTAGAAGTAGAAGGTAATGCAAAGTCCTCTACAGGTGGGGCTGGACCACCGGGGAAGCATTCCTGAATGGGGAACAAGTTCATATAAAAGGAAACACAGGCAGAGGCAAAGTCACTTTTCCTCCGGGTACTTTACTGTTAACTTGCATTGGCATCATACAAAGTTCACAGCTCAGCACTTTTGATGTTACAAGAACAGGTAGCTTAACGGGTGGCTGCAAGCGGATCCCAGGTGGTGTGGTGGAACCCTTGATGTGCCTTCTTTTACTAACCCGTGTCTGTTCTTTCCTGCTTTCCAGTTTTGGTGTGAAGCCTGGTGATTTGAAATCCAGCCTAACCTCCTTTCCTCTCTCACCTTCGCTGCCGTCGGGTAACCCTCTACTTGCTGGCCGCTCGTTCCTTTGGCTGTGCCTGGTACCCTTCTTGTGGACTGCTCTGGTGCCCGGGAGAATTGAAGACTCCACGGGAATCCGGATTCTCTGTCGTGCTTGTAGCTACGGCAGTCTGCAGGCTCCGGTTCTCGGTAAGCTGTCTGGGAGAACCTATCAACGGCCCCTCTTCCCAGACCGGCTGCTCTCCTGAGAAGCTCCTTCTTCCTTAAACCCTTTCTTCCTCTTACATCTCTCCTCTTGGTCCCTCAGCCAACTGACCTAGCAGCAAAAGCTTAGGAGCAGAGACTAACTTCCAAAAGCTCAAAAAGAGCACCTCTTGTTCTCCCTAGAGGTGGTTTTATTCCCTCCCGGGTAACCTCGCACCATGTATACTAGTGTGGGAGTGCCGAAAATGGGTTCCACCTACCATCCTAGCGTCCACCTGCAGCTGGAGTATCTGCACCTCTTTTACGGGTGCAGTACCCCTTTGTAACGCCTGCTTGGCGAGGCGCCACACAGGAACTTGCACCAAGTGACTTTCTGGCTGAGTCACATGGGCAGGTCCTGTCAGTACCATACCCGGCTACCCACAGGTCCTGCCGGTACCCGGGAGGAAGACATCACAGGAGGTCACTGTGCGCTGAGGGGGGGGGAAGCAACTGGATGTTAGTGATGCAGAAAGCGCACCAGAAAAACAGAGCAATAATTGACGCTAATTTTCTGGATGCGCTTCCTGCACCTCTAATACAGCAGTGAAAAATGCTGATGTATGCACAGCAAATTGAAAATCCCATTCACTTTGCTGGCAAATGTATTGACAGACCCATCTCTGGTGCAGTTTAAAAAAAATGCAACATCAAAAATAGATTAAAAAAAATGTCCAATGTGAACATAACCTAACATGAGACCTGAAGATAAAACTGCATTTTCAGGGTGACAGGTACCCTCTAAAGTATAAACCCGGTAAGCACGTAACCTAACCAGCCACTCTGCAGTCTCAGACCAAACCTAGGCAACGAGCTACACTATAACATGAAAAATCCCTCCGTTCTTGAAATTGGAGAGTATTTTTAATAGGAGGTAAATTGCAAAGTTGCTTGGTTTTACAAGTACTCTGCAATTGTTACCTACATGAGAACTTCATATAAACCCCTTAAAGACAATACACTGACAACTGGGAGTAACCAGTTGGGGATATGTCCTAACACACTCTGATAATGCCCAGTTAGAGGAGATGACAGTGCCAGATTTTTATAGAGTCACCTTTTTTGATAAGAGGAATAATAAGACCAGTAGCTTGTTTCTTCATATTCTGGAAATATAACAGTAGATAACCACAGGCTTCTGAGATAAGATACTCCAGAATTATTGTATATCTGTAGAAAAGCAATTGATAAGCTTATGTTTTAGGGCCTTAAAACCTGAAATAGAGTTGCCTAAACTTTTAGTAAAGAGTAATTATGCAATACTTTTGATAGCGAGAGGACAACGATTCAAAATTCTAGACATTCTCAAGACAATTTTCTAGATATTATGTTAATAAGTGTAATACCAGTTTGTTTGACCCTTGTTTTCCCCAGCATTACTTTGCATGTTAATGCCCTGTCCGTATGCTTCTTTCTAGCAAGGTTACCATTGTTATCCAAGTGTTAGGTACTCTGTTACATGACTATCCATGTGTACGGTCCCTGGCTGCTCTGCTGCGTAACCGTCCGTGTGTTGTGAGGTCCTTTTCTGAGCTATGTGGCTATTCACATGTGCTGTCCCTGGCTGCTCTGTTGCTGAGACGTCTGCTGTGGTGCATGACTTTCCACATGTGCATGGCTTGCACCTGCTGCCAGGTGCCCTAGGCCTCAGGTCCTGTGTTGTGTATACTAGGTTCCTTTTTGTGCCTAGAGTGTGCATGGCCCCATCTTTCTCGCTTTTATAGGGGTGGTGTGTGCACCTTGAATTGGTGTCCGCAGCCTATTGCTGTGTGGCATCTGCTATTTAAAGTTCCTCTTCCCTGTTGGGCATTTACAGTGCTTTGCATTAGGTTAGCAAACCTAGGCATTTTAGGAGGTCCAGCCTGCTGCTCCTGGTCAGCCTGTTATCAGCTTCGATGCTGTGTGCAATCAGTATTGTGTTGCTGAGTGTCCTTGTTTCTGTTTTTGTCCCTGGACTCATCCTTCCCATGTGTTTCCCCGGGTATCAGCTTCCCTACCTTATTTCTGGAATCCTTCTGTGGTCTTCCCACTCAGCTCCAGTCCACTCCTGTGGTGCCTTTGTCACTTAGCTCTGGTCTATGCCGGCTGTGCTTGCACTATTCTGCTGTGCTTGCACTACCTAGTATCGGTCTGCTCCTGTAGTGCCTATGTCATTGAGCTCGACTCCACTGCTGCTGTGGCTGCACCATCTTGCTTAGGTCCATTCCAGCTCGTGTTCGATGCCTGGAGTCTGATGATCGCTGCCTAGTGCCTGGAGCCATGTCCGATGTCCAGAGTCTAATGATTACTGCCTGATTCCTGGAGCCGTGTCCGATGTCTGGAGATTGATGACTGCTGCCTGGTGCCTGAAGCCATGTCCAACATCTGAAGTCTGATGACATCTGCCTGGTGCCTGGAGCCATATCTGATGTCTGGTGTCTGATGACCATTGAGTGGTGCCTGGAGCTATGTTCAATGTCCGAAGTCTTATGACCTCTGTGTAGCGCCTGGAGCCATATGTCCAGTGCGAGTTCGTGGTCGTCCAGCCTGTTTTCCAGAGTCAGTCTTGTCTGTGTTCCTGGTAGTGTCCAACCTTGTATTCCAGTACCCGCTCTGCCTTAGTTTCCTGGATCTGACTAGCCTGTGTCCTAAGCTGACCTGTTGTTGATCCTGGACCTGTCCTCTCTGTGTCTTGCCTGTGCCCTGATGTCCGCCTGTGTCCCGATGTCTGGCATGGTTCTTGGTGTTCATCCAGTAATGATGTCTTCCTGACGTCAGTGTCTGATGTTCTCTTGCTGTGCCATTGCTACACCTGAGGCCTGTGTCAGAGGTCCCCATGCCAGATGACCTTGGACTGCATCAACCTCAGATGACCTTTCCTACCCTACCATCGTGTGACGTCTGCCAACCTGAGATGTTATCCATGCCTGATGTCTGAAATCGGAAGCCTGACATTGTCTATGTTTCTTTCCTTGTACTGTGAACCTTGTCTTTAGTAAACTCTATGCACTTTACTTGAAATTGTGCAGTGCCTTCTAGTCCTGACGTTTACCACCTTGCCCACTTGTTCAGCTGCCACATACCCCAGTCGTTGACCTTCCCTAGTCCTGGCAGGCCCGAGTCCGCCCTGTGGTGCACTAGGTGCACATTTTACTCTCTATCTTGATCGTTCGCCCCACAACACCATTGGCATGGCGGCGTGGGAGCATATATCTGTATAACAATAATCTACTTCAAAGGCTGCTTAGATGTAGAGTGTGGAGGTGACAAGGGATGATACTCATCTTGTGGTATTTGGCAGTTAAGTGAACAATCATTTTTTGGCAGATGGTGCTTAGTGGGATATTCATTACATGATCCCAGGGGGGCATTGTTAAAATGTGAATTTGGCTGTGGCTACCAAGTTAGTCTGTGTATAGTACCAAATCAGTAAGGTATCCACTATCCTGTTTATTCATAATTTCATATTTTGGAAATAACCCTTTAATTCTAGTATTTCTAGTATCAAAATTGTAAAAAAGTCAGTGCTGTAAAGAGTTACAAAGGCAGCTGGCCTCCAAATATTGACCTTACTACATACTAGAATTAAAGGGTTATTTCCAAAATATGAAATTATGAATAAACAGGATAGTGGATACCTTACTGATCTTTGGAGATCCAACCCCAGAAATCTTGAGAATGGGGGCCTGAAAACTGAGAGCAAGTCTATGTACAGCTTATTGAGAGAGGAGTGAAGATGTGCATGATTACAATTCGCTCTATTCAATTTTTACAGAACTGTTGGAGAAAACCAATTGCTGTTCTAGGATATCTCTGGCGGTGTCATAAAGAATGAATGGAGCAGAGGTTAAGTACCGGACCTTTGCTGCCCTCAAGACAGGTCTGTG
Source organism: Allobates femoralis (assembly GCA_033576535.1). Lineage (NCBI taxonomy): Eukaryota > Metazoa > Chordata > Amphibia > Anura > Aromobatidae > Allobates > Allobates femoralis. The sequence continues at coordinate 551,382,850 of JARQOC010000001.1, read as the reverse complement.
CTCTGCCCAATTCTCAAGTCCAAAGCCCAGATATAAGGACTGCGATCAGTAAGTTAACCTGGATCCTATGGAAAGAGGTTAGCTTCACATCTCGGTAACCCGTCTGTAATGGTACCTTTACACGCCGCTACAGGATGGTGGAAACAACCGGGCAGATGAGACAAATGTATCTTGCACCGCCAAATCAATCCGCGGTCGCGGCGTGTAAAGACGGTTGTTGCCACCCGTCACTTGAGGCACCTGTTTCAGAGCAGAGCTCAAAAATAGGTTGATTTCAAGGCGATTGTTACTGCCTGTGTCGGCGTGTAAATAAGGAACAGGAGAGTTGTTTCGACACCTTGCTATCTACCTGGGGCGTGACACGGGCTCCGGGATACCGCGCCCCATCAGCGATCATTGGTGGAAGCTCCTGCGTTTACGATTGGTAGACGCTGCATAGGGCGGCATATTTAAGGAGCTGACCAGTCACGCTACACAATTGCTCGACCGTCATGTATTAGTCAGCCTCCTGCGCTGGCTGCCCAATCATAATGTTATTGCTTTGTCCTATTAGCGTACGGAATTCTCGTAATCCACAATTGTGGCACGCCTATGTGTTGTCCCTGCTGCCTTTGTTCCGCCCATATTACCTTGTTATAGCGGCGTGTAAATGAGGTAAGGTGAGCTACAGAAGGTAACTTGTGGCACCCGGCGGTGTATCCAGAGATAGATGTAACCTACTGTAGCGCACCTTGTTGCGGCGTGTAAAGGTGGTGCGGGTACCGTTTTCAACCGTTTGTGCATGCTCGTGCACGTGAAGCACCGGTTGTTTCCATCATCCTGTATCGGCGTGTAAAGGTACCATTCCAGTTGAGTTCATGGAAAACAAGGTTTAATACCATGTTAGCCACTTGAAAAAATGTTGATTGCTCTCAGTGGGAGAAACAAAATAACAATCTTGTACTTGTGATACCTTTTATATGAAAGTTGCAATATTGTGAGGTGATTTCAAATCACAGAAACATCGAAGGGTCTGTGAATCCAAGCTCATTAGTACTTTTGACTGTATCCAGACAGGGATAAACCTATCTGGTGGATTTTTGGTTCATTATCACACCTGAAGAATGTTTTTCAGAGACACTGAAGACACCAGGTTTACATATAAATTAGGGTCATAAAAACTTTGACATCACCAAACCTGGCTGATTAAGGATCCTCTCCAGGCCCTATTTTGTTTATTTATTTAAATGTCCATTCATGATACCTTGCACCTGCTCTTTTTATGCATATACATTATATATTTATGTTTCTTTAAATATTTTGTCATACCATGCCTGATGAAGAGACCTGAGAAATCTCGAAAGCTCGCCTTGTAACATCACTTATTTTATTTTGTTAGCCATTAAAAGGTATCACAACTACAAGATTATTATCTTGTTTCTCCCACTGAGAGCAATCAACAGTTGAGTTCATAGACTGCATTTTTCATATATCATAAAATCTGTCAGTAGTTGTGCATGCAAGCTTGATTATTAGGTGCAGTGATGTTATTAGTAGTCAAAAGTAGCATAACCTTAGTCAATGTCTCAGTCATAGCACATAATTATGCAAAAATTTGCTTTTCACTAGAAATTCAAAAATGTATTTTTTTTATTAATGGAGTAGAAATAAGAGGATGTTAAACATGTCTGGTCTCTCTAGAGCTTGTCGACCTTTACAATATGGACTATTATCCATTGCCCAGAAATGTCCCAATTACCAGGGTGTCAAAGGGCACCCATGAGACAAGCCGTCAAATCACTCTTCAGGCTTTCATTTTGATTGTGTTATCTTTACTGATCTTGTAAACTAGCACATGGTGGCTCTTTCTCATTATGACTAATCCATGTGATCCTTGGTGTATTCATTGATTGACGAGCTATCTAACCACCAGTCAATAACCTTTATCACATCAGCCAGGCTGTGGGCTGGAGACCGGACAGTTTGTTTATATGAGGTACTCATGGCAAGCAAAATGCACAGTCCCCTAAGCCGGGCCTAATGGGGTGAATTGAATGATTAGGTTGTCAGACGACAAAGAATCCTCATTTTTCTTTACCGCAGTATAGGTTTCCTCTCTCCTGCAGCCAACTTTTGATGGTGATTAATTTGTCAGGAATGGCTTACAAAAGGAATAAAGAAATGGATTGCCAATTACCGTCCTCGTATTCCGTCCCTCAAACCTGCCTAATACAGCAGTTGTGACAGTTCGGATATCAGCTGGCCCTGCTCCACTGAGTAGTACACAAATTCTCAGTTAATTTTAGACGAAAGAGAGGCAAAAGCTTTTTGCAGTCACTATGAATAAGAAATGCTGCTCTTTAATTGTAGTTAGTTTACAAAATGAAAATTCAGAACTTTCAGACTCAGATGAGGTTTTTTGTTCCCTAAGTGCAGCAGTCTAAATTTTTAAAGTAGATTTAAAAAAATAAATAAATAACTTACATTATAGATTAGACTGAGTGAAAGCTTAAAGGGAACGTATAACCAAAGAATGACCTGTTGTCTAAATCAAATTTTAATTCCATAGATTATTATTTAACAGTTGGGTTTTATTTTTCATGTCATCATCTGTACTAAAAAAACTAACAAACAACATCCTGAAATTTTGCAATGTTCAATATGGCCACTAAGACTAATATTAGGCTAAGTCCGCGTTCCTACTGGCGAGAGATGTGGGTGATATGCGAGAGACTCGCGCGAGTCTCACATGCATCACCAGCATGGCCACCCAATCTCCGGATAACAGCATGTATTTCTATGCAGCTGCATGCTCTTGTCTAGACAGCTGGTGTCGATGCCGAGTGAGGCATGGAAGATTCACATGATTCTCTCGCATGTCAACCGCATGCTTCTCGCTGGTGGGACCGATGCTTAACACTTTCTGTTCTATGGAGACTAATTTTCAGCAGTCATCTCATTATCATCACAGTCAGGATTGTATAGCAAGTTATCATCTACATATAATATGGATATGATTGGTTTCCTGATGAAGGAGTGAGAATAATGCTCCGAAACCTGTAGAATAAAGCTTCATATGCTTTTGTGGTCCCTTCATCACACGGCAGCGCATATTGTATACACATTATTCCTTTTGGTTTAGCTCATCTACATATACAATAGGTATCTCACCTCCTTCCATCCCTACACATTGCCCACTGTGCAGATCATTGACCAAAACTAGAAAAATGTTGAAAACACAAAGGCTATAACACAAGGGCGTGTTTGCATTGCTTTTCTCCATATTATCCAATTTGGAAAGTTTTTTATGATACAATGACTAGAGACATTTAAAACTACCACCTGCCCTACAATAAACAAGCCCTGGGACATTGATACCTTGGCAAAAGAATAAATAAGTTATGGCGCTTGGAAGTAGGGGAAGAAAAAACGAACGCACAAAAACTAAAAAATGAAGGGATTGAAGGATTTAATGTTCTATTCAATGTATTATTTAGTTACTTTATTCTTAATTCTTACCTAATCTCTCCACATGAGGACTCAACAGTCGAGGAGAGATCGGAGAAGCTTATTTATTTACAGTCTCCTACCTTTGATCAGTACTTTTCAGTATCTTATTGCACTCTGAAGATTGTTTCAAACAGAGAACCTCAGTACGGGATTTTGTTGAGTTTTGCTTTATGTTTAATGTCTTTAACAGTGCCATTGTATCTCTTTATATAACTATAGTCTCTATTTAAGTATGAGCAAGGCTTATTTACAGTCTTCAAATGAACATTTTCAAGAGTTTATACATAATTCATCAAGCCTAGAAGAGATCACTTTTTAAAGGAAATATTACCCCCGTTATATAAGCAGAAACATGGAATAATGCCAGCTCACCCAACTAGAGGTCCAATGCACGGAAAATTCACTGAGCCGTGAGTCCAAGGGTAAATTGAAGAACGCAAAACGTATCCAGCAAACGGATCCTCTCCTAAAATTACTTTCATTGGTAAGTATAAAAGTACACAGTAACCATCACCAGTTAAAAAGAAAAATGAATAAAGACTCAGCCTGAAACGCGTTAGAATTTTTTTTTAATCAAGTGCTGTCTACTGTGTATTTTTATACTAACCAATAAAAGTGATTATAGAAGAAGATCCCTCTGCTAAATACATTTTCCTTTCTATAATTTCCCCTTAATATAACACATTTTTTTTTCATTGTTGCTTGCAATAACTGAGAACCATTTGGCCCTTAACTCTGCTTTCTATTCAAAATGTCTTACTTCTTCAGGCATAAAGTACTTAAAATAATTACCGTAGTAGGCAGGAAATGCTGAATGAAGATTAATCTGTTGCAACTGCAATTGCATAGAACAGAAGTAATGAGAATAAGGAACGGTGAAGGTGGGATGCCGCCCGACCGCTAATTACCCTAGGACTCCTGCTCCGGTGTGACGGCTTGGCAACTGCCTGTCATAATGAAGAAAAAGTTGTTGAAACACGATGCATATCATCATCTTCTCCAAATCCTTTTCTTAAAAACATCATAGCGCTTACGCAGGAGCAGCTAGACGTGTTTCGACAAACGTCTTAATCATTTGCACGATAATGCTAAGGATTAAGATGTTTGTCGAAACGTGTCTAGCTGCTCCTGCGTGAGCGCTATGATGTTTTTAATTTTTTGTACGTAATAAAAGGATTTGGAGAAGATGATGATATGCACCGGTGTTTCCACAACTTTTTCTTCATAGTACAGACGTGGTTGCCAAGGATTTGATCAAGTTCACAGTAAATTGAAAGGTCTTAGAATGGTAGTGTTGGAAGGAATCTCAATAGCCATCGGGTCAGACACCCTGCGAGTTAAGGTTTTCCTAAATCATCACAGCTATATGTTTTTCCAGCTTTTGATTGAAGATTTCCAATGACGGAGAGCTCTCCACCTCCCGTGGCAGCCTGTTCCACTCTCTGACTGCCCTCACTGTCAAAAAGTTTTTCCTAATGGCTAATCTGTATCTCCTTCTTTTTAGTTTCATCTTTACCCTTGCTTCTTGTATTTCCTTTTGCTAATGACAATAGGGTAGTTCCCTCTGCACTGTCAAATCCTTTCAATGTACTTTTCACCTTTCAGGTGCATATGTAGAATTTTTAATAGAATAATTATTTGATCACTCAAGGTTTTTCACATGAAGTATAACAGTTTATTGATTGGCATCAATCGCAGCATCGTTACAAAGTGCTGTTTGACATCTTTAGTTGGTTGTCGAACTCTGAAATTTCAAAACTTTTAGGATGAGAGAATTTCTTGGAATTAAACTTTTTCAGAGGTTCAACAATAATAAAAAAAAATCGTGGCAAATAGCTAATACTGTATTGCCTCCAAAAGCCCTAAAAAGATGTGTACCCTATGGTCTCCTATGACTGAATCCAACCTCTTTCAAACTCTTTAACACAAAATCAGCCTTAGTAATGGTAAAGTAACCTCACTATATATGGCTGTGGGCAAACGGATGGTTAATTTCTTCATTGCTGAGCTACCATACACTATAGAATTTATTCAGGGTTTTATTACTCTGCTGTCAGCCATGACATCCTCTGACTATTGAGATTCATGATTCAAGAGCTGCTGCATTCCCTGCTTCTGCTTTCATACAGGCTATGATAATGCCTCTTGGTTAACTGTTCAATACAATGTACTATGATATCAAAAAGATATTACTGGGAAATCCAACCAATTGTGCCTGAAGTGATGTGATCATTTTCTGGCTGATTCAGTCCTTTGTAATGTATAAAATGGCAGCAGCCATTTCAGGTGAATCACACAAATTCAATTGCTAATTGTTCGAATTTGCTTGTTTCTGCAATCCTAAAAAAAAAGTCTTCAAGAATTTGATTTGCAGTTAATCGTTTCACTAATTTCTACTAGATCACTTTTGGGAACATCTAGGTTAAAACTGGCAATAACACCACTCTAACATAGGTCTACTTATTCTTATCGTCTAGGAAGATGTTTTGTGCCTCCTTAAGCCATAGGGCTTGGCTGTTATGACAACCTCTTCACTGCCTATAGTCATTCTTATACATTTGGATCATTTTTAAAGCAATTTCTAGCACTGACTGTGCGGAAGTACTGGGTTAATATTATTTTACAGTACACTGTAGTTATCGAAAACCATCAACTAGTGCATACAGTCCATACTGGGCCTCACATTACAGTATATTAATATACCCAATGCAATAGAAAGATTCTCATATAAGTATATTTTAGGTTTTCTTTTTTTTTTCCAATACCGTAGTTAACCTGTCATTTCATTTCAAGCCACCTGGCAATATACAGCACCTTGTAAATGTCAGTGTAGAATATTTCAGTAATTGGCAGTAGATAACATCTTGCATGTCAAAAATCCTGAAATCATATATATCATCTTGCACTATAGGTTTCTATTTATATCAGTGTATGCTGCTATACCAAACCTAATACAATATCGATATTTCAGCTAGGTGTGCTCAAGTGGACTACGGAAAAATCTTGCCTTGTGTGTAAAGGAATATGGCCATCATGTAAAAGGGTTTCAAAATAATAGAACACTAGAACAATATTTTTCTGGCTGAAAGTGCGGAATAAGTGAAAAAGTTGTGTCCTTCCAAAAATACCCAAACAAAGGCATAGAGCTCATTTCTCATTTTTCTACAACTCATTAAGCTGTTTGCCGACGCTGCACATTTTTACATGTTTTTGCAGCATTTTTGTGTCCCATTTTGTCACCAACCTGCATGTGTATACTTACCCCGGCAAAGTCTATGAGAATTCTGAAGTGCTATGCCCCAGATGTTGATTTTTCCCTTGCAGTTTAGGTGCAGTTTGTCGCCAAGACAAATGAATGAGTGTGTCAACTGTTTGCTGCATTTTGTAGCCCTCACAGCCAGGGCCGGACTGGGACCAAAAAGCAGCCCTGGAAAACAAGCCCCACCAGCCCACATACTATAACACCCATCAGCCTCGATCAGTGAAATTTGCTTTTACGTTGTCATGACCTCATCACTTTCGCAGGCTGCTTTCACATCAGCGGTAAACTGATGTTTGCGGCCAATCCAGCAGGTGGCACCGCATCTGCCGGATCAGCCGACTTGCAGCCCAGATGCAGCAAGCCCCATGCATTGTGTACGGCAAGTGCTGTTCTGCCAGGTGCGGCAGAACTGCAACTTGCGGCGGCGAAAACCCCCCCCACCGCTTACAGCCACGTTTCTTGGGATCGTGGGGTCCCAGTGGTCAGATCCAGAGCGAAGGGCGTCACCATCTATACAGAAGAGAAGTGATGACTTCCATACAGGGCCGGACTGGGACCAAAAAACAGCCCGGAAAATCAGCCCCCACCAGCCCACACACTATATCACCCATCAGCCCATGAGTGAATTTTGTTTTGAATTGGCGTGACCCTCATCACTGTCTTAAAGGAGTTATCTACAGAGCAACATGTAAATGGCGCGACAGAGGGAATAATCAACTGCAGCTCCATTTACATGTTTTTCTTCAAAGCCACGTTTCTCAGGATTGTGGGGGTCAGATCCAGAGTGAAAAGAAAGTTATCACCTGACAGAAGAGAAGTGATGCCTTCCTTATTCGAGATAATCGTTTCAAACAACATTTAATGCTGAAAATCCCAAAGTCCAATACCATCTCTGACAACAGGACAGGAGAAGGAGAAGTGGTACTGTGCACTGTGTATATATACAGAATAATACAGATACTGAGGATTACACCCAGTATACAGGACAGGAGAAGTGGTACTGTGCACTGTATATATACAGAATAATACAGATACTGAGGATTACACCCAGTATACAGGACAGGAGAAGTGGTGCTGTGCAGTGTATATATACAGAATAATACAGATACTGAGGATTACACCCAGTATACAGGACAGGAGAAGTGGTACTGTGCACTGTATATATACAGAATAATACAGAGACTGAGGATTACACCTAGTATACAGGACAGGAGAAGTGGTGCTGTGCAGTGTATATATACAGAATAATACATATACTGAGGATTACACCCAGTATACAGGACAGGAGAAGTGGTACTGTGCTGTGTATATGTACAGAATAATACAGATACTGAGGATTACACCCAGTATACAAGACAGGATAAGTGGTACTGTGCAGTGTATATATACAGAATAATACAGATACTGAGGATTACACCCAGTACATACAGAATAATACAGATACTGAGGATTACACCCAGTATACAGGACAGGGGAAGTGGTACTGTGCACTATATAGATACAGAATAATACAGATACTGAGGATTACACCCAGTATACAGGACAGGAGAAGTGGTACTGTGCACTGTATATATACAGAATAATACAGATACTGAGGATTACACCCAGTATACAGGACAGGAGAAGTGGTACTGTGCACTGTATATGTACAGAATAATACAGACACTGAGGATTACACCCAGTATATAGGACAGAAGAAGTGGTGCTGTGCAGTGTATATATACAGAATAATACATATACTGAGGATTACACCCAGTATACAGAACAGGAGAAGTGGTACTGTGCAGTGTATATATACAGAATAATACAGATACTGAGGATTACACCCAGTATACAGGACAGGAGAAGTGGTACTGTGCAGTGTACATATACAGAATAATACAGACACTGAGGATTACACCCAGTATACAAGACAGGATAAGTGGTACTGTGCAGTGTATATATACAGAATAATACAGATACTGAGGATTACACCCAGTATACAGGACAGGAGAAGTGGTACTGTGCAGTGTATATATACAGAATAATACAGATACTGAGGATTACACCCAGTATACAGGACAGGAGACGTGGTGCTGTGCAGTGTATATATACAGAATAATGCAGATACTGAGGATTACACCCAGTATACAGGACAGGAGAAGTGGTACTGTGCGGTGTATATATACAGAATATTACAGATACAGAGAATTACACCCAGTATACGGGACAGTAGAAGTGGTACTGTGCAATGTGTTGCATAGGAATCATTGAGGATTGCACATCCCTGCAGCTCTCCTGATCTGAGCATGACGGCCTCATGTACTTCTATGCAGCTGACATATTCAGGTCAGGAGAGCCACCAGCTGGTCCGGGTGGTGCGATTTGATCCTTGCAAGAGTCATACGCTCATGTGAGTTCAGCGTTATATAGTATATATATATATATATATATATATATATATATATATATATATATATATAAATATACATACACACAAAATTAGAGCCGATACTGACAATTACTGGATAGAGATAATATATACAGCATACACCGATCCACAATATACTGTATGCTGCAGTCAATGATACACACAGCTCCACACTGTACACTGTGTTGAGGATTATAGAGTGGAGCTGTGTATATACTGTGTGTTGTCACCTTCCTAACAAGTCACCTTTTGATCTTTATATGTTTTTGAATGTGCCTAAAATACATTTCAAAACTGCACCTGTGACATTAAAGAAGATATCCGGGATTTATCTATAAAATAAATTGTGTGTAAGCACAAGCAGGCATGAGGCTGACCCCGACCTGCCTGATGTGCTCGGCACCAGTCACCGCTGTCCTGAGCTGTCACTGGCCGCTCCTGTCAGTGATTTTGCAGCTTCCACTGACGTCACGCTGATTGACAGTCAGTTCCCCCAGTCAGGTAGTAAGGAGCCGGCTGTCCATAAGCAGGCTGTCCCGTCACTTTCACAGACCAGTGCTGTTGCTGGCAGGAGCGGGCTGTGGCGGGGCTCAACAGAGGTGAACGGTGTCAGGCACAGCAAGCGGATAAAATTCCCGTTTAACCCCTAATCCCGCATAATCAGTGGTGACTAGTCATGGAAGATTTGTTACCCCGGACCTAGGCCATGTTCACACAGGGTGTGTTTCCTGTGGTTTTGGTGAATGTTTTGTTGTGTTTTTTACCTTGTTTTTTGCGCATATAAACTTGCATTTTTTCATTCCCAGCAAAGCCTGTGTGATTCCGGAGGTTGAGCGTGCACATTGCTGCTGCACAGGGTTTTGCTGCATTTTTAAAAGAATGAGCGTCAATAGTCTGTGGTTTAGCTGCAGAAAAAAAATCAGCAAAAATGCCCAGTATGAACATAGCCTTAAGTGTTCCCACTAATGTTATGTCCCTGTGTGTGACAAGATTTACAATAGCCGCGTCACCACCAGCTCTGCCTTCCTTGATGAATACAGGGTAAATGTCTGCACCCCGGCTTCACCAGCGCAGGGCGAGCGTCTGCACCCCGGCTTCACCAGCGCAGGGCGAGCGTCTGCACCCCGGCTTCACCAGGGCAGGGCGAGCATCTGCACCCCGGCTTCACCAGCGCAGGGCGAGCGTCTGCACCCCGGCTTCACCAGCGCAGGGCGAGCGTCTGCACCCCGGCTTCACCAGCGCAGGGCGAGCGTCTGCACCCCGGCTTCACCAGCGCAGGGCGAGCGTCTGCACCCCGGCTTCACCAGCGCAGGGCGAGCGTCTGCACCCCGGCTTCACCAGCGCAGGGCGAGCGTCTGCACCCCGGCTTCACCAGCGCAGGGCGGGCGTCTACATCCCGCCTTCACCAGCGCAGGGCGAGCGTCTGCACCCCGGCTTCACCAGCGCAGGGCGAGCGTCTGCACCCCGGCTTCACCAGCGCAGGGCGAGCGTCTGCACCCCGGCTTCACCAGCGCAGGGCGAGCGTCTGCACCCCGGCTTCACCAGCGCAGGGCGGGCGTCTACATCCCGCCTTCACCAGCGCAGGGCGAGCGTCTGCACCCCGGCTTCACCAGCGCAGGGCGAGCGTCTGCACCCCGGCTTCACCAGTGCAGGGCGGGCGTCTGCACCCCGGCTTCACCAGCGCAGGGCGAGCGTCTGCACACCGGCTTCACCAGCGCAGGGCAAGCGTCTACATCCCAGCTTCACCAGCCCAGCCCCAATAAGAGCATAGGCCTATATAGTGCACATACACAGCCCAGCCCCCACAGGCCCATATAGTGCACATACACAGCCCAGCCCCCACAGGCCCATATAGTGCACATACACAGCCCAGCCCCCACAGGCCCATATAGGACACATAATATACACAGCCCAGCCCCCACAGGCCCATATAGGACACATAATATACACAGCCCAGCCCCCACAGGCCCATATAGGACACATAATATACACAGCCCAGCCCCCACAGGCCCATATAGGACACATAATATACACAGCCCAGCCCCAGCCCATTCAGACTTACAGAGCAGATGAAAGTGAAAGTGCTTTTCCTGCTGTCTGTGTCCCGCACTGGTGGCAGCCCCGGGTCTGCAGCTGAGGTAGGAGGAGTGAGAGGAGAGAGAGAAGTTGCCGGCTGCTGAGCTGACTGCTGGATCCAGCTCCAGGGACTGCTGTTCCATTTCATGGGCTGGGTGGACGGGTGAGAGGAATCATCTGCTGCCTCCAGTAACTCCAGGACCGGTGTAAGAGCACATTTTGTGGGCTGGAGCAGAGTCTCTCTCAGTCTCCGCCCACAAGAACATGCTGACGTGACGTCGCACAGCACAGGCTGCACACTGCTCGCTACTCCAGATGAGCCGCGCCAAGTTGGTGAGTGATGATGATGAGTCATCATCACTCACTCTGATGATGTGTTGGCTGCCTGGCGCCGCTCCCCAGACCCCACAGTGTGTGCTAGAGTCGGCCACATTAAAGTCGGCCCTCGGCCGGAGACGGGCACAGGCCCCGCCCACTTAAGGTCACAGGCTCCACCCACTCCACAACCAGCGGCCCAGCGGGAAAGTTCCCGGTAGTCCCGCCTATCAGTCCGGGCCTGCTCACAGCCATTGACTATAGTAGAAAAAAACACATGACCGCAATCTGCATCAAAAATGCAAGCAAAAATGTACCAAAAGCATGCGATTTGTGTTGTGTTATCCTGCCATGGGGGGGGCAGTTTTGCAGTAGCAGCATTGGCACATACCCTTGTAACTGTTATTTCAACACAGAAAGACCATAAGGAAAGATTGGGGTGTAATTGGGCTCTGGATAACAACAGGCAGAAAAGGGGAAAATCTTTAGCGCTCTATTTATTGTAAAACAGAGACATTACAATGCATTTCAGTGGGTTATTGCCTTCATCAGTACCAACACTAGTGATTGGTACAATAGCGGGATCCTGAAGGGCTGCTGTGCGACGTTCCACCGTCCTCTGCTTTCTGGTCCAATCACGTGGTACGGGGAAGCCAGTCACCTGACCCTGCGTCAACTGGAAGTTGCATCACGCCAAGTGCTGGAAGGCTGGTTGTGAGCTCCCTGTGCTTCTAAGCAACTCCGGCCACAATCCCCCAAAGGGGAACAGACAATTGATATGGGAAAAAATTTGTGATCAGTGGGAGCACTGGCAACAAGGAGATTCACAGGCAGGGAGCTTATTATACCAAACCTATTTATTTTATATCCACTATGCGTTTTGACAGCGGCTCGCTTTCTTCCTCAGGTAGGAGTGCCTACCTACCTACCTGAAGAAGACAGCGAGACGCCGTCAAAACGTATAGTGGATATAAAATAAACAGCTCTGATATAATAGGCTCCCTGCTTGTGAATCTCCTTGTTGCCAGTGCTCCTACCACAAATTATTTTCCATATCAATCATGCGAGTATATGGCATGTGTCTTGCTCAGTGTGTCTCCGGCCTCAGTAAGTTGCTGGAAAACAGCGGTGACTGCCTGTGCTGGAGGCAATATGGAGAAGGGTGTCAGTGACCGCAGCTGCGACTATCCAGAGTCTACGAAGCGAAGACTCATCATCCCCATCTTGGAGCCCGGAGAATGTGTGTCTCGCCCACAAGGGTATGGGTACTCAGGTCTCGGGCGGTTGGGTGCTGGGATGTCACGGGTGGTCAGTGCCTGAGTCTGTGCCCTTGGGAGACAGCCAAAAAAGGGGGGATATTTACAGGGATAAAAGTTTATAGAAGTTGTGATGCCACTTCTAGATCCGGTGATGGCACCGGTGCTGCTGGGACCTCCGGGGTGATGGGTGGAAGCAAGGTGTTGTGACTCTCTACAGGAAGAGCTGGATCCCCGGGGCTGTAAAGGTGTGTTGGTAGGATAGGGTAGCGCAGTAGGAATGGGGCAGCGCAGTCTCAGCTTCACAGTGCAGAATTACCTCCGTTCACACAGAAGAAATACAGACACTTGTTCGCTCTGTACGGGTACTTTATTCCAGTAATCTGCAGCTTACAGGGCATGCAGTTGTTACAGATAGGGTGGTGGACCGGGTGGTCCTGGCAATAGGCAATATCCCTCTGTAGCACCAGTGATGTTCCTTCTCTATTTCTTTCTCTGCCCTTCCTCTGCACTCTCCTTCTTCCTCGCGCTGCCCTGCACGAATCACACTTTTTTAACCAGGCCCGTCTCTCTCTAAGGGGTGCTCATCCCGGCTTGGTGCTTCTGGTGGGGCTGGATCGTGCTTCTATGAAGCTTTCAACCACGAAGGTTATTTGCATCCTGGCAGAAGGCAATATCCCTCTGAAGCTCCAGTGATGTTCTTTCTCTATCTCTTTCTCTGTCCTTCCTTTGCACTCTCCTTCTTCCTCGTGCTGCCCTGCACAAATCCCGCTTGTTTAACCAGGTCTGTCAGGTGATATGAGGATCCCTTCTCTCTCTAGGGGTGCTGAACGCGGCTTGGTGCTTCTGGTGGGGACCGTATGTAGGTCGGGCTGGATTGTACTCCTACGAAGCTTTCAACCACGCCGGTAATTTACGGTTCAGGGATTGTCCTCTGTACCACTTTGGAGCCGTTACCTTGCTTTGGACTGGGCCAGGGTGTTTGGTCACCCTCTGTCTGCCCCTCTCTGTCTGGGTCACCAGGTTGAGGTGCCCTTCCCGTAAACTTCTCCTTCTTCTCCTCCAACTACTCATTCTGCTGTTCTGTTTCCTGCTCTTTCCCCACTCACTACATAACCTAGCTCTCCTCCCACCGGGACCGGTTACCCTGGTAACGGGTTGTCTGATTGGTCCCCTGTCTCTAGGTGTATGTGTGTGGTTGTGAAGCTTCAGGCTTCTATTACCTCCTACTAGGACAAAGCATACTGCACCTTCTGTTAGGGGTGCAGTACCCTTTAGTAGCGCACTGACTAGTGGAGCACTACAAATGCACCTGCCATCACCTACGTACCTTGACACATATAGGCAAATCGTAGATAATGCAGGATGGGCAAGCAGTGGCAACTGTGACAAATATTAAAATTTGGCACCGCCACTATAAAGAGACTAGTTTTTTTTTCAACTCTGTTTTTATTAACATTTTACAATGACATATCAACAGATATCAACAAAAATAGAGCATGTTCTATAACATATAAGCACACTGTAAGTAAGTGTATAAAAGAAAAAAGAAGGGATAGGGTGAGAGGGTCTCATCTTAAATATAACAGTGAGATATCTGTTAGGTTTTCAGAATATCTCACATCAGGGTTAGTCCAGGCATCTTGGTGTTCACAGCAACTAAGGGAGTAAAGAGACTATTTTTATGGAAAAACAAAGTAATTTTTTTCCATACACACTATAAGGGCGGCTCCACACTGGCGGCGCCGCATTGCGGACTCCGCAATGAGATCAGGCAATGCTGGCCCAATGGCACAGTGTGCCATTGCGGCCGGCATTGCGACATGCTGCGATGCGGAATTCCGTCCGCATCATGTCCATTTTCAGTGCAGACTCCGCACTGCCGCATCCCATTGGAATGAATGGGGTGCGGCACGGCCGCAATTCAATTGCGGCGGAGCCGCACTACGCACACTGTGGGGGCGGGTGTTTCCTGTTTCTTCCCAGGAAGTGTGTCTCAGCTGACTACAAGCAGAAACACAGACCCCTGCATCTGCTCATCACCACCTTTCTCTGCGACATGGCACCCTTTCCTATCGATCAGCTTATTGAGCTGATGGTCGATCACCCAGCTATATGGGACACAAATTACCCTTTTTATGCAGAGAGAGAAAAGAGGGAGAAGTCGTGGGACACCATCTGTCACCATATATATGCAGAGCACTGGGAAGAGGCTACCACTAATATCCTTGGAAGATCCTTGGAAGGTGCAGAAAACCTCTGTAAGCTTTGATCTCCGTTGAAACCAGGAAAAGAAGGAAGTGACCTCAGCAGAGGCAGCCACATTACCAAAAGAGGGGAGGGGGGAAACCACATGACCATCAGAGAGTATCTGCAATGCAATGGGGTCCGCAATGCAGTCTGCAATAGCGTCCGCAATAGACTGCAATAGCGTCCGCAATAGACTCCGCACTGACAGCCGCAATTTACTCCGCAGCGCCGCAACTAGTGTGCAAGAGGCCTTAGGGGTCTGATTTAAAAATATTTTTACTATCCTCAAGACAATGTTTGAAAGACTAATTAATCACAACAGGAACTCTACGTATGTAATATTTTTTGTTAAGAACAATATAAATACTAAATGCTCCATATTATCACTATAACCTTATGAAGGCTTGAGCTAATGGTGCCGTTACACGCTTCGATATCTCTTACGATATCGTTGAAACGTCACACTTTTGAGATCGTTCGAACGATTTCGTTTGTGCATCGTTGCGTGTAAACATACGATCTTGAAAGGACAAATTGTTGGATCGATCATCAAAAATATGAGATCTGGACCTCAAATCTATCGTTCGTCATCCAATTAATGTCCTGATATAAAATAGGAAGGGGGAACAAGAGGCGCAATAGTGCCCTATCACTCAGACACTAGTGGTGGGTTTACACACACCAATTTATCTGTTCAATCTCTGAACCAATCTCTGGTTGCAGTGAAATCATGGATACATTGCTCCATGTTGTACACAGCCACAAAATGGAGCAATGTATCCATGATTTCACTGCAACCAGAGATTGGTTCAGAGATTGAACAGATAAATTGGTGTGTGTAAACCCACCATAAGAGATGAGAGGTATATTGTCAAAACCACTCACCTATTCCAGTTGTGATGACCCACAACTGGCTTGAAGGCATATAATCAATACCGGCTGCTGCAGGATCTCCACCAACCACTCGCACGTGGGAAGACTCTCAGGAAGCTGGGAAAAGGTGTGTGACAGTCCGCGCCACCGGGTACCAAAGAAATCACCTGGGATGCAGAAAGTTATTTCAAGCTTTGTCTTTATTCTCCAACATGTTTCAGCGCTCCACCTGGCGCCTTCCTCAGGGATATCCCTGAGGAAGGCGCCAGGTGGAGCGCTGAAACATGTTGGAGAATAAAGACAAAGCTTGAAATAACTTCCTGCATCCCAGGTGATTTCTTTGGTACCCGGTGGCGCGGACTGTCACACACCTTTTCCCAGCTTCCTGAGAATTAACGTCCTGGGAAGAAGCAACATCGTTCAGTGTGACACCTTATTGAACGATGTTGTTCACAATTTTCCTATTGCTGCCGCTTTGTAAAATCGTTCATTAAGTTCTTCTCAAAGTAGCTGGCGCGCTGCCAAATTTAACATCGTTAACGATATCCTTGCGTGTGGTAACGCACTAACGATTTCGAAACAACAGCGGTCACATGACATCGTTAGCAATGTCGTTCACTAGATTTGAGCGTGTGACTGTACCTTAACCACTAGCCACCAGCCGAGGTATTGTTCTTTGGAATTCAAGTAAATATATTTTGCTTATTTAGTAGTTTTTACCTAGTGTGTTTTCATAAGGAAATATGTATTTTTCTAAATGTGTATTATATTAATTTTTTCAATATATTTATTGAACATTACCGCCTTCTAGTTTTTCTAAAATTCCACAGCACACACCCATCATTTGTATTAAACTATTTACATAGTATTTATAGAAATCCAACTCTGAGAAAAAAAATGGAGATGCAGCCGCACATCACAATATGTGATTAATAAAATCAGCCATCATTTCTTGACATTAAAAAGTGACATAACTTTAAAAACTGACAGGCTGTCACTTTTTAATGTCAAGAAATAAAGGCTGATTTTACTCATCATATATTGGGATGTGCGGCTGGATCACCATTTTTTCTTAGGCTCACATGCTGCTGTATCCAATTAATGATAAGATACTGGTGCTACAACAAACATTGCAGGCAAACAACAACACATTTTGTGATAAGAAACATTGCTAATGTCTTTGTGTTAACCCATACTGCATGCTGTCTACAGATTACATAGCAAAAACCAGCTGACAGATTCCCTTTAATAATTTCTCTGATATAAAGGTATAGCAGTTCCATTATCCTTACGTCAAAGCATCTTAACTGCAATAACAAACATGACCATAGACAAAAGTGTTGTTGTTTCTAGAAGCAAAGAACATCAAACAAGACCCCTTAACTAATCAGAAAGACATTTGCTAAAGCTCCACCTTTCCAGCAGTCGCATGAAAATATCAGCAGTTTTTGGCAAAAACAACAAAATATGTAGGCTATGTTCTTCTGATACATATTTGATGTTGGAGAATTTTTGCAGCATTTCTGCACCTATTATTTAAAATAAGATGGGGCCTCTCACACTTGCGGTTTTTTCCTGATTTGGAAGATCAGGTAAAACCAGATTTTTACAGTATTTTGCCCATTCACTTTAATTTGGTCAGGTAGAATCTTGCTGCTTCATGTTTTTTCCTGAAATCATTAAAGAGAATGGGCAAAAAAAAGGAATCCTGTAAGAATCAGTGTTTTCCTGATCTTCCAAAAAAAATGCAACTGCCGCGATTACCGCATAACGGCCGCACTTGCGGTTCACTTGCGGCAAGCCCCATACAATGTCTATGGGGCTTGCGGTAGGTGCGGCAAGTGCGGTACAGTTGTGGTTTCGGCACTTGCGGCAGGTGCGGCCGCGAAAAAAACGCGGTATGCCGCGGTTTTTTCACGGACGCATCTCCCGCAAGTGCCGAAAGCGCACTTGCCGCACCTGCCGCACACTTACCGCAAGCCCCATAGACATTGCATGGAGCGAGCCACAAGTGAGCGGCCGTTATGCAGTAATCGCGGCAGTTGCATTTTTTTCACAGCAACTGCCGCTATCAGCGATTACCGCTGATGTGAAAGCAGCCTTAGGGCCCTTTCACATCAGCGTTTTTTGAAATTTGCAGCAGATGCGGTGAAAAAAACGCATCTGCCGCAATTACCGCATACCGACTGCACTTGCGGCGCGGTTGCGGTAAATGCCATGCAAAGTATAGGCGTACTTGCGGCAGGTGCGGCAAGTGCGGTTTTGCACTTGCGGAAGGTGCGGCAGTGAAAAATACCGCGACTGACCGCGGTTTTTTTCGCTGCCGCACCTGCCGCAAGTGCAAAACCGCACTTGCCGCACCTGCCGCAAGTCCCCCTATACTTTCTATGGGAAAAACCGCAACCGCTCCGCAAGTGGAACGGTTATGCGGCAAACGCGGCAGATGCGGTTTTTTCACCGCATCTGCCGCGAATTACGAAAAACGCTGATGTGAAAGGGCCCTTACTTGTGTTTCTTCATTGTGCTTTTGAGTTTGCGTTTTTAGATACATTTTTTTCACAGTTTTGATGCTGCAGGTTTTTTTGGTTGTTTTTTTTTAGGTGTGGAATTCTTTAAATAAAGTTGTTTTGTTTTCATATTTCCTGGTTTGTGGCTTTGACAAAACTTTATTGATAGTCATGTAGGAATTACATATGATTATATGCATTTGCACTGCACTCCAAAAACTTAAAATGTAACAGCCGTTTGCATTTTTATTTAATAATAATGTAGAGGAACTAATTATAATAAACCTTCAAATATACAGGGTGGGCTATTTATACGGATGCACCTAAATAAAATGGGAATGGTTGGTGATATCAACTTCCTGTTTGTGGCACATTAGTATATGGGAGGGGGAAAACTTTTCCAGATGAGTGGGGACCTTTGGCGGCCATTTTGAAGTTGGCCATTTTGGACAAAAAGCATTACAAAATATTCAAATATTAAAAAATAAATAAAGGTTTAAATCTCTCCCCTTTTAAAATAAAGAATAAAAATAAAGAAGTCAATATCGACAGAAAATTGTAAAAAAAAACTTATGGTTCTTCAAAAAAGAAGAAAAGAAAAAGTGAAAGAGCAAAAATATAATAAAAAAATAGGACAGTCGCAAAAATGTTAATGGTGAAATTGATCCCTGGACTCTACTCAAAGGATTAAACATGAAGGAGTCTTTAAAAAAGGAAAGTATTTTCATTTTACTTAAAAAGTTCCTGACAAAAGGAAGAAAACATTGTAGCCGAGTCATTTAGAGATAATGATACAAAATAGAGAAAATCTATAATGGACATTAATCGCTAAATTAGAAAAAATTGCATGGAAAAAGCAGACAAAGCTTTTGTCTATGGGAAAATAAAGATTGGCTTTCAACAGATTAGAAAAAAAACCTAGAGACTTACGAAACCTCGAAGTCTACTTTGCATGCAAATCTTCAACATGAATGTTTAACAACTCTATCAGTTTCTAAATTATGCATTCTAATCTATCTTCATAACCAATAGTGTATATAATGGAGGCAATTACACAACTAGATTATGTCCCTGTGACTTTCACATATGTTCAAGAGATAAAAATAATCAGTCATTAAGTAATGGAATTGTTATAAGCCGCGTCTGATAAGGGACTCAGCAGGTTTTAGAATAATATAGATTGGGCCAATGGCTTCCACAGAGGCAGAAGTAACCGTAGACCTCACCGGGGGGCTCCTAAATGATTCACTCCTGCCGGACAGGAACGGTGGTATGTCACTGATCATTAGGGTTCGCTCACACGACCATAAACATTGGACGTGTGCTCTCTGAATTTTCTGATCAGATTATACACTTTTATTACAATGGGGCAGTGTAGATGACAATTGCATCATGCTGAGATTTTACTCTGAAATCGGATTAGACACCCATTCAAGTCAATGGGTGCGAGAAAAAATATAGGATGCCACAGTATGACATCGATTTTCTTTTTCCTAATTCAATCGTTATTAAATTGTTTTTGCATTCTGACCAAAAAAGAAAGAGAATAACAAAGAAATCATCCTATTTTCTATAAGTACGTACAATAGGGTAAGAGACACGACACAACAGGGGTGGGGAACTCCAGGCCTCGAGGGCCGCCAACAGGTCAGGTTTTCAGGATTTCCTTAGTATTGCAAGGGTTATAATTGAATTACCTGCACAGGTGATTCCAGTCCATGTGCAAAGCTAAGGAAATCCTGAAAACATGATCTGTTGCGGCCCTCAAGGCCTGGAGTTCCCCCATCCCTGGCATAAGTATACTGGGGAATATCTACTATATAATTGCCGTAGGCACGTTTGTGTCGGACCCCGGCACGCCGTGGCTTTGTCACTATGTGACGTCACCACGCCGTGCAAGGCATTGCCCGCGTAGCGGGCATTGCGACCCCTCGCCGCTGTCATCCCGCTCCGGAGCAGCTGCTGTCAGCACATGCTGACACAGTGCTCCGGAGCCTGTGCCCCTGTGCCCCAGTGCCCCTGTGCCCCAGTGCCGCTCCGGAGCAGCTGCTGTCAGCACATGCTGACACAGTGCTCCGGAGCCTCTGCCCCTGTGCCCCTGTGCCCTGTGATCCCGCTCCGGAGCAGCTGCTGTCAGCACATGCTGACACAGTGCTCCGGAGCCTGTGCCCCTGTGCCCCAGTGCCCCTGTGCCCCTGTGCCCCAGTGCCGCTCCGGAGCAGCTGCTGTCAGCACATGCTGACACAGTGCTCCGGAGCCTGTGCCCCTGTGCCCCTGTGCCCCAGTGCCCCTGTGCCCCAGAGCCCCTCTGCCCTGTGCCCCAGTGCCTCTGTGCCCCTGTGATCCCGCTCCGGAGCAGCTGCTGTCAGCACATGCTGACACAGTGCTCCGGAGCCTGTGCCCCTGTGCCCCTGTGCCCCAGTGCCCCTGTGCCCCAGTGCCCCTGTGCTCCAGTGCCCCTGTGCCCCAGTGCCTCTGTGCCCCAGTGCCCCTGTCATCCCGCTCCGGAGCAGCTGCTGTCAGCACATGCTGACACAGTGCTCCGGAGCCTGTGCCCCAGTGCCTCTGTGCCCCTGTGCCCCAGTGCCCCTGTGCCCCTGTGCCCCTGTGCCCCAGTGCCACCGTGCCCCTGTGATTACCGTAACCGCGCCGCATTGCGACTCGCTGCCTGAGTGCGAGCACTTGCGGCGCGGTTGCGGTAATCCCCATAAGGATTACCGCAACCGCGCCGCATTGCGACTCGCTGGCTGAGTGCGAGCACTTGCGGCGCGGTAGCGGTAATCCCCATAAGGATTACCGCAACCGCGCCGCAAGTGCAAGTTGCGGCGCGGTTGCGGTAATCCCCATAGAAAGTATAGGGGGACTTGCGGCAGGTGCGGCAAGTGCGGTTTTGCCGCACCTGCCGCAAGTCCCCCTATACTTTGTATGGGGATTACCGCAACCACGCCGCAGATGCGGTTTTTAAATAAAATAAAATAATCTTTATACAAATAAATTCACTTAAAATAACAAATAATAAATAAATTTAATAATAATAAAAATAGTAAAAAAACAAAACAAAATAAATAATAACATTAAGAATAACAAAAAAAAAAAAATAATAATATATTAAATTAAGATATTAATTACATTAAGTAATTAAAATATAATAAAATAAAATAATTTTCATTAAAATAAAAAATTAATATACAAAATAATATAATTAATAATATATTAATATAAAATAAAAATGCAAATAATAATGATATTAATGCTATTAATACTGCTATTAATGCTACTAATAATGCTATTCTGGATATGATTAATGTTATTAATGCTAATAATAATGCTATTAATGCTAATAATACTGCTAATAATGCTATTAATACTGCTATTAATGCTACCAATAATGCTATTAATGCTATTAATAATGTTATTAATACTATTAATGCTATTAATAATGCTATTAATGCTAATAATAATGCTATTAATGCTAATAATACTGCTAATAATGCTATTAATACTGCTATTAATGCTATCAATAATGCTATTAATGCTATTATTAATGTTATTAATGCTATTAATGCTATTAATAATGCTATTAATGCTAATAATAATGCTATTAATGCTATTAATAATGTTATTAATGCTATTATTAATGCTAATAATGCTATTAATACTGCTATTACTGCTAATTATAATGCTATTGCTTATATTATTGCTATTGATGATGCCATTATTATTTAAAAATCTTTAAAAAAACAATAAACATATTTTAGATACCCGATCCATTTGCATCAGGCTAACAGCTATCTACTATATAATTGCCGTAGGCACTTCCGTGTCGGACCCCGGCAAAGACCGTGGCTATGTCACTCTGTGACGTCACCACGGCGAAGCATTGGCCGCGTAGCGGCCAATGCGAGTCATTGGCCTGCGCGAGCAATGGCCGCGAGGCCATTGCTCGCGCAGGCTGAGTACGAGCAATGGCCGCGAAGCGGCCATTGCGAGTCACTGGCCGAAAATAGAACCAGAGGCTCGGCCACAAAGCTAGCGATCTCCCGCTCAGGTAGCGCGAGCAATGGCCGCCAGGCCATTGCGAGTCGCTGGCTGAGTGCGAGCACTTGCGGCGCGGTTGCGGTAATCCCCATAAGGATTATCGCAACCGCGCCGCAAGTGCAAGTTGCGGCGCGGTTGCGGTAATCCCCATAGAAAGTATAGGGGGACTTGCGGCAGGTGCGGCAAGTGCGGTTTTGCCGCACCTGCTGCAAGTCCCCTATACTTTCTATGGGGATTACCGCAACCGCGCCGCAGATGCGGTTTTTAAATAAAATAAAATAATCTTAATACAAATAAATTCACTTAAAATAACAAATAATAAATAAATGTAATAATAATAAAAATAGTAAAAAAACAAAACAAATTAATAATAAAATAAAAAATAGCTATCTACTATAATCAAATTAATGCACGTTCTAGAATCCCGATGCATTTGCATCGGGCTCACAGCTAGTTACATTAATAATAGCATTATGGTGAATGGAATAAGTCAATACTTTAAGACAGAGAGAACGAACCATCATGGAATAAAGTTAGCAAGAAAAGAGTTTGCAACAGAGAAGAGGGCGGGATATGTCAATTTATGGTGAGGCGGTAAGCATCAGACTCCTGAAAATCGTTCCAGTCGCTCCATGTCTCAGAGTAGCTGGAAACATAGCAATAAGGTGCTCCATCCAATTTAAGAGGGAGATTTCAGAGAACCACTCATCCAGGGTCGGGGAAGAATGACTTTTCCAGTGGTGAGGGATGATACTATTAGCTGCTTCTATAAGATAATTTAATAGGGACCTTTTATACTTGTTGAGGCTAGTAGAGATCATTAAGGGTAGAAGGGTCCCTGGGAAGTTGGGGACACAAATCAGGTAATTTTTTTTAAAAGTAGTACTACTTGGGTCCAAAAACCTTTTATTGGAGGTCAACTTCACCAAATGTGTCATTGGCCACGCCTCCAGCATCTATCTGATAATGCAGGATGCCACTTATGCAACAATACCGACACAATATAATCTAGAAAGACATCTGATGTTTACGGATACATTATGATTCTGTTACATAGGAAACTGTAAATGATGCGATAGTTGGGTAATAGCTGCTACAGATTACATACAGATGATCAGTGAGAAAATATTGTCCCATTGTCTGAATAATAATTGGAGTAATTGTTTTTTTCATACGGTTGTGTGAACTTAGCCTTAGAGAGGTGCTTTATGCAGTAACCTCCTATTACAGCCAAATGCAAGCAAATATATGCAGACCACCTTGGCGAACAGCTCAGTGAATTCAGCAAGCAATGAGTGTTATGGGGGCACTATTAAAACATGAGTGGGAACTAAAAATAATTGTCATTTTATCTTATTTTTACATAAATTAAAAGTAAAAGTGAAAACAAGAAACTTTGAGATTTATATTTTCAGAGAAATCAACTTATTTCTTCTCCTGGACTGATTCAATCTCAAAATGTTTAATTCATGGATAAAATCTGTCTTCGGTGAACACAGATTTTCCCATTACTAAGATAGGTGCTGACAGTTACTGATCATAAGATTCTATGCAGAATTGTAAAGCCCCTTTCACACTGGCGTTTTCGCCAAAATGCGGCAGATGCGGCAGATTTACCGCATCTGCTGCCTCACGGCCGCACTTGTGTCTCACTTGCGGCAAGCCTCATGCATTGTCTATGGGGCTTGCGGTAAGGTGCGGCAGATGTGGCAACTGCGGTTGCAGCAGATGCGGCAGATGCAGCAGTTGCGACTGCGAAAAAAAACGCTGCTGACTGCAGGTTTTTTTGCGGCCGCAACTGCCGCAACCGCACTTGCCGCACCTGCTGCACCTTACCACAAGCCCCATAGACAATGTATGGGGCTTGCCGCAAGTGTGCCGCAAGTGCAGCTGTTAGGTGGCACTTTGTGACAGATGTGTTTTTTTGTCAGGATCCGCCGGATGTGAAAGGGGTCTAACTTTCGTTTCGCAAGAACTCTGGCTCCTCCTTCCTCCATACAATTCTAAGCACCCATTGTCATCTCCTGTGTGGGGAAATCGGTCTTCACTCAATACAGGTTTAGGTTGTGAAAGAGAGGTGTTGCATTTAAAATCTTCCAAAATGTGATTTAAACAGATTAAAATCCATAATAGGTAACAGGCATCACTCCTCGACGCATTTCTGACGACAACCTCCCTTTGTCAATATAATACATAATATAATATTATAATATTTATTAATTTATATAGCGCTATTAATTCCATAGCACTTTACATACATCAGTAATGCTGTCCCCATTGAGGCTTACAATCTAAATATCCTATCAGTATGTCTTTGCAATGTGGGAGGAAGCCAGTGTGCCCGGAGGAAACCCACGCAAACATGGGGGGAACATGCAAACTTCTTGCAGATGTCGTCCTTGGTGGGAATTGAAGCCTCAACGCTGCAAGGCTTCAGTGCTAATCACTGAGCCACTGTGCCGTCCCCTTGTCATTGAGAATACTCTAATTGAAATGTGTTGAGGAGTGAGATCTCTGACCCATCATGGATTTTAAGCTGAATAAATAACATTTTGGAAGATTTTATCTGCAGCACCTTTATTTTGTTTCAATATATTCCTTGGGAAGGGGCTTGTTCTATAAAAAGGCATTGTTCTGTGGTTCTAGTGAGGAGTGTCATAAGTAAATGAAGCCTAGCAAGAACTGGAATCCCTTTTCTAATTTGTCTGGACCCTTTAGGTTGCCGGAGATTTTTGCCTAGGACAAGAACGTTGGCAGAAAACCAAGTGAGCGTGCCCCTTCACTGCGGGTGATTGTCTACTGCCTCTGGCAGGTGCCCTCTGGTATCTATTTGACTGGTTCCCAACAGAGAGACTCAAGCAAATGGGTCACCACTATGAGTCAGTGATGTCGGGGATCAGGATCCAGAAGGTATCAGAGCTAGGGGAACAGTCTGCTACTAATTATGCAACTGTGAATAACCTTACTCTTGCAACGTTCAAGAATTGTACCAATGTTTCATGAGACGGTTCTAGTACATTTGTTCTAAAGACACTGATTTACATGGGAAATACTTTTGCCCTCACTGGGGGTGCTTCAGATCTGACTTTTGTACTGAGGAGCCGGCCAAGGTGAGTGCTGCAACACTAGGGCTGGTCTACAGCTAAGGTCCTGCCTCATCAGCCATGACTGCTCGAGCCCTGTGTGGTCGGCGCCTCAACAGGAACAACATAACAGAGCAAGGAGAGCTGAGCAGATGTATACAGTATATAATATTGTAAGAAAAGATTCAGTATATCCAGTACTATAATCATTTAATCCTCTGCTGTTTCTGGGATTTTATGTCCAGTGCTCAGTCCTATCAGGAATTGACAGCTGACTCTGTATGCACTTTTTTATACAAAGAAAGCTGGTAGGACAGCCTACTGGACTGAACATCTGGGGGAGAGCAGAGAATTAAATGATCATAACACTGGATATAACACTGGATATACTGAATCTTTTCTTATAAAACTATACATCAATCTCCCCTGCTTTCACTGCTCTATATCATGCTGCCTCCAGATTGGACAGCATTTTCATGGTGACAAGTTCCCTTCAACTAATAGGTGCAAAAATGCTGCAACATCAAAAATTCACCAAATACCGTATATACTCGTGTATAAGCCGACCCGTGTATAAGCCGACCCCCCTACTTTTGCCCCAAAAATCTGGAAAAACCTATTGACTCGTGTATAAGCCGAGGGTGGACCCCAGCACAGGTATACAGCCCCCAGCAGTGTGGTATACAGGCCCCCCAGTGGTAGTATACAGCAGCCCCAGTGGTAGTATACAGGAGCCCCAGCAGCCCCAGTGGTAGTATACAGATTCCCCAGCAGCCCCAGTGGTAGTATACAGGAGCCCCAGCAGCCCCAGTGGTAGTATACAGCAGCCCCAGTGGTAGTATACAGGAACCCCAGCAGCCCCAGTGGTAGTATACAGGAGCCCCAGCAGCCCCAGTGGTAGTATACAGGAGCCCCAGCAGCCCCAGTGGTAGTATACAGGAGCCCCAGCAGCCCCAGTGGTAGTATACAGGAGCCCCAGCAGCCCCAGTGGTAGTATACAGCAGCCCCAGTGGTAGTATACAGGAGCCCAGCAGCCCCAGTGGTAGTATACAGCAGCCCCAGTGGTATACAGCAGGCCCCCAGGGGTACATATAGCAGCCCCCAGGGGGTACCCAGCAGCCCCCTCGGGGTACCAGCAGCCCCCTGGGGGTACCAACAGCCCCCAGGGGGTACCAACAGCCCCCAGGGGGTACCCAGCAGCCCCCTGGGGGTACCAACAGCCCCCAGGGGGTACCAACAGCCCCCAGGGGGTACCCAACAGCCCCCAGGGGTACCAACAGCCCCCAGGGGGTACCAACAGCCCCCTGGGGGTACCAACAGCCCCAAAAGCTGGCACTGTCCCCCCTTGTAAGGCCTCCCCCCGCTGCTTATACATTACCATCCCGGTGTTCTGATCGGCGCCGCTCCTCTGTGCTGCGTCTTCATCCTTCCGTCCACGCTGGCTGCATCCAGGATCTCAGGCGGTCGCGCGATGACGTCATATCGCTGCGACAGCCGTAGAACCCGGAAGCAGCCAGCGCAGACGGGAGGATGAAGACGCAGCACAGAGGAGAGGCGCCGATCAGAACACCGGGATGGTAATGTATAAGCAGCGGGGGGGGGGGGCCTTACAAGGGGGACAGTGCCAGCTTTTGGGGGGCCATATGCACTGCTTCCCCCTGCCGCTGATTGACAGGGGGAAGCAGTGCATATATAATGAGCGGCCCCACGTGACGGGGCCGCTCATACAGCAGCCCCCCCCGCCTCCTCCAGCCTCCACAGCCCCCGGGACACAGCCCCCCCCGTATATGACCCGTGTATAAGCCGAGGGGGGACTTTTCAGCCCAAATTTTGGGCTGAAAAACTCGGCTTATACACGAGTATATACGGTACTCATTGTAGGAACGTAGCCTGATACAGGGTCTCTCGCATCTTTCGCTGCTAAAGTTTTCATTTTTGTCTTGTTTGAAGGCGAGAACTATGCTTTCTTGATATTTACAATTGATAGATTGGCAAATAGTAATTTGGGCTTTATTCCAAATCTTTTTAACACTGTGGAACATAAACCATCGGGAATGTTAGACTAGCCTAATTTGAGGTATAAGGGCTCTTACATAGATTGATCTGCATAAATGAGTACACCCCTATGAAAAGTAAGATTTAATATTTTAATCAACAGATAAAAAAGTAAAATTAGAAGTTTCAAGACTGAGATTCATAGAAATGGGTTTTTTTTGAAGGGAAGGTTAATAATACGGTATAACTTTCATTACAAAATCTTCAGCTTTATCAAATTAGTTGATGCAATGAGTACACCCCACATCAAAAACTACTGCATCTAGTATTTTGTACACCTCCATGACAGATTGCACCATCTATCTTTTTTCCATTTTTCAAGAACGACAGATTCTAGAGCCTGGATGCTGGATGGAGAGTGATAAGAACTTGTCTCTTCAGAATTCCTCATAGGTGTTCGGTTGGGGTCAGATCAGGAGACACTTGGCCACTGAATCATTTTCATCCTGTTCTTTTCCAGAATTGTATCAGTGTCCTTAAATGTTTGTTTTGGATCATTGTCATCTAGGTAAAGGGCATGGAGTGATGGGTGTATTTTCTCTTTCAATATAGAACAGTACATCGGTGAATTCATGATAGCATCAATGTAATCTTGCTCCCTTACATCTACTACCACCAGTAGGCACAATAATAAAGGCATATAGGGCAGCAACAGACAAAGAATTGGGGAGCAGTAGAAAGGAAAGTCTGCGTAGCTTAGGGAATGATAAGGAGTAGTGTAAAAGTAAAGAGTCAATGACATCTGGCCTGCAAACACAAGATAGAAAAATATAACCATGCATTATTACCTACTGCTTTTATCAGCCTGTTGAGTACCTGTGTATACAGTGATACCCCGATTTCTGTACACTTCGGATATTGTCGGTTTCGGTTTTCATCAATGTTTTTCAATGAAAAATGTGGCTCGTTTTTGTCGGTTTTTGACAGTACATCGCTGTTAATTTTGCCATAAAAATGAGATTTCCCTTCCAAAAAATTTAAATGTGCACCATTTTTTCCCCTCCATGGCGTCTTACATACACCAAAAAGAGCATTTATAAAAATAAAATATCATAATTAATGTTTATTTATTCTTTAAATTAGTCTTTCATATTCCTCTTATGGTCATTTCTGAGTGTTTCCAATATTAACTATCTCTATTCACTAAATACTGTGTTTTTTTGTATGTATTTTTCAGTGTCAATTAATTGATTTAACATTGCTTCCTATGGAAATCGTTGCCTTGGTTATCGTCAATAGTTTTCGGACTAATTATTGACTGAGGTATCACTGTAACTAAAGGGGTGTCACACGCGTCAATATCGCCTGCACGATCTCGGCTGCACGTGACGTTGCAGCGATATTGACGCGTGTGACATACTGCATCAACCAGCGATAAATCGCTGGTTGATGATCGCCAGGTTTCAGAACCAGCTCTGAAACCTGGCGATTGTCGCCCGGTGGACACGCAGCATCGCTGCGTGTGACACCGGACTAGCGATATTCCAGCTCCCAGCGCCTTTCACAAGCGCTGGGAGCTGGTCTCCAAGGTACACTGCGGGTAACTAGGCAGCGCGCGCTGCCTAGATACCCGACTGTGTACCTTAGTTACCAGCCTCCTCCGCTCACCGGGTGAGCGGAGGAGGCTGGTAACTAAGGTACACGTCGGGTATCTAGGCAGCGCGTGCTGCCTAGTTACCCGCAGTGTACCTTGGAGACCAGGCTGCTCCCGCTTCCAGCAGGCTGGCAGCGGGAGCAGGACATCGTGGAAACGATATTTAAATCGTTTCCATGATGTCACTGGTCAATTGATCGCTGGTGAGTCTGTCTGTGTGACAGCTCACCAGCAATCAGCCGTCAATGTCGTCAGCGATCAGATCGCTGACGACATTGACGCGTGTGACACCCCCTTAACACTACTGTAAATGGCTGCAGTGCTCCCACAGTGAATAAATACTTAACACCTTCCTGACCCTTGACGTAATACAACATCATGAGTCGGGTCCCATTGTTTGATGTGAGCTTCGGTGCGAAGCTCACATCAAACACCCGACATCTCAGCTGATCTCATCAGCTGAGATGTCCGCCTTCCAGCACTGATCGGATCTGGGATAAGATCGCGGGATCTCCGATGCTTAAATGATAGCCCCGGAAGCTGGTGTGAACCCGGGAGCTATCAGGACTGCTTCCTGTCAGTGGTTGGCAAGCTCTGCAAACCACTGAAAGTGAAAGCAAGTGCCATGTCATGATGTGCTGCAGCTCATCGGGATATGGCACAAGCGATTGAACACTGCAGCAGCGTGGTGCCCTATGGGGCAGTGTAAAAACAAGAATCAATTGCAAAATAAAGTTTTTTAAAATATGAAAAAAGCACAAAAGTTCACATCACCCCTCTTTTCCCCCATTCAAAATAAAAGTATTAAAAAACAAACAAACACATATTTGGTATTGCCGCATATTGCCCGATCAATCAAGATATAAAGTCAAATAATGAGAGCCATAAACTGCGTAACGGAATAAAAGGTCCAAACGTCAAAATTATGTTTTTTGGTCGCCACAACAATTGATGCAATAACGGACGATCAAAACAGTGTATCCACCCTAAAATTGTATCATTAAAAATGTCAGCCCGAGATGCAAAAAATAGGCCATCACACAGCCCCATATCCCCAAAAATGAGGATGCTGTGGGTCGCAGAACATGGCGCAAAAAGTGTGACTCTTTTTTTTCAAATTTCTGTATTTTTTTTCACCACTTAGATACCTGTAAAAGTATACATGATTGGTATCTACTTACTCGTACTGATCACGCCGTCACGTCAGTTTTACCATATAGTGATCATGGCAAATAAAAAACCCAAAAAACAAACTTGTAATTGCAATTTTTTTGCAGTTTCACCGCACTTAAAAAAATTTTTTCCCATTTTCCTGTATACTATATGGTAAAATAAATGATTGCATCTGAAAGTACAACTCACCCTGCAAAAAACAAGCCCTAATACGTCTATATTGACGGAAAAATAAAAAAGTCATGGCTCTTGGAGCAAGGGAGCAAAAAACGAAAAACAAAAAGATCGGTGGTGAAGGGGTTAAATGGCTATGCAATAGGATTATTCATTCACAACGTAGCTTTTTCTAGTTATTGGATTAATTTCTAGGTGAAGGAACACATATTTTAAAGGTCCCCCATAAGTTAGTGTGATTTATGCAGGTCTCTTAATGAATCAAGTGAGGCATGAAGTGCTGTGCGCCTCGATACAAATTTTCCTCTAGTCCCTCCTGGAGAAAGATTTGACGAGAGAGTGTCACCATGTCCTTCCACGTCACGTCAAGCCTGTGCTCTGTCTGCTATCACCGAGCTGGGTAAAGATGGCAAAAAAACTGTGCGATTTTTCATAGCTTGATAGAATTGTAGAACTGAAGTTTTGATGAATCAGACAGGGGCAGCTGGTTCAGCAGCACCAGGGCCCCGACCGGCTAGGGGGCCCCTCAGGCACCTGTAAGTGGGCCCCTCCACCTCCCTGCAGGGGTGCCCGGAGACCGTGGTAGTGTGTCAGAGGAGAGGTGCAGTCGCGGGAAGCTCCCCGTTCCCCGCGTCAGATCCTGCCCCTCTCTCCTCTCTACTTCCTGGTCATGCTGGAGATGCGGGTGGCATACTCACCAGCACCCCCCCCCGCTCCTCACCTGTGACTGTAAACCCACCCGCCCCTCAACTGGGACGGAACCAGCCGCATCGGGGCCCACACGGCTCCAGGTCTGCCACTGGAATCAGATATATAGTGCATGCTATAGAGCAGTGATGGCGAACCTATGGCACGCGTGCCCGGGGTGGCACGCAGAGCCGCTTCCCCTGGCACGCGGCCTCGCCACTACACTGCCGCTTTGATCTGCCGGCGCGCGCCGCGGTGCCGGCAGATCAAAGCTGTGTCGGAGCAGAGGAAACATTTCTCCTCTCTCTGACACTCTGCCTAGCCCCGCCCTCCCGGCCAGCGTCATGTGACAGCGGTCATGTGACGCGCCCGGCGTCACGTGACCGCATTCAGCGCGGGTCGGGAGGAGAAGACACAGCAGAAGAGGAAACTGCAGCAGGAAGGTGAGTATGACTTTTTTTTTTTTTTCTATTTACAGCAGGATGGAGCATTGCTAAGGGGGCTGATGGGGCATTACTAAGGGGGCTGATGGGGCATTACTAAGGGGGCAGGATGGGGCATTACTAAGGGGGCAGGATGGGGCATTACTAAGGGGGCTGATGGGGCATTGCTAAGGGGGCTGATGGGGCATTACTAAGGGGGCTGATGGGGCATTACTAAGGGGGCTGATGGGGCATTACTAAGGGGGCTGATGGGGCATTACTAAGGGGGCTGATGGGGCATTGCTAAGGGGGCTGATGGGGCATTGCTAAGGGGGCTGATGGAGCATTGCTAAGGGGGCTGATGGGGCATTGCTAAGGGGGCTGATGGAGCATTGCTAAGGGGGCTGATGGGGCATTGCTAAGGGGGCTGATGGGGCATTGCTAAGGGGGCTGATGGGGCATTACTAAGGGGGCTGATGGGGCATTGCTAAGGGGGCAGGATGGGGCATTACTAAGGGGGCTGATGGGGCATTACTAAGGGGGCTGATGGGGCATTGCTAAGGGGGCTGATGGAGCCTTACTAAGGGGGCTGATGGGGCATTGCTAAGGGGGCTGATGGAGCATTGCTAAGGGGGCTGATGGAGCATTGCTAAGGGGGCTGATGGGACATTGCTAAGGGGGCTGATGGAGCATTGCTAAGGGGGCTGATGGGGCATTGCTAAGGGGGCTGATGGGACATTGCTAAGGGGCTGATGGAGCATTGCTAAGGGGGCTGATGGGGCATTGCTAAGGGGGCTGATGGAGCATTGCTAAGGGGGCTGATGGGGCATTGCTAAGGGGGCTGATGGGGCATTGCTAAGGGGGCTGATGGGGCATTACTAAGGGGGCAGGATGGGGCATTACTAAGGGGGCAGGATGGGGCATTACTAAGGGGGCTGATGGGGCATTGCGAAGGGGGCTGATGGGGCATTGCGAAGGGGGCTGATGGGGCATTGCTAAGGGGGCTGATGGGGCATTGCTAAGGGGGCTGATGGAGCATTACTAAGGGGGCTGATGGGGCATTGCTAAGGGGGCTGATGGGGCATTACTAAGGGGGCAGGATGGGGCATATTACTCTGCTGGGGGCAGGATGGGGCATTACTAAGGGGCAGGATGGGGCATATTACTCTGCTGGGGGCAGGATGGGGCATTACTAAGGGGGGCAGGATGGGGCATATTACTCTGTGCTGGGGGCAGGATGGGGCAATAGTAACAGGGGGCAGGATTTGGCATATTATGTGATGGGGCATATTATTATGTGATGGGGGCTGATGGGGCATATTATGTGATGGGGGCTGATGGGGCATATTGTTATGTGATGGGGGCTGATGGGGCATATTATTATGTAATGGGGCTGATGGGGCATATTATTATGTAATGGGGCTGATGGGGCATATTACTATGTGATGTGGGCAGGATGTGGCAGATTAATATGTGATGGGGGCAAGGATGGGGCATATTAATATGTGATGGGACAAGGATGGGGCAGATTACTATGTGATGGGGTCAAGGATAGGGCAATACTACCAGGGGGCAAGATGGGGCATATTACTATGTGATGGGGACAAGGATGGGGCACATTACTGCTGGATGGGGCATATTACTGCAAAGGAATAAGGATGGGGCATATTAATGGCAAGTGGACAAGGATGAAACACATCACTGCAGAATGGGGCATATTACTTCAAGGGGACACGGATGGGGCATATTACTGCAAGGAGAGAAGGATAGGGCATTACTGCAGGATGGGGCATATTACTGCAAGGGGACAAGAATGTGGCATATTACTGCAGGATGGGGCATATTGCTGCAAGGGGACAAGGATAGGGCATTACAGCAGGATGGGGCATTACTACATGATAGGGGCAGGATGGGGACATTACCACAAGGGACAAGGATGGGACATTACCGAAGGGGACAAGGATGGGGCATACTACAAGGGGATAAGGATAAAGACATTACTACAAGAAGGGGTCAGGATAGGAACATTACTGCCAGGAGAGGGTCAGGATGGAGCACAACTGCAAGGAGAGGGTCAGGATGGGGCCATAAATGCATGGAGATGGTCAGGATGGATCATATAGCTAGGAAAAGATCAGGATGGAGCACATAGCTACAAGGAGAAGATCAGGATGGAGCACATAACTGCAAAGAGAGGGTCGGGATGGAGCACATTACTGCAAGGAGAGGGTCAGGATGGAGCACATTACTGCAAGGAGAGGGTCAGGATGGAGCACATTACTGCAAGGAGAGGGTCAGGATGGAGCACATTACTGCAAGGAGAGGGTCAGGATGGAGCACATGGCTACAAGGAGAGGGTCAGGATGGAGCACATAGCTACAAGGAGAGGGTCAGGATGGAGCACATAGCTACAAGGAGAGGGTCAGGATGGAGCACATAGCTACAAGGAGAGGGTCAGGATGGAGCACATAGCTACAAGGAGAGGGTCAGGATGGAGCACATAGCTACAAGGAGAGGGTCAGGATGGAGCACATTACTGCAAGGAAAGGGACCAGGATTTCAGCATGAAATCTGCTTGCATTCCATGATAAAATCTATCTCCTATCTGTCTAATATTCTGCATTTTTTCCATACAGATCAATCCACCTGCTGTTTCTAGAAAGGGCTGTGGCAGCGGCTCAGCTTCAATGTGCAGTAGAAGAGAAGACTGCAAAGGTAAGTTTAAAATCAATTAATTGTTAAAATAATTGAATTGATCATTAATGTTTCAGGACTACAAGCCCTGTACAGGGAAGAGAGTTAGCATCTGCTGGCTCTCCCCCCTGTGCAGCGCTTGTGATTACCACTGCTGCAGTAATTTAGGTTACATTACCGTATTGGCACTTCGCCATAAATAATTTCGTTTTGGGTTGCGGTTTGGGCACTCGGCCTCAGAAAGGTTCGCCATCACTGCTATAGAGCATCATACAGAATAGCAAGTAAAAGTCTAGACATATTCACTGTACTGATAATAGTATATCTACTCATCCCATACACGAGATGGGTTTATTTGATAGTAACTGTCTAGATGTCTAGATCCAGTGATATTGTTCCCATACTCGCTGGGGAAAACCACATGTTACCTTTTGTTAAGGAACTTTGAGTGCAGCCATTGTCCGTGGACACATTTATCATATACAATATTTAATAAGTTTTACAATACGATTTTTAGAGTTAAAACAGCAAAAATCTTAAGCTACGAGAATTCATGTGTAATTGATGGAACACATCATCCAACCAAGTCACAGTGATAGGAAGCGGTTTACTGTCAGATCCAGACGCTGCATGTGTTAAATAACACTTTAACTTGCTTCTCTCTCTGTTACATCCTGCGAGAGAAGTGTATGGATGAAAAGCGTATTTACTGGAGCTGTGCTAAACCGTAAATCAGTATTCCTCTTGGCCACACAAACAAGTGTCCCATGGGCCTCCTGACAATAAGTTAGACACATCTGAAGAAATTGAGCTTTTTCCCATAGGTTTGGCTGGTTTTGACACATAATTCTAAATAACCTATTGGAGAATTCTGATTTTTTTGCTTTCTTTATAGTTCCCATTTAGGACTCTCCTTTACTGGAGAGGTAGATCATTTACAAAGAACACCCGTTACTTTACAGAACCCAGCAAGCCAGTTACTAAAATTAACAGTCCACTTAATTATATAGGCAGTATAATGCTCAATTTCCCCTCTGGTAGTGCAATAGGAAAATAAACATAGTCTCTGACTCATTAAAGCTTTTACAGTAAGAAACATAATAAAAGGCACAAAAAGCTACACATTTTGCCAACTTGGAGCTGGACAGAGACATTACGACTTTTGTCATTTCAATGCTATTTTCACAGAGCTCCGACAAAATGGGTGTGGCGACCCGGGTTCCGGTAGCTACAATATAAGCTTGGAGGTGAAGCAAGGCATCCACCAGGTAAGCACATGCACAACACCATCCTGACTCAAGGCCAGAAGTGGGAGCTCTAAAGCCCGGGTTCAGGGCAGGTCCCCTATAAATTCTGGTCTGGGGGTGAGGCCAATTAGTTCAGTTCCAGAGAGGACTGGAGAAGACACTATAGGGACAGCAGCCGCGCTAGGCCCATCCTAGGAGACTGACTGACCGTGTGTTAGACCCGAGGTGAGGGTCTGAGGAAGTGGAAGACTAGGTCTGGGGAGTGGAGCCAGCGCCGGTTCAACCTAGGACCTAGTGAAGTACGGTCACTGGAGACTGAAGACATCAGGGATTCTATACCCAGGGACCAAACCCGGAGCGCTGGCAATTTCAGGTTTCCCGTTCACAGCAAAGCCAGGAGACACAGCCACATCACAGAGCCCAGGTGGGTTAGTTAGACAGAGGTCCAGACCGGAGAAGGGCTCGCACACCACAGGTGGCGTCACGTTACCGTTTCCCCGTCCATCATCACCATCCCCCACCATCCCCACCATTGAGGGTCCAGGGCACAGAACCCGGAACCGACCATTTGCCTCGGTAGCCGAGTACCCCCTACCCTGTCGAATGAGTCACTAACTCCTGTATATAGACTACATACTGGCCCAGGGGATAACCAGCCCTGCCCGTGGAAGGCTTAACACCTCGCTGCCCATCGCCATCATCACCGGACCGTGACAAGCAGCGGTGGCATATATTGGCCACAAACGTAACATCCATGACAAACTTTCTCCCTTTTTTCCTTTTTATTTTTATTCCCCTTTTATTGACGTCGTTCAGGGTCATGGAGCCGGTCCGCGGCCATGACCGTGACATCCCCCCAGATAACAGAGACTAAAGGGGATCGGTTCCGAGTACCCCACGGCCCTGGCGGGCGACTCATGGGCAAAGCTGGGGTAGGAAGGAGGCATGATGAAGAGATGAAGCCATAGCTTGTCTAATTAATAACAGGTTTGGGGCATTACCTACACTGGAAATCTTACTCAAGTCAATGAATGGAGTCATATTTTTGTTGCGGCACATGGAAGTGAATGTAACTTTTCTAATGCTCCTGATTTATTATGAGGAATGTGCTTTTCAATCAATTAAGAGCATCTGACGCCACCGTGCCCGCTCGCCAAGACTGGTGAAAAATTGTTAGTCTTGATGTATCGGAGCTATAGACATTCTATGGGGCATGTACCATCAAGTAATAGATCTGTAATAGATTGTGGAGTTCACATAGGCTGCCATCGTTTCTACTGTTTGCACAGGATGATGCACGTCTGAGAATGATTATCCTTTGTGCTGCTTGTTCATCAAGTCATCGACAGCCTGTATACACTGCGATATAATGATGATTTTTAAGAATTCTCATAATCTTTCAGTGTAAATGCAAAATGCAAATTAAAGGGAATATGATAGCAGAATGACATAGTGACAGCGACCCTGATTCCAAGGGGTGCAACAGTTATCATAGAATCACAGTTTTCTAGCAGAGCTCAGAATGCTGTGCTGTGTATAACTCTTCACACAGCTTTCTTTGTACAATGTACATTGATAAAAAGCTGCTAATCAGTGGTGGGTGTCACAATGGGAAATATGACTTCCAGTGTGCCGTGCAACACAAAGGGTACAATGGGAAGGTTATGGGGAGAGAAGGCCCTAATGGTAGAAAGTAAAGGTTGGGACTGCTCCTAACACTTGCCTGTGTCTCTCACTAAGCTGCCCTAGTAGCCCTATGTGGGACCTTCCTCCCGCCGTTATGTGCCTAGTCCCTGGCTGTCACCTCTACACAGCCTCTCTAGTGTTCAGTCTGGTGAGTACACTGGACTGTATCACTGATATATTCAAACACAGGGATCATAGATAGACTGGAGACAAGACAAAAAGGATACAACTAGCAAGCTGTAGCCAAACACCAGAGGCTACAGTGATCATCGCTCCAACCAGGACTCCTAAAACAGGCACCTCCTCACTCCACTGAGGTCAGCATAGAATGGAATCTTCTATAATCGCGTCAGGTGATAGGTCATGTGACTATTTAAAGGAGGTGGGTGTGGTCACCAACTAGCATCCCTGACCCAGCAACTTCCAGAAGCTGCCAGCCAGGAAACTGACATTAACTCTCTCTGCTCCAAAGAAAAGACACATTTAAAGTGATCCTGAACCCACAAACTGACCCCCCCGCATCTTTAGACCTGTCCCTGCACCCCCTCTTATCATTTCTAGCCATCCCTTTTGCAGAAAAAAATCGATTTGTAAAGTAGAGAAAAAGTTATATTTACCTCGTCCTGTGTGAGTTCTCTGTTTCTGAGGAAGCCGCAATAGGCTGGCCTGTCTGCTGCTCCTTGTAATTATGCATGCCCCTCTCAGCTTGATGCCTTGTAAGAGCCTGGCTGCGTCATGAAAGGGGTGGGCTAAATCGCGTCATACCCAAACCCCCCCCTTTCATGACGCGGCCAGGCTCTTAGCAAGCAGAGAGGGGCGTGCATAATTACAAGGCAGCAGACAGGTGGGGCTATTGCGGCTTCCTCAGAAACAGAAAACTCACACAGGACAAGGTGAATATAAACATTTCTCTACTTTACAACATAGATTTTTTTCTGCAAAAGGGATGGCTAGAAATGATAAAGGGGGTGCAGGGACAGGTAGAAAGATGTGGGGGGTCAGTTTGTGGGTTTCAGGATCACTTTAAAATCAACTAGACCCAGAGCTGTCACAAGTCTCCTACTTACTTGTGACATGGGTGTGTGATTGGACTACAATGCACAAGATAGCTTGTCCTCTAATGATAAACTCTTGCTGATAAAACACTCATTGAATTACAACAGCAAAACACAGTCTGCTAAGTGACTCAACGCTGAAATTAAAGTTTCTGCTTCTACAAAACCTGCTCACTGAATCACTTCAAGTATCCTAATTGTTAAATATATTGATATCTTACAAGTCAAATTCTATCTGTACTTTTGGATAAATGTCTCTGTGGCACACTGAAGTCCGGTTGCCACAATAGCGTTGCCTCCCTCAGGGGTGATGTCATGCTTGTCAACACTTTTTCCTCCAGACCAGAAGGTGGAGCTCTGAACCTGAGTTCAGGGGTGCTCCCCTATAAATTTTGGTCTGGAGGCGGGGTTAGTCAGAAAGTCTTAGGCTAGCTACACACTTGCAATACGCAGCGGGGAGCGCAAGCTGAGCGCATACACCGCGCGTCCCATGTTTAACATGGGATGCACGGTGTATGCGCTCAGGTGAGCATGGCCATGCGCACCCATTGCCCGCCATGTGTGATTTGTATACATGCGGATGCTTGCATACAAATGATTCATTCTCGTCCGCACCATGACTGCAACATGTCACGTTCATGGTGCAGACGAGAAGGTATGATTTGTACTTAAGCATCCGCATGTATACAAATCACACATGGCGGGCAATGAGTGCGCACAGCCATGCGTATCCGAGCGCATACACCGTGCATACACATGTTAAACATAGGGACACGTGATGTATGTGCTCGGCTTGCACTCCCCCGCCACAATACGCAGTGGCGGGGAACACAAGTGTGAAGGTACTCTTAGAGAGCAGAAAGAACAATGCAGAAGTCCTGGGGACTGGAGCCGGAGAGCTCGTCCCAGAATAGAGAGCAGGAAGCGTGAGGTACCCATCGGAGAGGTCTGAGGAAGAAGAGAAGAAAGGCCTGGGGAGTGAAGCCAGTTGTTGGTTAACCCTAGAGCCGAGTGCCAGAAATGGACACCCGAGCCCGATGTTGTGAGGGTACTAAAGACCCAGCAGCCAAAACTGGAGGATGGGAGACTCCACGTCTCCTGGTCACACCAAAGCACCTGGAGGCACAGCAGCTCCCGAGAGCTTAGGAACAGTCGCCAGAGGAGCGGTGCCAAGAAGAGCTCAGGCTGCCTGTCATACAGGTAAAAGACTTGCCAGCAGGAAGAGAGCGTCGCAGCTTAGCTACAGGCAGCTAGGACCAGCAAAGAGGCACACAGCAGGGATTTCACTGGGTGAGGAGATCCTCAACTTGATTCCAGGTTGTCCGGACTTACAACATCACCTGTGGTCAGTGTCCTGATTTTAAACCTGCATCTGCCAGTAAAGGTAAAGGAGACTACGTACTGTGTGTCTGTCAGTTATTCTGCACTCTCAGTTCTGCACTCCAATGGCCTACCACCACCATAGACTATACCGGTTGCCCTGGGTAACAGCTCCACCCGTGGGGAGTGATACCACCTTAGCTGCCATTTCATCATCCCCAAAGGTCCCGCACCGCAGCGTCAGACATCACTAGCCAACATCACGGGTGGCGTCACGACTTCAATTCCCAAAACCTTAACCCCCAAACTTTTATTGACACCACCAGGTTCACGGAGCCCTGTAACTCCCCAGCCATACTGTAGCCTGATTCCAAGTATCCCACGACCCTGGGAGGCATGTCATCTCGAAAAAAATAATGAACTAATCATATAGGCTTGTTTACAAACATCCTACCATTTTATGTATACAGCTCTTAAGCAGACTTATGTGAACCATGTGGATGCAGCTGTTGCACCATGCTTATAGACTACAAACAAACTATGTGATGAGTCTGATGCTAAAATATCCTTCCTTAATCTCCATCCTAAATTGTTAGATAATCTACTATTGGAGTAAGCATATAAAATGGCCCAATAGGTAACATCACGGTGAGCCCCACTTTAGCCATAGTTCACACCACCACATGAACCCACCTTTTTAGAAGAAGTTGTATTACTTTACATTAAGGATAATAAGGAGCAGATCCAAAGAGATCCTATATATTATACATTTTTTAATTGTGTAAAAGTTTTTTTACTTTTTGCAATTTTAGAAACATATTATTTTAAAGACATATTGATAAAGATTGTGGCGCGGAATATTTTTAATTATCATCAGAAAAGATGGATTTTTGCCATTTCATTATGATAAATGCATACCATTTTATGGTCTATTACTAGTGATGGGCGAGTCCTAAATTACTCGGAATCGCTTGACTCTAGCGAGTCCGAGCCCGGGACTTGCTACTCGTTGCGAGTCTAGCAAGTCCAATGTTAATGAATAGGGAAGCGAGTAATAGCGAGTAATGTGTGATTTACAAATCGCAGATGTGTCTCGGAAAGCGCTCGCATTGCCGTTTTGGAAACCCCACTGGCAACAGTTTTTTGCTGCTGTGTCCGAGGCCAAACTTAAATATAAGGAATCTTGAAGTTTCCCTACACTGACTGACACTCCCTATGATCTGCTCCAGCATCTACCTCACCCTGCACTAGCTCAGATCGTCACAGGAATGTTGAGGAAATGGCGGTGGCAAGGCTTATATACAGCCTCACCTCTCATACATGACATAGGCATCACGATGGACAGAAGCCAATCATAGTCCTGCCACAACCAACATGGCTGTGCCATTACTGAATATGATTGGCTAACATGCTTGTCCATCTTCACAAGTTTTCTGACCTAACACGCTAGGCTGTCTCGGAAGCTTTGTCGGAACATAACAGATTCTGTATTCGCGAGTCCCGAATACAGTATACAGGACTCAGATTCGTAGACTCGCTCAGACTTGCTCAGACTCGCTGCTGACAGCAGGTATCCGTGAAGCGGTGCGATTGTTTAAACGATTTGGGGAGATTCAAGCTACATAGCGATGTGATATAGCGAGTCTAGCGAGTGAGAAAAAGTAAACTCTGACAAAACTAGGATTGCCATTGACTTTAATTGGACTCGTTACTGTGCGAGTAATCGCTGGGAAACTCGCCGAGTACCGAGTCCTGCGAGTACCTTACTACTCGCCGAGTACCGAGTCCTGCGAGTACCTTACTACTCGCCGAGTAACGAGTCCTAGCGAGTAGACTCGCCCATCCTATCTATTACATGTTAATAACCTATAAAGAATACTTTTTTCACGAAAAAGACAAAGAAATGTTTAGCACAAGCTGTGATTGATCTTTTATGTTATACTTTTAAAATTTCAAAGGATTTGATATGTTAATTTAATAAGAAGAATCAGTGTGAATAAAGAAAAGTAATTAGTCTAAAAATATTATCAAACAAATCCTAATAATAAATTTTGTTCTTTTTGTTAGAATTCAAGAATGTGAAAACCCAAAAAGTCATTAGAAATGTTCCAGGTCAGAGCATAATAAAAAAGAAGAAAATACACAAATACAGTAAGGGATGTCAAGGACTTTGTGACATTCACAGCACAGATTCCACACCGAGTTTGAAAACATTGTAATGAAAATCTTACATAGAATAGAGCTCCGTAAAGCTTTATTACAAATTCTTTTAAACTGTATATATTAAAGTTAACATATATTTCACATAAATAAATAAAGACATGTTGCTACCCAAACCAAAGCCCGACTGTATGATTTCAGCAATTTATATTATTTTCTGGCATATACATTAAAGATCTGACCGGGAGACCAGACTAGTCCGGCGCTGCCCTCGACCACCTCTTCTAAGTGCCACACTAAGTGATTTACAGGTCTCTCCCTATGCACATGCAAGAAGGAGACTTGTCAGTCACATGCAGCTGTTCTGGGAAAAAAACGGCCAAGGGTGGACCCCGACCGGATTGTATAGTTTATCTGAAACATTTGAGCATTTCGGAGAAGAGCATACCTGGCTAGAATCATTCAGCTGATGTGCTTTTTATACTGCCTGCAGTTTGGGCATCCCAGATCACCTGCCAGAATTTTATTAAAGCACCACTCCAGTGGGGGGTTTTATCGCTGGAGTGGATCTTTAAGGCTGGAAACACATTGTCCGAGTGACATGAGAGTTAGTCTTACAAGTCTCAGATCATTCAACCGGTACGACCCCCGCCTCTCTGGACGGGATACTGTTAGTGGTATGTTTTTTTATGTAGCTCTACTGCTCCCATCTAGAGAGGGGGAGACTATCCCAAGTGAATGATCCGAGACTCATGCGAGTAACTCGCATGACACTCAGACTGGGTGTTTCCAGCCTAAATGTAAATCTCTGCTCCCTGGATTAGGACGGAAACACACTATCCTACTTACATGCGAGTCTCTCGAACCAGACTCGGATCAGTGACTCTGAACGTCCTCTCCCTCTCTGGACGGGAATGTCAGCTGCTGGTGTTTTTGTGCAGCATCACACTCCAGTCCAGAGAGGGAGAGGCCGTTCAGGGTCACTGATCCGAGTCTCGTCCGAGAGACTCGCATGTAAGTAGGATAGTGTTTTCCAACCTTATACTCACCCTCTGCCAGCTTCATCCTTTTTTGGTTCCGCTCTGGTCCCATGGTGAGATCTTATGCCTGTAATTTCTAACTGCTTGAAAGTCAGAAGTTAAGTCACAAGTAGTGATGAGTGAGTAGTAAGATATTCGGGTTCAGATAGCTCTAACCAAACACTTTGAAATGTTTCAGTATTCAGTTCCAAGTGAGTTCCCCATTGACTTGCACTGGATGAGTAATGAATTAGTTCAAAGTATTCGGTTAGAGCTATACGAATCTGAATATTTCACTACTCGCTCATCAGTAGTCACAAGCACCCGATGTAACCCTATGAGGGCCAAAACAAGACTTTTATAGACTTTCATTGATTTGGGATCTCTGGTGAGCTCCATGAAACATTGGAGTTGTCATCTAGTCACAAATTGCTGGAAACTGACAGGAGGAACGCTGAAAAAAAATGAAGACGGTGAAGCTAAGCTCAAGAAAGAGGACAGGGAACTTACATTTAAAGCACCACGCCAGAAGTGGAAAAAATGCTGGAGTGGTGCTATTAGTTCCTGCTTTGTGCTTTAAACCCTTCACATCCAGGCGATTTCCGTTGTCCATTTTTTGTTTTCTTCTCCCCTTCTTCCAAGAGCCGTAACGTTTTTACTTTTTCATATATAGACATATGAGGGATTGTACTTTGCAGCATGAGTTGTACTTTCACAAGAAATTATTTATTTTACTATACAGTGTACAAGTACAATGGGAAAAAATTCCAGGTGCAGTAAAATTGTAAAAACATGCAATTACACGATTGTTTTTTGTTTTTTTTATTCACCATGTTCATTATATAGTAAAATTGACGTGTCGGTGTGACGCCTCCGGCCGGTACGTGTTCGTAGATATCAAACATGTATACTTTTACTGTTATCTCACTGGTGAAAAAAAATTCTGACTTTTTTTTAAAGAAAAAGAATTG
This sequence comes from Allobates femoralis, assembly GCA_033576535.1. Lineage (NCBI taxonomy): Eukaryota > Metazoa > Chordata > Amphibia > Anura > Aromobatidae > Allobates > Allobates femoralis. The sequence goes on along the minus strand of JARQOC010000001.1, from coordinate 551,339,034 downwards.
CTCTTTTTGTGCCACTTTCCGCAACCTGTAGCGTTCTCACTTTTTCGGGATCTTGGCCCATGTGATGGTTTATTTGTTGCATCTTGAGTTGACATTTCTAATGATACCATTTTTGGGTAGATACGTTGTTTTGATCGCCCATAATTGCATTTTATTGCAATGCTGCGGCGACCAAAAAAAACATAATTTTGGCATTTGAACTTTTTTTCCATTACGCAGTTTACCAATCTGATAAATTGATATTATATTTGGATAGATCAAGCATTTCTGAACGTGGCAATACCAAATATGTGTCTTTTTTTCTTTTTTGCAATAGTTTTGCTTTTAATTGGTAAAAGGGGGTTATTTGAGCTTGTTTTTTTTTAATATTTTTTAAAACCTTTTTTAGTTTTCTTTATTTTACATTGACCACTAGAGGGCCTCAGTACTGCACAGTCCGATCACTTGTGTTTCATAGAGATGAGCTATAGTACATCTCTACATAGCACAAATGATCATTTTCTGTGGGTGCTGGCCCTTTTTTTTTTTTTCTGATGCTGCCCATTATGAGTAGTTTTTGTACAAATTTTGTTAGGACTCATGAGCATGGGGATCCGTGACGTGGATCATGAGCTCAAGTGTCTTTGCCAATACATGAACCAATACCCCAATATAAAAGGTTTTTTGTTCATCGTAAAAAAACTTTTTGCACTTTTTTATCATTTGCGGGGTGCGGTTGGGCCCCTTGGGACGCTGTTCATCCAGTGGTGCGGATGTATCGTGCTGGGCGGCCCATTTTGTCAGGTGGCAGGGCCAATGGGTAGCTATCAGACACTCCGCATCATGTGTATCAGTGTGAATAGCGTCCTATGCAAGCCCAATGGCAAGTCACCTTCCACATGTGTTGTAGGTAGAGGTGATTTTATCTGCCTGCACCTGGGCTTGCTCCACATAAGGCGGTCTGACTGCAACCTGCTAAGTGCAGTGTTGGTTTTGTATATGGCTACAGATGGTAAGTTATTTTTTTTCCTTGCCAGCCATCCCCAGGAAGTGATCCCACAGAGCTTCCGGGTCATCATAGGACCCCGAGCTCTCAAGGTAATAGATGGAGATCGCATGATCGATTCAAGGGATCTCAGATCACAGCAGGGAACAGCTTGATCCCCGCGTGGGGCTTTGGATCGCACTGTCAATGAATGACTGCCCAATTCAAAGAGTTAACACTGCTGATCGAATAACTGATCTAATTGGTGGTGTTTGCTACACATCTCAGCTAATGAAAAAGTAAGGGAATGATGTGAGCTCACCGCCAGAGCCCTCTACATCATGGTTAAAGAGTGGTATAATGAAAACCTGTCACCAGATTAATCCTTGCCAGTCTGAGGGCAGCATAAAATAGGGATAAAGACCCTGATTCCAGTGCTGTGTCACTTAATGAGCCTCCTGTTGGAGCTTTGCTAAATTCACACATTTCATCTGCTGAAGCTCTATTAGTCCTCTCAATCACAAAATTTCTCTAAACCCACCTGCATCATTGATTGAAAGCTTCCTATCTACAGACAGAAAGATGCTATTCAGTAGTAAAGGACAAGTTTAGTCAAAACACATGAATATGGTTGACTACATAATGGGAGCTCATCATAACGAGGACTCGCAGAGCTGCAGCATTAATACAATATCTTCACTACAGCAGTAAGTGGCTTAACAATGAGGTAGGTGTACGTAACTGTTTTCTCCATGTTTGAGAAAAATGGTCCGATTATAGTCTGAGGTGGAGAATAGGCGCGCTGCCTAGATACCCGATGTATACCTTGGTTACCAGCCTTCTCCGCTCACCGGCTGGTATCCAAAGTACACAGCGGGTAACTAGGGACCCCTGTGTACCTTGGATACCAGCCGGTGAGCGGAGAAGGGCTGGTAACCAAGGTATACATCGGGTATCTAGACAGCGCGCGTTGCCTAGTTACCCGCAGTTTACCATGGATACCAGCCTGTAGACATTGTGGAAACGATATTTAAATAATTTCCACGATGTTGCTGGTCCAATGATCGCTGGTGAGTCTGCCTGTGTGACAGCTCACCAGCGATCAGCCGTCAATGTCGCCAACGATCAGATCGCTGATGACATTGACGTGTGTGACGCCGGCTTTAGATGAATTCATAACTGGCTCAGTGATCGTACACAAAGAGTGGCAATAAATGGCTGCAAAACTAATTGTAAGAGAGTTTCAAGTGGGGTACCAGAAGGCTCTGTCTTGGCCCTAGTGTTGTTCAATATTTTTCAAAATGATCTAGATAAGGAAACTGTAGTTGAACTAATAAAATTTGCAAACAATTCAAATTTAGGAGGGATTGCTAACACAGAAGACAGAGAAAGTACTCAGAAGGAATCTACATGTGGAACAATGGGCAGTGATTAATAGAATGGATTGGAAAAAATAAAAAATTCTAGATCTGGGCAAAAATATGAAAATAACATCTACAGAATGCGAGGAATAGAACTAAGCAGCAACATGTGTAAAAATGACTTGTGTATACTAATAGATTGCAGATTGCACATGAGTCAACAGTGTGATGCAGCAGCAGAAAAGGTAGACACAGTTCTGGGATGTATTACCAGAAGCATACAACCTAGATCAAGTGAAGTAATTGTACCCCTCTACTCCTCTTTGGTCAAACCTCATCTGGAATACTATGTCTAGTTTTGGGCACCACATTTTCAAAAAGACATCAACAAACTGGATCAAGTTCAGAGAAGAGCAGACTGGTGAGCAGACTGCAAATTATGTCCTACTAGGAGCAGTTAAAGGATCTGGGAATGTTTAGCTTGCAAAAAAGAAGGCTAAGGCTGGGCTCACACTTGGTTTAGGACCCACGTTTTTAGGCAGCGCTAATCCCGGACAGCATTAATGGCAAGCGCTGCCTGGAAATGTGGGTCCATAGCAACCATGTGTTTACCTTAGTATATTACTAATTTCTTAGATTTACCTTAGTAGCAGCCGCATACAAAGCTGCAGGACGTCCGCTTCTCTTCAGTGCACAGGAAAATGCTGCTGGAGGCAGTATTTCCCTATGCACTGAAGAACAGCACACCTCCTGTAGCACTGTGTGTGGCTGCTACTAAGATACACAACAGGTTTCTATGGACCCAGGTTTCCAGGTAGCGCATGCCATTAACGCTGCCCGGGATTAGCGCTGCCTGAAAACGTGGGTCCTAAACCAAGTGTGACCCCAGCCAGAGAGGAGATTTATTAGCTGTCTACAAATATCTGAAGGCATGTCACAGTGTAAAAGGATCATCCTTATTGTCATTTGCACAAGAAAACATTGGAAACAATTGGATGAAACTGAAAGGGAGAAGATAAATATTAAATATTAGAATAAACTTTTTTACTGTCAGAGAGATAAAAAAGTGAAGCTGCCACAAGAGGTGAAAAGTAGATATGAGCAGACCCATAGAATTTTGGGTTCTGCGGGCTCAGACAGACTTTAGATAAAGTTCTGTTCTGAACCTGAACTTGACCCGAACCTCATTGGAAGTCACTCTCTGCCCACACATAGCTAGCCATAAACAAAGCGCTTCCGGGGACAGGAGGGCGGGGTTTTGTCATTTTTTTTTGTACACACTATATCCTATAATGCTGTTTTTCCCCCTAGTATGAACCACTCAAACACTGTAAGCAGCTCGTACTTGGCTGAGCACTGAGTGTACCTAAGTGCAGTGATGCTTGCTCAGGTGGTTTACAGACGTAAAGCCCCTGGACTCCGGACTCGAACACTGATTTATTTGTGAAGTCTGTGCTCCGCTCATCTCTAGTGGTGAGTTTTCCTATAATGAAAGTTTTCAAACAGAGGCTGGACAGACATCTGTCTGAGACAATATAGAGAATCCTGCTTTGAACAGGGGGTTGGACATGGTGACCCTTGAAGTCTCTTCCAATTCTAACATTATATGATTCTATGAAATGTCTGTATTTTTAAAGTGCTGCATAAGACATCAGGCATCTTCCGTCTGTCTTTTTATACTTCTTATAGACTTATTTATTTTGCTTGTGCGAGAAGAATGGTCAGGTCACTTCTCTTAGCAGTTTTGGCGTCTTTGAAATCTGAAGTGGTTAGTAGATGATCAAAAGAATCAAAAGACTGAAAATGTGAACTGTAAGTTGTTTTTACACAGAAATGTATATGTTCAACCCTTTCAACATTTTTAGTGCACTTTTTCAGACAGGTTTCAGACACACCTGAAAAAGGCTTGATATAGACATTCCCCAAGAGACCTGCTTCAGTCACTTTGCCATAAGAAAATATCTTATGTGGGAGAGTGTAGATGCTCTGTGTCATGTGCAGTATTATTATGAAGGGAAAGGAAGGAGTGCTGTGCTCATCCATTCCATGTTGAAAATTCGCATTTGTTTCCCCTAGAATTATAATGAGGGTCTTACAATTTACAATAATCCTGCACTCTTATAATAATAAAATAATAAAATTGCAATCTTGCACTGTAGAGGAAACTGGAAATCAGTACCAAGGCATCGTTACGTGGTTCTCAGTGATGTGAGAGTGACGGTAATTGCTCTGGGCATGCCTGCAAGACTGAAAGCCAGTGGCTTCTGGAAGAAATGATATTATTTTCTCTCAGGTGCCACACTTTCAGCACTGTGGCTGCTTACCTTAATTATGCTATTGATGTGTAGATTAACCCTAAATCTGAAAGTTAATGGCATTGTCACAACTGACAGGCTCCCTTTAAGAACTTGAGAATTACCTCTTTAAAGGGAACCTGACAGCTAATGCATGCTACTCTGGCCAGGTGAGTTTCACCCTGAAACGCTCCAATGGACTAATCATTTGAGTTTTATCATCTCTGGTTTGATCTCAAAATATATTTTCTCTTAAACACCAGCATGTTGTAAAGAAATGATAAATTCCATAATCAATGAGCCTTTCTCTGATCAATGGTTGTGGCTCCCTGAATCAAATGCCAGGTTCTCTTTAAGGGAAGAGTCACTCAACCGTATAACTTGGACAAGGATCAGAATGCAATACTCAGGCTGTCATCTATCCCAACCTACGCTGTATATTAAGAAAGAGAGCACACGTAGGGCGGTAAAAGTGATATTTTGGGTGACAATACACAGTTGGTGCTCTCACCTTTTACAGGTTGTGAAATGTCACAACCCCTTGTAGAATATGGAAGAAACCAGTGGTCGCTGCAGACTCCTGTGGATGCCAATGTCATGGAGGAGGAAGAAAAGACGGGCTTTTTCAATGTATCTGCGCTGACCACACAAGGACAGAAATATTCTTGAAAGCTTTATTGTGCCGACGCGTTTTGTGGCAAATTTGCCACTTCCTCAGGGCCAAAGAATACAGCAATGGTTTTAAACAAGACCTTCATGATTTAAAACCTTTGCTGTAAACAACGTAATTTTTTGGCCCTGAGAAAGTGGCAGATTTGCCACGAAATGCGTCGGCACAATAAAGCTTTCAAGAATATTTCTGTCCTTGTGTGGTCAGCCGGATACATTGAAAAACCCTGTCTTTTTCTTCGACCTCCATGACAACCTAAGCTGTATAGAAATACATGTGGTCATGCTCAGGTGGAGGAGCTGATGGCCAGTCTGAGCACTGTGTTGCGATCATTGTCTAATTCTGGTTATACGGCTGTGCGACTCTTCCCTAACACTGTGTAACCCAAGGTGAGCGGTGAGAGGTGACCAGCTTTGCTTATGCTACGTGTGTCTGTGTGTGGCCACCGGGGGTTGTGTTATTGGCTGCAGTGCGTAAAAAATGTTGCCAGTCACGATAACGTTTTGAATTTGTGTCCTGAGAAATTGGAATCTGGAATTCTCTGTATTTCTCTCATTGGAAGGAACAAAAAACAACACACTTTGAAAATGTAAATTTACATTTTCCACATTCAGCAGTAAAAATGCTTTCATCTTTATTTTCAGCTTCGTTGAATGCATTATTTTTAGCCCTGTGCCCGCTACTATAGCCCACTCACAATATTTTGGCCATGGATTTTTTCTAAATAGCCCACACAAAAGCTGTAGAAAGTACCGACCAAGGCAAAGTGGCCAACTTACCAGCGTCACATTCTGGGAACTCTGCCAGAATGAGCATTGATATATTTTTTTATTAACTTGTGTAGGATTTTATGTCAAGTACAGAGGAAAAGAAATGAAGTCTGGGAGAAAAAAAAATACAGTCAGATATTATATTCTGAACTTTACATTAAGAACAAATTTCAGCAAAACCGCTGAGCAAATTCCCTAGTTGCGATTGATGTTTTGTTGTTCCAATAACATAACCCAATGGGTAAATGACTTTCTAAACGTGAATGGATTAGGCGCTGCACTTACATGTCAGGAGCTTTCATACATAATATATACTCTTAGATGTAATCACATTGATGGCTGATGTTGCCAAGTCTGTGTGTAGTGGATCAGCTTTAAACATGCTGAGCTAATGTGTATTCAATGTGATATTTTATCGCCACCAGTACTGCTCATTCGTTTCCAGTCTCATAAAAGCTCTCGCTCAGTGTTCCTGTCTCATCTAGATATGCACACATGATTAAGCCTTGTTTCGGGCTTTGTACAGCACCTAGCAGATATCAGATTGCCTACTTTGTCCAGTAAATTAATTTCAGCTGTTAGTACACGATGGGTTTTTTTTTTTACTCCATGTGGAAATGATGTGTAACCTGTTAATTTTTAATATGCACATTAAACAGTTTGTTAGTATGAAAAATGACTGTCGTATAACGTACATCGGCATTGGAAAAAGCCAACAAATGAAAAGTAGGTGGTAAAAAAATGTAAAAAAAAAGTATATACACTTTGATACCATAACAAGATTTTCTTTTATCCTAATCTGTTTCAAATTACAATCTAAATCAGACCCCTAAACCTTTCTGACATTGAGAGCCAGAATCAACTCTGAAAGAGGGTCTCGAGCCACATCCAGCTCAAAGTCCCTAGCAGTTGTGACACCAAGAGCCGAATTATCAGTATAATGACGAAACTGAAATCACACTGAGACAGTATACAAAGAGGTTACAGGGGCTCCTGCTTTAAGACATTCATGTGTGCTCTTCTATGTAGGACCACTCACAAAAGTCTCTATATGGAGACCTGCTCTTCATAGCTGTTTGCTAGATCTGGTGTTTATGCAAGAAACTGGAAGACAGCCAGGAGCCACACATCACGGGCCATGCGAGCCACGTGTGGCTTCTGATTCACAGGTGGCGAACTCTAATATAAAGGTTAACAAAATATGTTTAAGGGCTCATGCAACCCTCCAACCAAATCTGTTCAAACTCTGATCTCAACGTACGGACTAGCTTTGGGTCTCCCAACTGGAACAGGACACATTCATATATTTCTCTGAGGCTGTCACGCTCGGGTTGAGAGACACATGACCAGTCTGCATTGTAGTCCAATCTGAGATCAATAGGCTTCAGCTCTATTTATGAAAGGATCCATTTCATTTCCATCTCCTTCTTCCACCCTCTTCAGTTTTTGACATATTAGCAGTAGCTTTGAGAAATGTTATGGTTTAAGCTGTCACAAACCTCCTACTGCTGAAACAAAGCCAATAATAGCCACTTTGCAAAAAGTGATAAACTATCCAGGACATGGAGCACATTTTGTAAAACTGCAGACCTTCTTCCAGATTTCTACTAACAAAGTTTGCACAAAACCTTGTCACAACCCCAGCAGACCAGCAAACAGGAGATTGTTTAATTTAGTTTCTTATTTTTCTCATCCAATTTTAGTTCTAATGTTCATGGAATAGATATAAACTTATAGCCTTTAAATTCTGCAGGATGTGAAATTTTCAAGGGGTCATTTCATGGGACTCATGTAAGTGTAAACAGAGAGTGTGCTACATGGGTGGCCACCCATCCAGTGGCCACAGAACAAGGCAGAATTGTGAATTAGTGCCAGTTCTGGAGAAAGACTTGGCTTGGGTCCTGTGCACATGCCAAAAATATCTGTGATGAGACATCCTATTTAAAGGGAACCAACCACCTCAGATCACCCTAATACACAGTTAGTACATGTCCCTGCACCCTAAGGATACCTTTCCAGCACTGTTTTTTGTGTAAAATCTTGCATTAGTATAACCGATATAAAGACTTTATAAAGTTACTAGCCTCAAGACATCTGGGCATATCCCTCCTTCTGTTATACTTCAGGGCTGTGCATTGCATGGCTGCGCTCCCCCTCCCTCTGTGCAGAGGAGATAACGATCACGCCCATCAGGGCAGGGCAGCAGGCACGGAGGGAGGGAGAGCGCAGACATGCAATGCACAGCCCTGAAGTATAACAGAAGGAGGGATACGCCCAGAAGTCTTCAGGCTAGTAACTTAATAAAGTCTTTATATCGGTTATACTAATGCAAGATTTTACACAAAAACAGTGCTGGAAACGTATCCTTAGGGTGCAGGACACGTATTAACTGTGTATTAGGGTGATCTGAGGTGGTTGGTTCCCTTTAAGGCTTTGTTCACACTTCTATCATGGCTTCCATGCTTAAACGGACCATGAGAGGTATAATACATCTGTTTTCAGATCCAGATGCCACAGCTTTTTGTCCTTAGAGGGGTTGTCAGGTCTAAAATAATAATTCTGCAGTCATTATGTGACTGTAGAGTTACAAACTTCTCCGCACCTACCTGTTAGATTGGACCATACTTATGTGGTATGCATGTTCCCGCCCAGAACACGACTGCTGGGTTTGACTTCGCTCAATACAAGTGTATGGAGAAAGGCTGTGCCCACTGGACAGCCGCTCCCACTAGTCAGATACGCTTGCTCCATACACTAGCATTGAGCTAGTCTATGTCCACTACTCATGTTGTTGCCGGAAACATGCATCCCGCATAATTGCGGTTTGTTCTTGACCTAGAAATCAGCGAATCCTCATAGTGCAGGATTGATAAATCTGCAGTTGCATTGAGTGACTGCAAAGTTATCATTTTAGACCGAACAACTCCTTTAAGTAGTTGCAAAATTTGGATCACTTGCTCTGATATTGAGTTTCAAGTTGGTCCAAGCCAGGGGCTGCACTTAGGGGAGGTTGAGCTTGTTGGTTTATATACCTTGGTACCTCCTGTGAGTAGAAATTCAATAGAGCAAATATAATTTTGGTAATGTCTTCGATGGGCACCAAGGTCAATGACTAATACATGCCCAGGTTGTCTGGCATAACCCACCCATCCACAGCACTAGCATACGTACTAGTGGATCATTATAGTTTGTATTATTAATATTATTCATTATAATAGCACCATTTATCACATGGCGCTTTACATGTGAAAAGGGGCAGGTACAATAAACATGAGCAATACAAGGCACACAGAAGTACAGAAGGGTTAAACTTATTCTTAATTACCTTGATGTCATTAACAAATCATTGCGTAAAAATTCAAGTGAAAGCTGATTCTTACCATAAATTCCTGTAGAAATGCAGGGAAAAGCCTGAAATTTGAATAAAAAGAGGAATGTTAAAACGCATAATTGATATTGACAGTGATAGACAAAATCTACATCTTGGCAAGTAATGAAAAATCAAATTTGATAAAATTTATGGACCCAAAGTTTATTTATCTGTTACGATCTGAGAGGTGAATGCATACTACCCTTGAATTATATTAAAGGCAAATCTAGTTAAGAAAACTAATTTTAATTGACAATATACATATGGAAATCTGAGTTAATAGAGTTAGGTGCGCTACAAAGCAGTGTTCACATGCAAAAACCCTGTGCTGCTGCAGTCTTTTTACCGGTTCCACCGATAATCACTTAATCTTTCAGGCAAACCGCTGATCAGTCATATAGTTTTGCATGTAAAACAACTGATTCACTGTGAGATTAAAGTGTAACCACCATTTAAATTTTTATTTAATAACAATAATAATAATAATAATAATAATAATAATAATAATAATAATAATGATGTAGAGCAAGTGATTTTAATAAACTTTCAAATATACTGGTTGAAAACCATTCATAAACCTTCCACAAGGTGCCGCCAATACTCTGTGTGTGAAGCAGACATATGTGTTCATTCTCACTCAGATCTGTCTTCACATTGAATACGGGCATGTAACCATAAAAGGGAATGGGCGTGGTCTATACTGCTTACTGCATCTGATGAGGAAAAAATGTATCAGATTAGCTCAGATTACAGCACAGTTGCTAAACAATGTCAGGATATCAGGATCAGTGTAAACTCCTCTTTCCTTGGCACAAGCGTCTCTATCTGTCATCTAGCTCCTTCGCTGCTGACTCCCCACACAGCTTACAATCTCTGATTTTGTCCCTTCTCTGCTATCTCTTTGCACTGCTTCCTATCAGCTGCTGGCCATGCCCACACAGCCCTAAAATGCAGTTTTAAAAAGAACACAAAAAATGTGAGAAAATAAATCATATGGCATAAAAGACATTATTTTAGCAGCTGTGTGACCCATCATTAACATCCATTGCATTATTGTGTTTTTCTTCTTCAATGAAAAGACATTTACACTTTAAACAACTGTGCAGGAAAACATTAAAAAGACTGCAGTGGGCACAGGACTGTAGACAGTTAATAACTGCAGCATGTGAACGCAGCCAAAGCCGAAGAGGAGAGCAGCTAGAAACAATAATACTCATCAAAAAGACTTGTGCTACATCACACAGATTTGAATAAAGACTGCATAATTTTTAATTTCTCCTATTGTGGCACTACAGAGAAATTGAACAACAGCTGATCAACAGGGTTTTCTCAGCAGGGTTACAATTTGTGATCAGTAATTGTTGTAGGAAGCCTTTTAGTACTGTGGGCTTGTGCAAACCAGATAACCTGTTAGATTGTAGACAAGTGGCTGTGTGGTGCCCCTGCAGTCTGGCGGCCACAGAGGTACTGCACCTAAGCTATAGGTGTAGTATCCCACTCCCAGGTAAGGAGGGGGCACAAATCCAAGACACAGAAACACCTGCACCCAACACCCATCCTATCTCCAGGCTTGGGGATCTGGGTGGACCCTATTGAGAGGAAGGGGCCCATTTCCAGGCTTGAGGAGGGAATAGGCAGAGGTGGTGGGAAAAGGAGGTTAGAAAAGGAGCAGACAACAATCTAGAAGCTCAGTACAGTGTGTGAGAGAAAGACGAGGCAGAATTAATTTCTAGGGGAAGCTAGTGCTGGGGCCTAAAGGGACCAGAGAGAAAGTCGGTCAAGGAAACCCCAGCCAGAGGGACCCGTTCTGACCACGATCTGGTGGCAGCCGCATGAGGATGCAGGACAAAAGAGACGTGTAGCCAGCATTGAAAAACAACCAGGAGAGGCTAACAGAGGGGTGTCTCAGAGGAGTGAACTCAAGCTGCCTGGGAGTTGGCTGGGTGGCAAATCCGGGGGACATGGCGCCCAGCTTGGCTGTAACTGCTAAAGACTGTGAGTAAACTGAAAGAACTGCAAACCCCAGTGTTCTCCTGTTATTCTGCGCACTCTCCTGCATCCGGCCCCTTACCCATCACAATCCCTATAGACTTGTCCCACCTGCCCTGGGGCCCAGATCCACCTGTGGGGAGCGACACCATCCAGGCTGCCATTCCACTACCCCTTAGGTCCATAGCAGCGCTGGTCACCCTGCACAGAATAACCACTGGTGACGTCACAAACTTTTCCCCTGTAGGTACACCCACATTTCTGCATGCCTAGGGCCACGGAGAAGGGTCGCCACCACTGTGACCTTCCAAAAAACCATCGGCCCGGTTACTGAGTACCCCACTGCCCTCACAGTTGCGCTATTGAAATCATAAAAGTGTGGAGATAAAAAAAGAAAACAAAAGCCTTAAAGCATAACCGTCATTTTTATTTTTATAAATCAATAGTGCACATGAAAATAAGCAACTTTGTAATGTATTTTACCTTTAAGGTACCGTTACATGAGGCAACATCTCCAGCAACATCGCCCAAAAGTGACGTAGTCATCGCTGTTGCCGTTGAAATTGCTAGTGCGTTGCAACGTGTGACAGGGCAATTCAACTGCGAAAAGTTGCTTGAGCGGAGTTGCCAGGTTTATGAATATGTTCTGAATCCTGGCAATGTTGCACCGGCGATCTGCTAGTATCGCTCTGTGTGACACCGCAATAGTGATGTTGAAAGCAACTTCCCCTATTCATTAGGGTATCTTTACATGCCGTAATTTTTGGTGGCGATAGGAGGCAATCTAACGTGCGCGTGCACATTTTTCATGGTTGCCTCAGATCGCCAAAGGCGCTTTTACATGACGCAATTTCGCCCTCAACCTAAGGCGGAAATTGCCTACCCCACAGCATTTACCTCTGTTTCGACCAAAGTGAATGCATGAGCCGTTTTTTCCTATTTGTTGGTTAGTCTCTGTTATATGGGATTCTAAACAAGGGCTACTAAAGAGTCAGGGTCACACTGGCGGTCCAGACCTCACCCTCATCAGGCGTACTTCTGGAATAAGGGACAGTGAAGGATCCCCTAGTCTGAGGGTCAGATCAGCATTCCCTACTTCTGGTGATTGAATCAGACTCATCAACACCTGGTCTCTAGCACCTCCTCTGTTAGCAGGGCAGACCAAGAATAACAGGTTTTATTTCCCTTACATATTGCCATTCTTTACCTTGGAAGCTGTGTTTGTTCATGTACAGTTTAGAATGTTGATGTATAAAAACGGACGTCACATGGATGTAAAATATGGACACAAGGATAGAATACTAATGACAATTAGTGATGAGCGAGTAGTAAGATATTCAGATTCGTAGAGCTCTAGCTGAATATTTTGAACTGTTTAAGTTTTCGGATCTGAGTGAGTTCTCCTTTGACTTGTATTGGATGAGCACTGAGTAAACAAACAGTTCAAAGTATTCGGTTAGAGCTATCCGAATCTGAGTATTTCACTACTCGCTCATTACTAATGACAATACAAATAAAAATCATCCAAATTTTCTGTAAGGAAGGCTACTGTGATAAATTTGACACATCTACCCTAACGGTTAGTCATACTTTTTCACACATTATAATATAGATATATTACTTATTACAAATAAAATCAATTTTCAAAAACTGGAAAATCATTTGGACAGTATGACACATAAAGCATACCTTTCTGAGTGCTTTGCTAACAAACATATCCCTTCAAGTGAATGGCCTGTCAACTGTCCTTTGGCTTGCAATTTGTATAATGGGATATTATTTCATAGTACGTAAGTGACCCTACATGGTCTCAAACATAATTACTGTCTTGACTTGGAGTTCTGTCTTTTGAGTAATTACCATTAGTGAACATGATTGGAAATTTGCAGAAAGATTTGAGCTATGTTTCTTTGGAAAGTAGGCACCATTAATAATATATGAGACATTTCATGCATGCATTTAAGAATACTAAATAGACCATAAAAGTGTGGACAAATTGCTAAGTGCGTTTCATTAGTCTATTTTACAAGTTGTCACAATTCCTGGGTGCTGGAAGGATCTGAAATTGTCACATCGAATAGTGAAGCACAAAACTCCATACTGAATTCTGGAATGGGTTTAACGCTGTATAACTAAAACCATGAAGACTTCTCGGCACAGACACACTGTATAAATAATGCTGCATAATCTCTCTGATCGCTGTCTGCAAACAGCACCCATGAAAATGTAACTATGAAAATAGGATTCAATTATGCTGCGGCTGTAAATTCTATTTACATTATGCTGCAATCATTCTGACTCGGTAATGTTTTTTTTTTGCCTGATGTCATGTGAACAAGTCATATTCTAAGGTTATGTACATGAGTCGAACCCAGGGCTGTGGGGTACTCGGGACCGGTCCCCTTCAGTCTCTGTTGCATGGGGATGTCACGGTGGTGGCCGCAGACCGGGTCCGTGGCCCTGGGCGACGTCAATAAAAGGGGAGAAAAATAAAAAATTAAAAAGGGAAAGAGTTTGTCATGAATGTGATGCCACCCGTGGTTTGTGGCCAATATGAGCCACCGCTGCTTGTCACGGTCCCGGGGATGATAGCAATGGGCAGCGAGGTGTTAAGCCCTTCTACGGGCATGTCTGGTTATCCTCTGGGCCAGAATATAGTCTGTGTGTGAGGGTAGGGTACGTGTGGAGGTACAGTGGTGACACTTACTGGCATCTCTGGAACTCCCACGGCTCCCGTCCGGACGCTGTCTTCTCCTTTCCTGCAGTCTGCCTTTGCCTGTGCAGCAAATGCAGTCGGCAGCTCCGCAGGTGCAGGCGAGCCCCGGATAATTACCACAAGAATACGTTTCTCACACAGAGTCCTGAGTTTGAGCGGTATTTTACTCACTGCATTGTTCTTATTATACACAGTACAGTTTACAGCAGTGTGCTTTCGATCCCAGTTGCCGGTCTGCAGCTGGGTCAGCTTGCTAGAAGCACCCCCCTTCTTGTACTTTTCGGGCCTCTTCAATCCCGCGCACATACTCCGGGCCAGCTGTTGTGGACTTTCTGGTGGACGTCCCGCTCAGGACTCCTAGCCCTATGTGACTGCCTTGCCTTCGTTATGCCGGGGGTGGAGTACGGGACATGAAAACCCTGCACTCAGCTGGTTAATTCGTGGTTAGGGCCTTGAAGCTTGCCCGGCCACATCTACAGGGCCGGCTCCCTGGTGTTGACCTGGTCCTTCAGTGTACCTGTCCTTCCAGATCCATCTTAGACCCCTTCTGCTTCTGTCTCCGGTCGGTAGCCCTGAACCCGGACTGGCCATACCGTAGCGCAGGCCGCCGGGTCCGTGTTCTAACTGGCAAGTGTGTCAGTGCCTGGGCTGCATGGGTGTCTCTGCTTAGGAGCTCGGCTCCTCTCCTTCTACACACACCAGGAACCAGAACCTGAACCTCCTTTGTCCCTCACTCATTGCAGACTCAGCTACTGGGAACTGAGTCCTCCTAACTTTGTGTTCCTAGGTTTTAATCTAGATCCTCACCCTTTTCCTGGGTCTTCTTTCCTACTCTCCACCTACCACTCAGCTCCCCCCACTATCCCCTGCCTGACATGGAGTAGTAGGTCTAGGGATTGGGGATGTGTTGGGTGTTGGTGTGGGGTGCTTATCTTACCTGTCCCAGCTGCAGTACCATACTGTGGCCACCGATCCGCAGGGGCACCACCTACACACGGCATTTTTTAGATGCCAGGGAAGCCATTGAGTTTTTGCAGGCGAAGCCATTTCAGGAAAATGCTGGCGCTCATTTTAGAAAAGTGGTTTTACCAGTGTTTTCGCCTTCTTTCAGCTGAACCACTGGCTTCTTTCCCTATATACCTTCAAGTGGAGAGAGCTGGCAGTTTACCAGTGTGAGATAACAAAGAATAAGCGTGTTACTTCTTTTAACTGCTATAGGCTAGGGTCAGATTTGCTAAATGCATGCGCTATTTTCAGGTGCCAATTTTGAAAAATGCATGTGTTAACCTCCCTGGCGGTCTGTTTAGTTCTTGAATTTTTTGCTAAAAGCGGGCTACCCGCGTTCGCGGCAGATGCGGTAAAAAAACCGCATCTGCCGCACTTGCCGCATAGCTGCCGCACTTGCGCCGCACTTGCGGCGCGGTTGCGGCACGGTTGCGGTAATCTGCATAGTAAAGGGAACCAACCACCTCGGATGACCCTCATACACTGTTAATATGTGCCCCTGCAGCCTAGTAAACCAATTAGCAGCACTTTTTTTGTGTGAAAAGTGGCTGCAGTAGAAGTGAGATAATGATTTTATACACTTACATGCCTGCGTACTTGAGGGCGTCTCCCTGTGTGTGCTGGCACTTGTGGGCTGTGCTCATCATGTCTGCTCTCCCCCTCCCTTATGCACGCCCCCTCTCAGCCTGCTATACTGTGTGAGGCTGATCTCGTCATAAAGGGGCGGGGATAAATCGCGGCATCCCGGTAGCCCCGCCCCTTTATGACGCAATCAGCCTCACATCACTATAGCAGGCTGAGAGGGGGCGTGCATAAGGGAGGGGGAGATCAGGCATGATGAGCACAGCTCACAAGTGCCAGCACACACAGGGAGACGCCCTCAAGTACGCAGGCATGTAAGTGTATAAAATCATTATCTCACTTCTACTGCAGCCACTTTTCACACAAAAACAGTGCTGCTAATGGTTTACTAGGCTGCAGGGGCACATATTAACAGTGTATGAGGGTCATCCGAGGTGGTTGGTTCCCTTTACTATGCAGATTACCGCAACCGCGCCGCAACCGCGCCGCAAGTGTGGCGCAAGTGCGGCAAGTGCGGCAAGTGCGGCAGATGCGGTTTTCTCACCGCATCTGCCGCGAACGCGGGTAAGCCCGAGCCTGACTCGGGGTTAACGCTTCTGGTAGTGAATGTTAACCCCGAGTCAGGCTCGGGAATAACGCTAGGAAGGTTAACGCACACATAAGCTTCAATGCAAAAAATGCATTGCAAAAGTGCAATGCGTTAGAGGCTATGCGTGCACTAAAAAACGTGGTATGCAACATTTTTTGGTGCTTTTGCAAAAACGCATGCTTTTTTTCAACATGGGAGTCTATAGGATATGCATGCGTTAATGCATGGTGCATAGCGCTAAAAATGAACATACATGTCCAGAAAATGGCAAGGGGAAAAAAAGGATCCTTTAATGCATCCTTCCAACGGATGCAAGCTCCCAAGTGTGACCCTAGCCATAGGGTTTTCAAACCCTGAAGGGAATAAAAAGACATCACATAGGACTGAATATGTGCAAATCAAGGTCATTTTTATATTGCTATTCATTATGTTCCTGTATTTTGTTTTGAAGACTTGATTTATGAACACTTTGTATGAAGATCAATCTTGTGCGAGCCTATATAGGTCCACCCTGGTCTTCCACACTATTTTTGTAAAGTCAAGCCATTGGGTTGCTGTTTTTTCTCTCTTCACCTTGTTCTTTCTATTCTTCCGACCATGATGTCCTTCTCCAGTGATTTCTCTCTTCATATGATGTGTTCAAGGTAGGCAAGTTGTATCTTGGTGATCCTTGCTTCAAGTGACATGTCTGGCTTAAGTTGTTCAAAAACTAATTTGTTTGTTTTTCTTGCCATCCATGGTATTGCTAGCCATGTTCATTTTAGGGTGTTTTTTAGACTGATTCTGCCTGGAAAAAGTGCATTTTGTACAGTCTAGTATTTTAGTAAACATCTCTTCTCTATAGGCCTGGTGTAGATATCAAGTACATTGCTTGGCTGTCTCTGGCAGTTCCACAAAGAATGAATAAATGGGTAGGGGTCAAGTCTGCATGATTGATCAGAGCTCTGAAAAATTAAGGGAAAATTATCTCCTGTATTGGCTATGGACGCAGGACTTAGCCACCAATCTAGAAGTTCTCATTAATGCTGTAGATAGATAACAACTTTAACTTACTGAAATATCCCTTTAAATATGGTGCCATTTTTCAGACTGTGATTATGATTCTAAGGATTCACCTTTCATTTATATAGAATATCCTCATGTCCACTTTTAATTGCATTGTAAATGTCCTGTTACCATTTCCCCAACGTCTGCGAGGTTATATGTAAACCAACCAGTGCAAACTGGGCCTGTTCAGCGAAGAAAATAGTGAAAATCTTCACATAAACCTATGTACAAGACATAGATTTATAGTCCAACTTTAGGGCAGTCCAAAACATTCCTATTGTTCACGTCAAATCTTATTTTTTTTATACTGGCATACAATATGAAATGCTCTGTCTCATCATGTACAATGGGTAAAAAAAAAAAAAGTTTTATATATGTATTTTATACGACATTTGTCTACATTCAGATGAGAACAGAGACAGTATATTGAAAAATCTGTCCTGAATGTGATGCACACATCTAACTCTACAGCTGAACTAGGCACCGTCTTAGTCATGACAGTAGACCGACCCTGGGTAACCATGATGGTTAGGACTTGTAGCCTATTTACACCAGCCAGTATTGTGCTGCATGGTCAAAAATCACATGCAAGATATCCAAAATATCCATAGTTTTGAAATGTGGCTGCAAGGCATAAAGGTATTAAGCAATATTCATACAGCATCCATTTTGTTCAGGTGTCACCATATTTTTACTTACTCTAAGGAGAAAGGAGCCCCCACCTTTTACCTAAAGTTTAAACAATCTTCTGGAATATGTTAATGAACCTGAGGAAATCATTGCCACACAATGAAAGCTCGCTGCCAATTATACAAAAGGAAGACCGCCCATGAACTTGCAGAGGGAGATGAGAACTCATTTCTCTCTGCCTGGGGACTTCAAATGAAACTTCACACACAGCTCAGATGCACCTCCCCTAAATATGATGATTATAAATATGGCATCAGGGGAAAGAGATGATCATAACATATATTTCTGCTTAATTGTGTGACCTTCCTAAGTACCCCTCTGCTGGATTTTGTTATTACCTTGAGGAGGACCCCCATTACATCACATGGCAGAGTATACCTGAGAGAAGAGGTGGCTACACATGCCCCCTTGTGGCCACCCAAAACATCCAGTAACTGATCACATTTGTCTGTAACTCTGTGTGTATACCATTAATCTTTTATTTGCATAACTGACTGTAATAAAATATAAAATATTAATATCTAGTGTGCCCCTACGGTGATTAAATATATAAATTTAATCTTGTGTTCCTCTTTATCTTGATCACGAATCCCAACGTTTGTGTGCTCATTTAACATTAACACCACCTGGGTTGGTGTCTTACCCAATATAAGCCTGTTCATGGACCGGACTTATATCAAATGAGAAACTGATGGCAGCAATTAGTGTTTGCGTTTCTCAGAGCCTCTGTCAGTGATGGGGTGGGGTTATTATATTTGCTTCTGGCCTGGCACTGGAAGGCATATATCAAACTCAATGAGGGGCGCCTTAATAAAGCAGCACTGACAGAGCAGTCGTGATCCTTATTTTTTACTAAAGCTGTTCTATGTCTGCCCTGAGTTTAATAAAGGTGCTATAGAGTTGCCAGGTTTGGTGGCCAATTTGTCACAGTGGCTTCTAGCTATAAACATAAATAATTGTAGCATGACTGCTACAACTGATGCTAAAAATATACCACACTATTCATACGCCTTTAGACATAGTATGTAAAATACTTAAGCCTCCAATAGTGCAATGGGGGGAGATTCCTGCTGCAGCCAGATGTTTTGATAGACAGATAAAGGACACTTAGGGTGCTGTCACACCTGTCGACATCGCCCCTGCGTCGCCTAATGTAAAGGGGCAATGTCGGCGCCTCTGAGTAGTCGCCTGGTTTCACATCAGTGATGTGAAACCAGGCGGTCGATCTAGGGCGATGTGTACACATCGCCCCATGTAAATGGCCGCCGGCGACCTGACAGGCGATGGGAGCCATAGGCTCCGTTTCCTGCATCGCCGTTGGGGTTTTGAGAGACCCTGGCAGCGATGCCGCCTGTCAGATCACTGGCGCGTCGCTGGAGGTGTCGCCCCATGTAAATGGGGGACAGTGATGCTGGCGGGGCGCCAAAAGCGTGCGCCCTCATGCCACTCGCCGCCGACATCTCCAGTGCCGTCGACAGGTGTGACGGCACCATTAGGGTGAGTGCCCGTGAATAGGATTAGCAGAGTTTTGTACACAGCCGCTTTCAAAACGCTGCATTCTGCAGTACAAGCACAGTGGATGGATTTATAGACATCCGATGACCACTTTGCTTCTTTTTATTCAGTGGAAACTGACATACGGCACAACATCCCTAGCTGCAACATGTCAATTTATTCTTGCGGAAAGGTGGGTGTTCAGAGCAGGAAAGCACAACGAAAATCTGCTGCCCCCAGAACACTTATTATAGGCACTGACAGCGCATGCCCAAACAGAGAACACTAATGTCTCCAGAAGAGAAAACACTCTGTGTCCAGAACGTGGACAATCCTGACTTTGGACACTTACCCTTAGGAGGACAAGGGGAACATTGATAATCTCCTAAATCAGAGATTTCTTGATATTCACTTCTCCAAAATCTAATATGAAACAAAATGGGGAAATCTGCATCTTTAATAGTGTCATTCTGTGTCTATGTGCGGTGCTGATCAGGTATTCTTGACTTTCTCACTAATGCAGCATTTACCACAGTCTCTTTGGACGCAAACATGAAATTCTGTTTATAGTTTACAGGTCTCAAAAGAGAAAATAAATGGCGCTAATAAACAGGTAAATGTTTCCCTTAAGAGATGGCATTTCTTAAATAATACCTAGATCCAGAAAAAAAGGTCACCAGTCGAGGTTAGCACAAACATCTGCAAAATGAAAGTCTTATGACTTCCAGGAAGCCTGAGATTAGCAATCTGTTTAATGCAAAGTTACTGATTCATTAAAAGTCTTATATGTTACCCCAAGGCCTTGAAATGAGTTCCTCGATTTACCATGTGTAATGGTTCTCTACTCCAATGTGCGATTCTGCAACACATTGATCCACATATAACAATTAGTTTCAGTCAGTTTGTGGTGTGAATCGATCCCAATAAATTACAAGTTATGGTACTCATCCATTTTTTGACACTGGTTACTTTGAAAAGTGCTGAAAAAAGTGGGTGAGACCTCATGGAAGTGGGCATGGCTTACAAGATCAGAGACTTATTAATTTTAAAGCCATAACATGTCTCAAATCTTTGATTACTCATAGCTGGCATACATTGCACATGGGCCTTTCAATAAACTTGGCGCATTTAATCCAACATTCTTTTTAAGATTGGCGCAATGTATGACAAATTCTAATTCTGCATGGTTAATGTCTAAAACGTTGCAGACTTTAAAGAAAAATTGTTACTGTATGAAAACTGACTCTACTCAAATATTCTACATAGCGCAAACAAATCTACATAGAAACGGTTGACTTCATCAGCGCAAGAGTAGCTTTGTTGTAGCCAAATTGACCAAGTATTCCATGCTGTTCTGTTGACTTTGAGATCATATGTGTGCTAAATTAAGTTCCCTTCAGGAATAAAAGATTATAGAGTGTGATGGGACTGTTCACTCGGCTTGAGGAGCAGTTTTCATTAAAATTTAGCATAAATATTTCTACCTCATAAACTGTTCCAGAAACACGGAAACAAAAACAGTCTTTTCCGGTGCAAAATCCGTACAACTGTGGGGTCCGCCCACTCAGCACTGGGATTTGGCTCTGCTTCATCAGAGCCAAACTTTGGAGATCTGCTGTCAGTGTAAGCACTCTGACTTTGGTTAGTCAACCACACCTCTCTCTCTGACTGACCATATGCCAAACACACAGACTCAATTAAAAATATGGGACACACCCATGGGGGAGGTATGAAGATAGCCAGATCAACCAATCACTCCAGATACCCACAAAACTGGCCCTGTGAAAGCATTAATAATACTCATGGCTATATATACAGGTACCAGAGTAGTAACCTCAAGATTTACATCACAGAGGACCACCACCTTTGCGATACATACCTGCCATCCACAATACAGACGGTCACCATATTACAGTAGTTAGAAAATCCATGACTATAGTTGCCATTGGATACTAGGAGGACTTCATTTAAAGGTGTTTAGAACCGGATCCAGGAAAAAAAATGTACTTTACCAGAGCTACTGAATGCTCTCGCACCAGTATCATCACTGATGCGTGAGATGCTTGCTAGTTGTCAAGTTTCATTTCACTTGTATCCTGTGTCCCTTAACTGTGCCAGATAATCTGTGCCTGTGTTCCAGACCCTGTTGCACCTGTCAGTATCTGCCATTTCTGCGAGTTCCTGCCAGAACCAGCCATACCTGCCATATCTGCAAGTACAAGCCTTCCCAAAAGTATCTTACAGACAGTACCAACCTGTCTATCTGTTCTAGCCACCCTGTCTAGACCGGAGTCTGTGCCTGTGACACGCCCCTCCAGGGCCTTAGGATACTCAGAACTGGGCTTTAAGGCTTCACGGGACTCACAGGGGCCGAGACCCAGCTCCTGGCGGTGTCATTAAAAGTTTGGTGCGGGTGGCTCCCTTCTCTGGGGCAGATCATGAGGCTAAGAGGGTTCTTTAGGGAATGGATGACCAGACCTGGGGATAACTGTTTTACATGATGCCACTCGCAGGTTGCGGCTATAGATAGCCGCTGCTGAATGACAGTTCCTTTAGGGGCCAATAGTATGGAGAAAGCAGTGTTGTAAAGCCCTCTAGGCATAAGTCTGATCCCCAGGACAGCAGAAGGTACCTGAGTAAGTTGGTTGTTATGTTTCTGATGCTCACGACGCGTCAAGAAAGTTCACAGACACAATGTAGTCCAGTTCCTGCCAATATATCCTGCAACTTTACACAGTCATTGAAAAGGAACATTTCACAGGCCACAAAGAACAACTCTAGGCAAAGGATATATGTTGCACTACAAGAGTGAAATGGTGGTCGCACAAATACTGACTGGCATTCTGACCTGCCTGGACCCTGCTAATTTTGTAAAACTGAACATTTTAGAGTAGCCAGCCTCAGACCTGTGCAATAATCATGCTGTCTAATCAGCATCTTGATATGTCACACCTGTGAAGTGGATGGATTATCTTAGCAAAGGTGAACTGCTCACTAAAGCCCCAGTCCAGGGCCAGGACGACAGCAAGGCGACCCTAGGCAATCGCCTAGGGCGCCATCTTGTGGAGGGCGCATTCCCGCCTCTCTCCACTTGCCGCCGCCCGCCCGCAGAGTGAGCCGCTGACACCGGGCGGAGCAGAGGATCCGCCGCACGCCGGCTCCGACATTCCATGGTACAGAGTGTCTATCAGACACTCTGTACGATGGAGCCCTGATTGTACCCGGCACTTCCGGGTCGGGAAGATTTCAGCAGCGTGATCAGGTCACCTGATTCACGCTGCTGACGTCACTCGGCGACCTGGCAGACAGGGAGCAAACTGGTGAGGTGACAAGTGCTCCAGCTACAGGAGCTGAAGACACCGAAGACTAATGTAACTTGGGGAAGAAGAGGAGAGGGTGTACAGTAAGAGGAACTAACTGAGGGGGGGGGAGTATGGAGGCAGTATTAGGAACAAGTATGGGGGGAATTATGGGGACAATATTATAAAGGGACACACATGGGCATATGGGGGCAGTATGAGGAACAAATATGGGGGGTATATGGGCGCTGTGGGTGGAGTATGGGTTCAGTAATAGGAACAAACATGTGGGGAGTGTGGGGGCAGTATGAGGAACATAGGGGGAGCATGGGGCAGTATTAGGAACAAACATGTGGGAGCGGGGTAGTATGAGAAACAAACAGGGGGAGAGTATGGGGGCAGTATTAGGAACAAATTTGGGGGGGGTATGGGGGCAGTATGAGGAACAAACGGGGAGTATGGGGCGGTATGAGGAACAAACTGGGGGAGTATGGAGGCAATATTGGGAACAAACATGGGGGGGAGTATTGTGCGGCAGAATTAGGAACAAATGTGGGGGGGTATGGGGGCTGTGGGAGGAACAAATGGGGGGAGTATGGGGCAGCATTAGGAACAAACATGGGGGGAGTATGGGGGCACATACAAACGTGGGGGAGTATGGGGCAGTATGAGGAACAAACAGGGGGAATATGGGGGCAGTATTAGGAACAAACATGGTGGGAGTAAGGGGCAGTATTAGGAACAAACATGGAGGGAGTATGTTGGCAGTATGAGGAACAAACGGGGATTCCATGGAGGCAGTATTAGGAACAAACATGGGGGGAGTATGGCGGCAGTATGAGAAACTAACAGCGTGGGAGTATGGGGGATGTATGAGGAATAAACATGATGGGGAGTATGGGAACAGTTTGTGGAACAAACGTGGGGGGGTGGATTATGGGGGCTGTATGAGGAACAAACATTGGGGAGGGAGGATAGGGGCAGTATAAGGAACAAACATGAGGGGGAGTATGGGGGCTGTATGAGGAACAAATGGGGTGGCAGTAAGGGGGCTGTATGAGGAGCAAACGTGTGGGGAGGAGGATGGGGGCTGTATGAGGAGAAAATGGGAGGATTAGGGCTGTGTGAGGAGCAAATGAGGGAGAGGGTGGAGGCTATATGAGGAGCAAACAGGGGAGGGGAGAGGGGCTGTATGAGGAGCAAATGGGGGGAGAGGGTGTGGGCTGTATGAGGAGCAAATCGGGAGGGGAGAGAAGGGCTGTATGAGCAGCAAATAAGGGGAAGAGGTTGGGGGGAGTG
Organism: Allobates femoralis; assembly: GCA_033576535.1. Classification (NCBI taxonomy): domain Eukaryota; kingdom Metazoa; phylum Chordata; class Amphibia; order Anura; family Aromobatidae; genus Allobates; species Allobates femoralis. The sequence goes on along the minus strand of JARQOC010000001.1, from coordinate 551,314,895 downwards.
TATGTAGACGCAGCATGGAGCGCAAGCAGGGGGGATTTGAGAACACAGAAAACGGAGTGAGGGGTTGATAAGTATGGACATAGTATGAGTTGGACAGTATGGGAAACAATGGGGTAAGTTTGAGGATCCAGTATAAATAGTGAGAGGGAGATGGCTGCTGAACAGTATGTGGAGTAAAGGGGGATGGGTGCGGATACAGTATAATGAGTGAGGAAGGGATGGCTGCCACACAGTATGGGGAGTGAGGGGGCATGGCTACGACACAGTATGTGGAATGAGGGGGGATGAATGTAGACACAGTATGTGGTATGAGTGGGAGATAGGTGTGAACACAGTATGTGGAGTGAGGGGAGGGAAGTAGTGAAGAAACTTTAGGGCATGAGAAAAATGTAAGGGGGCACAGAATAGAGAGTGAGTAGTGTGGGGCTGTATGGAGAGGGGGCAGCATGCGGGGACAGTGTGAGGCCACAGCCAGGAGAGGGAGTGTGATAAGGGAGGACAGTATAAACAGTGGGCAGTATAGGAGGACACAGTGTGAGAGGACAGTGTGACCAGGGAGTTCACTATGGAAGGAGAGGGCGGTGTGATGAGGGGCAGTGTGGAAGACATGTACAGAAAGAGGGACAGTGTGTAAATCATATTTTGTGCAGGAAACAGTGAGGAAGTACAATTATTATTCCAGGGTCAGTGTAGGGCAGATATTTTTGCTTTGGAGAATTTTGATCATTTTGCTATTTTTAAGGGTATCGTGTCGGGATGGGCTGAAGACTGGAAAAGATGGACGTCTCCAGAGATGAGCTGTGGATGTGAAGTCATTATGGCATCTGGACAAGATGAAGAAAAGAAAAAGGCGACCCCGATCAGAGACAAGGTCATCTATAAGGTACCTGGATGTAAATGGTTGTGATACTAATTCTCATTAGTGCTGTAGTTCCTGTGTCGTCTGATGATGACTGAACAACTCCCAGCACCTCCTTACCATTGTTAAGGATGTAGTAGGAGTTGTAGGTTCATGCAGCACAAATGTGTATGGGTCTGATCTGACATTATAATTGTTTTACCATGTACTGATGGGGTTCTGATGATGATTTTTTGTTTGCTAGATGAGGGTTGTGATGCTGTACTTATGTACTGATAAGGGTTATATGTATGTATGTATTTCTGTACCTCTGGTGGTTCTGGTCATGTATCCCTGTACTGATGAGAGTTTTAATGCTGTGTTTCTATACTGATGAGGGTTCCATGGATATATTTCTGTACCTCTTTTTTATTCCTAGACATATTTTGGGGGTGGGGGGGGCGCCGTTTGCCTTACCTGCCTAGGGCACCAAAATGCCTTGTCCCGTCACTGCCCCAGTCACACATAACGAGATCGTTAGCGAGATCACTGTAACGTCACAGGTTTTGTGACGTTACGATGATCTCTCCAGCGATGTCACTATGTGTGACACTTAGCAGTGATCAGGCCCCTGCTGTGAGGTCGCTGATCGCTGTAAAGGGCTCAGGACCATTTTTTGGTCGTTGGTCTCCTGCTGGTCAGCACGCATCGCTGCATGTGATAGCGAGAGACCAGCAATCAGCGATCTCACAGGCTGGTAACCATGGTAAACACCGGGTATCCAGGCAGCGCACACTGCCTATTCACCCGTTGTTTATCATAGTTACCAGCCTCCTCCCTGCTTACAGGCTGAGCAAAGCAGGGAAGACGCTGGTAACATCGCTTCCAGCGATGTGGAGGTGGCTCCCTGGTCCCTGGTCGCTGAGGAGATCTGCCTGTTTGACAGCTCCCCAATGACCAGGTAGCGATGCTCCAGCGATCCCGGCAGGTCGTTATCGCTGTCGGGATCGCTGGAGCGTCGTTGTGTGTGACGGGACCTTAACACCGATTTAGACAAATTAGTGAACAATAACAAAAAAATGTCTTTTGTGAACAAAGTAAAAGTCTTAAGGCCCCGTCACACCTGGCGACGAGGCTGGGAATGTCGGCGGCGACTGGCAGGTGCGCGCACGTTTTTGGTGCCCCGCCAGCGTCGCCATCCCCCGTTTACACGGGGCGACACCTCCAGCCCTGCACCGGCGAGCTGTCAGGCGGCATCGCCGCCGGGGTGTCTGAAAACCCCAGCGGCGATGCAGGACAATGGGAGCCTATGGCTCCCATTGCCTGACAGGTCGCCGGCGCCCGGTTACATGGGGCGATGTGTGCATATCGCCCCATCATGGTCGCCTGGTTTCAGAGCACTGCTCTGAAACCAGGTGACCGCCCGGCACCGCCGACATCGCCCCTTTACATGAGGCGACGTAGGGGCGATGTCGCCACTGATAGGCCACGCCCATACATCGCCTATGTAATCGGCGGCGATGTGGCCCCGTGTGACGGGGGCTTTAGATCTTTGAGTTCAGCTCATGAAAACTTTGAGCAAAAACAAAAGGGTTGAGTTTATATTTTTATTCAGTCTATAAATACATGTGTGATAAATACAAAGGACGTTTTTGGTGCCCCGCCAGCGTCGCCATCCCCCGTTTACACGGGGCGACATCTCCAGCCCTGCACCGGCGAGCTGTCAGGCGGCATCGCCGCCGGGGTGTCTGAAAACCCCAGCGGCGATGCAGGACAATGGGAGCCTATGGCTCCCATTGCCTGACAGGTCGCCGGCGCCCGGTTACATGGGGCGATGTGTGCATATCGCCCCATCATGGTCGCCTGGTTTCAGAGCACTGCTCTGAAACCAGGTGACCGCCCGGCACCGCCGACATCGCCCCTTTACATGAGGCGACGTAGGGGCGATGTCGCCACTGATAGGCCACGCCCATACATCGCCTATGTAATCGGCGGCGATGTGGCCCCGTGTGACGGGGGCTTTAGATCTTTGAGTTCAGCTCATGAAAACTTTGAGCAAAAACAAAAAGGGTTGAGTTTATATTTTTATTCAGTCTATAAATACATGTGTGATAAATACAAAGGACTGGCACAAAACTTATTCCTTCCAAAGTCCATACTAAGGACCAGGTGGCACTCATTGCGGGTGGAAGCACGGAGATTTCATCAGCTAAATGGGAAAGAGTTCTTTACACTTAGAGCAGTCAGACTGTGCAATGCCGACCACAAGAGATGGTAATGGAAGAAACTATAAACGCTTTTTTAAAAAGGCCTGGATGGTTTCCTCAGTGCAAGTAACATTGTCGGTTATAGATGATTTAGTGACAAAAATGTATAATTGGTGGAGAAAGGTTTTAACTTGATGGGTCTAGGTCTTTTTCAACATATGTAACTATGTAAAAGACTTATAATGAGTTTCGTCCAGTTCCGCCAACGTATGCAAAATTTTAATGTGAAAAAGAGCAGAATCTGTGACTGTAATGCTGATGTGAACTGCCATATAAGTTATAAAAATAGAGATTCTCAGTAATCTAAAATTTTAGTGAACAGAGCCTTAGGCTGTGCTCAAATGTCCAGTTGTCATCCATTTGTAATGGATCCTGCACTGAAACAAAAGGTTTTTGTCTTGTATCAATTTTATTTCCGCTTTTTAAACGATCAATTTCTACTAGAGGTATCTTCTCCCAGCTCTCGTGGTCTGAGCATGGACAGTGAAAAATAGATGAGTTAAAGGTACCGTCACACGGCACGACGTTGAAACGATGTCGGCAACGATCTCTTGGGCGCACAGTCATTTCCGACATCGTATTGACATCGTTGGCGAGATGTTCCAAGTCTAGATATCGTGGATGACGCACCAACGATGTAGTGAGCACATTGATGTGAATGGGCGAAGTCGTCAACGACATCGTTATCGCGGTGTCACACACAATGATGCAACAGGTTGGCTGAACGACGATCGTCTGATTTAAGAACATGTTCTCAAATCTTCGATCACCTATCCAATGATTTATCGTAGTTGAATCTCGGTGTCACATGCAACAACGTCCTGTCTTCCAACGATGTCGCTTGAACGACTCCAAACCCGTGACGTTTAAGCAATATTGTTCAGGATATCGTGCCGTGTAACAGGGCTTTTAATGAAACATATGACTATCCCTTATAAATTATCTATTTTCCATAGACTTAGGAATGAATCCAGCTGCTATACTTTTTAGTGGGATGAAATAGTGGCATGGACTTCGGTTTTTGATACCAGCTGGAGTGTGGTCAAACGGAAGATATTTTAGGACAATTCTGCACGTATTGAAATGCATGAGTCCTAAATTGAACCGTTCTTTTTCACCATTTTTAACATCCCAATATGGATCTAACCCAGAACTTACTATTGGATATGTGAAATATTACAATCCGAGAGTCCTCAGTGGTTGATTGATTTAATGGCTAACTGAAAAGATGGTAATAGGTAGTAGCAAGCTTTCGAGACAACGCAGGTAACTTCGGCAGGCTGGTATACAAAGATCTGAAGAGTCACAAATTTATACACAACAGGACTTGTGTCCTGATCTGAAAGATCCTGTCCTGTTGTGTATAAACTTGTGACTCTTCAGATTTTTGTGTTATACCAGGCTGTTGAAGACACCTAGTTGTCTCGAAGCTTGTTACTACTTATTACCATCTTTTCAGTCAGCCATTAAACCAATCAACCACTGAGGACTCTTAGATTTTAATATTTTTTATCTACTGGCTAACAAACGCAGTATGCAGCGTTTTTTGCCACGTTTGCAAAAATGCATGCATTTTTTTAACATGGGACCCTATGGGAAACGCATGCATTAACACATGGTACATATAGGTACCAAGTGTTAACGCTAGCGTTAAAATAGCAATAAAATGGCAACAGTAAAAAACGCCTAGCATTAACACAGGCTTCCCAAAAACGTCATCCAAGTGTGACCCTGGCCTAACATAGGGCACAAGCCCTGTCCCTGAGCATGGGGCCTCGCCTTAGGCGAGATAGAGGTGGCGAATTGGTGTATTTAGTGTGGGAAAACCGGCAACAAGAATTGACATATTGCTAATTTTTCCACACTAAAATCTGCAGCATATCTGCTCCTGTAAAAAAAGGTATCATGTAGACAGGAATTACCAAATCCCATAGACTTTGCTGGGGAAACACACTGCTGTAGATTTGGAGCAGATCTGATGTTTATACACACCAAATACGCAGCAAAATACACATCGCGCGAACAGACCCTTAAGGTCAATGTAGACTTAGCTCCGCCTATTATAGTCACATGATCGTGATATCACACAGGTCCTCCAACATTCTGAAATTTGGCTGAACTGTTAACCATTAACCTGGCAGATGACGTGACTTGTTGCCCAGCTAGCTAATGAAAATATGTAAGTTGTTAAAATGCTTTTGTGGGATGGATACAACAATTTTTTTGTTACATGATCTAAATAACATTGGGGGTAGTTTAATAACAAAAAATAAGGATATGACAGGTTTCCTATAAGATCAAACATTGCGGTTTTACTGCAGCTAAAAAAACAATTAAAAAAAGATTGCAGCCAAACTATGATAGTCCTGCTAGATGTGGGGTCATGGAGTTTTATCATGAACAGCTGAGCTTTTAGATGATTCACAAGTAGATTTTAAGAGAACACTTAAGGCCCCGCTACACCTGCCGATGACTTTGGAGATGTCGGTGGCGACTGGCGGGTGCGCGCACGATTTTGGTGCCCCGCCAGCGTCGCCGTCCTCATTTACATGGGGCGACACCTCCAGCGGCGCCCTGGCGAGCTCAGAGGCGGCATCACCGCCGGGTTTCTCAAAACCCCAGCGGCGATGCAGGACAATGGGAGCCTATGGCTCCCATCGCCTGTCAGCTCGCCGGCGGCCGGTTACACGGGGCGATGTGTGCACATCGCCCCAGATCGGCCGCCTGGTTTCGTATCACTGATGTGAAACCAGGCGAGCTGTCACAGCCGCCGACATCGCCCCTTTATATTAGGCGACGTAGGGGCGATGTCACCGCCGAGAGGCCACGCCCCTATGTCGCCTATGTAATTGGCAGCGATGTGGACTGGTGTGATGGGGCCTTTAGAGCTTCAAGACCTTATATAAACATCATTATTTTGTCTTGTATTTAAAAATTTAAAAAAAGCTTGCTGAATAATAAATAGTTATCATACCATAAAAAAACAGCGACCAAAAAAACCCTTTGTTAGTACCATTTGTAATTCTAATAGATGTGTCTCTAGGGGGTGGAATACTTTTCCAATGTACATTATGAACATAAATGTATCAAGAAGAAAAAATCTTTAAAGGGTTATTTGAAATTTCCATTCACATGAGAGTGCTGGTCTTTAGTTACGCTATGTTATTTCATAACCTTTAAAACCAATGAACTGTATTTGCTTAAGCTTAAAACTATTCCACATTCTCCTTAGCATTTCTTCTTATGTCAACACCATGCGTTCTACCCATCTACTGACCTCTACACAGTCGCTATGTTTTATTGCTCTGATGTTCAGTTACCGCTCCGGGTTACACAGACAATTTCTTTTCTTCAAAAACAATTGTACACAGCGAGGATCAGATATATATATACGCCACTCTAACTTCAGGGACCTGGGAGTGTTATATGCTGCCAATAAGTAGCACAGATTTAGGTATCGCCTGCTAGTCCTAACTGAAAATTAGACACTGATCCCTTGGGCTGGAAATACATCATTATTAGGGTCAACGAGTAAAACCCTTGTTGAGAAATGCCAACATCTCTTTGTGCTCTGTAGAGACCATTCTCTCTGCCAACAAGTTTGGCTATTGCGGAGCTACGCTCTATGTTTATCTTCCAGACATGTGGATAAATGGAAGGATTCTTCATTCAATGCAATTAGTTGGGAGACAAAACATTGAGTTTCTTAAAATTTTTCCCAGACGAGATAGCAATTAACACCATAGGCGTTGGCTGTGTGGAGATAACCTTAGTGGTGGACTAAATGAGTGCAAGGGCACTCTGTGTGCTGCCATGCAATGCCTCGCTGAGTACCTGATATAAAATTTTTGCATGTCACACATACACAAACATATATTGTATATATATATATATATATATATATATATATATACACTGTGTGCAGAATTATTAAGCAAGTTGTATTTTAGGGGATTATTGTTATTATTGATCAACAACTATGTTCTCAATCAACCCAAAAGAGTCAAATATCAAAGCTTAATATTTTTGGAAGTTGGAGTGGGGTTTTTAGATTTGGCTATCTCAGAAGGATATCTGTTTGTGCAGGTAATTATTACTGTGCAGAATAATTAGGCAACGTAATAAAAACCAAATATATTCCCATCTCACTTGTTTATTTTCCCCTGGTAAACCAATATAACTGCACAAAATTTAGAAATAAACATTTTGACATGCAAAAACAAAAACCCCAAAAATTAGTGACCAATATAGCCACCTTTCTTTATGATGACACTCAACAGCCTTCCATCCATAGATTCTGTCAGTTGCTTGATCTGTTTGTGATCAACATTGCGTGCAGCAGCCACCACAGTCTCCCAGACACTGTTCCGAGAGGTGTACTGTTTTCCATCCCTGTATATCTCACATTTAGGAGGGAACACAGGTTCTCTATGTGGTTCAGATCAGGTGAACAAGGGGGCCATGTCATTATTTTTTCTTCTTTTAGACCATTACTGGCCAGTCACGCTGTGGAGTAGTTGGATGCATGTGATGGAGCATTGTCCTGCATGAAAATCATGTTTTTCTTGAACGATACCAACTTCTCCCTGTACCACTGCTTGAAGAAGTTGTCTTCCAGAAACTGGCAGTAGGTTCGGGAGTTGAGCTTCACTCCATCCTCAACCCGAAAAGGTCCCACAAGTTCATCTTTGATGATACCAGCCCATACCAGTACCCCACCTCCACCTTGTTGGCCTCTGAGTCAGAGTGGAGCTCTCTGCCCTTTACTGATCCAGCCTCTGGCCCATCCATCTGGCCCACCAAGAGTCACTCTCATTTCATTGGTCCATAAAACCTTTGAAAAATCAGTCTTAAGATATTTCTTGTCCCAGTCTTGATGTTTTACCTTATGTTTCTTGTTTAAAGGTGGTCATTTTTCAGCCTTCCTTACCTTGGTCATGTCCCTGAGTATGGCACACCTTGTGCTTTTTGATACTCCAGTAACGTTGCAACTCTGTAATATGGCAAAACTGGTGGCAAATGGTATCTTGGCAGCTTCACGCTTGATTTTCCTCAATTCATGGGCAGTTATTGTGCTCTTTTTTTGCCCAACACGCTTCTTGCGACCCTGTTGGCTATTTGCCAAGAAACGCTTGATTGTTCGGTGATCAAGCTTCAAAAGTTTGGCAATATCAAGACTGCTGCATCCCTCTGCAAGACATGTCACAATTTTCGAATCGTGGGGAAGAAAATGGTGTGTCATGGTCCGCGCTGCCAAATAACATCCACTCCGAAAATAATGCACTTGAAGATGGAACTTCAAAGTAACCTTTTTATTGCTTCCTACGCGTTTCGGTGCCCTCCTGGCACCTTCCTCAGGGATCCCTGAGGAAGGTGCCCGGAGGGCACCGAAACGCGTAGGAAGCAATAAAAAGGTTACTTTGAAGTTCCATCTTCAAGTGCATTATTTTCGGAGTGGATGTTATTTGGCAGCGCGGACCATGACACACCATTTTCTTCCCCACGATTCGGCATATCTCCACATATGAGTGGACGGTGGAAGTCCTGCAGCAGCCATCCAGAAATAAATCACTAAATACGCCTTCAAGCCGGTTGTGGGTTACACAACTGTTCCAGGTGAGTGGATCCCTTTTTCACCACTTTACTCCTAGTGCCATAGTGATAGGGCACTATTGCGCCTCTTGTTCCCCCTCCTTCTTTTATTTTATGTCACAATTTTGGACTTTTCAGAGCCTGTCAAATCTCTCTTCTGACCCATTTTGTCTAAGGAAAGGCATTTGCCTAATAATTAAGCACACCTTATATAGGGTGTTGATGTCACCACACCCCTCCTCATTACAGAGATGCATATCACCTGATCTACTTAATTGATAGTTGGCTCTCAAGCCAATTCAGCTTGGAGTAGGACAACATGTATAAAAAGAATCATGTGATCTCATTTGCTCATTTGCTCATTACTCATTTGCCTTATAATTCTGCACACAGTGTATATATAAAAATATATACATGGAAAAATAAATACTCTGCATTTTACAGACTTATCCTTCCATGATTATACTTGAAAGTCAACAAATCATAAAAATTGCCAACTTTGTGAAAAAATAGAAATAAATGGTTTCTCACTACTCTGCTAGGAGATATTTATGCTATGACCCTGATTCATGAAGACCCACATGATATAGTCAGAGGATCCTGATTCATTAAACGGCACGCAACGGCCAAGTGAGGAAGAATAAGTGATTATACAGAAGACATAGGGCCCTTCTAGTATGCTCGAAATGCGTCAGTTCTGCTGTCCCTTTTGTGGGTCTTTTAATTATGAAGAATAAAGAATGCTTTTATTTTTATAATCCAAGCACTCTTGCCCTTGCTTTACATTGGTTCTTCTATTGGATATGGGAGGTTCTGGGAGTTGGTGAAAATACCGTGGTTTGAACATGAACATCCTATTGTGTTTTGAATTTGGTAATGGCCTGGTGGAGATTTGGGACTCTTCAGGGTGGGGCCATGGAGAGTTGGTGATATAAAAAAAGTGACCCCAAGTCATTTTGTCACCTCTGGGAGTAAATTCGGAAGACTACAATGATCAATACCAACATGCTTTGGAGCTCCAAGAGCCTCGTGCACATCAAGTTATTTATTTATAGCTAATTTAATTACAATAAAGGCCATTTTGGCCAAATTCATCCAAATGATGGCTCTGTTTTTATTTCAGTTTCATAACAGCAGACAAAAAAGAAGGTATTGATACTAGGTGGTTGAAGGCCGGCCTCTACAGTAGGAGAGTACCTTTGGTATAACAAGTTATGGTACTTTTATTTTCATCTTTCACTACTTTTGATGTTACATTATAGAGACTTTCCCCAGTTCACTCTCGCGACTCCAGATAGCGGCCATTATTGCATCCATGAGCAGAGCCTAATTCTTTTTATCAAACACATTTTGCTCTCAAGAAAGCAATAGGTATGTTAAGTCGGTAGCTGCATGTTATTACTTTACTGAAATCATAGTTCATTTCCAGGATATCAACGGACTACAGTCGAGTTTATCTTGCAAATAATGTGCAAATCAAATGATAGAAGCGGCATGCCTATGGTTTCCTGCTGGGTACGCAGTGTCACGTCTGAGGCATTGGCTAAAAATCCACAGCTGTAAGGTCATTTGAAGACCAGAAAAGATGTTTTATATCAGATAAAAGCAATAATTTCTTTATCCACAGTAATATCTGTGCTCGATAGTTCTGGGTATTAAAGAGAAATATTCCTTTTAATTTCAAGGCTGTGAAGAATAAATGAAATGCAGTAATAGGTCTGCATACCTAGAGGAGGCTAGTAATAAAATCCCCGCTTTAACATTCAGTGATAAATAACACAGGATGCTCTACCGTGGATAATATAGATATTTACTCTTATTATCCTCCCATAAGAAGTTAATACATATTTGTTTAAGGCTTAATGAGACATATAAAGGCATCAAACACTAAAGATCTTATTCTGTATATTAGAGACGAGTAATCATCATGTCCATTTAACTACCTGTACGTAGCAAATCACAAATTAATGTAAAATGGAATATGGATTTTATCATTACTAATGATATCTGAACTTTATAACCTTCACTGTATGGGCTTTCAGTTTCTGAAGAATATATAATTATAGACTCACTTTAGAACTATATGTACTATCTAGAGATGAGGGGACCCGTGGAAGTTCAGGTTCTGGGGGTTCTGCTGGACTTTTTATAAAGTTATGCTCTGGACCCATTATTGACCCAAACGTCATGGGAAGTCACTGATTGGGCAGTTCTGCTCTCGGCCCACATACAGCCAGCTATTAGCAAAACACTTCTGTGGGAGGGGATTTGTCTTTTTCATTTTTAGTGCACACTACATCCAATAATGCTGTTTTTATCCCCCCCGGTGCCATCATCCAAACACTGCCAGCGGCTCGCACTGAGCACCAAATGTACCCGAGCATCGAGGTGCACGCTCCAGCAGTTTGTGTACATGAAGCACCCGAACGCCGAACCCGAACACTCAATATTCTTGTAAACTCTGTTTTCGGGAACCAACTCTGAACTTTACAGTCCGGATTGCTCATCCATAGTACTACTGCAATTTGGGGCCACTCTCAGTACCCGTCACCAGGATCCCTGGCAGCCTTTGTGTCTTATTATTGCATTTCAGCTTAACTAAAACAATAAATTAGTGGGCACCTTGGTGACATAAAGTCAACTATAATGACAACATATCTGCTATAGACACATAAGTTGACATGAAGAAGGCTAACTATAAATATTAAATGGAATGATGCCAAATCTGTCATTTAAAAAAAAAATAATTGTCATTGTCAGTTTAATTTCATAAATTAATAGCAGAGATTAAAAAAAGCAACTTTGTAATAATATTAGGCTCCTTTCACATCAGCATTTTACGCTGATCGCGGCAGTTGCGGTGAAAAAAATGCAACTGCCGCGATTACCGCAAAACGGCACACTTCGGGCAAGCCCCATGCAATGTCTATGGGGCTCGTGGTAAGTGTCCGGCAGGTGCGGCAAGCGCGGTTTCGACACTTGCGGCAGGTGAGGCCGCAAAAAAGCCGCAGCATACCGCGGTTTTTTTTGCCGCCGCACCTGCCGCAAGTGACGAAACCGCAACTACACCGCACTTGCCGCACCTGCCGCAAGCCCCATAGACATTGAATGGGGCTTGCCGCAGGTGAACCGCAAGTGCGGCTGTCATGCGGTAATCGCGGCAGTTGCGGTTTTTTCACCGCAACTGCCTCGATCAGCGTAAAACGCTGATGTGAAAGCAGCCTAAGAATAGTCTGCTTCTTTCTCCTGGCTTGATTTTTCACTCATTGGGTAAGCTCTGCATTCAGTATATACAGATCTGGAAATTCCTGAGATAGATGACAGCTGGTACTGATAAGATTCTATGGAAACTGGAGGAGCTAGAGCCAGACATTGTGCTGCATGTTCCCCTGAATGACCACTCTCCATAGAACTTTATCAGAACCAACTGTCATCTCCTAACTCAGTAATGGGAAAAGCTGTATTCACTAAAGACAGATTTTATCCATGGATTTAGAATTTGGAAAATGATTAGCAAGTTCAAATTTTTTTTGGTTAGACTTTGGCCGTGTTAAGTTTTCTTACTGATCGCAGTCCAAAAGGTTCAGGATCAAAAGTAAAAAATATTAGAAACATATGAAAAAGAGCAACAAAGATCTCAAAGGAATAGCACGTAGTACAGTCATCGTCTAGTTTGGTTTGTCAACTAGTTGGTCAACAATGGTTGTGCAGACACTTTGACCAGTAAACTTACTTTCTAGTCTAACATTTTATTGCCCTTGTTTGTTTTGTATGGTATAGTGCTTATAGTACTTTTTTACTTATGGTATAGTGCTTATTGGGTCTTATTTATCAAAACCTTTTTTTATAGTAAAAACAGTCTTTGTTGCACATAAACCAGAGTAAGACCTCATTCACACACAGTGATTGTGCTCTGTTTTTGTTGATCTGTTTTTGGTGCAGTTTCTGCACCAAATACGGATCCTCTTTTTGCAAAAAAGCATCACAAACACATCATCCATTTGCGTTGCTATTTTGCCCCATTTTTGGGGGACACAGACAGACACAAACACAGACAGACACACATGTTTTCTTACCATCCCTGGCGATCCCACGGTGAGCCCTGGCAAAGTCTTCCTCTCGGGCATTGGCAGGCCCTGTGCGTATTAGGAGTCACATAGCCAGGTCCTGTCAATACCGTACTCACAGGTCCTGCTGATACTCAGAAGGAAGGCATCACCAGTGTTCACCGTGGGATCGCCAGGGAGGGTAAGTAATGTAGAGTTGGTGGTGTAGAAAGCGCTCCAGAAAAACAGAGCAATAATTGACGCTCATTATTTTCTGATCTGAACTCACTTTTTGCACTACTAACGCAGCAGTCAAAAGCACTGATGACTGCACAGCAAATTGAAAATCCCATTCACTTTGCTGGCAGATGTAATAACTGGCTAATTTTTGGTGCAGTTTTTTTTAAAAAAATTGTAGCACCAAAAATAGATCACAAACATCCAATGTGAACATGGCCTAAGAGATAAAGAGGTTGTTCCGTGAACATTTTGTACATTGCAAAGTGCACTGCCATAGAACTAATGTTACAACTATCAGGACCAAGGACAGGGGTTCATACACTACGTACATTACGTAAAGTATCTCCTCTACTGTGAGGAGCCACCGCATTCATTCATAAAAGTCACAAAGCCGACAACACCATACTCACAACATTAACCCCTTTCATGCTCACTTGAGTTGACAGCATGTCTCTAGGGGGGGTGTGCACCCCCTAGAGACATGTTGTCCACAGCTATTATTAAGATTAACCCTTTGTTCATCCTTGCGGCAGCAGGGATGAACAAAGCATACACATGAACAAAGCATTACACATCCGGAGCAATCCGGTTACCGCATTCCGGTTTGCAGAACACATTTTGGACAAAAAATGTGTCTGAAGGCCATTGCGGTTACCACATACAGATCTGGATGCGGTAACCGCAATTACCTTTCCAAATGTGTCCCCAGCCTAAGACCAATGTGGAGCCAGAATTTAGTTAGCTATAATATGGGTCTGCATTATTTGGTGGCAAGTACTGAATTGCATACATGCCAACTGACCCAAATTTGCCAGCATTTTTCAGAAACAATGTCTGTAAATTCATGGTGGTATTTACACAAACCCTGCTTGATTTTTGTAGCTTGATAGGAACCGGAGTAAGGTTAAGGTCACACATAAGCCTTGGAAATAGTTTTGGTATCAGTTTTTGGACTTTTTTTCTCTAAGTCCAAAAACTGATGCAAAAAACGGATTATATGTTAAAAAAAACGGTATCTGTTTTTTTCTGCACCCAAAAACCTTGCTAGCAACATTTTTTGGTGCCTTAAAAAAACGGATCCGTTTTTGCATGCGTTTTTTTTGGGAAAAAATGACTAAGTCCAAAAAACGCCTAGGTGCACAGGAGGCTCAAAAACACCCTAAAAGTAACGGATCCCTTCACATAAACACTCTAAAAAACGGATTGGCATGTGTGACCCTAGCCTAAGAATAAAATGTCCCTAAGTTACCAACCTGAATGTTGATAACTATGAGATTGGACCCTAGCAGAAAAATTAGAAGGGCAATCCGTCCCAGAAGGGAAAAGTTCACCTGTATTAATCCCAATGGATCAAAAACTATTCTTAGCAGTAAATATACAACTCCTACACAAAGCCCTATCCCATGTGACTGCAGAATAAGGCCGGCTATATGCATACATTAAGAAAAATGTTTATTTGGCTGACAGATATATTATCAGATCAAGCATGCAAGAGCATTTCCAGACTTTTTTGGCCATATGACGCTCTCTCAAGGATCGGGCATGTTGTGATCTAATGCATGGTGTGCGGAAACTATAAGAATGTCTATAGCTTTGTAATATGGAGCTGCATGGACTTCTTGTGATTGAGAAGTATAGTTTTCCCACTACGCATGAACATTTCCACAGTTGCTAAATTGTAGATATGTACCGTATATAGTCGCGTATAAGCCGAGTTTTTCAGCCCAAAAATTGGGCTGAAAAGTACCCCCCTCGGCTTATACGCGAGTCAGTGACGGTCCCTATGAGTATACAGCAGCCCCAGCAGCCTCAGTAATCCAGGGCCCCCCCAGCCTTGCTCCGGTCACCTGTAAAGTAAAATATACTTATCACTGCCGTCCGCGCCCGCATCTGCCGACATCCCGATCCTCCATCTTCATGCGTCTTCTTCCGGTTTTCTCTGTTCGTCGCAGGCAATGACGTCATTGCCGGCGCCGAACACAGGAAGTCGGAAGAAGACGCATGAAGATGGAGGATCGGGATTTCGGCAGATGCGGGTGCGGACGGCAACGGGACAGTGATAAGTATATTTTACTTTACAGGTGTATACCACACTGCTGGGGGCTGTATACCTGTGCTGGGGTCCACCCTCGGCTTATACACAAGTCAATAGGTTTTTCCAGATTTTTGGGGCAAAAGTAGGGGGGCGGCTTATACACGGGTCGGCTTATACACGAGTATATACGGTATCTCTTTCAATTGATGCAGCATTGTTGGGAATATGTGTGTTTTCATATGCATTTTTTTCATAAGTTCAAGTGGATTTAGGTTGAAGTCAATGGTCTATATTCCTCAAAGTGATTAAGCCTGAATCCTGGTTTCTTTGTAATCATTTTTAAAAGTATCAACATTTTAAAGTTGGGCAGAACGTTTGGCATTTTGACGCCAATTTCGGTCATCTACGCAAAAATGGAATGAGCTGGGGCAGGATGGAGTCCTTGTGGGGGCAAGACACCATAATATGTCTACTTTATGAAGAGCTCTAGCTTTCCTTATACTAGAAATCTCACTCTAGTCAATGTGCCACTAAATGTATCGGGCCCCTCTGACACCAGCATACTACCTCATCAAGACTGGCGTGAATATTGCAAGTCTGAACAATTAGAGCCAATGTCTTTTTATACAAAACTGACATTTCTGTAACTCTATAGTGAAAATGACTGCGTAGAGGGAAACCTTCATATATACTGTATTATACACATCGGATTAAATAATGCTAGTGGTTTGGGTAGTTTATTTCGTAATGACCCTGCTTAGATGACCTGAATAGGAAATACATGGAGCTGGGTATAATGTACATATTTAGAGGGCTGAATATTAGATTTATGCATTGTATTCACAAATACAGATTTAATAGCGGTGACAGAGGTGTCATATCCATTTCTGCTTGCTCCATTTAGTTTATGGATCTAAGGGCTAGACTAGAATTTATTTACTAGCAAGCGGAAGCTTTATGGGAAGAAGCTAATTTCTGCAAACATAATGCATTAATTTCAGGATTATAAAAAAAAGACTTTGTTATTATACAACCTGGCCATAAAACTCATGGAAGAAATGGTTGGAATTATTCAGAGGACTCAATGAGCTGTGTCGAGGCATCTACTATATAGAAAGCCCACTACTGGCTCATATTGGAAGCAAGTGATAAAGAAGTTGAAATGAGAATACCAGACGCTGGGGTATTGGTGCTTTCATTCATTAGTACTTGTAAATTCAAGACACAGATGGAAGAAGGTTCATGTGAGGCTCAAGCCAGTTCAGTTTCGCCTTTTTTCTTCTCCCTTTTGACAGAACTATATCTAGAAACGTCTCATACAGGCATATGGTTCTCTGAGGTCAAGGAGCTAACTGAACTCAGAACAGGGAAGCTACACTACAAAGATAAGTAAGCAGGAGATACAATTGCCAATCTTTGCCGGAGCTATCAAAGAAGCTGGTATAGAAGCTTCAATGGAGGTCCAGAACACTTTAGGACAATTCCTTCAGATATGAGAATCAATTAGTGATGACAATGGATACCAAATATACTTAAAGGGATAGTCTTATCTTAAACATTAATGGGAGTCCTGCACAACAAAACCATGCGGCCCACCAAAGGGTTTTCGGTGGCCCGTGGATGTGAATACATTTGCAAACTTGAGCGCCAGGACCGTGGCAGCCACCCCTCCGACGTTCAGCAGCGTAATGGGGTCAGTATGCTCATGGCATGATCACGCTCCTGCCAGTGCTACTGAGGCATTGTAGATGTCAGCTCCAGCTCCAGTACATGAAGAAGCTGAAGATTAAAGATGTAATAATTTTAGAAGTGGGAGGATTGTGGTTACTGCCATTGCACACACATTATTGGGGGATTGTGAAAGAGGGCACAGTATAGCAAGGGACAATGGGGCTAAGTGGAGATGTTATGGAAAGTAGCAGTTTGAGGGGCTATTTTGGAGAGGGGGAATGTGTGTGGGGTGGTGATGATATTATGAGGTGGCTCAGTGTGGGGGGGACTGTGTAGAGGGGGGTCAACGTGAGGGGATATTAAGAAGAGGGGCAGTGTGAGGGGATATTATGGAAAGGGGCAGTCTGAGGGGATATTATGGAGAGGGGCAGTCTGAGGGGATATTATAGAGATGGTGCAGTGTGAAGTGGGACATAATGGAGAGGGGAAGTGTGGGTGAATATTATGGAGGAGCAGTATGGGTGATATATTATATAGAGGAGCTGTCTGGGGGGGAACAATATGGACAGGGGCAGTGTAGGGGGATATGATGGAGAAGAAAAGTATGGGGGCATATTTTACAGAGGGGCAGTGAGGGGGTACATTATGGAGAGGGGAAATATGAAGGGGACAATATGGAGTGGGGCAGTGTGGGGGGATATTATAGAGAGGAATTGTGGAGGGGACAAAATAAAGAGGGCCTGTGTGTGGGCATATTATACAAAGGGGCAGTGTGGGGCAAGGGATATGTTGCACAGGAAGCACAGTTAGGGGCAATTACTTAGGAGCACAGCATGTGAGATATTTTTATTTATTGGACAGAATAATGATAGGTTTATTTTGTTGTGTCAAGGAAGTGCTGCTGAAGACAGATAATAGTGAATTCTGGTGAGACAGGTTTTCAGCATGAAATCTCATCAGAAGGTATGTGAACTACTCCAATCAGTGAAGATATCATCTATAAGGTACCTAGTTATAAATGTTTATTAGTAATACTGACAATGTCTCATCAAAACTGAGGTTCCTTATGGTCTGCTCTCTGTTGATGGCTGGTAATAACAACTCCCAGTATCTCCTTACCATTGTTAAGGGCATTCTGGGAATTGTACGCTCAAGCAAAACAATTGTATATGGCTTGAAAACTAAAACTGATAGCTGTACTATGCATGGCCCTATATACATTTACTGATGGTGGTATTGGCATTGTGTTCATGCTCTGACAGTGGTTCTGGCATTGCATTCATGTTCTGAAGGTGGTTCTGACGCTGTGTTCTTGTACAGACAGTGGTACTGTTGCTGCATTTATGTACTAATGGTGGTTCTAGCACTGCATTCACATACTGACAGTGGTTCTCGCACTGCTTTCACACACTGATGGTGGTTTTCGAACTGCATTCACATCCTGATGGTGGTTCCGATGCTGCATTCATGTACTGACAGCTATTCTGACGCTGCATTCACCCAGTGACGATGGTTCTAATGCTGCATTCATGAACTGGGAGTGATTCTGATGCTGCATTCATGTGTTGACAGTGGTTCAGGTGCTGCATTCACGTACAGACGGTGGGTCTGATGCTGCATTCATGTATTGACGTTGCTTCCAGAGCTGCATTTATGTACTTGTGGTGGTTCTGGTACTGCACTCATGTAGTAACGGTGGTTCTGAACTTCTACACATGTAACAATTCATAATGTGCTCCATGGCTATATTAAAACTAAATTTCAAATTTCTATATTATGAGAATTGTTATGAAAAAGATTTGGCGAGTTTCTGCTATAAAAACTCAGTTTAAATTAGTGTGTGTTCACACTGATTTTTTTGGAACAGAAACTCTCCAAATCCTCCTCAAATACTTAAAATTTGTTTCTGGTGATGTGTTAATGAACTGACGTTGGTTCTGGTAATTTATTCATGTAAGTACCCCTTAGAAGGCATATCTTTCTTTGGCTAGGATCACAGTTGCAGATTTTACATGCGTTTGTGAGACTTGCGTTTTGTGAAAACGCATGCAAAAATGCACCCTTAGGCCCCCATGCAAAAAATGCATGCCCCAATAGCAAAAAAGCATGTCTGAATGTATCATGCGTTTTTGGGATGCGTTTTTGGCTTAGCACCAAAAAATACTGCAAGCAGCATTTTTTGGTGCTTTTTCAAAAATGCATGCATTTTTTACAAAACACATGCGTTTTTTTTAACATGGGGCCCTATGGGAAACGCATGCGTTTTTATATGGCACTAAATGGTACATGCATTTTTGCATGCTTTTTAGCATGCGTTTTTTAAGGGTCCTCCACACCTATCAGCAAAAACGCATGCAAAAACGCAGGCTGCCAATAATCACCTTAAAAAATGCATGGCAAGTGTGACCCTAACCTTTCCTGGGATACTAACTCTATCAGTTACCTCTCCTGGGTCAAAATATACATTGTCAAGGCTGCTGGACACACACCAATTGGTCAATATGTGCACTAAATACTGAAATTTTATTAGTACATTTTATATGGCAGTAGTGCCACTGAAGGTGCATATGTCATGATTACTCCTACCAGTGTGCCTGGATATAGTGAGTGACACTTCAGCTGTCCAATCATAAGCAGGGGCATGCTGAGCTGCCAGTGTAGTGATAGGCATCTCAGTCATCCACTCAAGGCTGAGGCGTGCAATGTTTCTTCTATGTGTTTTCTGTTTGGAGTGATTGCCTTGCTATTGAGCTGACTCTCTGTCATCAATTACTGCCAGTTGTTGCTTTAGCTCGGTGGTGTCTGCGTCTGCGTGCCTGTTGTTCTGGTGCCCAGTCTGATCAATTGTTACCAAACCTTGGAAATTGCTACTTACAATCCGCTTGCCTAGCCTCTTTGTCTTGATCCACTAGCATAGCTACAACAGGTGCAATAGTTGCAATTGTACATGGGACCTGGAGCCTAGTGGGCCCCAAGAGTCCTTTCAGCCTATAAAAAAAGACTAATGCTATTGAAGATTTGCAATAATTGGGGGCCCCGTTGGAGCTTTTGCATTGGGGCTTATGAGATTCAAGTTATGCTACTGTCTGCTACTTTAATGTAATTTTGACCTTGAACCATGATTTAACTATGCCTTTGTCTTACCCTTTTGTTTATTGCTAGCCTTCCTGGTATCTGACCCTGGCATTCTTGACAACCCCGCTTCACGACTAACCTATGAGTAGTGACTACCCTCACAGCATATATTTTGCAGCTGCACTCTTTGGTATGTATATATTGCAGTCACAGCAGCTTGCACCTGTTTACATATGCTTTATTCTCTTAGTAGGTGTTGGTCAGATTTGTTTTTTGGTAGGACAAAAGTGGAGATGATGACTGCCACTATAGTTGGCAGTGCACTGTTCCTATCAGTCTAAGGGCTTGTGTAGATGACTGTATTTTCTAGTTGAGTGCTAATCCACAAGACATCAGATGAAACTCAAATCAATGTTAGTCAATGAGGCAGTGCTCATGACCGATTGTTTTTCCTTGGACCACTCCCAACATGCACGATTTGACTCTGAGAATCGAATGGCACAATTCTAGACTATGGATCCATGGAAAAAATCATTCCAAACTTACATAACATCTGAGTACAGTCTGATTTTCATAGACTGGCTGACAGATTGGAGAAAATGGAGAAACTTTTTTCTAGTATTCTCCACATTCTATATAAATGGATCATACTCTGATCACACTCAGATCAGAGTCTGATTAGCATATTCGGAACATTTTTTTTTCTTTAATGAAGAAAATACGGTCATGTAAACCTTAGGCCGTTTATAATTAGTGCTGGCTCCAACCATACCATAAAATTTATAGACCATGACCCAGGATAGGAATGTCTGATATGGCTAGGATCCCAGCCCAGAAAGGATATATGGCACCCCACTCCGCGGTTCGGTTGCCACAGGAACACCTGGAGCAGGAAGGGATTTCCACATCAGGTAAACTTACACACAACACCTTCCACCCCAGACCTGAAGGGGGAGCTCTACTTGCCGACTTCAGGCAAGGTCCCCTATAAATTCAGGCCTGGGGGTGGAGTTAGGCAGTTCAGTATGGAGCAGTACTGAGGAAGACACCTGGTGAATGATGCCACGCTAGGCCCGTGGCAGAGAAGCCTAGCCAGTGTAAGGGACCCAAGCGTGAGGGTCAGAGGCGAGGCAAGTTAGCCAGGGGGAACAGAGTCGAGCCGGTTCGCCGCAGAAGAGCTACGTCAACAGCCGAACACCGAAGTCCGAGACTGCACGGGTCCAGTAAGCCTAGCAGTGAAGACCGGAGACCAGGGAGGCTTCAAGTCTTCTGGTGCAGCACTTGGGGCACAGCCACCTAGTAGAGCCCGGGACCGCAGTGGATACAGCGGTGCCCGTAGCAAAGCTCTCACAGCCTGCCATACAAGTGAGGACTGCAGGAGAGGGTCAGGGCCTAGCTTCAGACAGCCCAGGACTAAAGCACACACACAGTGTACAAGGGAGGCCTCATAACTCATCAGATGTGGAGATCCTGAACTGCTTCCAGACCACCCAGACTGTACCCTGGACTTAACCTGGAACAGCGACATCAGTAAAGGTACGAAAACAACAACCCTATGTGTGTGACTATTATTGCAGCTTCTGATCCTACTCCCTCCATAGACTGTGCCATACTTCCCATCATCCACTACTGCCCCGTGGATCCAGCTCCACCCACGGGGAGCAAACCATCTTGCTGCTTCACCATCATCCTGGAGGTCTGTCCCACAGCGCCGGTAACATTACCGAAGCCGTAGGTGGCGTCATGAATCACCATTTTTATTATTTTCATTGACTGTTCCCCTTTTTCAGCGACCACCAGGGCCACGGGACCGGGCAACAAGCCCTGTGACATCCCCAGTAAAACAACGCCCAGAACCGGGTATCCCACGGCCCTGGGGCGGGTCAGTTACATTGTTGTGATTGGTGGGTACACACAAATTCTTTAATTTGGGTGTTAAGCACTTTAATTTTATAAGTATAATCTAAATAGCTATTTACATTTCATCTAGTCAATCCTTGGTGCAGACTGTGTGCTGTGTGTAGATAGATAGATAGATAGATAGATACAATGAAAAAAGTTATGAGCAGCGTCTCTTTTACAGCAGATATGCTGGGTGCTTTTCAGTCCCTGTGATGGGGATCAACCATCAACTTCATAATACTTGCAAAAAATGAGGCTGCAGCACACAATTTGGAGTGTTTTCTTTGCCTTTAATGGCATATAGGCATGGTGAGGCGACGTTTCGGTCCTCTGACCTTCTTCCAGCAGTCACTTAGGGCAAATGCTGGGAATTTTATACATCTTCCAATATCAATTCTTATTAATCAATTTACAGTGCTATTAGTGTTTCTTTATACATAAACAGTTTCTCTTTATAATGAAATCAATGCAGTAATTTTTACACTTCTATACATGGTTGCTTATCACATTAAAACAATAAAATTCTCTCTACTTACAGTTATATGTTCACATAGATCAATTGCAGCTCAGGTGCCCGCTTGATTGTTATTAATTGTTGGATGATTATAGCAATATATGTTTCTCTCCATGTGCGGTCTTTCCCTGACCGCGCGCCGCCATTACGGCGTTGTTTACCAACTACTGCGCCTGCGCGTATGCGAGACACTTCCCTAGTTACATCTCATTACCGGAAGCGAGTTCATCGCCATATTAGGGATCTCGCGCATGCGCTATAGCATCCAGCGTTTGTTTGTGCGCGTCTTTATACATTCCCTTCCTGTGCCTGCATATTTCATCAAGGTGTTTCCAAATCACATTATAACATTACCAAAATTCATTTATATGTGTGTTATATGTTAAATATATATTGTAGGTGTCATTATTCTATAAAATTCTATAAAATTCTACCTCTAACTCTAGATTGTGATTTAAAGTGACAGTGCATTTTTGTGATGTGGATCATTATCCATTTGATTATTGTTTTTTATTTTCTATTTTTTGTTGCTGTGCATTCTAATCTTCTGCCTCACAGATACATGTGCTTCAGCTTTCCACACTAAGTATTTTGTACCCAGAATTTATTACATGGGTCACCGTATACTAGTTACACTATGGCTATTCATGTTTACATTGGGTAACCTGTTAAAAGTGCATCCCATCCTGGGTTGTAGCACTCCCCTGTCAGTACAGTGTTCAGGGAGATCTCTCTCAATTCACACTACCTGCCCAAGGTAAAACAGGACTTTCCCATCTTTTTACTTATTATTTCTTTAGCCATTAGTGTTGGTTTATAACCATATGTTTATTGCTGAGGCAAAAAGAAAAAATAGAAGTCTTTATTTTAAGCAATTGTTTTTTATTTTTTATTTTTTTATTTTCCATTTGTTTTTCATAATTCTAAAGTGCATTATAAGTGCTTTCTCAGTGCTTTAGTTAAGTGCATAAATAGTGCAAATATATTATTAATTATCTATAAAAAATCAATTATTGTATTTATGGAGGAGAAATGAGGGGAGTGTTTTTCATAAGTTAAATTCGCCCTTCGTCCGTGTAGTTGGTTCTTAAGTGTGTCAAATTAGCGGGCACCCGATATGCAAGTGATCCATCTTCTATAAAATCCTCCTATATAACAGAAAAAAGAAGAAAGAAGAAGATAAATATATGAATAAAAACAATTATAAGAAACCATGATTCAAGCCGTTGCATGATATATCATAACTACAGTGCTACATTACATTCAGTGATTGTGCATTAAAGTGACTAAAAACCACAAATACTTAAATGAGAAACAGTTTTTTAAAGGGCTGTGTGCAATTTAAAATCTACGTTGAGTCCCTCTGGTTTCAAAGTTTGCAACCTGTGGATCCACTCCAATTCCTTAGTTTTCAGTAAACCTACTCTATCTCCACCTCTTCTGGGCATTGGTACAGTGTCTATTAGCCTAAATTTCAAATCTTTCTCCTTATGGTTTGCCTCCGCAAAATGTTTTGACACTGGTAAATTCATAATCTTTTTTCGTATCGTGTAACGGTGGTGCGTAATTCTTACTTTAAAATCTAGGGTGGTTTCTCCTACATATAATAAATGACAAGGGCATTCAAGAAGATAAATAACGTGATCTGAGTTACATGTTAAAAAATGTTCAATTTTGTACTCTTTACCTGTTTTGGGATGGGTGAATTTGTTGCCTTTGATCATGAAGGAGCAGTTTATGCAACTGATACAGGGATAGCATCCTGTTCTTTTTTCTCTAGTTAGTGTGATCTGTCTTTCTCTTTTCATTGTGCCAATGTCAGACCTGACCAATAAATCTTTGACATTTTTCCCTTTTCTATATGATATCAGGGGGGGATTTTTGTACTCCTCAATCTGGGGTAAGCATTTTTTTAACATTGTCCAATGTTTTTGGACAATGCCTACTATGCTCTTTGTTTCTTCCCCATATGTTAGTACTAGAGGGACTCTCTTTAGTTTGTCTTTCTTCCATCTTGTGTCTCCTTTAATCTCCCTGTTTGCCAAATTCCTTTTTTGTTGTTGCAGTATTTTGTTAGGGTACCCTCTGTTTTTAAATTTTTCGATTAATTTGTCTATTTCTACCTCCCTTTCTTGTTCATTACTTACAATCCGGTTTACTCTGATCATTTGTCCAAGTGGAATAGCCTTTTTTAAGCTACTTGGATGACCACTAGTATAATGGAGGAGTTTATTTTTATCAGTGGCTTTTACAAAAAGTGTTGTTTCAATCTGACCCTCTTTCAGAAGTACTTTGACATCCAGGAACTGCATTTCTGTTGAGGAATGCACTTCCGTAAATTTTATTGTGTCATCAACCGTATTTACGTATCTGAAAAAGGACAAAAATTCATTCTCAGTCCCTTTCCATATTATGAAGATATCGTCCACATATCTCCACCACCTCTCCACATGGGAGAAGTGGTGGGATGTGTAGACGAACTCTTCCTCCAAGTAGACCATAACAGCCCCTGCGTATGAACATGCCATTCGAGCACCCATAGCGGTCCCCATCAATTGTAAGAAAAACTCATCACCGAACAAGAAATAGTTTTGTTTAAGTACTATCTCTAACAGATCCATAATCAGTTGTTTGCATGGGTCTGTATAGTCTCTTGTTCTTAGAACTTTCACTCATGTAGACCGAGACCAAAATCTAGAGGACGAAGAGGAGGGAGGAAACAGCATCGCCAGCAGAAAAAAGAAAGAAAAACCGAAAGGACAGCAGTTCAAAGGGAGCCGGAAGAAGGATCACAACTGACTGTTAATTTGTCTGGTAAAGAACTTTCATGCAGTCAATTAGAAATTTTAAACAAAGGCTTGTCTTACAGTATGTCGACACATGTAAACTGGTTTACTGTAGAAAAAGAAATGTACCAATTTTTCAGAAGCATACGTCTAAAATATCACTTTCATAATAAGACCGTAGAAAAGGGACTAAACACTAGTGAATTAAACTTACAGAAATTAGGTATCCAACGCAAAAGTAATTTTATGCCAAATGATGATATTCCCATAGTAGAGGCTTTTGAACAAGCAGTGAAACAGGAAATAAAAATTTTGAGAAATACAGCCAAAACTGAACTAATAAATCCGAATGTAACTAGAGAACAGATCCAGGCAGTACAAGAGCTTGTCCATGATGGCGGTTTAATAATAAAACCAGCAGACAAAGGGGGAGCAACCGTCATCATGGACAAGGAGACGTATTTGAAGGAGGTCTATAGGCAGTTGGGTGACAATCAGGTGTATAAGAGGTTACAAAATGATCCCAAATTTGAAATACAAAAAAACATACAAAAGGTACTGAGCACTGCCTTAATAGGAGGAATTATAGATCAAAATCTACATGACTTTCTGTTTGAAGATAATCCAGTGACACCAGTTCTCTACCTGGTTCCAAAAATTCACAAATCATTAACTGACCCACCAGGCAGGCCCATAGTGGCAGGAATACAATCTATATTTTACAATATTGGGATTTTTTTGGAGAAAGTCATGAGTCCTTTTGCTACTGAGGGGAAGTCTTATGTCAAAGACACAGGACATTTCCTTGAGGAGCTTGCAAGGTATAAGGAGCAAACCAAATTTATGGGGAATAAAGAGTACATATTGGCCTCTTTTGATGTAACATCATTATACACCTCCATTAAGCATGAGATGGGAATCAAAGTAATTGCAGATTTTCTAAGAACAAGAGACTATACAGACCCATGCAAACAACTGATTATGGATCTGTTAGAGATAGTACTTAAACAAAACTATTTCTTGTTCGGTGATGAGTTTTTCTTACAATTGATGGGGACCGCTATGGGTGCTCGAATGGCATGTTCATACGCAGGGGCTGTTATGGTCTACTTGGAGGAAGAGTTCGTCTACACATCCCACCACTTCTCCCATGTGGAGAGGTGGTGGAGATATGTGGACGATATCTTCATAATATGGAAAGGGACTGAGAATGAATTTTTGTCCTTTTTCAGATACGTAAATACGGTTGATGACACAATAAAATTTACGGAAGTGCATTCCTCAACAGAAATGCAGTTCCTGGATGTCAAAGTACTTCTGAAAGAGGGTCAGATTGAAACAACACTTTTTGTAAAAGCCACTGATAAAAATAAACTCCTCCATTATACTAGTGGTCATCCAAGTAGCTTAAAAAAGGCTATTCCACTTGGACAAATGATCAGAGTAAACCGGATTGTAAGTAATGAACAAGAAAGGGAGGTAGAAATAGACAAATTAATCGAAAAATTTAAAAACAGAGGGTACCCTAACAAAATACTGCAACAACAAAAAAGGAATTTGGCAAACAGGGAGATTAAAGGAGACACAAGATGGAAGAAAGACAAACTAAAGAGAGTCCCTCTAGTACTAACATATGGGGAAGAAACAAAGAGCATAGTAGGCATTGTCCAAAAACATTGGACAATGTTAAAAAAATGCTTACCCCAGATTGAGGAGTACAAAAATCCCCCCCTGATATCATATAGAAAAGGGAAAAATGTCAAAGATTTATTGGTCAGGTCTGACATTGGCACAATGAAAAGAGAAAGACAGATCACACTAACTAGAGAAAAAAGAACAGGATGCTATCCCTGTATCAGTTGCATAAACTGCTCCTTCATGATCAAAGGCAACAAATTCACCCATCCCAAAACAGGTAAAGAGTACAAAATTGAACATTTTTTAACATGTAACTCAGATCACGTTATTTATCTTCTTGAATGCCCTTGTCATTTATTATATGTAGGAGAAACCACCCTAGATTTTAAAGTAAGAATTACGCACCACCGTTACACGATACGAAAAAAGATTATGAATTTACCAGTGTCAAAACATTTTGCGGAGGCAAACCATAAGGAGAAAGATTTGAAATTTAGGCTAATAGACACTGTACCAATGCCCAGAAGAGGTGGAGATAGAGTAGGTTTACTGAAAACTAAGGAATTGGAGTGGATCCACAGGTTGCAAACTTTGAAACCAGAGGGACTCAACGTAGATTTTAAATTGCACACAGCCCTTTAAAAAACTGTTTCTCATTTAAGTATTTGTGGTTTTTAGTCACTTTAATGCACAATCACTGAATGTAATGTAGCACTGTAGTTATGATATATCATGCAACGGCTTGAATCATGGTTTCTTATAATTGTTTTTATTCATATATTTATCTTCTTCTTTCTTCTTTTTTCTGTTATATAGGAGGATTTTATAGAAGATGGATCACTTGCATATCGGGTGCCCGCTAATTTGACACACTTAAGAACCAACTACACGGACGAAGGGCGAATTTAACTTATGAAAAACACTCCCCTCATTTCTCCTCCATAAATACAATAATTGATTTTTTATAGATAATTAATAATATATTTGCACTATTTATGCACTTAACTAAAGCACTGAGAAAGCACTTATAATGCACTTTAGAATTATGAAAAACAAATGGAAAATAAAAAAATAAAAAATAAAAAACAATTGCTTAAAATAAAGACTTCTATTTTTTCTTTTTGCCTCAGCAATAAACATATGGTTATAAACCAACACTAATGGCTAAAGAAATAATAAGTAAAAAGATGGGAAAGTCCTGTTTTACCTTGGGCAGGTAGTGTGAATTGAGAGAGATCTCCCTGAACACTGTACTGACAGGGGAGTGCTACAACCCAGGATGGGATGCACTTTTAACAGGTTACCCAATGTAAACATGAATAGCCATAGTGTAACTAGTATACGGTGACCCATGTAATAAATTCTGGGTACAAAATACTTAGTGTGGAAAGCTGAAGCACATGTATCTGTGAGGCAGAAGATTAGAATGCACAGCAACAAAAAATAGAAAATAAAAAACAATAATCAAATGGATAATGATCCACATCACAAAAATGCACTGTCACTTTAAATCACAATCTAGAGTTAGAGGTAGAATTTTATAGAATTTTATAGAATAATGACACCTACAATTATATATTTAACATATAACACACATATAAATGAATTTTGGTAATGTTATAATGTGATTTGGAAACACCTTGATGAAATATGCAGGCACAGGAAGGGAATGTATAAAGACGCGCACAAACAAACGCTGGATGCTATAGCGCATGCGCGAGATCCCTAATATGGCGATGAACTCGCTTCCGGTAATGAGATGTAACTAGGGAAGCGTCTCGCATACGCGCAGGCGCAGTAGTTGGTAAACAACGCCGTAATGGCGGCGCGCGGTCAGGGAAAGACCGCACATGGAGAGAAACATATATTGCTATAATCATCCAACAATTAATAACAATCAAGCGGGCACCTGAGCTGCAATTGATCTATGTGAACATATAACTGTAAGTAGAGAGAATTTTATTGTTTTAATGTGATAAGCAACCATGTATAGAAGTGTAAAAATTACTGCATTGATTTCATTATAAAGAGAAACTGTTTATGTATAAAGAAACACTAATAGCACTGTAAATTGATTAATAAGAATTGATATTGGAAGATGTATAAAATTCCCAGCATTTGCCCTAAGTGACTGCTGGAAGAAGGTCAGAGGACCGAAACGTCGCCTCACCATGCCTATATGCCATTAAAGGCAAAGAAAACACTCCAAATTGTGTGCTGCAGCCTCATTTTTTGCAAGTAGATAGATAGATAGATAGATAGATAGATAGATAGATAGATAGATAGATAGATAGATAGATAACCAAATGTATTTCAATTTAGAAGACACACATCTCTTTATCCCTTCTTAGATCTCTTAGGTAAATAGATTCTAGGCTCCAGCTTCTTTGTAAATTCTGGATTTAAAGTTTATGTTCTTCTACACATTTACAGAATATAAATAATTCAGTACAATACTCCCAGGGATTAATAAATAAAAATATAATTTGCACAAAGTACAAATCTCACAAATGCCATAGATCACATGGATTATATTATTACCGGCCGTAATATACAAACATTTTGCATTATGATTTCTGAGCAAACAATATTTTAAAAAGCAATACAAGCCAGGTTATCATACCATAGTTTATTATTTGCAGAGTCTGAAGCACGTTGTTTTCGTGCAGACTATTCAAAGATCTCAAAGCCATTAATCCTTTGGATTGGGGGTCATCCAAGTGCATAGTAATACAAGGCAGGCTAAGTTGGACATAATACATTGGTGTGTGTATATTGTGCTTTTTTAGTACTGCAATATATCACTTGGTCCTTTTTAAAAATAGTGATGTATAGCCTCCTGGAAGATAGAATTTGCAATAAAAGACTATAAAAGGTCCTTCAATGAAATGTCTTATAGATGTGGGGAATTTTAGGAAAAGCAGAATTAATGCGAAAAAAAATGAACATATTAATACTTGCCAATCTCATTGAACTAAAAAAACTAAAAACAAAATAACTGTACTATATAATGTATATTAAAACCTCAGCATGATACCCAACTCCAATAATGTGTTGAAACTTATAGAAACCCTCCCATGAAGATCTTTTTTCATTATACATACGTATAATGTAGTGTCAGTGTATTATAGGGGTTTTGCCACAAACAAAGTTAATTTTAAAATTCATGTTAATCAACAGATTTTGGAATATCAATAAATTCCACAATTGAATGTGATTAAAAAAATGTTCATGTGCTGAGATGATCTTATCTACTAGTGCACCTCAATGAATTAGAATATCATCAAACAGAGAATGTTTTTCAGTAACTCAATACAAAAAGTGAAAAGCAAATATTATATAGAGTCATTACACACAGAATGGTTTATTTCTGTAAATGTTGATGATTATAGCTAACAGCCAATGAAAACCCATAGGTATTTACCAAAGAAAGTTACAGTTGGGAGGATGAAGGGTTAAAAACCGCGCTACTGTATTCCACGAGACATCAAAGGGTGAATATAATATTGATTTATTAGTCAACGTCTTTCAGGGCTCCCTGAAGCACCCTGAAACATGGCAATATGTTATTGTTTTTGATGATATTCTAATTCATTGTGATGCACTAGTATGTGTCCCTGCTGTGTACTGTGTAATTGCTGTGTCTGCCCATACAGGGACATGGTCTGATCATACCACATCTCCTGTGCTGAGATAATCTTATATATGTGTTCCTGATATGTACTGTGTAATGGCTGTGTCTGACCATACAGGGACATGGTCTGATCATACCACATCTCCGGGGCCAGGGAGGATGCAATCGAGCATGCAGACATTACAGCAAGGGATCAGAAATAATTATTTTCTTTGAAGTAAAACATTTTTTAAATATAGACAGTGAAATGTTTTACATCATAAAAAGAGTCAACTGTAATATCTGTATAGTCTTTCCCATGCTGTAATGTCTGTATACTCTTTCCTGTGCTGTAATGTCTGTATACTCTTTCCCGTGCTGTAATGTCTGTATACATCTTCCCATGCTATAATATCTGTATACTCTTTCCTGTGCTGTGATGTCTATTTCCTGTGATGTAATGTCTATATACTCTTTCCCGTGCTGTAATGTCTGTGTACTTTTTCCTGTGCAGTAATGTCTGTATACTTCTTCCTGTGCTGTAATATCTGTATACTCTTTAGCGTGCTGTAATATCTGTATACTCTTTAGCGTGCTGTAATATCTGTATACTCATTCCTGTGCTGTAATGTCTGTATACTCCTTCCCGTGCTGTAATATCTGTATACTCTTTCCTGTGCTGTAATGTCTGTAAACTCTTTCCCGTGCTGTAATATCTGTATACTCTTTCCTGTGCTGTAATGTCTGTATACTCTTTCCCGTGCTGTTATATCTGTATACTCTTTCCCGTGCAGTAATGTCTGTATACTTCTTCCTGTGCTGTAATATCTGTATACTCTTTCCGTGCTGTAATGTCTGTATACTCTTTCCCATGCAGTAATGTCTGTATACTTTTTCCTGTGCTGTAATTTCTGTATACTCTTTCCTGTGCTGTAATGTCTGTATACTCTTTCCCGTGCGTAATATCTGTATACTCTTTCCTGTGCTGTAATGTCTGTATACTCTTTCCCGTGCTGTTATATCTGTATACTCTTTCCTCCGGCAGTAATGTCTGTATACTTCTTCCTGTGCTGTAATACCCTGTATCTCTTTCCCGTGCTGTAATGTCTGTATACTCTTTCCCATGCAGTAATGTCTGTATACTTTTTCCTGTGCTGTAATTTCTGTATACTCTTTCCTGTGCTGTAATGTTTATATACTCTTTTAAGTCCTCCCCGGCCCAAGAGATGTGGTATGATCAGACCGGCTTTTACACAAATATATCCGAAATGCTGGTGATAGGCCCATTGGGCTGGAGATTAGCTCAATTTTACTATGTAACCAGCATAACCTTTCTTGCATATTTTCTTTAATATTGTAATCTGGATTTTATACATTTGTAATTAAACTTTCCTCAGAATCTGGCCCCTCTTCAATTGTCTCCACAGCTTCCATGAAGCCAAGAGCATTTGGTGACCTTATTGAGACAGATACAGTCTGATGACGGATCATGCAGGTTATTTGAAAGGTCCTCTTTATTATAATGATAGCTGGACCATGTACGACAAGCACATTCTACCTATTGGGTCTCCCCTGTCATTTTGCATATAGATTGCGAGCTTGCAAGTAGGACCTACACTTCTATAACTGCTCAACTATGTTACTTTGCAAAGTCTTTTTGTTTGTTCATGTGCACCCTCACTTGTAAAGTGCTGTGGAATATGTTGTCGCTATATAATGTAGTGATGATGGTCATGTGCCTCCACTCTATTCATTTTCTATGGAGCTGCTTGAGATTTCACGGTACAGCATTCTGATTTTTACAGCATAGTGCATTTCACAACAATGCTCCCGGGATTAGAGTTAGGACCTCCACCTATCTATAAAAGTGTTAGTTTTCCTAACACTGCATCCAATAAAACATAACATTCTTATTTGATTTCATTTTTGGATAAGCTGACATAAAAAATTATGAAGGTCTGTCTATGAAATTGGATACATTTGGAGGTACTGGAGATTATAGTAACATAGGCTTCTATGGGTTTTGTATTAAGCCTCAATACAACTACAGCCATGTGTCTGAGTCTTAAACTATATACAGAGAGTCAAACTAACATATGTGCGGTTACCTGAAGGATAATGAACCCCCAGACAGTGCCCAAACCAAAACAGAAAACTGAAATTCACAACTGGAACATGGAACATGTGGCGCTGAATAAGTTGTTCCTGAACACGATTGAACTTGAACCTTCAGAACCTCCTGTGATGGGCAAGTGCGACAATTATCAATTATCCTGTACAGACTGCACCAGGGAGACAGGGCTCTGTTTTTCTTGGTCCTCCCTGTAGTATATTTTTTGATCTAGGAAAAAATAACCTTTCGACTAAAACCTAACGTCAGCAGAACTAGTACTTAACATTCACCACCGCTTGCTCTTACATTGCGGTGGTCATTTATTATGGATCCTTTTCTTGCATAACACAAATTTCTGACGAAAAAAAAATATAGCAGAATATTTTAAAATATGAATTTGTTTACTCTTTTTTAGAATACAAATTCCAGGAATGCCTACAAACATAAATCTATAATTCGGTGAGGTTTTGCCAAAAATCCACCCCTTTTGGGATTCCTAGAATTGTCCCTAAAACACAGCGAATGCTCTTATCTCACTGGACTCCATCTTGGGGTTAATGCGGTCAACTAGTCAGCTACCTTCTAATTTATGAAGAAAAAGTGGGAGGAGTCTCAATAAAAAATAATTCTCACTTTATTTGTGTAAAATATTAAAATATAGGAAAGTCTATAAAAGCGGAGATGCAAAGTCGATGCGTTTCTGGTTTATGCCCTTAGTCACTGACTAAGGGTGTAAGCCAGAAAAGGCGTCGAGATTGCATTTCCGCTATCAAGGACTAACATATATTTGAAACATTTTAAAAAATAAAGTGAGAATTATTTTTTATTGGAGACTCCTCCCACTTTTTCTTCATGTATGCTAGCCAAGAGTCACAGCATTGTGGGTCTGAGTCCAGAAGATATGAGCAGCAGGATGGATTAAATGAATGGTGAGGCATATATGTGCTTTTTTTTAAAAGAATTACCTTCTAATTTAGTTGCTTACTCAACATATACTTTCACTCTCTTTCATTGTGGCGAAAACGTGTATTCCAATTTAATGGGAATCTGTCAGGTCAAAAAGTCCATATGTAATGGTAGGGTCACACTTACGTCATGACCCTAGCCTGGCACATCCGTGAAAAACTTAGTGCCACACAGCCATAGCGCATAGCGTAACAGCAGGTATGCGCCGCCTGCCTGTGCATTGCTATGGTAATGCTACAGTGTTTTCCTGTGCGCTCAGCAAAAGCCCATATCTGGGTCTGCTAAGTGGAGCTCGCGTGTGTGGTAAGCTGCACATCACCATAGCAATGCACAGACAGGCGGGGCATAGTGTTACCTGCTGCTAACACTATGCGCTATGCCTGCCTGGTAATACGTTTTTCACTGACGCACCAGGCTACGGTTAAGATCCTAACCTTACTGTTATCATTTTCTCATTCCTCCCTCTAAACTTGCTTTATTGATGTACTTCTTTTATTCATATTTCTCTCCTATCCTGGGTAAACTTCAAATAAAGAGATTCATTCCATTTTTCAATCACAGTGAATGATCATTTTCTTCTCTGTTGTCCACTCCCCATAGAATAAATATTCATGTCACATATTCACATCACTGCAAAGGAGATCAGTAGAAAATAACTCATATTGGGGTGGTCGGTGGGGTCTGTTCTCTTAGCTTGCAGCAAAACAAGAGGTCAAATAAACACAGAATCTGTCACAGGACAGCAGGGAGACTTGCCTAGAGAAACAAGTGGAGTAGATATCTTATCTAGATCAGATAAGGCATATGTTTGCCTGTAATCTCTCCCTCCCTCCATCTCCTCATCAGACGTTCCTACATGAAAGGGGAGGGGAGAGCTGCCTGTGAAGGAGTGAATAATAAAGGAACTAGCCAGATTAATCGCCTGTAAAATTAATGGACAGTACTAATGCACCAGCAGCCTGCAGGGTGTGAAAATGATTAAAGTATGAAGACTACAAATGGCACAATAATGATTTTTACATGTTTTAAAAGGTCTGCCCAGGCACTATTCATGGGTAATATTAGTATCATACTTAAAAGCGACCTGACAGAGTCCTTTTAAATCACAATCCAGTCCTTTCCCTCTACTGATATTGTTTAATAGCTCTATGTGTACACCTGGGTTAGAACCAAATTGCTTTAAAGGGAACCAACCACCTCAGATGACGTGTATAAGCTGTTAATACATGTCCCTGGACCCTATGTACACCATTGCAGCTATGTTTTTGCTAAGAATATTGATAACAGCAAACCGAAATAAACAGTTTATAAACTTACATGATTTAGTACATGAGGGCGTCTCCCTCGGGCTTTAGTACGAGAGGGCTGTGTGTTATGCAGCCTGAGTGGCTTTCCTCCCCCTCCCTCTCTGTTTGCAGGACGTCACATTAGGGCGTGATATTATCTTGGTGTGGGCGGGCACCCAAGGCAGCTCCCGTCCGTGCACGTCTTCTCAGTGACGTCCTGCAAACAGAGAGGGAGGGGGAGGAAAGCCACTCAAGCTGCTGGAGACACAGCCCTCTCGTACTAAAGCCCGAGGGAGACGCCCTCAAGTACTAAATCATGTAAGTTTATAAACTGTTTATTTCGGTTTGCTGTTATCAATATTCTTAGCAAAAACATAGCTGCAATGGTGTACATAGGGTCCAGGGACATGTATTAACAGCTTATACACGTCATCTGAGGTGGTTGGTTCCCTTTAAATAGTGGAAGCTTAAAGAGATAACAACTATGAAACATCTTTGGACATCTATTAATTCCATCATTACTAGGCAAGGTTTTATACAGAAAGATAGTTTCCCATTGGGAGAAATTATACAAATTAATCAAGTGTTACATTTTGCTAAAACAAACTCTATTAACAAAGATGCCCCTCCACCTACTGCATTTGTACAATTAGTTTTTTCCTTTCTCTTTATTTTCCATTTTTCTAGTCTTTTTCTCTTCTTTTCCTTTGTACTATTTGGTTGTCAAAATATTATGTTATTATTATTAATTTATATAGCGCCATTAGATTTCATGGTGCTTTACATGTGCAAGGGCAGACAGTGACAAGGATATTAAATTATGACAATCATACAGGTACAGTAGTGCAGAGGACCCTGTCCACGAGGGTTCACAGTCTACAAGGGATGGGTGGGGAAACAGTAGGAGGGTGAGAGCCGAGCATGAGACGGTGCGGTGTCTTAGGTCTCAGTTTAGGTTGTAGGCTTGACGGAAAAAGTGGGTCTTCAGGTTTCTCTTGAAGGTTCCCAGGGTAGGTGAGTGTCTGATGTGTGAGGAACAGAGTTCCAGAGTATGGTGGATGCACAGGAGAAATCTTGTATGCTGTGGTGGGAGTAGGAAATAAGAGGCGAGTAGAGAAGGAGCTCTTGGGAGAAGCACAGGTTGCGTAATGGTAGGTATCGGGAGAACATGTCAGAGATGTAAGGAGGGGACAGGTTGTGGATGGCTATGCATGTCATGGTTAGGGTTTTGAACCGGGATCTCTGGGAAGTGGGGAGTCAGTGAAGGGCTTGGCAGAGGGGAAAGACGGGGGAGTAGCAGGGATACAGGTGGATGAGCCGGGCAGCGGAATTGAGGATTGATTGGCGAGGTGCAAGGGATGTAGTGGGAGGCCTGTGAGCAAGAGGTTGCAGTAGTCAAGGCAGGAGATGATAAGAGCATGGACAAGTGATTTAGCAGTGTCATGGTCAAGGAAAGAGCGGATTCGGAAAATGTTTTTGAGCTGGAGACGGTAGGCGGTGGCAAGGGCTTGGATGTGGGGCTTGAAGGAGAGGGAGGAGTCGAGGATTACCCTGATGCATTTAGTGTGGGGGACAGGCGAGAGTGAGCAGTCGTTGACAGTGATGGATAGGGCGGGTAGGGGGAAGAGAGCGACTTGGGGGGAAGATGATGAACTCGGTTTTGTCCATGTTCAATTTTAGGAAGCGAGTAGAGAAGAAGGATGCAATGGCTGACAGGCATTGCGGAATTTTGGATAGTAGGGAGGTGATGTCAGGGCTGGACAAAAAGATCTGGGTATCGTCGGCGTAGAGGTGGTATTGAAGGCCGTGGGACTCAATGAATAATGAGTAGTGGTCGCAAGACCGAGCCTTGGGGAGCACCAACAGATAGGGGGTAAGTTGAAGAGGAGGTGTGGGAGTGGGTGATGCTGAAAGTTTGGTCCATTAGATAAGAGGAGATCTAGGAGAGGAATAGGTCAGTAATGCCAAGAGATTCTAGAATTTGAAGTAGGAGAGAATGGTCGACGGTGTCAAGGTCAAAGACGATGGAGTAGTGTCACTTGCTCTTGGTGGTCAGCAGGTCGTTGGTGACTTTGGTTAGGGCAGTTGGGTGGGATCGGAAACCGGATTGTGGGCATCAAAGAGGAAGCAGGAGAAGAGGTGGGAGGACAGTTCAGAATAGACGTATTGTTCGAGTAATTTTGAAGTGAAGGGGAGAATAGATATGGGGCGATAGTTGGAGACAGATGCAGGGTCGAGGGAGGGTTTTTTGAGGATGGGTGTGATCAGGGCGTGCTTGAAAAATAAGGGGAAGACACCGGTAGTGAGTGATATGTTGAAGAGATGGGTTAGGACAGGGATGAGGAGGACTGTGGTGAGGTTAGGGATGAGGTGGGAGGGGAGTGGGTCGAGGGCACAGGTGGTGAGGTGTGATCGTGACAAAAGGGAGGAGAGATGATCTTCTGTCACGGTGGAGAAGCTTCCTTTGGATGATGAGGGTTGGACGGTAGAGGGGGAGGGCCAAGGGATCGAAGTTTTCTTTGATTTTGTCGATCTTCTGTCTGAAAAAGGCGGTGAAGTCGTCGGCAGAGATGAGGGGAGAGGGAGGAGGTGTAGGAGGACGAGTAGAGTTGAAAGTTTTGAACCTTAATGTTTGTCACCCCTGTGTGGGGAAATCAGTTTCCATCATACCTGATGTTGTTAACAGTTAAAAGTTTCAATGAAACATGTTTAAACTGAAAATAGGGAATGGAAGAACGTATGGTCTTTCTAAATTAAGAGAAGGGTCAGAATACAGCTCAGGTGACAGTGAAAACTGCTCCAAAAAGAAATATATACTGTTAAAAGAGTTTCAAACCTTACATGTAATATTGGGAGAAATAGTAGTAATGGTTTCTAAAAGGGGTTGCCAAGAATGTCATCCAATAACCTAAATGTTTCTGACCCCCCCACACACACACACATGTGCACTTTCTGTGGTATCTAAGTACATGGTAAACCATTGGCATTCTGCAGATGTAACTTGTTCAAAAGTTTGAAAGCCACAATGCAAGATCTGTAAGGTCATGGCACACATTTGAATAATTTGTGAATTTTTACCTCAGTATTTGTAGCCAAAACCAGGTGATAAATACAGAAATGGTGACGTGTTTCTATTATACTTTTCCTCTGATTGTTCCACTCCTGGTTTTGGCTACAAACACTGAGGTAAAAAAGTCAATAAATACTCAACGTGTGCACGTGGCCTTACAAAGTTTCCTTCTTAACATATACCAGTTATAGCAGTAGTGTCTACTTATGTGACAGATGAGATGTCCTTTAAGCCTCTTCAGGCTCAGGAGGCTCTAATTGTTTATGAATCTTACATACAGATGTGCAAAGTTAAAGTCCAGATCACTCGCCAAACAGTAAGGCGCACAGAACATGAGGCAATGGATCCAATGAGCAAAAGAAAATATTTAGCATCAAATGTCATTAAAATCTTGACTGGACTTCATTAAATAAGTTTCAGATTATAATAGATAATGATCACCTACAATCTGAAATGCGTCAGAGGATGTTCTACTGTGTATTTGTCAGAATTACATTTATGGATATTCATTTCAGTCAAGATTGTAACAACATTTGATGCTGGATATTTCCTTTAGCCATTAGATAAAAAATAGTTTTTACCCAATTTCAAAAGAAGATAAAGGTGGTCACAACACCAAATTCTCAACATAAATTCAATCCATCATTGTGACATGCTAGACAAATCCTTAAGTAGGGGCGTAACTACAATAGGTGTAAGGGTTGGAATCGCACCCGGTACCTGAGCCTAAGGGGTCTCAAAAGTCCCTATGACCCATATGAAAGGATCAAAATGATTAAGGACTTGTAATGATTGGGAGCCCCATTGGAGCTTATGCATTCAGGCCCATGAGGTTCAAGTTATGCCCCTACCATTGAGAGACTGCTATTCACAGCACAGCCACTGGATGGCCACATATAGACACATATATCTAAGCAAATATGGCAAAATAAATTTTACTTAAGCTGGTGAACACAGGCCACATGTCTCAAGGTATGTCCAACCAAAAGAAAGATAAGGGAGGACACATCTGTAAGTTAAAAGAACTAGTGCCCAAACAGCTCATCTGCATCGTGGTTCCCATAATAATAAATGTTTGATTTTATGACACTTCAACCACAGAGTTATACTGTACAAGCCTAGGGCTTTTCCAAATATTCTTCAACTCAAAGATGACATTTTAATGTGTTATATACATAATATGGTGTTTAATCCATTAGGCCAGAGATCTAATCAGTGGTCCCTCTGCCGTCTTATTTGGATTTCTTGCTTCTGTCAAGTATAATGAATGTAATCAGAGGAGCAGCGCATAGCTGTTAGATTTTTGTGATTATTGTAGATTTTTCAATGTTCCACAGTACGAGTTAAATCATCACCGTACCTGTGTATTATATATTCATGTTTGTGCCATATCATCTAATCAAAGCGTACACCGGAGAGGAAATATTGAATAATAATGCTTGTAGGCTGCAAGCAAAAACAGAGGTCAGATACTTCAGAATTAATTTGCATGTCATTAGATGGGGCGCACAGGTGCAGGAATTAAAAGGTTTCATTCTTGCTATATAATGTTCATTAAAAATTCCAATCCAAATTGCCTTCTTATAGAAATGACATCCTACACTTAATTCTGGTCGGGGAAAATAGCCTACTGGGATCTAATTACCAGAATCTAATCACAATCTTTTAAATAGTTATACTTTTATATTTTCTCTCCTGCCTTTGAAAAGTATCACTCTCTCCACATTGGGTATCGTCATGCTAATCAAATACTCCCTCTATAGTTACTTCACTGGGTAAACTTTCTCAAAAATCCTAACATTTGCTTTTTAAGAATGTTTTAGGCTAAAATAATTAGCATTTAAAAAGCAAATAAAAGTTGCACTAGAGAATGGACTAGAAATAAAAATATCCAGATCTGTAAATCTCGAAGAATACCAGTATGAAAAAGCTGCAGGCCGCTAATAAGTGAACAGTATCTGCACAATTAGTAATAATGATGGCGAACCACAATAGTCAGCACCATATGTAGTAAGGTACACCTCGCCAACTCATTATCTCATCTGATAATTGCACTATACAAATGGGTAGATGAAGACTTCTACATAGACAATATATGAGTCAATGGTAAGGTGTTTTTGCTGGATGTGAACAAGCAGTCTACATGAAGGTGGATTAGTCCTTGTAGTTCAGTGTTGTATAACAAAATAATAAGAGCACCTCTGCCTGGGTCATCTCTCTTAATTCATAATTTGCACTGTTCAAGTGACGTCACTACTAATACAGAGGTCTGTAAGGATCAAATATCCTATGCATTTTGAAAATACCTTTTAAAGTGCATAGAATACAGTTTTAAGGATTCAAAGGGACAATGTGTTACCAGTCCCCGCTGTCACAGAAGATACATAGCCAAGCTTTAATTTACTTCAGGTTTATTGGATCCATCCGACACGTTTCAGAGCCTGCTATGCTCCTTCATCAGGAAATGTATGGGATTCTGATAAAGGAGCATAGCAGGCGCTGAAACACATCGGATGGATCCAATAAACCTGACGTAAATTGAAGCTATTGGTTACATGTCTTCTGTGACAGCGTGGACCGGTAACACATCGTCCCTTTGAATCCTTGGATTACACTGGGGAACACAATTTTTTAGGAATCAGGTCAGACAACTGTTCTTAATTAATTTTTGGATGCTGAATCCAGAAATGATTTCAGTTTTTCTCTATCACGTCAAGTTTTTGAACTATAGGATTTTTGTCTTCTCAAAAATATGTAAACTACTGTACCTAAAAAGTGTTTTTGTTTTTTTTTAAATAGTACAAATATGGACAAAAAATGAAATATATAAGAAATAGGCATGACAAATATGTTTTTTAACACTATCATGTTTTTTACAAACATATATGAGTCGAATTGTAATCAGATAACAAGTCTTATTACAGATATCAGTGCAATTGTGCTTCTCTGGCAGGTAAGTTGTGGAGGAAAAGCTTGACGTGCTAGAAAAAAACTGACTACATTTTGGAATCAGCATGCCAATTTTAGTATAAATCAGCTCAAAAACCTAACTCACCAGAAAATTTTTTTCAAATTGTTCCCCAGTGTTATCTAACACATTGCACGTGGAGGTGTGAGTCCTGCAGCAGTCACCATTACTAACATCTAATGCTGGTTGTGTGCTACACAACCTGAAAAGGTGAGCAGTGATTATTACGGCTTCAGAGCGACTCTGCCTTTTAAACGATAAGACCCTATTGCGCTTGCTTCCTTAGCAGTGATTAAGTAGAATACAATTTTGGCCCCTACAGGCCCCAGTACTGCTTCTTTTTGAAATGCATAAAACACAACTTTGGTCCTTACAGACTGCAGTAATGCTTTTCCAAACGCATAGGAAAACAAGTTTGGCCTATAAAGACCTTCGCACTGCTTCTTTTCTAAATGTGTAGAATAGAACTTTGGTCCTTACAGACCTCCATACCGGTAGTCACATCACTGGAGCAGTACGAGCTGTGAATCAGGAGAGGTATTCAATATTGTGTTAGACCAATGTGAGCTTCAAGGATTTACTGTTCACGGTCATCAACCTCTGTGATTGTTGGATTATCCATTTAGTCTACATATTCAGATATTTTTCTCTCAAACCCCATATACATCTTTAAAAAAAACAAGTAGCTCCCTTTATTTCTCTATCTAGTGTCACATGAAAATTCAAACTTCTACTCCACAATCTTCAGAGCGCTAACACGAGGGCTTTTCATTTTTCACATGCCATAGATAATTTTGAAGGCCTTTTATAGCAAAGCAATGGAGAACCTACCAGGTTGTTATCATGTTACATAAAAAAAAAGTACAAATAAAAGAAATGAAGCCTGCTATATGTAACATTCCGGCCCGTGCTTGTCCCCTCTTAGGTCGCTGGGAGGCATCGCAGTTTTTTCCTGGTGATGCAGGGTGGTGGTCCTGTTTAAATAGTGAGTGCTCCTCAGCCAGAAAACTATGAGATTAATTCCAGGCTTAATTTAGTGAGACGTGGGCGAGGCTGTCAACTATAAGCCCCTGAAGCTCTGACTCTCACTGACAGGTAAATTTCTTCTTTGGTTCAGTCCTGTTGTTGTCTGCCTTTGCTTTGTTGAATTTCTCTTGTCTGACAACAGCCTTTTTCCTAACTATTCTTTGTCTTCTGATTTTGTGCCTGGAATGTCTTTCTGGTTCCTATTCAGCTACCTTGCGTCAAGTGATTTAAAATATTTAATTCAAGTTGGTAAACAAAGAGTTATTGTCAGAAGCTGCTGCTATGGTTTATTACAGCTCTTCAAGTGAGGGGGTGTGTCTGGTTATGCAGCTGTCTATGTCTCTGGCCTTTAAATAGCTCCCTCTTCCATCAGTAGATGTCGCTGATAAAGTATAGTCTCTGCAAGGACCTTGAACTGTGTAGACATTAGTGCAGTGTGTGCTGAAGCCTTCCTGCTGTATTTTATTGGAATTTTGCCTTCTTTTGTGGGACTTGCTGTGCCCAGATATCCTCACCTTCTGAATAAATTTTGAGAACAGGGAGAGCCAGGGAACCCCAGCCTAAGGGTCAGACTAGTTCCCCTGATCACCTTTTGTGCATCATTACCATCCAGCTACCATACTTCCTTGACCACTATACCACCCTGTGACACATTGATGCCTCTCAACTCTGGTTTACTCCTTCAGCCAGCAACCCTTCGATGGAAGTAATCCAGTGAGCCCTGTTGTAGGACCAGATCCCTGTACAAGGGTTAAAGGCTGAAGGCCAGATTTAGTGGTTGGCATCAAGTCTGTCTGAAGTAGTCTTTTAGAGCGTATGGCCTCTGATGGCTCTTACTTCTGCACATGTATGGTCTTGTCTAGCCTGACAAATCCTGACATAGATCATTTTGTTAAATCCTATAACAGAAACAAACATGACAGTTTGTTTGTTGTAGGGTGAGATGTGGCTTTTTTGTTTTTGCTTTGTGTCAACTACAGACAGTGCCATAGTGGAAATATGACATCTATCCTCAAGCTAAATAGCTAGCTATGTGTATATGGTATTAGAAAAGTAGTTTTCTTTCTGTCAAGGGTTTTTTGTACATACTTTTACCCAGGGGGTATTTACTTTTAAAGGGTGCACTAAACCTAAAGAGGTTGCAGTTTGTTAGTCTGTGGCACTTTCTGCATGATCCTGAAAGTCAGTCTTGTAGAAATCCTTCAGAAAATATTGGGATTAATCTCAAACTGATTGTTTTTCCTGAAACCCAACCCCCTAGACAGAACATGGGGCGTACCAACCTTTTTTCCTATTGCTGACTGGGCAAAGGGGGGAGGCTTCTGCTGCAGCTACCTAACAGCTACTCGCAGGACAATAATGAGGAGGAGGGGAGAGATGTTGGCCTCCTGAGGCACTAGTAGAAGATTATTTTACATATTTCTTAGATTTAACTTTTGTATGATAAAAGAGAAGCAGATTACGAGAGGAATTGTTAGAATATTTTACGATTCCTGTTGTACATTTTCTGTTTTTAGTGTTCTCTTAAGACTTACCAGCTGGATCATCTAATTAGAAACGATACAATCTATCCAAAGATGAACAGCCAATGCCCATCTGTATATCATAAACTTAGGAGGGGGAGAGGGAATTAAAATGGGTGGAAGAAAAAACCTTTTTGACCATTTGATTGCAATCTAAAACAATAAAAAATGAGTTTTATGGGGGGGAGGAGAGTTTACTATTTTTTTTCCCATGTTACATATGGTGCGCTACTAAACATGGCTAGACATTATATACATCACAAACCTCATTAGGAAAAACCTCAGTATTCCAGTTATGAATACAAATATAAAACCGAGTTGGCGGATGTGTATTCTTTTCCAGGGCCAATACTTGAGTATAGAATTATGAAAAGATAGAAATGTTGAATACCATCATAGCATCGCTAAGTCAAGCTGTAAATTGGTGAGATGGATACAGGTGCTACTTAATTATGCAAAGAAAGGTTTTGAGAAGCTTTTGATTTCCACACGTAATAGACACTGATCATACTCTCTAATGTAATAATTACTAATGTTCAGCTGCAAACATTCCAGCTATTATTCGGCTGCAACATATATAAGAACCTTGCAAATGTCACTGGGTAAAGCTGCATATTATATTTTTTTTTTATATAAGAACGTTCCTTATTAATTAAAGTTAGAGTTCACAGACTAATAATTTCCTAAGTTTTAAATAGATCACCGCATGGTTTTCATTTTCCTGCCAAATCCATAACACATCTGACATCCTCTTAGACATGGCAGTATGGAGGCAGCTGAACCAGATGCAACTCGAAGGGGGTCTCTTATAAAAGCACAGCAGTGATTACTTAATACCTTTGGCCGATTGGCTAGAGAACAATAAAAGCTACTTGTGTTTTCTGAAAAGTTTTTAAGGACGATAAAATCTTAAGAGATGCCCTTTGTAGTAGCCACAAACAAAGGCAAGTGTCTTAGGAATGTGTAATTATCATCGTTATTGAATACATGCACGGCATAAAGAATAAATTCTGCACAGAAGAAGAATATTAAGAACTAGGATCATCCGATGTGTCCTGAAAAAGTCTGATATATCATATAGATTCACGCAGCTCAACTATTTAAAAGGGAAAATCTTATCAACTTTTTACCCCCCACCAAACAGAATACAATATAATGGGATATCTGTATGGCC
Organism: Allobates femoralis; assembly: GCA_033576535.1. Lineage (NCBI taxonomy): Eukaryota > Metazoa > Chordata > Amphibia > Anura > Aromobatidae > Allobates > Allobates femoralis. The sequence goes on along the minus strand of JARQOC010000001.1, from coordinate 551,270,552 downwards.
CCAATGCTTTAGTATAGTGTCAGGAAACTCAATTCTGATTGTATATGGTAAAGACTGAGATTGGGGACGGCACGTTGGCTCAGTGGTTAGCACTGCAGCCTTGTAGTGCTGAGGTCATGGGTTCAATTTACAACAAGGACAACTTCTGCAAGGAGTTTGTATGTCTCCCCATGATTTGCAAGGGATTCCTCCAGGTTCTCTAGCCTTCTCCCACACTTGAAAGACATATTGACAGGATAGTTAGATTGTGAGCCCCAGTGGGGACAGTGTTGGAAATGTATGTTAAGCACTATGGAATTAATAGCGTTGTATAAATGAATAAATATTATTATTATATTGGAAGGGAATCAGAGGTGGCCTAATTGGCAAAGGCATTACTTTTTCATTATTTTTTAATCAGTACCCAGCTTTTCTCCTTGAATGACATGTCCTCTTTCTACTGTCTGCATACAGAAAAAAGAATGGCATAGAGGGAAACAATAACAAATGCTTTGTCACATCTCCATCAAAGCCTGCTCCTGCAACTTATACTTCTGTTATCAGGCACTCATCAGCTGCTGGCTTCAGCCTATTATAAGGCACCACACCCTACTAAAGCCTCCAGCTTTCTGCTCGAAACTGCCAGATATAGCTTGTGCTTTCCTAGTCAGTCTCCTACCCTGCACTGATGTTTTCCTGTGTTTCCTTGGTCTTTTTTTGGACACTTCTCCTGCCTCACAATTTTGTACCTTGCTGCCATCTCTGTTTTCACTCCCTGCCCAACTACTCTGTGGATCCTAATTTTGTCCATTTTGGACCTTCTGGCTTTGACCCTGCCTGGAACTATTCCTGTCTCTTGACTGCAGCCCTTCCATAGGCATCAATCTTCAAGACCCCATTGTAAATCCAGATCCCTGTATAGGGGTTAAAGGGTGTCAGGATTTCTTGGAATTTTCCTAATGTAATGACTTGTGCTAAGTCTGTCGGAGATAGCCATTTTGAGCCTGTGACCTTGGATAGATGTCACATGTTTCTTGTACATCAATCTGCCCCTAATATATTTCCTTTCTCATTAGTTTATACATTCAGAGTAGGTTTGTCACCACTGGACCAGGACTTTGGGGCAAAGAAAGCATTCATTGCTTTTTATTTAATCTGGTTGGACAATATCCCAAAATTCTGTATATATTGTGCACTAGGTAGAGGGGAGACAAATTTGATTAGGGGGAACCTATAATTTCTGCATTTTTCTGCATAGTTGTACAGATTTATGAACAGGGATTCTGATATGAGAGGAAGTCTTCCCTACACATTAGATTAAATTTGGCTGAAGCCTTCAATTAACCAGGGAATTCTTTGATCTATGTCCGACTGTCCACGTCTCCCAACTCATTATTTATCCTGGGAGATACACGTAGAACAGATTCCATTTAAACACCTAATTTGTCTGTTTCAGGTTATTTGACAGTAACTTAAACTGCATTTACACATTTCCCTGGAACGCTCTTTTACAATAATCAGGAAATTAAAGTACAACTACAGCGTTTTTTATTTCAGTGCTCGACTAATGCTTTAAATAAAAGTGCCTTGTTCCACTAGGTCCCAGGACTTTGCCCATATCCCTTGATTTCACTCTCCCATGTTCTTCCATATGTCTTACCGTATTCTTAAGCATCCCTGATCGCCTTCTTTCATCAATAGCTGTACTGTTTGTACACTTTGTACAGTTGAATTTTTGCTATCTCTAACCCTCTTTGGCTCTGGCCGGTCCTTTATCTTTATTATGAGACCGGATCTACTGTATACTAATCCAGGATCCTATTTCTGCACATATTGGACTATTTATTATACCATCTGGTTATTTATATAGTATTGAATTACATTGCATATAGAGAGATGTACCTTATGCATAATGAAGTGCCTATTCTACATCTGAGTGTATTATATATTGAGGTATCATGCCTTTTTATAGGGGATTACTAGTTTAGCATTTATATTTGGTATACTATATTACTTGCCTTGGTGCTAGTACCTTATTCTGGTTCGAATGATTGTACTATGAGAATTCTCAATTTGATTTGTAACATTTAAGTAAGTGTAACATCTGTAGAGTCAAGTCAGACGTTATGGGCACAAGATGGCCCAGTCGGGTTGGAGCAGCAGCAAAAAAGGATGAAAAGGTTGAGGGTAAGTATGAGACAAGGGGCAGGAGTGGTGCTATTAACAGTCTGTCAAAATGACTTTTCTGTTTACCCTTATCAACTTAGATGACTGAAGAGCAAACACAATTGTTCAAGTCCTAGAGAAAATATCACACCACGATCACCAGTGACCAATCTGTATGGATCTAAAGATATCCCAAGATGAGTTGTGACTGATGGCCTTATTTTTTTAAATGCATGATTTTGTGATATTCTGTCTATTGATGTTTATTTTATACAGTATATGCCTACTTAGAGATTGTGCTTAAGTTTCAGCCTGTTGATGAAGTCTGGGAACTTGCTATCTACCTTATGGAGACAGCGAAGTAGGTGAGGGGATTGTAGCCACATCCCTCCTCTCAGATATATGCAAATTTGCACTTCTTTAAGGGAGTGGAGAAACTCCAGTGCCGCATTTAAGCAGCTCCTCAAAGTCATAATCGCTTTCCAACAAGCTTTTAATATGACTAAGGGATTTGTGCCAGATCAGAACCCCAAACTACAGACGCTGCGTTTCGGGGTACCAGACCTTGTCTTAGTCCACTCACAAAGCCAGATCAGAATATCCCACACACTACACTGATGAGGGGCAGGTACCCCGAAACGCAACCTCTGTAGTTTGGGGTTCTGATCTGGCACAAATCCCTTAGTCATATTAAAAGCTTGTTGGAAAGCGATTATGACTTTGAGGAGCTGCTTAAATGTCGCACTGGAGTTTCTCCACTTCCTTAAAGAAGTGCAAATTAGCCTGTTGATGTTTTTTTTAGCACCACGGGATTTTTGGGATTGATATCATGAGACATTGACTAAACAATGTTTGTGAAAACATAAGGTAGAGCCCATGTGTAATTAGCATTGCTGAGTGCATGTCCCATCAAGCTTGGGATAGATTTTACACAAATCCAACAACCTTAAGGTTAAAGTACTGATTAAATCATTAAAAAATAAGTTTCTAATATAAACCTTAAACATTGTATATTTAGGTGACTTCGAATTAAAGATACAGTAACGGTCGTCCACATTACATATTGGCAGCTGTTGTAAGAGATTTAATCTGTTCTCATGACGTATTCCAATTTTAGAGAGAACAAAGTCGTAATTTTAGCCTCTGAGTTCGGAGTGACACAAAAGTAGTCTGCTTATGATCTAAAGAAATCAGATTACTGCTAATACACAAGTCTGAGGGTTTATTCTTTATCAATGTGTGAGACCGATAGCAAATCAGCCAGATCTTCCATCTCTAGTTGAATAGGCAAAAAGCCAGGTTACAGAGGTCCAGAGGGAATATGCTTTATTAGCCAAAGAGTAATGTATCTGGCTGTTTTGTGCTTCATAGATTAAATTTTAAACTGAAAATAAGTAGCAGCCCACCTGCCAAAGGCGAAAAGTTGCCAAAAAAACACAAGTCAAGACGAGGCTAAAAAGCAACACAGAATTGAAGAGCTGAGGTTGACCAGGGCTCGTCTTGCAGATGTTGCTTAATTTGTTCATTTAGAACCTCATTTTTTAGTTTTCAGCCAGTTTTATGTGATAGCCAAATAATTTTAATAAACATTGAGCTGAACTCCAGAGGTTCATCCAGTACATCGGGGAAATATCCTCCTGCAGTAGCCTAAATCTCTTAAGAAGGGAGCACAATAATGCCTAAAAAGCATGTTAAATGCAGAGAGGGACAGTTATGAAGGCTGAGTCATAGAAAACACTTGAGACACGCTCAGCACGTACGGTCTCATTGTTTTTGAATACTGAAAATGATTTTTTTATACAGTTGCACCCATTAGCCAGCTGAGCACACAACAATGATCATTCTTACTTTTTTGAGTCTCACAATACTCAAGATGGGCATTTCATATGTAAAGTAGGTAGAATGATCTACAAATGCACTAGAAAAAAATTACATCATGCCCTACAACACTTCAACCCACTGAAAGAGGACAGCTAAGGATTTACTAGATACATACAATTAGCGTGCATTCACAAATGCTTGTGTCTGGTGCTATACAAAGTGGAATCAAAACTCGGTGATCATGTTATGGATCCGAAAATATACAGTATCTGAAACAATTTCACTATAAATTAGGTCTTTATAGGCGTAATGGGACGAACGATAAACTAAAATCTCTATCATGGGAATTAAAGGTCAGGTAAAGAGTCATGTATAACTTTTCGGCTAGAGCCATTTGCCTAAATGACTTTCTTTTTGTCTATTCTTTACCCGAAATACCTTGAATATTTTATGATAAAACAAGCAGACACGTAGAAGCAGACAATAAATGTTCAAGTCAAACCTAGTACAATATTGCACACAGACTTAGGGTACGGGCATACAATGTAAGGTGTATTCTGCTTGGAACATGCTAATACATTTTCAAGTCAAACCTAGCACAAGATTGCACGCAGACTTAAGGTATGGGCATACAAGGTCTTAGGTGTATTCTGCCTGGAACATGCTAATAAATTTTCTTTAAGAATGCAAAACAAGTGAACATAAGTCACTACGATGCAAAAACAACTAACTGTGCATATGATCTGTCCTTTGTGCTATATATATATATATATATATATATATATATTATATATATATATATTATCTATTATATAATTACGAATGGATTTCGCGCACCAAACTCGCATGCGACTCAGCGTGGTCATGTGGATACGAACGAAGCATTGGCCGCGCAGCGGCCATTGCGAGCAGCTCTAAGGCGACTCGCTATGCCCGCGCAGCGGGCATGGCGAGTCGCCTTAGCGGCGCGAAGCATTGGCCGCGAAGCGGCCATTGCGAGCAGTTCTAAGGCGACTCGCTATGCCCGCGCAGCGGGCATGGCGAGTCGCCTTAGCAGCGCGAAGCATTGGCCGCGAAGCGGCCATTGCGAGTCACAGACTCGCTCTGCTAGAATCCCGATGCATTGTGCATCGGGCACCCATCTAGTATATATATAACACAGTTGGAGCCTGTCCTGTGTGGAGCACCCTCTGCTTTTGAGCCATACAACTGCACCTACTCACTGTACAGTACATTATGGACTGGGTAGAGGATATATACATGCTACAGACAATGGTCACAGGTGGGACTTGTTAAAATGAACAAGTAGTTACCTATCCTTCCTGTGGCTATAAAATAGATAGGTAAACCAGAAGTAATCTTTAAGCGTTAACTTGTTCATGTGTCCGTTTTCAAGCAATGTTACTGCAACATGGTGCGGGGAGGTAGTCGTTGGCGTGAAATCGACTCTGGATGCTCCAGCATGCTACATGAAAACGTTGGTCCTGGCTGGGATATTGGGTTGGTGTGTTTCAGGTTATACCTTTCAAGAGGCTGCATATCGATGCTGCCTTTAGTGAGCCACGACCATACCCCAGTGAAAACTGACACAGAGAACAACAATCATTAACAGGCACAGTCTTTTACAACAATTTCATCAGTTCTTTAGGTACAGCTGTATGAGTACAGCCTTCGAGCACAATCCAGCCCAAAACAACAGTACAGTCACCTTCCCTCTTAGGGCCCTTTCACATCAGCGTTTTTTTAAATTTGCGGCAGATGCGGTGAAAAAACCGCATCTGCCGCAACTGCCGCATAACGGTTCCACTTGCGGCACGGTTGCGGTTTTTTCCATAGGAAGTATAGGGGGACTTGCGGCAGATGCGGCAAGTGCGGTATTGCACTTGCGGCAGGTGCGGCAGAGAAAAAAACCGCAGTAAGCCGCGGTTTTTTTCTCTGCCGCACCTGCCGCAAGTGCAATACCGCACTTGCCGCATCTGCCGCAAGTCCCCCTATACTTCCTATGGAAAAAACCGCAACCGTGCCGCAAGTGGAACCGTTATGCGGCAGTTGCGGCAGATGCGGTTTTTTCACCGCATCTGCCGCAAATTTAAAAAAACGCTGATGTGAAAGGGCCCTTAGTTGGCCCCTGTCTCTTTGCTTCAAAAGGCTAGGCATCCAGGAGGTCAGAATGTTACTGCAGGAATGGAATAGAAAAGAGGGGAGTGCACATAGGGTTTTGTCCGTGGATTAATTGAGATCGCCCGTCAAGTTGGTGGGACTCACTTTACAAGGTTGTGTGAGTCACAATCAACTGAAAAAGGCTTCTGATGTAATGGTCCCTGCAGCTTCCTTGCGGTAAGAGATGCTGTAAAGAAGAAAAAGACCAGGCTTCTTATGTCTGCGCAGACCAAGGGAACATCAGCCAGGTGTCACTCAGTGTTCCTTTATTTTGCCAACGAGTTTCGTAGCAGAACCTGCCACTTCATCAGGGTTATCAGTTGATTTGGTCTGCACAGACATAAGAAGCCTGGCCTTTTTTCTTCTTTGCAGCATTCCAGGAATGGAGCAGCAAGCTCCCAGACAATTCCAGGGGGAGGTCTCTTTTCCCATAGGAGAGAGAAATGGGGTATTTCCCATAATCTCAGCAAAGAGCCTTACATTTTCAGCCAGTAGAAAGGGTCCCGTCAGGGAAAGCTGAACCCCGTCACTCACCAGTGGTGATAACCCCATACCTTGATGTTTACATGGCCTGGATATTCATCTGTACTCTTGCACCATCAGTATAGAGTTGTTCATTTGAGAGTATCGCCCGATGATATAGTCTGGTTAAAAAATCACTCCATCTCACTTTGGTCTCAATGTTGCAGTTGCCACAATTTACCCACTAAATGTGGCCTATTTGAACTGCCTGACTAGCACATCCGCAGTAGTCAGTAGTGGTTCCCTATATGATGTTTTTTCAGGAAACAGTAACAAACCATAAAAGATAACCCCTCCCATTGTGCGCTAGTTCCAACACTAGACTAATTCTTGTCCTACAGTCAGTAGCTGGACAGAACTCTCTCACTAAACATTCAATTGAGCATTTCTTTGTAATCTATCTACTAATAACTACTGACATCGCTTATACATTGTTTCTCATATAAAAGTACAAATCCGTTACTTATATTATACTTAACAATCCTATATCTTACATCACCTTATACCTACTTAACATCGAGCTGAATCCCCTATTAAACACTAATACATAATATTCCCATAAACCTTAACTTATCTGGAACATTATACATTAGAGCAGTTAGTGTCTTTAGGGAGGAATACAACTTGCAGTCCACCCCCTCACATTATTTTTATTGATCATTACTCTTCCAAAAATTATAATCATCATATTTTAAAGAAAAAATGGAGAAGCAAAAACAACTAAACATATTAAAGTAATATTTTATGGAGCTCAAGATAAAGATATGAAATAGTTACCAGCATTTAAATGATGAGCATTTATAACGTTCCGCTCAAGTCCCATTTTTTCAGCGAACAATAGAAAAAAGTCTTGTGAATTTATTCCCGTTCAGCAATTTATAAACAGCAACTTGGCTTCCAAGAATAGATTAATTAGGAAACTACAGACATACAAGTGTATAAAATAAAAAAATAAATAAGACGTGAAGTCAGTACTAGAAGGTGTTCATTGTAATATAGCTCTGTGGAAGATTATGCCAAGGACAGATAAAGTCATATGACAGCAGGAAAGCATTTTCACAGGAAAGGATCTAGGATAGACAGTATTTGGATGAAAGAGCCCAAAAAGGTGTATTAGGGTGCCCTAGAAGTCTTTGTGGAAGTAGCCAGGGGGCAGGAGGAATCCTCCAGCTCTTTCACCACAATTACAGCTTTCCCTGGACCCTCTTAGGCCCTGTGCCCACAGTGCATTGAGAATCTGCATCAAAATCTGCATGTCTTTCCTGAGGTCAGCAAAGTCCATGAAAGGTCAGAAGGGCTGTTCACAAGCTGCGTTTTTCTTCCTTGCACATGTGGTTCAGATTTCTTTTTTTCTGCTCCAAAATCTGAACCAAATCTGCAAGGAAAAAAAACACATTGGCACAGCACTTCTGAACTTTCATAGACTTTGCTGGCTTCAAGATAATCATGCAGATTTCGATGCAAATTCTCAAAATCTGCTTCAAAAGAAGCATCAAACAATATACCATGAGTATGGGACCTTACAACAATGTGGTGGGATCACATTCACCAAAAGCATCCCCCATATGCTGTAAGAGCAGGCACGTGTGCGAGTATGACAGGCGGTGCCATTACAAGCATTACTGAAATTCAGACTTGATGGGTCACACAAAGGCTATCCTGCAAGTTTGAACTGCGCTGAACTACCTGATGTCACTGCTCCTCACACGCGATACTGGCGAGATGTATTCATTACGTCTTGCGGCTCTCACGAGACAGCTAGTGGTACAAGCGCTGGCGCCACAAAGGTTATCTCAGGTCACACAGCAGGGTTCCCTGTGGCATGATACCCACTGTCTAACCTGAGACAATCTCAGGGAAGTAAGAGGATGTCGGAGGTTCATGAGTGGCCAAAAAGCATGGTGACAGCGGTGCTGAAGTTTTCTAAGTAATTGTGTAGGAAGCTAATATGTGTGCCAAAACATTGGGGCTTCACTGTAAAATGGTTGGAGCTGTGCTTAGCAGCTTTTTTGCAAATTTTAAGATGTTTTCTAGCCCTTGATTTTGCCTCCCTGTGATTTGAATGGGGTTCCGATGTTTACCGAAGAACATTGCCTGTTTGGCAAACCGAAGTAAATTTGAACTTCCAAAGGTCTGTTCATCTCTATACACCACTGGGAACCCCACAATCATTAACGTAGCAAAAGAAAAGGCAACAATACTTACCTGCCCAGGTCCAAGAAACCAATGCACTAACTGCATGAAGCAACAGAGGAAACATACAGTGGGTGCAAAATATTGATGAGACAACCAAACCAATTCATGGAGGGAATGATCGCTTAGTATGAGAATTGCACATGGATAAGTCTAGTATAGGGCACTGGTCATACACATGTATAGCAGAGTGGTTTACAGCCTATCAATAAAGCCCATACTATTAGATTAGGCAGGCTGCTCAGCACTCTATAACTAAATCTGTAATTTTAATTCCTTTTTGCTTTTTATATTAGTATAGGGACTCACAAAACAAAGAAGACCATTGACGTGGGTTGCAAACTTGTGTATTTTGTCCAAAATATCAACCAATACCTTATATACTGTGTTTAATATATAGATTTTTTAATGTTACACAGTACTAACTGGCACCATCACCTTCGCACTGCACTGTAGATATTATATGGCCATGACGGTCTACAAGAGTAAAGTTACATTCACACATCTGTAGCAAATGCTAGGGTGTTGCTGATGTTTTTTTTTATGGAATACCGACCAATAGAATGTCACATATTTATTCACATATCAGTAAAAATAAAAATCACAAATCCAAGAATGAATGAATGAGATTCATGGAATTCACAAAAGGCTCAAAATAGAACATACCCAATGTGTGATCAATAGGGATAACCGAGTAAACTCGCTACTGTTCGGAACTCGCCAAATAGTAGCGGTATTTGGATACTCGCTACTCTCCGAGTATCTTAAGTATCTATAGATACACTGTGAAAGTACCCTAAAAGTGAATAAAAATTGTTAAAAATAATAAAATTACATACTCACCTGTCCGACGCCTGCACTGGGACCGTCCCAGAAGACCTGCGATCACCGGACAAGGACCTGTGACTTCCAGCCAATCAGATGGCCGGTAGCGATCTGGGAAATCAGATGGTGACATGTCACAACCACGTAATCGTTAGCGGTCACCTGAATGGCCAGATTGCAAGGTCCTAGGTGTACTGCCAGGTTGGAGTAAGTACAGTCGAAGAAGGAAGCTGGAGAGGAGTCGAGGAGGAGTGTGGAGCGAGGTGGAAGGTTAACCCGGACAGCTCTACGCTGATCCGGAGGGAAGATGAGAGAGGATCCTCTGGGGATCCTGATAGAGGGTGCCTGATGCGGGAGTCTGGGCCCTAGAGAGAAAGGGGGAACCCCAGCGTGGAGCGACCATACTCCAGTGAATTCCCCAGTCCACTATGGGAACGCCGGACCCGAGGAAAAGGCCAGAGTCCACCTCTGAAGTTGTCAACCGGCTGCTGCGGTCTGTTCATCGGCTGCGGCACGCTGCCAGATGGAGTGGTCTGTCTGCTTCCTCACCACGAGGGAGGGGAGCCCCAAGTCTACCTTTAAGGAGCCATTGGGTATATACTCATCCTAGGCGGGGAAGAAAGGACACGGGTTCGTCAACTAAGGCATAGCACGGGTACCACCATACCACCTGGCATCCACTTGCAGCCACCCATAGAGCTACCTGTTTCTTTAACAACTGTTGCTGAACTGTGGACTTGTATGCCGATGACTGTTTACAGTAAAGTACCCGGGAGAGTGGCTTTGCCTCCATGTCTTTGTGCTGCAGAATTCAACTTGTTTGCTTTCAGGAAAGCTGCCCTGGAGGACCAGCTACACCTGTAGGGAGCGTTAATACCCTTGCTGCAATACCATCACCCTCCGGAGGACTGTGGCGGCGCTGGTGACCCATCACCAGGTACTACAGGTGGTGTCACGTGACAACAACAAACTCTTATCCCCTGTACATAACCCCTTATTGAAGTGTCACGGGCTCAGGCGCTGCCACCCGTGACATCCCCATGAAAACACCCTCCGAGCCTGATACCCAAGTACCCCAGGGCCTGGGGCTCGACATTGGTTTCTCATTCTATCTATGGTTTTTATTTTATGATATTGGTTTGACTTTTGCCTGTTTCTAGGACACTTCTTACCACTGAGATTTTGTACCTTGTCCTTTCAATTTTGACTCGGCTTCCTGACCTTGCAATTACCTGTTTTTTGTCCCTTTTCTCCAGCATGTCCCTGTTTTGCAACCGTTCTGTCTCTGGCTGCTGCTCTTCCATAGACAGTTACCTCCTGAACTCTGCTATAATTCCAGATCCCTGTACAGAGGTAAGTCTCGGAGTTTCTCGGGGTTCTGCCTTACCAGCAGCTTAACCAGTTGCATTGGACAGTCGTCATAATTTCAAGCTTAAAAAACCCTTTTTCAAATATTCTGGTACAGAATTTCTATTGCATTATGGAGGTGCTGAAGGAATTTTGAACATATGCTATCAGCAAAACACTGTATAATCAGCATATGGCAGAAATGTTGGAGTGTCCTAATATGTAGGGCCTCCCACAATTGAATTCACTGCTTCAGTTTTTTTCCTGCAATGCCACCACAGGAGAAATTAAGCATTAAACAACACAAGGGGTTATGTGTATATTAAATATATGAAAGTGGAACTGCATTAATGCTACATGGAATATACTTATGAAAATGAAGGTAGTTAGCACATAAGTTAGCCAATTCATGAGAGCCCACCAACCATGACATGGCATACTGTTCTTTGATGTGATCTTAATCTAATATCATGCATGTTCTTGGCTAAAAGTCCAACACTAACTAAAATGGCCTTAGTTTGATGGAAGGAGTGCCAAGACAGAAAAGGAGGCAGAGAAAACCTCTAATAGTATACTACAAAAATAAAGAAAACTGACCTGCACGTCAGAACAATATAATATATAAGTGAAGAGGGGCAAGCTGCTATGACCGTGAAGGAGGGTGGTTAGGAGACCTTCAATTCCACTGAAAGCATCGTTGCTTTTATGTGTCATTTATGTATAATGTGTATTTTTATGTATGTTGTAGCAACATGTTTAATCCACCATGGCAGTGGCGCAGTTGCTAGATGGCTAGATGTCCGACTAGTTCGATTCTTAGTTGAAGTTTGCATCTCAGGTAACTGTCGAGAGGTATATTGCAAGGAGGTCCAAGTAGGAGAAGAAATGCAGGAGTAATGAGGAGAGCTGAGGTGACGGTAGCTAAAGCGTAAATTAATCTTCGAGGGAAGATCATAGAAACAAGTGGAGTGTCCAATGCAAGACTGATGTCAAGGGCAGAAGAGGAGAATCATGATTGATCACAGGCTCTAGAGAAAGAAAAATAAAAGAGTATGGTGGGTATCTACTAAGCATCAAATGCAGACAGTAGTTGAAGCCAAAGAGAAGGAACGTTTCTTTAATCATCGATAGCAATGTGTAATTGTGTTGTGCCAGAATGCCGGATAGTGTCCAACTGTTGTGGAAATCCTAAATTACTAGGGAAATCGTCTTGTGACTCTAGCGAGTCGACGTGCAGACTCGCTATCGTTGCGAGTCTAGCGAGTTCAATATTTAACTAAATGGGTAAGCGAGTAAACGAGTAGTGTAGATTTACAATGAGATAGTCGAAGCTTACACTGAAAAATAACCATTTTGTCATTTATTTGCATTGGCTGATACTTGAAGTAATCGCTATACATGATTAAATCCTGTTTCTCTGTGCGGCCAGCTCCAGGGTCCTAGGAGTTAACTGCTAGCGGGCTGATTGCATGCTGAGATTGTTTCATCATCTGCAATCCCTTGTACAAATGAATGTCGTATGCAGTAGTGGGATTATCCAGAGCTGAATGTGTTCTCAGCTCCTCCATTCCAAGTGGATAGAGTCTAACTATAACAGGGGATGTACAGAGAGGACATTCGCGTTTGGACTGCATGGTAACGAAACGAATTTATTTAATTGAGTTGGAGTCCCTTGGCCTTTTTTGTTAATTGCTAATAAAAAATTTCTCTTTGTTTTGTTTTTTTAAACGCAATTAAAAAATTCAAAGGCCATGTTACAATTGGGGACCCTACAATAATTTGGTCATTAGGCCAGTTGGAGATATAAAGTCGTATTAAACACCATTTATTACTCAGCGTTAATAAGTACGACAGGTCCGCTGGAAAGCGGAGTTTCAGCGTCAGAAATGCGCTTACACATGAACTGCCAATCTTTGGCAGATTTGCAGCGTTGACATTGTGAGCGGGTGTTGCTCTAGTGAAACTCTTTGTGAGCACTCCTGCTGCGGATTCCAGGAATACACCTCTGTAGCTTAGTACCTGTAAACATCAGAATTTTGCGCGAGCCCCGAACGAGGATTTTTTTAAATTATTTTCATGAAATTTTGGAGTTCTGACTTAGCTAGAACTCTACTCAATAATTCACTCTATATTTAAAAAATGCAGTGGAGCTCCCGCAAATTTATTCTACGACTAGAGTACGGGAATGCATGAGGTGAATCGCAGCGCAGATGCCCAAGCTTTCTGGGCACCCCCCGCTGCAAATTGCAGCCCGCAGCCGCCCCAGAAGATGGCGCGTTCATTGAAGCGCCATCCTCTGGCGCTGAACCCCGCTCTTCCAGCGGCCCTGGTGGCGGTAGCACGCTGGGTAATAAAGGGGTTAATACCAGCTTTGTTATACAAGCTGGTATTAAGCCCGAGATTCTTAATGTCAGGCCACGTTTGACCCAGCCACTAAGAATCTCCAATAAAGGGTTAAAAAAACACAGAGAAAATTTTTTATTTGAAATAAAAAAAAAAAGCCATTAGGGACTCCATCTTTAATTAAAAAAATCCTCTTCCGTCCGACGTAGTCCAAAACGCGATGTCCTCTCTGCTACATGCACAGGGAATGAGCAGACTGAGAATAATCTCAGCACTGCTACATCTCTGTGAGCAGGCGGGCTCTAGGACCCTGGAGCTGCACAGAGAAGACAACTGGACTCGGCTCGCAAAGAAACAGCAGTTACTTTGCGAGTCTCCCTGCTATCACTGGCACAGTAGCCAGTGATGACTCGCACGAGTCTAATGCAAACAATGGCAATCCTAGTTTTGTCAGTGTTTCTGACAAAACTAGGATTGATATTGATTTGCATTGGACTCGTGCGAGTCATCACTGGGAAACTCGCCGAGTACCGATCCTGCGAGTCCCTTACTACTCGCCGAGTAACGAGTCCTAGCGAGTAGATTCGCCCATCCCTAGTGCCAACCTTTCCCTTTCTCTTTGATAGCTGGTGTGAATCTGTCTGCAGCCACAACAGAATAGCCGGTCTCTATTAAGATGTTAATGCATTGTGAAAAAAGAAATTTGAAACCTGTCACAAGTAAAGGGAAAATTGTGCTTGGAATGTGTTGCAAGTGAAGTGCATGCAGATTTTAATAATTCTTAATGACGCTAAATTCGGTACAGCACAGTGTGAACCAAAGAGAAGCTAGACTGTGGCTAAGAAGTACTAGTACGACAAGGTAAAACATTCACAAAAACTCAACTACCTTTGTCTGTAGTTTGTCGGGGGGAGGACACAACTGGCACCTCTAGGCTCCCTTACAACTGTATATATTCTATGTATGTTGCAGGACAGAACAGGTCCTCTACAATAAGGCCGGGTTAACATCTAAGGGGGGTTGCTTCTTGGTTGCATTGCATTTGCATTGCATTAGCGCTAGCAAATGCAATTGAAATGCATGCGTTTGTGCGCCCATTATATCCCATGGGCGAAGGCCGTGAAATGCAACCCCAAACGCAAGTGCAAAGTGGGGTTGCATTTGAAAGCATGCGTTTGCTCCGGAGGCGTTTTCTGTGCGCTACAGCAAACACATGCGTTCAAACGCAACCCCAATTTACATTCGTTTGGGGTTGCATTTCACTGCGTTCGCCCATAGGATATAATGGGTGCATGATTGCATGCGTTTGAATTGTGTTTGCAAGCGCTAACGCAATGCAAACACAATGTAACCAAAACGCAGGAATGCACAGATGTGAAAAGGGCCTAAGGAATAAGTTTGGTAACTACTCTGCATTTTGGCCAGGTTATGAAGGTCTTTAAAAAAAGACTACCTGTTATAATAAATCACGGTAATGAGTTTCTAAACTAAAGCAACTTTCATAGCTGAAAATCACAAATTTAAACCACAATAAATGTAAAATAGATTATCCTCAAAAATTTTTACAAAGCAGTATGACATGATGAAGCCGCGTTTGACTTATAATGTGAAACTTAACTTTTGATCGATAGAAAACTAAAAATAAATCAATGATCAGTAACGATAATACAGGAAATACAACTCTGTAATGGATTAAGATATATAAAACACATCCTAATTCTGCATCGCGGTACAGACCACAGCTCCGCTTGACAGCAGAGTGGAAGTGTATCAAGCAATAAATCCATTTAACAAGCTTTTGTGTGTTTATATAGGCACAACCATTAATCAAACTACATTTACTGCTCCTATATAACAGCAACACCATAAAACACCGTTCAACAAGTATCACCAAACAACAAGATATCTGGGACTTTGTCAATAGAATTTACAATTCTAATTTTTTTTTATAAAAAAAAGTGCCTGAAAATAAAAGTAGCTTCTATTCTTAACAAGAAGAATCTTCTCTGTCAAGCTGTAAGAGATACGGTAGTGGAGGGTAGACTCAATGTACTGGGAAATGTCCAGGTGTTATTTCCATTTTCATCTATAGAAGCAGCTGCACTAGAACCATATTCCGGGGAGACCAGTTAAGCTACACCTGTTAGAGTAGAAGGGTAAAAGGTGAAAAAGTGATTTTTTTTTACATAATTGGCATGTTCCAAAGGTAAGACAATGTTAAAGGGAATCAGTCACTGGGTATCTACTATCCAATCTGATAGCTGCATTATTTAGGAGCAGAGACCCGGATTCTAATGATGCATCAATTATTGGGCTGCAAGCTGTCAATGGGTGGGATGGATTCTCTCTCCACTCTGGATCCCTCCACTCTGGGTCTTCCAACATGCTCAGGTCCAGGAATGTGCTTTTAAACCTGGACTGCGGGACAGGGTGTGTTCACAGTTTAGAGCCCAGTGGCTAAAGCGGGTGTGCTAGCCTGTGTGCTGGGAGCAGAGCAGCAGATTCACTGCAGAACCTGAGAGGGGTTCAGCTCTGATGGATAAATGGTGGATCTGTTGTTCTCTGAATGCTGAGCTCTGTATGACCCCACCCCCACCACCAATTGGAAGCTTTCTGTGGACACTGTGCAGAGAACTGCTAAACAGTGATGTAGGCAAGGTTATAAAGTGTATATATATATATATATATATATATATATATATATATAGCGATCACAGATCGAGTTGGGGTACACTCGCTTGGCAGCAGGAACCCATACACAGCAACAGTCTCTTCTGGGAAATAAGTGCAGCTGGTTTATTTAGGGATCGCATAAGCCGAGCAGTGCAAATTAAATAGGAGCCTTCCTTCGGCCGTACAAGAACATACTACACTTATTTGTTAAGTATATAATTCCACATGTGTTAATTCATAGTTTTGATGCCTTCAGTGTGAATCTACAATTTTCATAGTCATGAAAATACAGAAAATCTTTGAATTAGTAGGTGTGTCCAAACTTTTGGTCTGTACTATATATATATATATATATATATATACTGTATATATATAAATAAAAAAAAAATATATATATATACGTTTGACTGCATGGCATCCGGTTTACTAGTCCTCTAGTGATGATCTCCTAGTAGTAATGCTGATTTTATCAAAACTGCGCCAAGTAGGTGACACATCTCTAGAATCAGGGTGCTCTCAGATTAAGTGGCAAAAGCTTGGTGAAAGATTCTCTTTAAACTATCAGTGTCAAGAAACAGGGTTCAGAGTTGAAAGCTGTAGCTCCTTGGGTTCGATACCAAATCTTCAATGAAAGTATACAATACCAAGTGGAACCAGTTAAAAAGGCAGAACTGACACTTATTCCATCTTGAACTTCAAATAGTGGAAGGACGATCAAAAGGGGTCTTTTACGATGAAATTATGAAAGTGAATAGTGGCAAGAATTAGAATTATATTTTTGTACCATATTTATTTGACGGTAGGCAGAGGTGTTCTTCTTACCCCCACTCACACAACTTCGAAAAGAACTGAAGTGAAAGGGTCCTGCCGATGTATCAGATCAAGCTGAAGACCATAGTGGAGCAGAGAGCCAAGTTCTCCCTGCACTCCCACAGAACCCACAGTGTTTTCCTCTGGGAAAAGGAAGAGGTAGGATTCATTTTTTTATTATTAGCAGAAATAGACCATACCATTGGTGTGAGCAGTAAAGTTTGCATTGTTTTGGGCACTATTAATGGGATAATGTACAAGAGAATAAACAATAAGGCTTGCTTCACATTTGCGTTTGACAGAACGCAGCCAAAAGCATGCGCACTGCATTCCTATGTTTAACATGGGAACGCATAGTAGCTGCGTTTGGCTGCGTTCGGTTGTGGTTGGGTTCGGAAGCAGATAATTTATGCGCCCTCCTCCGCCCTCCGAACGCAACATGTTGAATTTTTTGTGCGTTCACGGGCGCTTGTTTTATCAGCAAGCGCCCGCAAGCGCGCAAAAAATGCATGGATCTCAATGGTTCCGCAGTGTCCTCCGCAAGACTGCGCAGGAGAATGCTGCAAATTTCATTGAAATCACTCCCAGTGGCCAATCAGCGATCTCAGCGGCGGCCGGGAGGAGGAGATCTCTGCCGCTGATCTCCGCCTCTCCACTGCCACCGAGATTACTGATTGGCTGGTCGGGCACCATACTGATATGAACGCATGCGGAGAATCCGTATGGCAGCATTTGCCCTGCGTCTGCGTCTGCATGCCCTCTGCATACCTAGTCCCTCACTGGCTCCGATGTTAGCAATCATCAGGAAAATGGCTGGAAAGGGAGACAGACAGGGAAACAACAAGCAACTTCACGCCAGCTGCCATGCTCCTTGGCAGCAGATGGCTTGGCAGTAGTCAGCTCTCCAGAGAACCTTCTTCACCTCAGGAAGCTTGGCCAGGAATAAGTTCAAGCACCAGCAAAGGATGCTGGAACCATGTGATCACAGAGTAGCCACACTTGAACCAAGAGCTAACTAGCTTGCTAGCAACAGAAACTGACATTAACTCCTAAACTGCAAAAGGAAAGAAACACATTTAAGTCTCAATAAGGGGGTGAGACACAAGTCCCAAAACTGTCACAAGTCTCCAAGTAAGAGAGACCATCATGACAATATGTTAGTAATTATGTTGGCATAGTTTGGCGGCCCTATTTGGTCCTGGTATCTTATATATAAAACCCGAAGGCCACTTCCGGAAAAGGCCACGCCCACTTCCGTGATGGTCTTCGCCCAGGCTCATCCAGTGCACTGTAGCCGGGCTGCCCCCCGGCTACAGGCACCGGCACACGGAACGTTCCGATCTCGGAAGTTCCGTGTGCCCTCCAGCCACTCCCCTCCACCCTCTGCCCTCCAGCCAGTAGCTACATACCGGGGGGCCCATTGCCCGCCACCTCGGGGGCCCACACACACCCTGGGGATACCCGTGCTCCCTGCTGTCTGCCTACAGAGGAGGGAGGGCGGGACTTCCTCTCCTGCAGCTCTGCCCGCCCCTCCTCTCCTGCTACAGTACACCTGATGGCCGGCCTGCGGTGAGTCTGCCCTTCCGGCTCCAGCAGCCTCTGCCCTACCGGCTCCAGCTGCCTCTGCCCTCCAGCCTCCTCTGCCCTGGCCTCTGCCCTCCAGCCTCCTCTGCCCTGGCCTCTGCCCTACAGCCTCCTCTGCCCTGGCCTCTGCCCTACAGCCTCCTCTGCCCTGGCCTCTGCCCTCCAGCCTCCTCTGCCCTGGCCTCTGCCCTCCAGCCTCCTCTGCCCTGGCCTCTGCCCTCCAGCCTCCTCTGCCCTCCAGCCTCCTCTGCCCTGGCCTCTGCCCTCCAGCCTCCTCTGCCCTGGCCTCTGCCCTCCAGCCTCCTCTGCCCTCCAGCCTCCTCTGCCCTGGCCTCTGCCCTCCAGCCTCCTCTGCCCTGGCCTCTGCCCTCCAGCCTCCTCTGCCCTGGCCTCTGCCCTCCAGCCTCCTCTGCCCTCCAGCCTCCTCTGCCCTGGCCTCTGCCCTACAGCCTCCTCTTCCCTGGCCTCTGCCCTACAGCCTCCTCTGCCCTGGCCTCTGCCCTCCAGCCTCCTCTGCCCTGGCCTCTGCCCTCCAGCCTCCTCTGCCCTCCAGCCTCCTCTGCCCTGGCCTCTGCCCTCCAGCCTCCTCTGCCCTCCAGCCTCCTCTGCCCTGGCCTCTGCCCTCCAGCCTCCTCTGCCCTGGCCTCTGCCCTCCAGCCTCCTCTGCTCTGGCCTCTGCCCTACAGCCTCCTCTGCCCTGGCCTCTGCCCTACAGCCTCCTCTGCCCTCCAGCCTCCTCTGCCCTGGCCTCTGCCCTCCAGCCTCCTCTGCCCTGGCCTCTGCCCTCCAGCCTCCTCTGCCCTCCAGCCTCCTCTGCCCTGGTCTCTGCCCTCCAGCCTCCTCTGCCCTGCCCTCTGCCCTCCAGCCTCCTCTGCCCTCCAGCCTCCTCTGCCCTCCAGCCTCCTCTGCCCTGGCCTCTGCCCTCCAGCCTCCTCTGCCCTGGCCTCTGCCCTCCAGCCTCCTCTGCCCTGGCCTCTGCCCTACAGCCTCCTCTGCCCTGGCCTCTGCCCTACAGCCTCCTCTGCCCTGGCCTCTGCCCTCCAGCCTCCTCTGCCCTGCAGCCTCTGCCCTCCAGCCTCCTCTGCCCTGGCCTCTGCCCTCCAGCTTCCTCTGCTCTGGCCTCTGCCCTCCAGCCTCCTCTGCCCTGGCCTCTGCCCTCCAGCCTCCTCTGCCCTGCAGCCTCTGCCCTCCAGCCTCCTCTGCCCTGGCCTCTGCCCTCCAGCCTCCTCTGCTCTGGCCTCTGCCCTCCAGCCTCCTCTGCCCTGGCCTCTGCCCTCCAGCCTCCTCTGCCCTGGCCTCTGCCCTCCAGCCTCCTCTGCCCTGCCCTCTGCCCTCCAGCCTCCTCTGCCCTGGCCTCTGCCCTCCAGCCTCCTCTGCCCTGGCCTCTGCCCTGGCCTCTGCCCTCCAGCCTCCTCTGCCCTTCTGCCTCCTCTGCCCTTCTGCCTCCTCTGCCCTGGCCTCTGCCCTCCAGCCTCCTCTGCCCTGCAGCCTCTGCCCTCCAGCCTCCTCTGCCCTGCCCTCTGCCCTCCAGCCTCCTCTGCCCTGGCCTCTGCCCTCCAGCCTCCTTTGCCCTGGCCTCTGCCCTCCAGCCTCCTCTGCCCAGGCCTCTGCCCTCCAGCCTCCTCTGCCCTGGCCTCTGCCCTCCAGCCTCCTCTGCCCTGGCCTCTGCCCTCCAGCCTCCTCTGCCCTGGCCTCTGCCCTCCAGCCTCCTCTGCCCTGCCCTCTGCCCTCCAGCCTCCGCTCTACTCTCCCTGTCCTCTGCCCTCCAGCCTCCGCCCTCCTCTGCCTTCCAGCCTCCGACCTCCTCTCCCTGTCCTCTGCCCTCCGGCCTCCACTCTCCTCTCCCTGTCCTCTGCCCTCCAGCCTCCACCCTCCAGCCTCCGCTCTGCTCTCCCTGTCCTCTGCCCGCCAGCCTCCGCTCCCCTCTCCCTGTCCTCTGTCTTCCAGCCTTCGCTCTCCTCTCCCTGTCCTCTGCCCTCCAGCCTCTGCTCTCCTCTCCCTGTCCTCTGCCCTCCAGCCTCCGCTCTCCTCTCCCTCTCCTCTGCCCCCCACCCTCCTCTCTCCTCTTCCTGTCCTCTGCCCTCCAGCCTCCGCTCTCCTCTCCCTGTCCTCTGCCCTCCAGCCTCCACTCCCCTCTCCCTGTCCTCTGCCTTCCAGCCTTCACCACTGAGCCAGCGCACTCACTGCTAACCACTGAGCCAGCGCACTCACTGCTAACCACTGAGCCACCGCACGCAGTACTAACCACTGAGCCACCGCGCAGTGCTAACCACTGAGCCACCGCGCAGTGCTACCCACTGAGCCACCGCGCAGTGCTAACCACTGAGCCACCTCTATACACACAATTAATTTCACCGCACTCCCCTAACTATTACTAAATAAACTATATATGGATTCTAGACTACCCGATTCTTTAGAATCGGGCTGCCATCTAGTTTAGGTATATTTGGTTACATTTGTTTGTGCATACTGAGTTTTGCTTGTTAATAGTATGGTGATATGTTTTTTTTTATCTGTATGACTGCTATTTATCAATGTATTATTTATCATCCATTTTGTTATGAGGGTCTCCTGTCCTTGGTAGACAAGTGACAGGTTTGAAATCTAAATCTCACATTGCCTTTTGAGACTCTGGGTTTTAAACATATTTGCTTTTCTTTGGTGCAGTAAGAGTTAAGGACCTTGCTGGTTCTATTTCAGATGCAACCGGTTTGTTACCACTGACCTTTAAATAGTCAGTCACATGTTCCATCACCTGATGCCGGTTATAAAATCATTTCTAAACTGACCACTGTGAAAGGAGGGAATTTGTGAAAGCTGTTGGAGTTGTGTCATTTGCAGTGGTATGGATTAATATTTTGAAATATTAATAAGTCCCTACTCCTTGCCTAATAAATATGGATCAAGTGCCAGTGTGAAAGTATGACACCAGACACACAGAGTCAGATATACACTTTCCTTGGTCAATTCCAAGTGTGGCTCCAAGTGAAGTTTATTTGAACAGGCATGAACTTATAAAACTCAGTAAGGGGCTTGGCCAGCCCTATTCAGATGTATTCATTGGTTAGTGGGTTGAATAATGGGCTAGTCCATGCGCAGATCCATGAGGTCATCAGGGTGATTGGTCTTGATCAAGTATCTCCAGGCTGTATGTTCGTTCTTTGACCAGCCTTTGCACTTCTCAGGGTGAGTGGGGAACAGCTGAGGGACCAGGCACATGATGGCGATGGGGAGAAGGACCCATATATGGATGTTAGGGAGCTCAATGGTTCAGACCCAGGTTAGTGTCTCCTCCCCTCTCCCTACCATTAGGACATTTTTCCCCTTACCATTCCCAATGTTATCCTTTATGTTGCGCCAAATGCTGAGTGTGGTGACAAAGTCTTGTGTTATTTGGGGACTCCCTTCCAAACTTTGCCCTGCGGCTACTAGACTCTAGTTACTCTGCTGAACGTAGGGTGAAGCATTGAAGCTCCATGTTCATAATTACTGTAGCAAAATCAATGAAATAGACAAAACACCGGTGATAATAACACTATCCATGCTGCAAAAACAATTAGCAATCACTGTAGTATAATAACTGCATGTGAATTTTCCTACATTGCTAAATTGCAAGGGAGTATTTTGTTCAATAAAAAAAAAAATACCTGTAGAAATATAAAATATCATTATAAGATTCTGTTAATTCCCCTTGACAAGTGTTAAGAAAAGGACTGTTTATTAGATTTTAGTAATTCATTTCCTTACAGGGTCAAGAAAACCAATTACACCATTGACCACAGCACAGTGGGGGCACAACTAAGGAGGTGCTTAGTCACATATCTGGAGCGGGATACGTACTTCAGTCATTTTAATCAACTCTGCGGTAATGTGCTGCTGTCAGGGTCATGACAGTAATCACTGCACTGGCATAAGCATCATAACAGTCTCATCCCAACAACGGGAGATAAAAGCAGAAAAAGATGTATCGTATAAATACTCAGGATATATACAGTATATGATTTATACCATTAATTTGATGGTTATATTTATTAAATGCAGACAATTATTATTATCAATGTTAGATTTATTTTAACATTCTGCTAATTTTAACAATTTTTAGGAAATGGATTACGAAAAGGTATTATCTGAGAAAATATTTACTAGGAGAAATCTAAAATGCATACTAAAATGAGGGCAGCCTTATTTTAGGACCTTACTTTGCTAGCTTCAGTTGATTATTATTATTATTTATTATTTATTTATAGAGCACCATTGATTCCATGGTGCTGTACATAAGAAAGGGTTACATACAAACAAGTTAAAAATACAATCAACAATCTAACAGTAACATACTGGTACAGAGGGGAGAGAGTAACATAGTAACATAGTTTTTAAGGTTGAAGGAAGACTTTAAGTCCATCTAGTTCAACCCATAGCCTAACATGTTGATCCAGAGGAGGCAAAAAACCCCATGTGGCAACACTAAGCTCCACATTGGGGGAAAAAATTCCTTCCTGACTCCAGATACAGCCATCAGACTAATTCCCTGGATCAACGCCCTATCAAAGAATCTAGTATATATAACTGGTAATATTATAGTTTACAAGAAAGGCATCCAGGCCCTTCTTAAATGTTAGTAGTGACTCACTCATTACAACATCATGTGGCAGAGCGTTCCATAGTCTCACTGCTCTTACAGTAAAGAATCTGCGTCTGTGATTATGATTAAACCTTCTTTCCTCCAGACGTAGAGGATGCCCCCTTGTCCCAGTCTCAGGCCTAAGAGTAAAGAGATCATTAGAAAGGTCTCTGTACTGTCCCCTCATATATTTATACATTATTATAAGATCACCCCGAAGCCTTCGTTTTTCCAAGCTAAATAACCCCAAGCTTAATAACCTGTCTTGGTATTTTAGACCCCTCAGTCCTCTAATGACTTTTGTCGCTCTTCTCAGGACCCGCTCTAGTTCAGCTATGTCTTTCTTATACACCGGAGACCAGAATTGTACACAGTATTCTAAGTGTGGTCGCACTAGTGACTTGTATAAAGGTAAAATTATGTTTTCCTCATGAGCATCTATGCCTCTTTTAATAAATCCCATTATTTTATTTGCCTTTTAGGCAGCTGCATGACACTGGCCACTAAATGTGAGTTTGTCATCTACACATACACCCAGGTCTTTTTCAGTGACAGTTTTGCCCAGTGTTTTACAATTAAGCACATAATTATACCTTTTGTTTCCTCTGCCCAAGTGCATGACTTTACATTTATCCCCATGAAAGCTCATTTGCCATTTATCATCCCAAGCTTCTAGTTTACATAAATCCTCCTGTAATATAAAATTATCCTCCTCTGTATTGATTACCCTGCAGAGTTTAGTGTCATCTGCAAATATTGAGATTCAACTTTGTATGCCCCCTACAAGGTCATTAATAAATATATTAAAAAGAAGCGGGCCCAATACTGACCCCTGTGGTACCCCACTGTTAACTGTGACCCATTCTGAGTGTGTCCATTAATAACCACCCTTTGTTTCCTATCACTAAGCCAGTTCTTAACCCACTTACACATATTTTCCTCTATCCCCATTGCTCTCATTTTATGTATCAACCTTTTGTGTGGCACCGTATCAATAGCTTTTAAAAAGTCCATATACACCACATCCACTGCATTTCTTTGGTCCAGTCCAGAATTTACTTCTTCATAGAAGCTTATCAGATTAGTTTGACAGGAACGGTCCCTCGTAAAACCATGTTGATAATGGGTCAAGAGGACCCTACCCTTGCGGGTTTACATTCTACAGGGTGGTAGGGAGAGAGACAGTAGGTTGGGTCTGCTCGGGTGGTGGTGGAGCGCCGGGTCTAATGGTGGTGGAGCGTCGGGTCTAATGGTGGTGGAGCGCCGGGTCCTGTGGTGGTGAGGTAGCACCGTGGTCATTGCAGGCTGTTCTGAAGAGATGGGTTTTCAGCTTCCATTTGAAGGTTCCGAGTGTCGGGGACATTTGGATGTTTTAGGGTGCAGAATTCCAGAGAATGGGGATGCTCGGGTAAAAGTCTTGCAGGCGGTTAGCTGAGGAACGTACAAGTGTGAATGAAAAGAGGAGGTCTTAGAAGGATCAAAGATTACAAATTAGATGATATCAGAAGATTAGTTCAGAGATATATGGGGGGACAGATTGTGGACGGCTTTGTATGTCAATGTTAGTAGTTTGGATTCGTTGGTGAATTGGGAGCCAGTGGAGGGATTTGCAGAGGGGAGAAATGGAGAAATAGTGAGGAGAGAGGTGGATTAGTCAAACAGCAGAATTAAGGACAGATTGGAAAGGTGTTAATGTTAGCAGGGAGGCCACAGAGGAGATGGTTGCAGTAGTCGAGACGGGAGATAATGAGGGCATGCACTAGTAGTTTAGTAGATTGAGGGTTGAGGAAGGAACGGAATCTGGAAGTATTTTTGAGTTGAAGGCGGCAGGAGGTGGCAAGGGCTTGGATGTGCGGTTTGAAGGACAGGGCAGAGTCAAGGGTTACTCTGAGGCAGCAGACTTCAGGTACAGGGCAAAGTGTGATGTAATTTATTGTGATAGACAGATCAGGTAAGGAAGGTGTGTGAGATGGAGGGAAGATGATGAGTTCGGTTTTGTCTACATTAAATTATATGAAGCGAGAGGAAAAGAAGGAGGATATGGCTGATAGACACTCCAGGATTTTGGACAGGAGAGAGGTGACATCTGGGCCAGAGACATAGATCTGAATGTCATCAGCGTACAGGTGATACTGGAAGCCTTGGGACTTTATGAGTTGTCCCAGACCAAGGGTATAGATTGAAAGAAGGAGGTGCCCCAGGACAGAGACTTGAAGGACATCAACAGAGAGGGGATGGGGCGAGGAGGTCGTGTAGGAGTGGGAGACACTAAATGTGCGGTTGAAAAGGTAGGAGGAGGACCAGGAGAGGAAAAGGTCAGTGATACCATTGGAAGAGAGGATCTGTAATAGGAGACAGTGGTCGACTGTGTCGCATGCAGAGGACAGGTCTAGAAGGAGGAGGATGTAGAAATTTCTGTTAGCTTTGGCCATGAGTAAGTCGTTAGTAATTTGGTCAGGGCAGTTTCAGTGGAGTGGTGAGGGTGGAAGCTGGATTGAAGGTCGTCAAAGAGAGAGTTGGATGATAGGTGGGATGTGAGTATAGTGTGGACATGCTTTTCAAGAAGTTTGGAAGTGAATGGGAGCAGGGATATGGGCCAGTAGCTGGATGTAGAAGTGCGGTCGAGGGATGGCTGCTTTAAGATTAGGTTTAGTTGTTGCATGTTTGAAAGCAGAAGGAAAGGTACCAGAAGTTAGTGATAGGTTGAAGAGGTGGTTTAGGGCTGGGATAAGTGTTATGGTGAGATTGAGGAGGAAGTGGAATGGGATGGGGTTCAGTGAGGTGCATCTGGAGAGGAGGTTTGCAAGTTCTTCTTCAGTGATGGAAGGGAGGAGGGTTAGTGGGGGAGTTGAGTGGTCTGGTATACATGGGGGTTGTGGTGGTTGGGCAGCAAAGACTTGTCTGATCTGATCAATCTTGCTGGTGAAGTGAATTGCAAACTCTTCTGCAGAGAATCAAGAAGTAGAAGGGGGCAGTAGGGGTCGGAGGAGGGAGTTAAATGTGTTGAATAGCTGATGGGGTTTGGTACAAAGAGGATATGAGGGTAATGAAGTAATTATGTTTAGTGGTGGTGAGTGCTGACTTGAATTTGAGAAGTTTTTGTTTGAATGCTGTGAAGTCTTCTTGTGAATGTGTTTTCTTCAGCGCCGCTCAGCAACCCTAGACTCTGGCTGCAGCTTTTAAGTGGTGTCAGTGTGCCAGGGTTATCTGTTGACTTGTCATGTTCTGCCATGAACAAGAGGGGCAGCTGCATCAATAGCTGATGTGAGTGTTGAGTTGTAGAAAGCTTGGCATTATCTGTGTCATGGAGTAAGTATATGGATGATAGCAGTAAAGTGGCATTGCATAGTGAGTGAGTGTCAAGATGTGTGAGGTTTCTGCGAGGTGTGCGAGTTGATGGACATGGGTGGCAGGTGAGGAGGACAAGGATGAGAAAGCGAGTAGATGGTGTTCAGAGAGGGAGAGGGAGGTGTGGGTTTAGTAAGGGAGCAGAGGCGGGTCAAGATGAGATCTAGCGTATGTCCATCTGTGAGGGTGGCCAAAGGATGATGCAAGTGACAGACGTTTGGAGGCTGTTGACCAGTGGGTGTCAATGAGGATGTTGAAGTCCCCATTATGATGGTGGGAATTGTCAGCAGAGAGAAAGTATAGAAGCAAGATGGAGAATTGGTCAAAGAAGGCAGTGGTCAGGCCACTTGGAGGTTGGAAGGAGAATTGATACGGACAGAGTGCACTTCAAAGGATGAAAGGATAAGGGAGGAAGGAGGAGGAATTGGGTTAAAGGTGCAGTTGCTAGAAAGGGGATATGATTTATTTCCCTGCAATGGTCATTCAGATCTGGATGTTCTTCTTTACCTTGTCTCTTGGCTCAAATATCTGAGATAAGTAGCACAAGATGACCAGCATTTAAAAAGAAAAAGCATGGATACTTGGCTTTTTACCTATTTTGTTACATTACAACTTGTGTTTAAATATTTTTGTAATATGATTTGAGTGTGATACATCAGCACTGAATAGTTTAAGTTGGAGAAGTGAACTGAAAAAATATAGGCAAAAATTACAGTTATGGGATAAAATAAATAAAAATGGCTATGTGCATAAGTGTTCACCGCTTTGCTATGGACACACTTAATAATTTCTGGTGCAAACAATCAACTTCATAAATTACATGCTTAGTGAAAGTGAAGTCCACTACGTGTTGCAATCTAAAGTTACGTCATCAGGCGGCAATTTTGCTAGCAATTTCACTGGCAATTTGCTGGTTGCAGTGAAATCATGGACACATTGTTCCATTTGTACACGGCAACAAAATAGAACAATGTGTCCATGATTTCACTGCAACCAGCAAATTGCCAGTGAAATTGCTAGCAAAATTGCCGTGTGACGGTACCTTAAGTATCTGTCAATCTTTTCTGAAACACACAGAGACTACAACACCATTAAGCAAGTGGCACTACTAACTGAACTACACCATGAACACCAAGGAGATCTCAAAACAATCAAGACAAAGTGGTTGAGTTTGAGAAGTACAAGTCAAGGTCGAGTTCTAAAAAAATAACCCAATGTCTGATGATCCCCATAACATCATGAAGTCCATTATCATCAACAAAACAAGATGGTACCACAACAAACCTGCTTAGAGATGGCCACCCACCACAAACTTCAAGCAGCCAGGCAAGGTAACCCTAAAGGAGGTGCAGAGTTTCCAAGTAGAGACTGGTATATGACCCCAATAAGATGCACACTCTATAAAACTGGCCTTCATGGAAGAGTTCCAGAAAAGAAGCCTTTTCTAACACCCAAAAATTGGAAGGCTGATTTTTGATTTTGTCAAAAAGGACGACGTCTTAAGGTGATGTTACACGCTTCTGATCTCAGTGGAACGATATCGTTAACGATGTCACGTGACCGCTGTCGTTTCGAATCATTAGTGCATTGTCACACGCATGGATATCGTTAAAAGATGTTAAATTTGGCAACGCGCCAGCTACTTCGAGAAAACTTAGTGAACGATTTTAGAAAGCGACAGGAATAGGAGAATTTTGAACAACATAGTTCGAAAAAGGTGTCACACTGAACGATGTTGCTTGCTCACAGAAGTTAATTGGAGACGAACGATAGATTTGAGGTCAGGATCTCAAATGTCTGATGAACGATCCAACGATTTGTCGTTTCAAGATCGTATGTTTACACAGCAACAATGCACAAACGACATCGTTCGAGAACGATCAAAAAAAAGAAAAAGAGTGGACGTTTCAACGATATTCATCGTGATAGTGTGTGATGATACCTTTAGACTCCCCAGATGTATGGAGGAAGGTGCTGTGGTCAGATGATACCAAAATTGAACGTTTTGGCCACCAAGGTAAACCCTAGGTGTGCTGCCAAACCAACACAGCTCATCACCCAAGAACACCATATCCAAAGTTAAACAAGGTGGTAGCAGCAGCATGCAGTGAGAATATTTTTCCACGCAAAACCAAAGGTCTGAGTCGAGGGGAAGATGGATGGTGCGAAATTCAAGGATATTCTTAAGCAAAATCTGTTTCAGCCATTTAGTGATTTGAGACTGGGACAGAGGTTCACCTTCCAAAAGACAATGACTCAAAGTATACTGCTATAGCAACACTTGAGTGGTTTAAAGATGACCTGTCACCCCCCTCCTGGATTTCAATCTAACAGCAGCACTGAATGCAGAATGTATGCTGCATTCAGGCAACGGGTTCCCCATGTATGTGTGTGCTTTGTACCCCGATATATAGCCCTAGGCAAACTCACAGTAAAAAGTCAGGAAGGCATTGCCTGTGGCAGCAGTCAGCTCGCTTCCCGGGAGCCATACCCACCCCTTGCATTGCATCTCTATTCTGCCTCCTTCCATGTCCTCGCTGCCTCCTTCATGTTTTCTCATCCATCCTCTCCTGTGCCTTCTTGTGTTACTTATTGCAGGTGCAGAGCGAGGTATTTTCTGTGTCTGTCCAGCGCGCAGGTCCCGCCTCCTGCCCTGATGTCAGCGCCTTTGCCCGCCCTGCTTCGTGTTATGCTGTATACATAAAACAATGCGAGAATCTTGTGCTTGCTTATGCTTATTAATGGGAACAGAGAGGTAGAAAAATAAAATAAAACGCAATCCTCACCTCAACCTGTTGCTCTGGAGATCCGTGGCTCACGGAACCATGGTGCATGGCTCTCGACTGTCTGTTAGACTGTTAGATTAGCACCAGACCTAACAAGCAGCTATAAACAGAAAAAAAAACTTTAAGTATACTGCCTTTTGTGATTTCTAAGAAAAAGTTTTGGTTGTTATAGTGGGGGTCAAAGCAGGAGCTGGATGTCTTCATTTCTGGGAAGACTCTGGATATGGCTCGTGATCCTCTTTACGAGTCGAATGTGGCTGTCAATGAAAGAAATATTGGGGACCACTGGTTACAGTGTTCAATAGATGACCCTACGGGATTTCAATCTTAACAAACCTGCAAAAGACGCAACATTGAATAATTAGGAGCAGCGCTGGTCTAGTGGGAAAGTTCTTTTTTTTACCTCTCACCTCTTTAAGCCCATTAATAAGGTGTGAGGATCTGAAGTTGTGGGTTGTAATAAGCACTTAAGCAGCTTTACAGTGCAACAATATTTATTTTTATCCAAACTTGATATTACCGCAACTCCAGGTAGATGACCACAATTCGATTCCACCAGTCCACAAGATCAGAAACCAGCGCCAACAAAAGTCCTTAAGTTAGTTCCTAAAATCCAGATGGTAGATATCACGACCGTAGAACATGTATCCAGGTTCAGTCTCAAGTCAATCCCTCCCAATTCCCAGCACCAACTAACCTCCCTCAAACACGTCTTCTTCTTTTCTGTATTTTTCTTTTTTGGAATCAGCCATTTAGTTGGGCAAAAAAAAGCACATTCAACCCCTTAAACTATCAGATACATAAGTTTAATAAAGTGTAATAAATTTACTGAAGTCTCCAGCCAGTCTCCAGCGTGCATGCAGGGGGCCCCTGCAGGGAGGAACAAAAGACTCCCAACCCTCCAACCAGACGCAGGACATTGAAGAGTAATGTAGACCAGATTTCATTATGTTCTATGAAATCAGGCTGGAAGTGACACTCTGGAACATCCCCTTCCCCTGTCACCTTGTGAACCATAAAATCTAGGTAACTAGCGAGCTGTGCTGGAAAAGTCTGAGCCAGTACTGGACACATTCTTTAAGAAAGCCAGTTAGTTTTGCCTTAGTTATGTAAAAAAGTCATCATTTTTTATTTTTAATCATTTTTGTTAGCTGCTGGCCGTGTAGCAAGTGTTATGACCCCTTTATGGTATTTATGTCCTTGGCTCCGCAATATATTTGTGTTAAGTTTTTAAAGTTAATAATAAAACATAAATAAAAAAAAAAGAATAAATGACACTGCAAATGTCTAATGTTTACGTTTCCTCTAGATTCAACCTGACAAATGCTCTCAAAATGTTTTGCCAAATGGAAAATTTCCTTTAAAGCAGCTCATTTATTGCACTTTTCTCTGAGATAAGTATGACATTCTGGCAGATAACTGTATTCTTCTGCATCATTTCATTTTTAAGTAAAATTGTTTAACTACAGAAGGCTGATGAAAATGTTCTGTAAGTCACCTAAGATAGCTGGCTGCCATAAAGGAAATTGCATGCAACCAAGCCTTAACTAGATAATCTGACATTTGCACTTATTTACCAAAGAGAACACAGTAGGGTTAACCAAAGATTTGTAAGATCCTAGTCCAGTAATCACATCAGTAGTCCTGGCTGCTGGATGAGAGGAGTGCAAACCTACCCTATCTAAAGCATCCTGCATGTATTCTGTTTAGTAGATCCCATAACATCAAGTATGACATCTCAAGGTCCAATTAATTAGAAGAGACATGGGAGATGCCACAGGTAGGAGGTGGTTTACAGTATTTTGTGTAAAACTGGTGAGTGTGCACCCACTGCACAATGGGCCAGGCTTATCCTCAAGAAGCGTAACAAGTGTCTAGTGGGTGTTCCTTAGAGTCTCTGATAGTGAGGATTTGCTAGGCTGTTGGCAGGCATCAGGTATTAAAGGCAGGGCAGTCCATGGGACTGCAGCAGCTGACCAACAGATCAAGCCACTTGTACGAGGTACAGGAGGACTATCCAGACTCATAGTCAGATGGTCCAAGATTGAGGCAGGCAGCACAGGTTCAGAATACAAGACAGAGTCTGCAACTGAGAAGTCAGATAGGATGGGTAAACAAGGCAATCAATAACAATAGAAACAATACCTTGCACGAAACCTGAGAGAACACTGAACAAGAACCTAGAATGGGCGAGGAGTGATGGGAGGGATATCTGCTGGAAGGGGACTGGACAAGAAGGCAGAACTTTGCTGGAATTTATACCCTGTGTTCAACAGAATCTGGATGTGCCTCCCTATAGCGAGAAGACCACACTAGCCTCAGATGGATGCAGCAGCGCAGGGTGAGTTGCTTGAGGCACAGGGAAAAAGGTCAGACACAGGCATGAGCTGCATGGTGACCGCAGTGAGTGGTGCGCAGCCCACCAGCTGTGCAGGTCATGGGCGTAACATTTTGGTCCAGTGTCTACAAATCACCAACGTCACAACTGTCCAGGATCTTAAAAACATTTTTGTCCAACCAAAACACCTATGATTCTGAAGGGACAAGTTGAGCACCATTCTCCATCCAGCATCCATACTCTAAAAGAGGTCATTCTTGAAGAATGGAAAAAGATAGGTGCTGCAATTTTTCACCAACTTGTTCATTCCATGTCTTAAAGACTTGGTGTTGCCCTTTAAAATCATAGAGGTCCTATAATATACTAGATGCAACAATACAACTGCCCGGCAAAGGAGCACACCCAAGGACTAGAATGAGGTGACCAGATATGCAGATAAAATTAAGAAATCTTTATTAAGTACCACAAATATAAAAGAAAAATAAAAGATGCCTATTACAAGGGACACAGAAGTAGTCATATTAAGACTTATAGACTAGTAAATTAGGGTGGTCTACAAAGGGGTACAGCATATGGAACACGTGCATAATAAAAAACCCAGACTAATCCACCCTAACAAATATCTAACTGGAAGGCTGTCATGAATACATTCAGAAAAGAGCAGCAGTGTACAGATTAGTCTGAATATACCTTGAAATGATGCTGTGCCAGTATATTCCTTAGCTCTGTGTCCCTGGCACAGTGTTATTTAAAGGTATATTTTGCCTAATCATACTGCACACTGATCAGAGCTTGTGCTCTATCTATCTATAACCCAACCCTGCTTTTCTTTTCTGCACAACTTTAACCCTGACCTGTCTAGTGTGTTCCTTGGTTTTAATGATGCTGTTTGATATGTTCAATCAAATCTATGAGGCTTTCACAGAACAGTTGTAGTTGTACGGAGATTAAATTACACACTGGTGTACTCAATTTTCTAATTACGTGACCCGTGGAGGGCAGAGAGGAGTGTGTGTGCCCTAGAGTGCAATGGAGAACAGTGTGTGGCTGACATAGGAAGAGTCAACCACCTGAAGCAGGGAGGTAGGATGGTTATAGCAAGCAGAGAGGAGGCACTGGATCAAAATCGCGACATCAATCGGACCACCCAATAAGTGAGTATAATACAGGGTGGGTCATTTATAGGGTGGGACATTTATATGGATATACCTAAATAAATTGGAAATGGTTGGTGATATAAACTTCCTGTTTGTGGCACAATATTATATGGGAGGGGGAAAACTTTTCCAGATGGGTGGTGACCATGGCGGCCATTTTGGATCCAACTTTATTTAAGTGTATCCATATAAATGGTCCACTTTATAAATGGCCCACCTGTGTAAGCTATTTTTATGTTATGTAGGTCGGTATCGGGACTTATATGCAGTATTCTAGAATGCTATAGTAAGGGCTTACTGGTGGCCAATCTACCCAAAAGAATGCCAAAAACCTTTGGAAAGTATAAATTGACCCAAAAGATTAGCAGAACATAACAGATGTGTATATTACGACTATGCACACTTATTTTATTAATTCTTTTTCATTGAATATATTGCATAAATTAAGTTTTCGTACATGAACATCAGTAAGAATACAGTTACTTTTTCATTATATCAGAAATAAAGCATAAATGATCTGAGTAGGAAAGCTATTAGCATTTGTAACATTTGCGAGAAATTTCTAATGTTCCTGAAGCCTATATTCTGAATTGCATTTTTTTAAAAGATAATGTCTAAAAGTATATAATGTAAAATAAATTGAGCAAACGTTCATGTAAAACAGCTGCTAATATCCAACATTTGCACAAAAAAATCCATTAATTTGAATCAAGTTGTTGGTTTATTATGCTAATCCTTTCACTAATACCGTATATATTCACTTAGCCTGTCTGTTGATCGTAGTGTATAATGCATCCATCTGGCGGTAGTGAGCTCACATATCATTGTACAATTACAGAAAATTCTGTAAGGTCACTGACTAGCCGCATTTACATTGCATTCCTCTTAAACATACTGCTGATTTATTCATCCAAAAAGATCTCCCACATATGTTATGGCCTATGGAGGCATAGAAGAAAATTCTAAATACCTGGCTATGAAAGGAGAAAAACTGCATTGCAATATTTGCATTTCCTATACAAGGTAATACTTCATAAATGTTACGCTGCAGCGAAAAAGCACTCAGCGTTGAATGCAACAGGAGGGGAACACCAGGGAAAAAGTAGAAGTGAGGCCTGGCGAAAGGAAACGGGAAAAGGGGTCATCATATAACATATCATTCTTAGACGGGTCCTTCCCCGTGTATGTTCATGTGCTAGGCCCTGGCTGACCCCGGTAGATAGTGAGTATGCCAACAAGTAGCTAGTCTTACTAGTGCACTAAGACAACACAGAGATACAAACAAGCAGACCAAAACACAAGTAAAGGAACTTCACAGCTTTCCCAGAAGGGATTTCAAAGCTTCTGCTGGAAAGAACTCCAAAGCTTCATCTGGAAGACCTTGACCAGAATGGTCAGCATAGAAGATCTACAACCGGCATATGAGAGAGCTAGGAGTGCATATAAATAGAGGAAAAGAGTGGTCATAACATGCAACAACTGAGATTTAAAGCTACGATTCTGAGCAGGATACAAAAGAAAATCT
Organism: Allobates femoralis; assembly: GCA_033576535.1. NCBI lineage: Eukaryota > Metazoa > Chordata > Amphibia > Anura > Aromobatidae > Allobates > Allobates femoralis. The sequence goes on along the minus strand of JARQOC010000001.1, from coordinate 551,236,354 downwards.
TAATCCATTCAGTACTGAAAGCAAATAATTCCGCTCTGCTCATGATAATCACCGTGGGAGCTCTACAGAGGACCTGCAATCAGCCAAATTATGTGACCTTCTGATCCCAGAAACCCCGAGACCACAGCAGGGCAAGACCCACTGGTGACAATAAAAAGTCAAATGAACAGTGGTAGCAATAGAAATAGGTTCTGACTTAGTGACTTTCTAAAAGAGAGAATTCTTGGCATCCTGTAGAAGGAGGAGAGGGAGGAGGTGAGCTTTGACCATCAACTACTTAAAATTGTCAATTCTCTGTTCCTTATTGCACATAGAGAGGAGTCATGTCTGTCATGATAATAAAGGCTGTTGAAAAGTCTTCTGTATAGAATGTGAAGTAAATGTCTAGTATTAGGCCTAGTGTCTTTTTGTACAAATTAGAATATTTTTTGTTTGTTTTCTTACTGATAGAAAAAATAGAAAATACATTTTAGATAAAAAAAACCTATTTCAAACAATAGGTCATTTTCTGATAACACATTCCCTTTACATTTTTATTCAGCTTATTCAATCACATTCAATATTTTATTGTTAAACAACCACTGAAAGAAAAGCGTTTGGGGCAAGATCATTGGTGTCATCAAAAAATTATAAATCCATGAGATAGTTCTCTGAAGGGACGTACATCCATTCACCATCACACTGAAGACATGGGATCAGCGTAAATGGTGAGGTGAGAAAAATTAATCAAGTAGATAAAGGTCTGCTAAAACTAAATCATTCCTTGTTGAATTTCATCTGACATATGGTCGAAATTGTCAATTTTCATCTAATTTTAAGGGGTTGTTTGGACTTTAACATTGATGTTGACCCATACTCCTGAAGAAGGCTTTTGTACAGAGCTAACACACTGTTTGTGATCTGAGAACTGTGGACTTCCAATAAAGGTAACACATAATCCATTGGGCATTGTACCTCCCTACAGGGCATCAAAACTATTATCGTTTACTCAATCAGTGGTATAGGTAGTGTTATACTGCACTCAGCATCCAGAAAACTGGTAGATCTACAGATAAAGCACTAGTGTTTACCAAAACTGCAGCAAGCAGCTCAGCAAGTGATACATTGCTGGAATCAGGATCCCTGTCTCTACATCATACCGCTCTAAAGGTACCGTCAGACGGGGAGATATCGCTGGCGATTTTGCAGGCGATCTCATGAACGCGCACATCACTGCGGCATGGCTTGTGAGATATCACACGTAGCAATATCGCCGGCAACCATGGGCGATCCGGCGATTCTGGAATCGCCTGAAGCGATGTTGGCTTTTCTGATCGCCGTGTCACACAGCACAACCTCACCGTCAATGTGGGCGTACTTTTTCACTGCGCTTAGAGCAAGGCGTGCCACACTGTGTTTGACCACGCCCCTACCACTCGGATTGGTCATCCCAACTGCATTCCCATTGGTCAGCCAGTCCTGGCCTGATGTCGGCTAATGTTATGCCTTGGACTTTCATAGCATTTTGCCAGTACAGTGTGTTGTGCTGTTTTCTGTCTGCACCCACACCTTGTGTGGCGAAAAGAAACCTAAACAATTACTTAGTGGCAGGAAACAGATGCCTGAAGATCTTGATATATGTGCCACATTTTTGCTCACACAGCGGCTATATCCACCGATTAAACAGTTTAGGCGTCCATGACGAGCGTAAGTAGTAAGAGATGTCATTATCATTAACACACGTCGGGAGCAGCAAACCAAAAGAAGACTTCTGTGACACTCATTCATTTAAATACTTGGATGACACTTGACAAGATCTAAAGAATGAGGGTAGTAATGCAGGCAGGGAAAATCAAATATGGCGACGGACAGCCAATTGTAACACACTTGGAAGAAACCAAACCAACACCGGCAACCCAACGGGCATACGTACAATACCTAAACGCTCCTACTTCATTGATATCGCCGCGTCACACGGCAGTAGGCATACTGATCGCTCAAGCAACATCGCCTGATTTCCTGACACTGTTGGGAAATCTCTGAACTCAGAACAGAGATTTATCGCCGTTCAATTGCTCTGTTACACGCAGCAACTCACAAGTGATGTTGCTTCAACATCACCTGAACAGGGAGATCTCGGCGACATCACCGGCGATATCTCCCCGTGTGAGGTACCTTAAGCAGGAAAACCTGGCAACAGATTTCCTTTTAAGTGAGCTCTTAAGTGAGCGTATGATCCTAAAACTTTAACATTTTATCTCTGGTTGAGTGTGGCTCTATTTTTATACACCTTCACCATAATTATATCCAAGTCCTACACACGACACTATGTGCATTATGTTCCTTAATGCCGCATAGGAAACTAGAATAAAATGACTCACTATTTCCATTCACAGCATCTACATAAAAGAAAAACTACGTACTATTGACTTAGACAGTTAAGACTAATAATGGAGTAAGTTTAATCCAATTATTTTCAATTAAAAAAAAACATTTTTCAGCCATAGTAATAGTAGCAGCAATGGTAATATTAGTAACTATAGGAACATTTGCTTTATAGTAAAATACGTTTGGAGCATAATGCCCACGATATTCGTCATTTCATCTTTCATATCTGAATCCATCTCGTAAAATCTCAAGCCTGTATTCAGCATTCATGAAACATTTTAACATATAGTTGACTCGCAGTCTACGACAGTGACATTTCGGGCTCATTTCCGCATTCTATAAAATGGCAGGTTCAGAATGATCTCCATAGTGCTGTATCTGTAATGCAGCCGTAAAGTTCTTGAAAGGCATCCGCCATTATCCGCCTGCCTTGATGACCCTGGGTTAATACCTGGACACTTGAAACTCAGACCTTTGCTCCGTACTAAGTCAAACTTTGGAAATTGTAAAGTAAGGGGAACTTGAGATATACCTAATTACCAAAAAAGTTCCTGGATTATTTCAATAGATTTATTCAGCGTTCTTGAATAATGCATCGCTTTAGCAACGCGTGACATTTCATCTATTTTGCATACAAAAAGATATTAAAAACTGCTCTCCTTAAGCAGACTAAATGGCTTACTGACAGCGCTTTACACAGCGAATGTTCCAGCTAACTCTTCATTTACTGTGCCATTACGCTAGATTTTGGTTGCTTGTTGTTTCAGCTTTCAACTGGAGGTTGATTAAATCCCTGTCTAAACTAGTATAAACACCCATACAAAAGGCAATAATGAAAATGGCCAAATCGTTTTATGTAAACCAGAAAATTTAAGTACTAAAGGTATCAATAATAAATAGCTTTAGGATTCGTGACTAGACTGATAATTAAGACATATAACACTATGTGCTCAGTTGGATAATTGGAATTGACTGTCGCTGGAAAAGCACAAACTTATCTTAATGGTCTAAAATCGAGAAACTTTTATAGTAAAGGTCCAAAGCACATGAGCAATGCAAGTAACAGGGGTTTGGACAGATTAATTATGGGGGTGGGGGAGAGGGGCAAAAGTTGACCAAGGTTAGCCACCTCCGGGTCCCATAACCCAATACTCATTATTATTATTATTTCTATTATTATTATGCATTGCTTACATAGCAACATCATATTCCACAGAGCTTCACAGAAATCATCATAACTGTCCCCATTGGAGCTCACAATTTAAGTTCTATTATTATTTGCTTTTCCAATACAGGGTGGGCCATTTATATGGATTCACCTAAATAAAGTTGGATCCAAAATGGCTGACTTCAAAATGGCCACCATGGTCACCATCCATCTGGAATAGTTTTCCCCCTACCATATACTAATGTGCCACAAAATATACTAATGTGCCACAAACCTGGCCTTGGTATTCCCTTGTCTTATCCTTAAGCTTGTAAAGAGCTGGATAATTACTCAAAGGGCCACTTAATATGGTGGTTATAGTGGTCTACTCAAAGAGCCTCCCCATGGTTAGGTCCTTCCCTGGAGGGATATCTGGCTAGTCCTGTGTTGAGACTTCTAAACAAGGCTCCACAGACTATATGCATATTTGAAATTCTCAGGGGTCAATGTGCCTAGGAATTCACTGTGTTGAGCACTTTAACCTGCTTTCACATTGCAGATTTTTAAGTTCCGATGCTGTCCGATAAAAATCAGACAGCATCGGACCGATTTTGGGCCCCATGCAGCCCTATGGGCATCGGACCGAATCGGATGTGCACTAAATGCCATCCGATTTGGTCCGATCCGATTCTGTCCGATTTTTTTATCGGTGCAAAAATTGGAGCATGCTCCGATTTTTGCACCGAAAATAAAATCGGACAGAATCGGATCGGACCGAATCGGATGGCATTTAGTGCACATCCGATCCGACCCGATCAATTTAACATGGGGCCCTATGGAGAAGGGTCCGAGGAAACATCTGATGTCTCCTCGGACCCGATTTTAGTGTACTGAGTATCCTCAGTACACTAAAATAGCTCCTAAAAGTGAAGTAGAGCGTTAAAAAAATAAAAAAAAATCTATACTCACCCGTCCACGAGGCCCCCGGCGTCTCCCGCGCGTCTCCAGTGTCTTGCTGTTCTGTCTTCTGTGCTGCCAGGACCTCTCGTGACGTCACAATCACATGACTGCCAGTAACCAATAACCGGCAGTCATGTGATTGTGACGTCACGAGAGGTCCTGGCAGCACAGAAGACAGAACAGCAAGACACCGGGAGATGCGTGGGACCGTGCAGGAGTCGTGGACAGGTGAGGAAAGATTGGAGGAGAGGGGGAGGACACATGGGGGGACCGGAGGACACATGGGGGCACCACATTGAAGGACTGGGGGAGGACACATAGGAGGACCGGGGGCCAAGAGGGGAGGACAGGGGGTGCAGAAAGGAGACACAGGGGATAAGAGGAGAGGACCGGGGGCCAAGAGGGGAGGACCAGGGGTGCAGAGAGGACCGGGGGCCAAGAGGGGAGGACCATGGGTGCGGAGAGGACCGGGGGCCAAGAGGGGAGGACAGGGGGTGTGGAGAGGACCGGGGGCCAAGAGGGGAGGACCGGGGGCCAAGAGGGGAGACACAGGGGATAAGAGGAGAGGACCGGGGGAGAGACAGTGACAGCTCAGTGAGCGGCGAGGTGACAGGAGGGCGGGCATCAGATAAAATGTCGGAATCGGATGCCTATTTGGCATCCGATTCCAGACATCAGAAGAATCCGATGCTGTCCGATTTATATCGGACAGCATCGGATTTTACAAAATCGTTATGTGAAAGTAGCCTTAGCCGGCTGCCCACAGTGTTTTCTTGGACTGGTCTCCCTGAGATCAGTGAATGCTTTGTGTTGTTGGTCTACTAGGCATTGCTCCCACCTAGCCAGAATCCTACTCTACACTGATGAGGGGCAATACCCCGAAACAGCTGTCTGTGGACGGATACCTGACCTTGGTATTCCCTTGTCATATCTTTAAGCTCGTAAAGAGCTGGATATTGACTCAAAGGGCCACTTAATAGGGTGGTTATGGTGGTCTCCTCAAAGAGACTCCCCATGGCTAGGTCCTTCCCTGGAGGGATATCTGGCTAGTCTTATGTTGAGACTACTAAATGAGGCTCCACAGACTTTATTTGCAATGTACCACAAACAGGAAGTTGATATCACCAACCATTTCTATTTTATTTATTTGTATCCATATAAATGGCCCATCCTATAAATGGCCCACCCTGTAGTTGTGTCACACACACCTATCCAGGCGAGCAAGTTTTTGCCATTGATCATTTCCACCATCGTCACAGATGATACCGTATTGGGCTTGTTTTCTCCATATCTAATCTAAATCAGTATGCATTTGGAGCAGGGGAAGAAACTGGAGAACCCAGAGGAAACCCATTCAAATACGGGGAGAACATACAAACTGCATGCTGCTGCTGTTCTTGGTGGGATTTGAACCCAGGACTCTAGCGCAGCAAAACAACAGTGCTAACCACTGGGCCAACGTGCTACCATGCAAACACATGCAAGCCTGACTGACTTCATCACAACCTCCCCATTCATCACAAAGTAGCAAAATCTGATACTGAATGCACAAACAGGATGCAGAGGACCTTCATTATAAAGATGGGTGAACTTTGGAGGGTTGTGAGTGGCTGTGTCATCAACACCGTGTGCCTGGGCTGCACCCATCTTTCTAATAGAGATCCTCTGCATTCCATTTGTGCATTCAGTATCAAAGGAAACTGTGGATAAAATTAAAGCACAAATAGGGTCTCATTCTGGTGATAAATAAAATGAATAAATTACACTGGGGAACAATTTGAAAAGAAATTTCTGTTGAGTTAGGTTTTTCAGCTGATTTATACTAAAATTGGCATGCTGATTCCAAAAATGTACTCAGTTTTTTTCTAGCACGTCAAGTTTTTCCTCCACAACTTACCTGCCAGAGATGCACAATTGCACTGATATCTGTAATAAGACTTGTTATCTGATTACAATTCGACTCATATAGAGCTATATGATATATGATAGTGTTAAAAAACATATTTGTCATGCCTATTTCTTATATATTTCATTTTTTGTTCATATTTGTACTATTTAAAAAAAAAAAAAAAAAACACTTTTTAGGTACAGTAGTTTACATATTTTTGAGAAGACAAAAATCCTATAGTTCAAAAACTTGACGTGATAGAGAAAAACTGAGATCATTTCTGGATTCAGCATCCAAAATTAATTAAGAACAGTTGTCAGACCTAACTCCTAAAAAATTGTGTTCCCCAGTGTATTGGTTTGCTCACCTAGCCAGATTGTGTGACATACAACCAGTTGAAATCACATAAGATAGCTGCTGCAGAAATCCATGTACTATGTGGTAATCAAATGAAGACAATTGAATACAAAAGGTAGAAGATCTGCAGTGCCGTAAAATGAAAGGCCAGAGAGATGTATCAACCAAAGGTGGCTTTATTCATTGTGTTTCAAAGTGCTATCCTTACTTCTTCATCAGGAAACCAACCAAGTAAGGATAGAACTTTGAAATGCGTTGAATGAAGCCACCTTGATTCATACATCTCTCTAAAGGTACCGTCACACAGGGACATATCGCCGGCGATGTTGCCGGCAACTGAGGGGCGTGGCCAGGTTGCGGCGACATCGCCGGAGAGTTGCCTCGTGTGACAGGGCGATAATCAGGCGGAAAATCGCCTGAGTCACATCGCCAGGTTTCCCAACAATGTTGGGAAACCTGGCGATGTTGGTCAGGCGATCATGCCTGATCGCCCTGTGTATCGCGGCAACCTGCAATGTTGCGGGCGATTCCGCCTATCTACAACATTGCGAGTTATCGCTCGCTGGGTTGCTGGGCAACCCAACGAGCGATAGCCGCGGCAACTAGCCGGCGACAACGCCGGTAAGTTGCTCAGTCTGACATCTCGCCGGCGATGTTGTCAGGGATACGCGCTCCCGCGATCGCCGGCAACATCGCCGGCGATATCTCCCTGTGTGACGGTACCTTTATCTTTCATCACATGGCAGCGCAGATCTTCCATCCACTTTTTATACCCACTTGTCGCATTCAGGATCAGATTTGGCCGCCTTGTGGTGAGTTTTTTAAAACATTTTTCCTTTGATTTTCTATTGATTTAGTGCAGGAACTTGCAAGCATGAGGACCCTTGACCAATGGGCTGTGAGCTTCCATATTTTGGGCCAAAATATCAACTAATACTTTATCTGTTGCACATTTTACACTATTTTTGCAGGCTGTAGTAGGGTCTTCTTAATTTAGGTAGGACATTGGTCCTGTAAGATACACTAATATAGTGATAACCCCCCCCTTATCTGGCATCATTAATAGGCTATTGGTCAGACACTGTGTATCTCACTCACCAATGGGACAGGCTCACTATGCAAGCCTTATTAGTGTGCATGTCTTATGCTAGCAGCCACCCACCTCCATTTTGGAGGTTTGTGAGGTTGTGTCATGATCATCATACACCTGAGTGGCACCCGTCCATATAAAGGAGGTCCTCTGCTTCCTGTTTGTGCATTCAGTATCACATTTGGCCGCTTTGTGGTGAACGTTTTTTAATTTTTCCTTTGGTTTTCTACATTTCCTCCATTGTTCACATCAGTCTTGATGAATCGGGGGCCAAAGTCTGTATTCACTGAAGACAGCAAGGCAGATTTTACCATGAACTGAGAATTTTGAGAATGAAGCAGGTTTCTGTAATAAGAAAGTTTATTTTCACGTCTACTTTTACTTTGTGAAAAAGAATGATGATCACACTTTAATTTTATTACACAAAAGCTACACCACCAAACGTTGTGTCCTTACTAAACATGGGGGACATGAAGATTAAAAGCATTTAAAATTACAAAATATATACCTAGGTGTGAGATATTATAGGCCTACCCAACTAGGTAAATACCCAGACCCTCTCCACTCAGAATACTCCTTAAGCAAATGCCAAGACAGCATACGGTAAATTCAATGACCACATGAAAAAAAATACAATTTATACATGAAAGATATAAAACATATATGAAGCAAATAGACCAACAGACTTGCAATGTCAAAAATAACCCCGCAAAAAATGTCTACCATGAATAAAATATAACCCTTTTGATTAGGTTACTGTCAGCAATGATACAGATAATACATATACAACAATGAATTATACTGTATAGCGTGAGAGCCAATGTGGCATAATAAGGATAACCATACAAACTGACAGTCACTGGTATGTGGGGGGACCTGGAAGTAGACTATGCCATATAATTATAAGCAAGGGTAGCCCCATGTTCTTAGACATAAAGGAGCAAAGTTGTGGCACTCAAGAAAATCTCATGTGTTTCACCTGTTTCAGTTTAGCTTCTTCAGGGGTTAATAAACGACACATGTGAAAGCAAATATATGTTGCCCTCTATTACAGCAATCTAGGGATATTGCTACACTAATTCTACAGCATCTAATGAGACATAGCACAAATATCTTGCTGGAAAAAGAAAAGCTACAGTAAGGCAATATAGAAGTCTGTAACTATTAGAAGTTGTAATGCACTAGTGTAGATGAGGTCTAAACCAAGGGTAGTGGGGTTATTGTCAGAGAAAAAGTGTGATCTTCAATAATAAATCACAAAACATTATTTAAAAATATCTTCTATATGTATTTTTAAATTCACATTAAAGAAGTGATATTTATAACATATTCACAACGAATGACAATTTAAGGATGAGAATACGTTGTCCTGGCAGCCAGAATACTGATTAAGCATTTATCTTTGAGAATGTTGTTTAATTCCTCATTAATAAATATCTAGTTTATGTTTGATTTGACCTTCAAATCCTCTAGAAACAAGGGATGGCCAGACTGAGTAATCAGATGTATGAAAAGAGAGAATATAATGAGTTTAATTTGTGAAGAGCGCAATTTATTTGCATCAGTTCTATCACAGTTCAGTATGTTTCAAAATTTCGGTCATTCTTCTTAACCTGCCAAACGAAGCAATATTAGGCCTCCAAAGGATTTTTGTGGCCAATGGAAAGCAGAATTTAAAGAGAAAATCCCACCACTGCTCACAATTATACTAGAATATTTGACTGTTGAGGATGGTAAGGCAAGAAGAGGTGAAAGTCAACCTCCGAATGCCTTATCCCAATCTGAAGGCACCAACGTAGATGATATTTCCAAGGTTTCTAAGATAAAAGAAAAGTCGAATAATCCTAACGATCATGTCCTCGCCTTTAAAGAAAAACTCTTTAGATGTGTTTGCATATTATGAAGAAATGTAATTGATTCCTCAAACATGGGGGTCAGACTATCACCCATACTGGTCAATAGATAGAGGGAACTACATTTCTACAGCATCCCTCATGACAACACCATGGGACGTTGTCTCTCATATCCTCTATAGCAAAGTTTCTCAACTCTAGTCCAAAAGACCCACTAACAATGCATGTTTTCAGGATATCCTTAGTATTGGACAGGTATTGGAGTCATCACCTGTGCAGGTAATTAAATTATCACATGTGTAATACTAAGAAAAATCTTAAAACATTCATGGATGGTGGGTCTTGAGGACTGGCGTTGAGGAACACACAAGAAGTTAAAAGACCCATCCCAACCTACTCAGTGTTTTTCCTGTCCCTATACAAGACAGATGCAAGAGGGTACGCTGCAGCATGCATAACTTACAGTTAGTTGGGCTCAGGTGGATCGGGATGGTCCTTCCTTCTCCTTCTCCCTGTCAAGTAAGTCCGGGTCAACACCTCTTGAGGAGAGGTCCCTCAGCCTGTGCCGGTGGAGCAGGATGAGGTCCTCGATGCCAGTCACTTCCTCGCATATGGGGCTCTCGGCATCCTGCTCTTGGCACTACATAGCTTTCATCTCCAGGCATGCGCAGTGCGTGCATTCCATGGTGGAATGCACGTCTGGGTTTAGTGGTAGCACATGCTCTGGAGAGCAGAGTGCGCTCCACTCTGGAATGCAAGAAGCAGGAGAAGGTCCAGAGGTGACCCCTGGCAGGTGATATAAACCGGGGTTGGCGGTTTTTCCTAACCTTATAGATTAAGATCATTCTTTAATAGGATGTTTATCCTAATCTGCTATGGAGGATTCAACCTGTTCTGATGCTCCCCTCAGATCACCCTTGGTCCATGCAACTTGCCTGGAAGGCAGGAATCTTACCAACAAACAAAATGTTGTGGTTCCCAGTTGATTAAAGTTCACTACATGTGTTTTAATGCAGGAGTTTATTGGTGGAGTCTCGAACCACCACAAGAACCGAGTTTAGTCAGACTCTTTTACAGTGTGACAGCCCTTGGGATATTTATAGACAGCTATTCAGTCTCCTCTGAGTTTTCTTTTTGGCAAGTTAATCATTCCCAATTCCTGTAACCAGTCCTCATAGGACAAGGTTTGCAGATTGGTCACCGTTCTGGTCGCTCTTCTCTGAACTCGCTCCAGTTTGTTGATGTCTTTTTTACAATATGATGCCTAGAACTGGACGCAGTATTCCATATGAGGTCTGACCAAAGAGAAGTAGAGGGCAATAAGTACTTCACATGATCTAGACTGTATGCTACTGTTACTATATCGCAGAATTGTAATTGCCTTTTTTCCTGCTGGATCACACTGTTGACTCATATTCAATCTGTGGTCTATTAGTATAACCAAGAACAGCGCCTCACAAGCTGGTAGCTCAAATCTTCAAAACTTTATTCCATCCACCACAGCACAACATTTCGGTTAAAGAACCTTCTTCAAGTGCACACATTACACAGATACACCATGTGTTTTATAGTAAAAAACTCCACCCCCACTGACAAACAGACAATCAATGGGGAGTGAAAGATAAACAAAGTTAAAAATCACCTAATTACTAGACATAGATTGACTATCAATACAAGGACATAATGGGGGCATATAAGCCAGCAATACCACACATACAGCTTGCACATCGTTCCATGAACAGTCCAGTATTCTCAATTACCAATAATAACGGAGTACAGCCGACCATCTCCAGGCATCGTCCGTCGTCATAGTGACTCCACGTCACATTGATCTTCCGCCTATCGGGACCGCGCACTTCCGGGATATTCCTGCGCATGCGCCGGCTTCTGTCATCCATTGGTTAGTTCTCCTGTCACTCCACACGGAGGGTTCCCGACATGTTCCGGATGGCGGAGTCGGCGCAAACACGTAATTACAGTGCGAGCCTGCACAATGCACTCTAAGTGTCAGCACATATTACATCATTACAGCATATTTTTTCGCAGATTGGGTCTTGCAAAATTATTTTCTGGTAAAGCGGACGCAGGTCCGGTAACCTCCGGTGATGTCCTCTCTCTCAAGAAGGTTGATCTGTGGAAAAAGAGCAATTTTGTAGCACCGGGTCATGACCCAGTGATTGAGACCTTTACTAAATTGGTCAAGAATGATATCGCTAAATTGAGGAGAAAGAGTCATTATGGATATAAGTCGAATATTACACATCTTGAGAGAGAGGAGATCAGGAAGTTGAAAAATGACGGGTCCATCACCATAAAACCCGTCGACAAAGGCGGTGCTATTGTGGTGATGGACACCGTACAATACCGTGGTGAGATCATGAGACAATTAAATGATGTTCTAGTCTATGAGAGGTTATCCCACAATGCAACAGAAAAATTTCAGTTGGAGTTAAAATCCTTGATTGGGGATGCATTAAAGGATGGCATCATAGATCAGGGTCTTTCGGAGTTTTTGGTAGTGGAATTTCCTGTTGTACCTACCCTATATGCCTTACCGAAAATCCACAAGGATTTAAAAAACCCGCCCGGACGTCCGATTGTTTCGGGCAGGGGTCTCTATGTAATAAGATCTCAATTTTTCTTGACCATTTGTTACGCAGGTTTGCTACGATGGCAACTTCATATACAAGGGATACTGGAGACTTTATCGGTTCCTTGTCAGAGATTACAGTCAGCAACACGACCTGGCTTGTGTCATTTGATGTTGTGTCGCTGTACACATCAATCGAACATACAAGAGGTTTACATGCTGTTGATGTGTCGCTCGCCACCTCTGACATGTCGCCAAGCTGTGCACTGTTCGCCTTGGCTCTGTTGGAGTTTGTCCTCAGAAAGAATTATTTTCTCTTTGGGGACGATTACTATCTGCAGCGCCGGGGGACAGCCATGGGGTCAAATGTGGCCCCAACTTATGCTAACATCTATATGGCTGTCCTCGAGGGCGAACATGTGTACGGTTCTCTTTATTGGCGCCATGTCAGGGGTTGGCGACGTTACATCGATGACATCTTCTTTGTATGAGAAGGGAGTAGAGAAGAGTTGGGTAGTTTTTTTTAACTATCTTAACAATATACACCCTGGTCTGGGCTTTACTATGACATGCTCGCTTGATGATATGCAATTTTTGGACACTTTAGTCTACAAGGATAATGGGGTATTAAAAACTGATCTCTTTATTAAGAGCACTGATAGAAATAGCACATTGCATTTTTCAAGTGAACATCCCAGAAAAATGGTGGAGTCACTCCCTTGGAGCCAGATGTTGAGAGTACGTAGGATTGTCGCCGATGACTCTAAAATTGAAAGCAGATTACAGGACATGACTAATAGATTTCTAAAAAGAGGGTACCCAAAAAGTGATTTGGTACGGTTCAAAACAAAAGTGCTGAATATTGAACAAAAGGAATTGTTGAATCCAAAATTGAAAGTGACTCTCCCTAAGAGAATTCCCATTGCGACCACATATTGCAAGTCCAGTAGGAAAATTATGAATATTGTTAAAAAACACTGGCCTTTGCTTATGAAGGGACATGCCGAAGTTGAGGAGTTCAAATCGCTCCCTTTAATATACTATAGGAGGGGACATAGCTTGAAAGACGACTTGGTCCATGCTGACATTGGTAGCACAAAAAGAGATATCCAAAGAACTTTTGCACCACCCAGTTTGGGTAATTTTCCCTGTCTGGGGTGTGCATGTTGTGGTAACCTTTTAAAGGGCCGGCACTTCAGTCATCCACGTTCGGGGAAAAAATATGAAATCAAAAGGAGATATACGTGTAACAGTGATTTTGTTATTTATACAATCTGTTGCCCATGTGGCCTTCTCTATGTAGGGGAGACGACGATGGAGGTAAAAGCTCGCATAGGGAAGCACAAAAGTACTATTCGAACGGGTTTGACCGATCTGCCGGTACCTAGACATTTTCATGCAATGGGTCACACGGTCAACCAACTCAGATTTAGGGATATAGACGATGTGCCTCCCCTAAGAAGAGGTGGAAACCGTGTGGCTCAATTGAAAATGAAAGAATTAAAATGGATATTTGAGTTGGATACCTTGTCCCCAAAAGGCATGAATGTAGATTACGATCAGCGGGGATGTCTACTTGGTTCATGTTGATGATTTTTCTCCTTCCTTATCATCATGTAACAATTGTTTTTAATTCTGTTTTTAACATCACTTTAGATTTATCTAGATGGAAGACTATCAATCTTTATGGATGGCAATTGTTGTTGGATAACTGTATAAAACCTCTATTAAGTGGAAACGTGTTTCTGTAAGAGGGCATTATTCGGTAATGTATGGGGATGAGGATGGCTATACACCAAATATAAAATGAAATGGTCCACTCCAGTGTCTAAGTGGTCTGTTATCCATGTTAGGATTTGTTATTATTACCACTTAGTACTCTGAGGTGGTCCCTGATATTACATATGGATACATTAGTGATCCAGAGTATCGATGTGCATTGGTACCTAAATTTTGAATAAATATGTTGCTTTTGTTATGTGTGGGCAGTTTAGTACTGTATATATTTATATATGGCCTTTTTCCCCTCCCTCATATAGGTTGATATGAAAATGATTGTATCTGTGCCCTCTTTTCAGAGCTATGTTTTGCCCCTTTAATGATGTAATCACAAAAGGGTTTCCCTATATAGATGGGCGATGTACTATAGTATTTTGGAAATTACCTATTTTTATAGGATGATTAATTGCACGCTGCTTACTTCGACTATGTTTAAAATGTTCTCTTAGAGGTATGCACTGTCTCTTTAACAACTTTATTGTATTAAAATTTCCTTGTGATAATTGGCTATGCAGTACAGTATTCAAATGGACCGGTAACCAAGTTCCCGCTTATTGGTTGGGGAGTCTATTGCGATAGATGATGATGTAATATGTGCTGACACTTAGAGTGCATTGTGCAGGCTCACACTGTAATTACGTGTTTGCGCCGACTCCGCCATCCGGAACATGTCGGGAACCCTCCGTGTGGAGTGACAGGAGAACTAACCAATGGATGACGGACACCGGCGCATGCGCAGGAATATCCCGGAAGTGCGCGGTCCCGATAGGTGGAAGATCAATGTGACGTGGAGTCACTATGATGACGGACGATGCCTGGAGATAATCGGCTGTACTCCGTTATTACTGGTAATTGAGAATAAATAGACTGTTCATGGAACGATGTGCAAGCTGTATGTGCGGTATTGCTGGCTTATATGCCCCATTATGTCCTTGTATTGATAGTCGATCTATGTCTAGTAATTAGGTGATTTTTAACTTTGTTTATCTTTCACTCCCCATTGATTGTCTGTTTGTCAGTGGGGGTGGAGTTTTTTACTATAAAACACATGGTGTATCTGTGTAATGTGTGCACTTGAAGAAGGTTCTTTAACCGAAACGTTGTGCTGTGGTGGATGGAATAAAGTTTTGAAGATTTGAGCTACCAGCTTGTGAGGCGCTGTTCTTCTCTTTACATGAGTGTTGTCGTTGCCGGGTGGATCTCCCTGGCCTTGGACGTGCGCCCAAATGTGTGGAACCTAAAGGATTCCCTTTCCATGAGGTGCTGTGGATAATCCCCTTTGTGTATATTAGTATAACCAAGTCTTTTTTCACACGTGCTGTTGCTTTCACCTACTCCTCCCATTCTGTATATGCTTTTTTCATTTTTCTTGCCCAGATGTAGGACTTTGTATTTCTCCCTATTATTAACCATTCCGTAAGTTGCTGCCCCGTGTTCCAGTTTGTTTAGATCCTGATATGAGAGACATCCTGCTGTGGTGCTGTCATGATGAACTCCTGGAAACACAATTACAGGTAGGATTAATTCCTAATTTTTAGGTCCTTCACAGTTTTCCCTCAATTAAATTAGCTTTTTGTACACAGATTGTTCATGATTCCCAAAGGTCAAACTGGTTGGGTGGAATTGACTGTGATCAAACTCCATCAATCATAATGTTAAGATGAGTTATAAAGTATGTAGTCATAAAATATGAAATACATGTTTATGTGACTTTACCCTTTGGAGAGGGTCATCTGTACATTCCCTTCTCAAAACACCAAGAGTAAAGAAGTAGAGTAGATTTTGAAATTGTAATTTAGCAACCCCTTTAGCCATATTCATTAAAACTCAGATTTTCACAATTCCTAACATTTATTGATAGTAACATTCTCTTTCTTAGGTCAGTTAAGATCACTACTATAATTCAGTATGTGACATGATAGAATAATACTAGAGACAATTAATTATTTCAGCTGTTATTCCTATCACCACATGCCCAGTGGCTCAGAAGTTGACATACTTACTATTTGGTGGCACTGCCTTTAAAGAGGACCAGTTAGCAAAATATTCGAACCCTAACTAAAGTCATGAGTGTAAAGCCCCTTTAATGATTTTTACATTCATGCTTTGCTTGTAGCATTTAGTAAGGGAAGTTTTGGGAAATACAGTGGCAATCAAAATTAGAGAACACACAATTTCCTTAATGTTAAGGTCATTGTGTTGTCCTATGTGAATATATTCTAAAGCACAGAATAAAAATGTAAATGAGATAAATGAAAAAGACACTGATCAAAATTAGAGAACACTTTCAGATATTCTGGAAGTTATTGGTGTTATTCTGGCACCGGGTGCTAATTTCCTTAATTATCTGACAATCCCTATTTAACAGGTAGCTTAACTTTCCAGCTTGCACTCACTTTGCAAAATTGGATGTGCCGTTCCAAAGTAACTGAAACCCTCCGGCAGCAAGTTGTCCAAATGAAAGCCAAAGGGGTCGTCCTGGTTGTTCCAAGTCTGTGATTTCTGGAATATTGCCCCTTTACAGCATCACAAACTCTTTGAAGTCCCCAAAGAAGGCTGGTCATTCTCGAAAGACAAATGTAAGAGAGGACAGGATAATGTGGAGAATCTCCATGGGTAATCGTTTCAACACTGCAGCTGGAAGAGATCGTCAGTTCAGCACTGAACAGGGTAAGGATCTGCCTTGTCATAACATTTAAGAGCATTTGGACTGAAAACCCACTCTGCAGTGACCAAACATCTCATTAGCAGAAAGAATCAAAAGGTCAGACTCACCTTTGTTGAAGAGCATGTTGTGTGGATAGAGGAGAAGTGGTCAACAGTTCATTTTAGTGATGAAAGCAAGTTTATTTTATTTGGATCTGATGGGAAACATGATGTTCATTGACAAACTGGGGAAAGACTGAACCCAATGTGAGTAAAGAAGTCAGTGAAAGGAGGTGGAGAAAGTGTCATAGTTTGGGGAATGTTTTCTGCTGCAGAGTTTAGACCTCACATACAGCTACATGGCAGAGTGAATGCAAGTGTGTATCAGAACCTTCTTCAACAACACATGGCTCCTTACTTGCATTCAGCACTCAATCAGGCAGCAATTTTCATGTAGGACAATGCCCCATGTCACACAGCAAAATGGGTAAAACAGTTCTTGAAACAGAAAACATTGAAACAATGGAATGGTCCCCCAGAGTTCTGATCTAAACCCAATAGAAAACCCCTGGAAAGTCCTTGGTGACAAAGTTATGGCCAAGAAACCCACAACAGTCACAGAACTGTGGAAGAGACTGGAAGAAGAGTGGGCCAAAATCCCCCCAGAGCAGTGTGAGAGACAAGTGATGTCCTGTGGCTACAGATGTGCTGAAATCATTCAAAGCAAAGGCTTGTACAAAGCAAAGGCCTGTACACTTCCTACTGATTGGTGACTGTTGTGACCTTCACAAAATGTAGTTTTAATCTTTCTCTGTCAACAGTCATTGCTATTCTCTAATTATGATCATCACATTTTGTGTAACATAAAAGTTGATAAACTTTGGTTATTTTGGAAAACCCTGTTCTAATGGCATGGTGCACCCCTATACAAAAAACGCCAAATGTTGATCAATGTAAATTACATCCTGTCTGAAAAAATCAAGTGATCATACATTGTTCTCTCTCCCTCTCATGTGTCTTTACATGCGTCAGTGGATGCAGATGCACTTGTTGTTGTCCTGATCAGGACCAAGTGTGAAACCAGCCTCACCCACTGGGACTCGCTTCCAACTCTGCAGCAATAGATTAACATGCTGTGGAGATGCAGAAGCGCGGAAACCAGCGCCGCAGCTAAAATAACGCTGCATACAATAGAAGCACAGAGAGCATGGGATCTCTAGAAATCCAAAATACTGTGCTTTTATTGTTAAATGCAGCGTTTTGGACACAGTTGTAATATGCTGCGTCCAAAATACTGCTATTACTGTTTTGTGTGCATGCAGCCTAATTCTTCCATAGGATTTAGGTCAAGGTTTTGTGATGATCTCTTCATTACCTTCACTTCGTCCTTAGAGCATAATTGTCATTTAAGGGGAACTTGCAGTAGAATGTCTATGTTCGCCTCTAGCTCCTCCATCTCCTGTAGGATATTATGAGCACCAACTATCAGTATCTCAATAAGTGAAACTCTGTATTCACTGAAGATGGATTCAAAATTAAAGAGAAAGAAGCAGAAAAAGTTTTGTAAGAAAGTTTTTTATTATCATGTGAACTATTGTCTTGTGAAAAAAAGAAAAAGAAAACAACAGTGACTATTTAAGCCATTTTGTCAAAACTTTGGAAATATGCTTGGGGGTCTAAGTATATTTCAAAGATTGGTGTTACTGTAAGTCTTGGGATGTTGCTTCAATATATTCCATATCATTGTCCCTACTCATAATGCCATCTATTAAGTGAGGTGCACCAGTCTCTCCTGCAGCAAAAACTCCCTTAACATAATGCTGCCACCCGATGCTTATTGGTTGGTATGGTACTCTTGCACTTCAAGCTTCCCTTTTTTTCCTTCATACTTAATGGTGCTTATGGTTGAACAGATCCAAACATCCATGAAGAGCAGTATGTAGGCAAAGACCAATAAGGTAATTGATGTGCAGTGCAGACCATTAAGTTTAGATACTGAATACAGAGAAGCTAGGACTCTTGAAAGATAGGCCAAAGTGTGCAGATTCACAGGAAGGGCATATCCATTGGAGCTTGGAACAGTAGTATTAGAGAACAGGCCATTGGTGGTGTGCGAAATAACCACTTGATAGTCAATGGAAGATGACTGAGATATTGTGGCTGTGCAAAACAGCTTAGTAATGTATGTGGCCCATGTGAAGTGAACAGGGACCTGATAAAGATGGCTACACAGTCATTGTTTTATTTGTTCAGTTATTCCCAAAATGTTAAAAGAATCTGCCTCCATGTTTTTCCTGCCTAGTTTGAGAGCAGAATAATGACAAGAAGAGACCCTGATTGCGGTAATATATCACGTTCTGAGCTGTTTCTTATAGTTTCGATAAAATCACTATGTTATCAAGAGGAGATCTTTACTACAGGTCTAGTAAATCTGCTGCCAGGTAGTCCTCTATATTCATAATTCTGTAGAACACTACCCCCACCACTAATTGGGAATCAGTGGCATGGGTGGCATTATATACAACTTTACATTCAGAGAACTGGTAGATGTGTAGCAGATAAAACAATGATTTTATCAAAACTGCAGCAAGCAGCATAGTAAGTTTTAACTCGCTGGAATCAGCATCTCTGCCTCTACATCATGCTTCAAAAACTTGATGCCACATTCACTTTAAGCCATAGAGCCACCATGTTTGTTCCATAGGTTGAAGCACAACTTCCCACACAGAGAAAGACTAGATGACGGTACTATCTGTACCTTGTCATTGTATAGGCAAAAAAGTATTGTCCTTTCCTTAGGAAAGTGAGCACCACAGTACACTAAAATCTAAGCACAGTAACAAAGGTGTCCTTGTGGCATTTGGGCTTTTGCTACGCAATGTTTGCATGTTCTAATAAAGTTTTTAATAAAGTTGGGTCACACGCTTCATAACCAATGACAAGGCTTTCTGTGGCACATGTGGCCGGTATTATAATATCTTATAATGTATCATTTTTCATGGGCCTATATTGTTTTAGCTTTCACCTTACATTATATGGGATATTTGCTTCTATTAATACTGTACTTTATGACATCATGCAATAAAATTCACATAGTAAAATAAAATAAAAACAAAGAAAAAGTGCGCACACACACAAAATAAAACTCTAATTGTTATAAGATGACTTGGCTGACCCCCATATTATAGCTGGCTGATGTCCTAGTGACCCCGCGGTGTTAAATAATCGCAGGTGCACGTATAAAAATAATGATCTGCACATGTATGTCTATGAATATATGGCATAGAAAGCAAATGAACAGCAATGTGAAGCTGACTGTGGCCAATATAAAATGGGAATCGTAAAATAATCAAGAACTGTGTCATAAACAGTCTTACCACACAATGAGCATTGAAACGCGGTCACTGCCATCAGTACAGTTTACAGCATGTAGTATTACATTACTTTAAAAGTTGATTAAACATTAATTCAATATCTTATCAGATTCTATAAGTTATCGGATTGTTCAAAGTAGACCATATGATCTCCGATATTCCTCACCTCTCATATTCCTACACATTTATTTCAGATTTCTATGGCCGGTTTCACACCAACCTTTTTTTGCAATCATGCAAAGATCTGTAAAAAAATGAATTTATAACAGGCTTAACTAGATGGTACCTGTCACAGTGTTTTGAAAATGCTGGTGAGGGAATGGCAGTTACGAGAAATGTTACGAGACTGGGAACCCTGAATAGCCCTGAACCCGAAGATATCTCTGATGGTGAGAAGGTTCAGGTCTCCACCCTAAGCCCTAACTCCTCCTCCAGCCCTGCGCTATTCCCCTCACCTCCGTCCACTCAACCAGGGTACAGAACTACTGTACAAAAGGAAAGTTCTCAGCAGCACAAATAATCAGGTCTGCACAGCATGGCTTCCAGGTATAGAGTGAAACTCTATCAGCAGCACCACCTGGTGGAAGGAAAGGCTACTTAAAGGCTAGGGGGAGGAGACTCACACATTAACTTCACATCCACCAGGACACGGCAATAGAACTGGCATTAAGTTGTGCAATACTAGAGGGAATTTCACACAGTTTAAGTTACAGCATCATCAAGAATAGCCTGCAGACAATCAGCGCTAAACAGCGTGTGACAGTACTGTCAGATCCAGCATAAAACTGGAACAGTACCCTCCGTTCCATTTGTTATTGTTCAGTTTTTGTATTGTATTGTTCAGCTGGATCCTTTTTTATAGGCACTGCTCACTGGCTATATATAGAGCTGGGGGAGGGATTTTGCTGGATTCCGGGCATGCTCCGTATGCATGCTGGATCCGGTAATACCAGAACTGGCATGATCCAATAAAACTTGATCCAGCATGATCCAGAATTGCCAGATCCTGCATGATTCCGTAAAGCTGGATCCGGCACACATAGACTTCCATTATAATGATGCTGGATGTGATATGAATCCTGTAAGAAGTGTTTTTTTGCCGAGTCCAGACAGCATTGCGTGCAACGTTTTTTGGACTCGGCAAGAAACAGCATCCAGTAGCAATAGGATTATTATTATTTATTTATTTATATATAGCGCCGTTAGATTCCATGGCGCTTTACATTTGGAATGGGGAGAACGAGGACAAAATACAATATATGTACAATCAAGCATTGCAGGTACACGACAAGTACTGTATATATGGTCAATCAAGTTATGCAGATACATGAGGGGAGAGGACCCTGTCCAAGATGCTACCGGACACCATTAAAATAAATAAGAAAAAAAAGATCCTTCATGGATCCTGTTTTTGTTGCAAAACAGAAGCCTGTATTAAATTGTAAAAACCGCTGGTGTGAAACTAGAGTAAAGAGGACCTTTCACCCCCTGGTGCATGGCAATCTAGATGCACCACTAAATGCATCATGTCTGCTGCATTCAGGGAAGGGTTCCCCCATGTCTCTAGCCCCCTTGTCCACTGAGATATACACCTTATAAATCTTACATTTACTGAGTCAGGAGGGCATTCCTTATCCTGGAGTCAGTGCTGGCACAGAGGTTTTTCCCTGCCTCCGGTCACTTGGCGCCGCCTCCTGCTGCTCTGTTCCTCCTCCTTTTTTGTGTCCGCCCCCCTCCTTGCCTGCTCCGACGTCTAACCTTCTGCTCTCACGCAGGCGCATAGCAGTGCCGTGACGTCAGCCGCCGGCTCCTGTCCTCACTGTGCGCCTTCTTGAGAACAGAAGCTTAGACATTGAAGCAGGCAAGGAGGGGGGCGTACACAATAAGGAGGAGGAGGAACAACAGCTGGAGGTGGCGCAGAGTGGACAGAGGCAGGGAAAAACCTCCGTGCCAACGCTGACTCCAGAATAAGGAATGCCCTCCTGACTCAGTAAATGTAAGATTTATAAGGTGTATATCTCAGTGCACAGGGTGGCTAGAGACATGGGGGAACCCTTCCCTGAATGCAGCAGAAAAGTTGCATTCAGTGGTGCATCTAGATTGCCATGCATGACAGGTCCTCTTTAAGTTTAGCACCTAGAAAAAGTAAAATAGAGAAATAAAACATTCATCAAAACTTTTTTGAAGAACTGTACAGTTAAGAAACCAAGTGACAGAAATTCCCTAAAACTTGAAGTATTGAATAAAACAGGTTCCCTCTTGTGGGACCAGTAGGCTGTGCGCCCCGATAAGTCTTTGGTGACTGTTTGATGCTGTGAACTTTCACTGGGTCACAAACACAGTGTCCTACAATTTTAGCAAAGTGGATGGGATTTATAGAAATCTCTTTGAGCTTCTTTTTTACTTAGTGTAAACTGACCTGCGGTGCGTGTTTCAAATTCATAACATGTCAATATCTCTTGCAGTTACGGTGAGTTTTGTGTGCAAATTTTAGCCATAGACTCGCATTAGATATGCAAAATTCACAGGTGAAAAATGCACATGCGTTTTTAGTGCTGTATCCTTAAAGCTTGATTAAAGCCACATACCAAAAATTGTCAAAAACTAAGCAGATTTATTTAAAGCATAACCAAGTAACAATAGACAAAAACAGCATAAAAATGCACTAAAAACACAGTGAAAAAAAAACGTACCTATTATACATAAGTGAAAAAAATGGTGCAGAAATTCTTCAACAGTATAAACCCACCAAAAGCTCATGGGACATAGCCTTAGGCTATTGCCACACTGTCCGCTCTTTGTGCTGCATGTTTGCTGAGTTTTCAGCAGCTAAACTAGATCCATTCTTGAAAAATAACAAATTCAAAAATGCATTGCATTTTTGACGCATTTTTGATCCTTTTTTATGCTGCATTTTTTTTCCAATTACAATGATGTCAATGGAGAAAGGCCAGGGTCACACATACCATCCGTTTTTGCCTTAGATCCGTTTTTTGAATCTTTTTAGGCATTTTTTTTTCAAAGTCTAAGAGTGCACACGCGTTGATGCATGTGTGTGTGCGATTTTCAAAAAACGCATGCGTTTTTGTGCAGCATCCCAAAAAACGCTGCTAGCAGCGTTTTTGGCCAGGATCACACATACCATCCGTTTTTGGGCTAAATCCGTTTTTGGGAACATTTTGGACATTTTTTTTTTCAAAGTCCAAAAATGGATGTCCGCTAACGCATGTGCATGTGAGTTTTTCAAAAAATGCATGCATTTTTATGCAGCAGCCCAAAAACGCATGCGTTTTTTAACATGGGGCCCTATGGGAGGCGCAGGCGTTAACGCATGACACATATAGGCACCTGCGTTAACGCATGCGTTTTTGGTGAAAAAAATTACTAAGTCCCAAAATTTCCAAAAAACATCCAGGACCTCAGGGGACACTATTGGCACCCTTAGAAAAACAGAATCCAATTTTCTAAGGGCTTAAAAAATGGATTTGTATGTGTGACCCTAGCCATAGGGTGCATTAAAAAAAGCATGCGTTTTTTTAACATGGGGCCCTATGGGAGACGCATGCGTAAACACATGGTACATATAGACACCATGAGTTAACGCATGCGTTTTTGCACGTGTTTTTTTTGGAAAAAAATGACTAAGTCCAAAAAACGGCCAGGACCTCAGGGGACACTATTGGCACCCTTAAAAAAACAGATCCATTTTTCTAAGGGCTTAAAAAAGGGATGGGCATGTGTGACCCTGGCCAAAATGCAGGAAAAAACACAGATCTCTAATTGACATGCTCATTCTTCTTCTGTATGCATTTTCTGCCCCAAAAACGGACCAAAAAAAAAAAACACAGCATCTGCACAGCATTTCAGAAAACCCATTGACTTTGTTGGGCATCACAGAAAATTATTCGTTTTCCATGCAAAAAATGGATCACAAAAAAATTATCAAAAACGCATACTATGACCATGGCCTTAAAGGCCACTTGAACACATTCAGTATTTGGTGAGTTTTTTTACGTCAGGATTTGTAGCAAAAACCAGGAGTGGAACAATCAGAGGAAAAGTATAATAGAAACACATCACCACTTCTGTATTTATCACCCACTCCTGGTTTTGGTTTTTACAAATACTGAGGTAAAAAAACTCACCAAATAATGAATGTGTGCACGTGGCTAGAGACTTTGGATCTTGGCACCCAAATTTTTACTTCCAGTCTCGGATATTGTCCTCCCAGTATTGTAATGTGACCTCTTCTCTGGCACTGTATCACAAGTAAATTCTTTTTGTTGTAAGATATTCTTTTTATTTTTCGTTTTCCACTACTATACTTCCTAGTCATAAACCCATTCCCAATTTTTGTCCCCCCATCTTCCATTATCACTCCTTCCCAACTTTATTATTAAAGAGGTTTTCCACTACTAATGTGACCCCCTTTCATTTGGCCTAACTCTTCCTATCTAAAGGTACCATTACACGGCACAACATCGTTAACGATATCGCTGATACGTCACGGGTTTGCAGGCGTTCCAGCGATATGGTTACGACCTCATTGCGTGTGGCTGTGCCAAGTTGTAATGATAAATCGTTGGGTCGCTGATCGCAGGTTTCAGAACATGTTCCCAAACCACACGATCAACGATCAGCCAACCTGGTATATCGTGGTGTCTGACACCGCGATTACGCTGTCATTTACGACTTAGCCCATTCACATCAATGAGCAGGATCGTTCGCGGGGTTTGCCAACGAAACCTGCTCACAACATCGTTGGTGCATCGTCCACGATATCTAGATGTGTGACATCTCACCAACCATGTCAAAACGATGTTTGAAATGACAGCACGCCCACGAGATCATTGCAGACATCGTTCCAACATCATGCCGTGTAACGGTACCTTTAAGGCTGCTTTACACGTCGCAATATTGGAACGATATTGCGTACGATTTCATGGGAGCGCGCACTTTTTTGGCACTTGTCCCAGATCGCATAGGAGCTTCCACACAGGGAGATTTCGTTAGGCAACGCAACTGCAATGTCTACGCCCCTCCTTAGCGCTGTCTATGAGCGACCCAGGGAATGACCATTTAACATGGGAGTGAATAGGGGAAGTTGCGCTACAATTCGTAGTTGCGCTGTCACACAGCATGTTCATGGCAGATCGCATAGCCAATATTGCACGGTTGAACAGCATGCACAATTCAAAAACGATATAGTTGTTGCGTTGTTTTCGCATCGCATTGCCCATTTACACGACACAACGCAACAACAATAAAAACTGCAACGCCCAAACCACGTGTCTTTTTATCGTAGTTGCGTTGCAATATCGTGACGTGTAAAGCGGCCTTTCCCAGTATTCTCCTGCTACCTACTCTGCTCCTCTAAGCTGATCTTTCTGAGGCTCGTACATACCTTTATCATTGTTTAAGCTTTAATCCTTCCAAACAAAAAAAGTAAGTTTCTCTTTGGCAGAGGTAATATTTTTAGTATAAATTTCTGGTAGAGTTAAGAAAAAAGATTTGTGCTGCCCTGGTCCGGCATCCGGTCTAGCTGGACAAGGCAGTCTTTACTTTTGACACTGCATCTCAGCCCAGCATCCTGGGTACCTCTGGCATTAACAAGACCCCAAAATGTCAAGCCTGACCTTGTTTGGCTAGCATGGATGACTGGAATGTACAACGGAGCAGGGCAACACAAATTTTTTTGCTAAATTCAATCTAAGGAAGCAACACTTATGTAATGAAAAATGTGAGCAGAGTATGCTGGACTTTATAGTTCTCTATCAGTTGCATACCTTTTACCTGCTGTCTACCTCCCAAGTATTACATATCACTGCACACCACACTATGAATAGTCTCGAAATGACATCACTAAGTTTACCGTTATTAGTTTTTAGCCTATCTCGGCTCCTGGAATGTAATTGTAGCACCATGTCAATAAATTATAACTACAATCCAATCTTTACATTTTTCATCACACAAATGAAGAATATATAAGGGCTGAGAACGTACATTCATCCCAACACTATTTCACTAACTGCATTCAGCATAGGAGAATGGAGTGGAAAGAATGTGAAATAGACTCTCTAAGGAGACAAAATAATTTGGATTTATAACGGCACACATTACATTCTTCTCTTGAGCAAATACTGGTCAATTCAACTCAATTAAATGAGCTGCCTGGCAATATAGACTGTAAAACATTGGGGATTACTGAATACGCCATATGTACTGTATTTTATATAGAGCTTTAAATTGCAACTCACATAGTTGATGGAGACACATAGCTTATCCTCAGAAGGTCTGGATATTGCCTTCTCATCCAAAATATAACGGAAAATGTAAAAAGGGATTTATGTTCTATTTCAAAATTTAGTAATGAGAAAAAATAAAAGAAACAAGGCATATTTACTCCAGTATCCACTGTACAATCTAGAGCTGCTCCTCTGACCATCAATACCAGACCAGAAGAGATGGCATCATGACCATAAGTCAACTCATCGTTGAGCCTCTGACTGGTTGCAAGGGCAGGTGACTTTATGGTGTACTTTGAGTATGTAAAAATGGGTTTTTGATCATATGATGAACACACAAGTGCTTGACTTGATGTAATTTAGTGTCACTAATCTATGCCTGCCCTGCATTATGGTTATTGGATGTAGGGGAGAAGTCCCGCTTGTGACCTGCTATGCATTTACAACAAGCGGATGGCCAATGTTCAAGTTCCATCAGCAGTGTGTAACATCTCGACTAGAGCCTGCTCTGCAACATCTGCCACCAAGCACCACCGTATTCACATTGTAGGTGGTGCTGTTGATAGAAGAGAAATCAGAGCTAGAAACTCTGATCAGCACAGGCTCTGCTCATCCGATAAGGTTAAAGTGGCTGGGGCCTGCATTATTTTCCAGTCTAACAAAGTGGATGTGTGAGCTGTCTAGCTGAAGTCATCAGCTCCTGGCTTCAGTCTATTAGAAAGTGTGGCGACCCCGCATAGTCAGGCGTCACAGAGAGGTATTGCACCGTAAAAGAGGTGTAATTGCCCCAGCTGCAAGTGGACCCTAAGTTGGTGGGTGGGACCCATTCCCAGCACTCCCACATTAGTTGAGCGGTGGGAGGTTACCCAGGAGGGGATATATTCACCTCTAGGGGGAACAAGGAGGTCTTTGGCTAATTTGGAATGAAGTCACCGGGTCGGTTTCAAGCCGGTCTGGAGGGAAGAAGGGATCTTGAGATCCTGAAAGAGGGCGCCCGACGCGAGAAGTCTGGGCCCTAGACAGAAGGGAGATCCCCAGAGTGGAGCGACCATACTCCAGGGGATACTCCAGTCCACCACGGGAACGCCGGGCCCGAGGATCCAGCCAGAGTTCATCTTTGCAGTCGGCAACTGGCTGCTGTGGCTTGTTTATCAGCCGCAGCACCCTGCCAGACGGAGCGGTCTGCCTGCTTCCTCACCACAAGGGAGAGGACCCCTGGTACTACTACACGGAGCTATTGGGTACAGGCCCATCCTAGGTGGGAAAGAAAGGACACGGGTTTGTCAACGAAGGTACACCACGTGTTCCACCGTACCATCTGGGATCCACTTGCAGCCACCCGCAGAGCTACTTGTCATTATAACATCTTGCTTAACTGTGAAACTTTGTTTGATGCTGCTACGAGTTGACAGTAAAGTACCCGGGAGAAAGTGACTTTGCCTCTATGTGTGTTTTCCTACTTCAACCTGTTCCCTTGCAGTAACGCTGACCCGGAGGACCAGCCCTCCTGTAGAGGGCTTTGCCAACTTAGTCCGCACTACCATCCACCTCCGGCAGACTGTGGCGGGCTGGTGACCCATCACCAGGTACTACAGGTGGCGTCACATGACAAAAACTCTTATTTCCCTGTAAATACACCCTTTTTGAAGTGTCACCCAGGCCACGGGATCAGGCGCTGCCACCCGTGACATTCCTAATACAACCACCGAGCCTGGTACCCGAGTACCCCAGGGCCTGGGGGTCGACAAAAGCACCACACTCTACTAACATTCTGTTGGAAACTGCCAGATATACAGTATCCTATGCTTTCCTGGTTAGGTTTTGTTGTTCTCCTGCTCTAAATAGGTTTTCCTGTATTACCTTGGTCTGTTTTTTGACGCTTCTCCTGCCTGACGATGTTGTGCTTTGCTCCCATGTTGGATGTGACCCAGCTCCCCAACTACTCTTACAGATCCCAATTTTGTCCCTTTCATAACCTCCTAGCTTTGACCCTCTAGACAAACATTCACGTCTCTGGTTTGATCTCCTGGACGACAGCCTATCCGTAGGCTGCTATCTTCAGGACCCGCTGTAAATCCAGATCCTAGTATAGAAGTTAAAGGGTGTCAGATATTATTCTGCCAAATAAAGGGGCTTGTGCAAAGTGTGTCCAAGACACCGGTTTGAGCCTTTGGCTTTGGACAGTCATCACACAATAGGAATCAACTGATAAAGTGATCAAACACCTTAGATTACTGTTAGCAGTGTCTCCAAAAATTGTCTCTCTCTACTCCCCATTAATGCTCAACTCATCAATGAGGTAAAGCAACTGTCAGAGTGCTTGGTATTGACTTATCTATTGGGCAAACGTAAAAATTGGGGCATTTGACTTGAAAGCATTCGATCCATCTCTGGATACCATTCAAAACATGAGATGGTCCGCCAATCCCTTTAAAATCCCAGGGTTTGTCTTACTTTTATCTAATGTGTATAGAGACACATTGTACATATCACACAACTGACATTTTTCTACATTTTGACTCGAACAAATGCAAAAAAAAAGTCATATGTATCTCAAAATGCTAGTAATTTAAGATGCGGCTTATACACCTCAAAAGTCAGAAAAATAAAAAATGTTCTGGTTCTTGAAAAAGCAATGCCAGATAAAAATAATAATTGTGCAAAAGTAAAAAAAAATATAAATTTACAAATATTTTGCATCAATGTAAAGGTACCTTTACACGCCGCAATCTCGGCAGGGAATCTTAAAGGCGATATGCTGCCCTGACACAGTCGCTGTGAAATTGCCTCACAGTTGCGGTGTGTGATTGTGGAATTTCGCGGCGATAAATCACCTCTCGCCTGTCGCTTCATTCCTGAGCACTGCTCTAAAATAAGCTGCAATCATGAAGGCGATATTTTTGGGATTTGGCGTGTGATAGGGCAATAGTGATGCATCGCGTATTGACTTCCCATAGGCGTGCCACAGCGTGCTGGAGTCCGCGCCCCTGTCTGCAATGATTGGTGGTGGCTACTGTGTTCCCATTGGATGTCAGTTGACAGGGCACCATATTTGAAGAGCTGTCCGTTCAGCACCACACACATCTTCACCTACACAACCGGAAACACAGTTCATTTCTTCACGCCATAGCTGCGCGCAAGCTATGTCATCCGCGTGTATTCATCTGCGCTGTGTTGAGTATAGTGGCATACGGCACCTCAGATTTTGCCCTACACATCGTACATGGGTGGCATGAGCCACGCACTACAATCACCCTACGCGGTGTGAATTAGGTGACGCTGATGGGTACATTATACTACTCCCACTCTGCTGGCTTCGACCTTGTTAGCGCCCTAAACTTTGTTTGGCGGCGTCAGTGTGCGTGGTGAGTCATGACGTGTCTGCTTATTCCTCCCTGCCTGCCAGGTGCCTGCCTCTCCCCTTCACATAGCACAAAAGTCATGGCCGCCGCACAGCGCGCAGCCACATGGGGTCTGGCAGAGCTAATGGTTATGATAGACCTGTGTGACCGCCATGACTACTGGTGTCACCAGCGTCACCGGCACCCACAGCGGCGAAAGCGCAGTATACTGAGGAGGATCCAGTGAGCCCTGCTGCAGAAACTGGGGGAGGAGAGGACACGCAAGCAGATAATGAAAAAGCTTGCGGACCTCAAGCACAAGTGCCCAGGGAGGATTGCTGACATTCGTGCCCGCATTGCCAGACTGCGTGGTGAGTATGTGGCAATGACAATCACACACATGGCAGCCATAATACTCAAAACACTACACAACCATCATGTAGCATTGTGCCATGGCACATAATGTGCCATAAGCCACCATGTGGATCTGTCACCAATGTGCATCTGCATGTTGGTCACAATGCAACATGAAGGAGTAGAAAACACTCTTTTGTCATCCAAATGATGACGGCTATAGTGGTCCTTGACCTGTGTGTTGTCAAAAATAGTTGTGTCATGACCGCAAAGGTGACAACAACATATTAATGCGATTTTGAAGACCCACATGACACCTCGCAGCACATATGTGTGAACTGTCACACATACCATTCTGCAACACATTGATCACAATACGGAACACTGAATACAAGCTGACTGCTATGTGTTTGCCCCCGTGGTGTCAACACTTGATACTTACTGTCTGCTCTTGTGTTAATGTTAAAAATGCCTCCCATGCTAAACCAAGGGTGTCTTACTTCCAAAATATGTGGGCACTGGTGTTGTACTCATTTCCTAAACAGACTGGGCCTCACCATCCTCACGGATGACCCTAACCTTTTACTGTACCGTTCACGCCGTCATGACATTCATACACACACACTAGCTGTTTTCCCTATGTTGTGGTCCTTTGCTTAAATTGGTCTGTTGTCATGTTTGATATTACAGATGAGGAGGACTCCGCATCTGGGAAGGCTCCACAGTCCCCGAGCACACCCAGGACTCCCCCACCCCCTTCCCCGGAGGGCCCAGGCAGTCCCTCCACACCAGGGACTCCAGCCACAGCGGCCCCGGAGGGCCGAGCCAGCCCTCCACACCAGAGACTCCAGCCACACTGGCCTCGGAGGGCCCAGCCAGTCCCTCCACACCAGGGACTTCAGCTGCAGCTGCCCCTGAGGGCCCAGCCAGTCCCTCCACATCAGGGACTCCAGCCGCACTGGCCCCAGAGGGCCCAGCCAGTCCCTTCACACCAGGGCCAAAAGCCTTGGCTGCAGTCAGCCCTAGACCCCTGGGACCACCAAGCCCCGTCCTGTGGCCACACGCACCGAGCCCAGGAGCAACCCCCCCCCACCCAGCATGTCCAGCTTCCAGCCGAGCCCTCACCAGTATGTGAGTCCTGATGTCTTTCTCCATTTTTTTTGGTGAAGGAGATAGAGCTCATGCTGCAGGCTGGGCTGTCAGCACATCCCCATCTCCTCCAGATGGCACCCGGGATGGTGATGTGCTGCCTACGTATAATCCCTAACCATGCTCTCAAACACCCACCCACACCTACACAGGCAACTGACTAATGTCCTTCTTTCCCATACAGGTGTACCAACTATTGAGTAGCTGCAGGATCACCAGGAGGCACAGCAGCATATGGAGAGGGCACACCAAGAAGGGCAGCGACACCTTGCCCACTTGGGTGCCATGATCCACACCCTCCAGGCAGCCCAGTCCGCCAGGGCCCCTACTCCACCAATCCCCCCCCAATAATGTGGCCATCGTCACATTCTAGTTGTCCATGTTGGACCATTGTTGTTGTCCCTGTTGCCATGTTGGCACCTTAGTTTGTTAGACTCCGTTGGCCTCTTTTCTTATAGCATCCCACATTGGGAAAGATGGTAGTATGGTTTGTCTACTACTAACTGGACCAAACCCCTTTTGAACAATTGTACCATTAAAAAATAAAGGTTTGTGACACTAATTATACGCTGTGATCACTTGTCTGTTAATGATATAAGGATATGCTGCTGACGAAGGACTATGTCCGAAACACGTTCAGCGTTTCAGTGGGGCTGTGGTACCACGATATGATCGTTTTATTTGTGTGATGCACTAAAAAATAAAACACAAATATTGAAGAATTTGGTCTGGTGCCGGAGTTTCCTTATATCATTAACTACAAGGACTGTGGACGTCCATCCAGGCACCAGTCGGCTTCAAGGTATTCCAGTGTGAGCATATTCCCTATCCCTTCCCCTGCATTATCACTTGTCTGTGCACACACAGGGAGACCTAGTCCCACTTAAAATGTGAAACACAACAAAAGGTCTATTACTTGCCAGAGGTGGGCAGTGTGACATGATAAAAAACAAACCATACTGTACCATTGGACCAGGAAGCAAGCCGTATTTAACATGACTGTCTCCAATAACACAAATACACATTACAAAACACACAGGAACACACAGACTTCCCTATGTCAGCCACAGAAGCCTCCTAATCTCCCCATACTCACACATGTAACCTATGGATAGTCTTGTGTGTGCTACAATGACCCAAATATGTTATTGTGGACATTAGCCCTCTCCATTTGGCACACAAACACCACCATTACACACACAACACACTACACATACAAGCCATACTGCACAACTAGACACATATGTGAACGTAGGTAAGGGAAATCAAAGGGTGGTTTATTACCCACAAAAAATAAAATAAAACCATTTGGTTTAGTGTTACACACAATTACACAAAAGTGTAGGCTGCAAGGTAGTGCATTGCCTAGTAGCGTCTTTGGTCTTCATTCTCCTCTGCTGGCTCAAACAATGGCTCTTCCCCCTCATCCTCGTAATACCACCTACTGGTGGAGGGGCCAGCTCGGTGGGGCTGTCTTCGTGGGGAAGGTGGAGGATCAGGATTTTGGCGAATCCTCACCAGGCGTCTTTGGGGCGCAGTGGGTCCGGGGTGGTTTTCCTGGGCAAGGACCAAGAACCACCCCATCGCAGGAACCCATCTACGCCCGCCTTCAGAACACTAAATAGGGCACTCTCGGCGATGTCACGTTGCTCTGGCTCCAAGCGCCCCAGCATTTCGCTGGCGATGTGCCCGATTCCAGAGCCGGGGGTCCTCTCCCAGTCCAAGAGGACACGTTTTGCCCAGGTACCCAGCTCCGTGTTCGGTGGGGCAAGTGTACGTCTTCGGTGGATCCCAGAGCTGGGCCCTGGGCCCGGCCCCCACCACTGGTCTCAGGCACCGGCTCTCCCAAAAATGTTGATGGGAGAGCCTCGCCCGCGGGTGGGTCCTCGCCACTGGAGCCAGGCTCCCGAGGGATTTGTAAATGAATCAGAAGAAATAAAAAACATCAGCCACATTTTGCAATGTAATTACAGCAATTACCACAACTAAACACCCAGCACAACATTGTACCTATCTGACCATGGCTAACACCCAAAGGCACAGTAGCTGGGTTGGAAAAAGAGATGAAGAAATAAGTAGACCAGTGCTCTGTACTCACCTGATGCTCCAAATTGATATGACAAGTGACCACACATAACATAGCAGCACAATCTGTGGCAACAGCCACGACACAACACAAAGAAAAACACACAGAAGAAGATTTGTGCAAGAAACCCACAATTGTGCCTTCTACATGTGCTGCAAACCCCACATCAGAGCAACCAACAAGTTGTGTACATAGATCACACAAACACAATTACGCACCTCCTGTGACGGGGCAGGGTCTTGGGCAGTGGCCACAGCTGGTTGCGCTTGGTGCCTGCTGCACCGTGTTCCCTGAAGCCCCTCCTGGCCCGGGGTGAAGGTGAGGAGGTCATAGTACCACAGACGTGGCTTAGGGACCTCCTCAGCTCCAGCCCCGGATCGGGCATCCATCCATTTCTTGTGGGCCTTGGTGAACACGGTGCGCAGGTGCTTTAATTTTGGCACAACCAGGGGCACCGTCCAGATCTTACTTGGGTCGAGCTGGTTGGCCAGCTCGACCAGGTGCCTGTAGGCCACATCCCTCACTGTCTTGTCCTGGTATTCAGGCAGTGACACCTGCCACAGGCATTCGTGTTCCTGGTATATGGTGAGGAGCTGGTGGACAAAATCATGACCCCCAGCCATCTGCAAATAAAAAATATTATTGTGTCATGAAAAAACATACATGGATATATCAAGTCACACCCTACTCTGTGTGGCCAACCCATGTCCAGCACAACAAATTACATGTGGTCAGCTAGTAAGCTTGGGTATGCAGAATCAGAAGTGGCCTTTACATGTGGACAAAGATGGGACATGCTGGACATGGCAGGGGCTATATGTATTTTGGCCCAGTGCAGGGAGAAATACCAAGGTGTGTAATAGGCAAATGGCACACATGGCATTAGAACCAAAGAAAACACAAACTCATGAGCTCCACACATATTTATATATAATCATAGTGCTGTAGAACGTATTGTCCTGGCAATGATCTCCAGGAACATTATGTGTGCAATAGGACACGGAGGGTTGTTACAATGCGTAGCCGTCGCAAAATACACTTCTACAGGACGCAACATGAAGCTGTACATAAGGCGGCCAAACATGTGGCAACATATGGGTCTGCACCACACATAAATAAGGTACAGGAGAAGCACAATAGCATGTCCCCCCACTTACCGTTTGTCCAACAGAGTTCTTGTGATGAGAAGCTACTAGCACAATGCACATTGAAGTGGGAGCATTGGTGGCGCCCCAGCACATCCATATTTAAACACATGACCAATCCAAAAACAGCACTGGCGCATAATCATTGGTCGCACCTGAGTATGCCCAGGCGGCTACATCGATTACATGACGCAGATGCTGTGTGATTGGTTGGTTACCATGTAAAAAGCGCTCACGACCGAGGTAAGCCACGCTTGCTGCCCAGAGTCATTAAGTAAGTACTGATGTTCACACATGAACTGTGCTATGGCTGTGTGGCTGTGTAGCGTTTGAAGTAGCTTAGCATTATGGATCGTTATTGTGTAGTGTAGCTGACGCCCAAGTGGTGGGGTATGTAGTTTGTAATGATGGTGTGTTTGGTAGCTCAATTGTGTACTGGCAAATGGATGCATGATTTTTTTTTCCACCCTAAATACACTCCTCATTGACAAGCGATTTTGCCTTTGCCATAGAGGATCATGTTTGAAGGATGCGTCTGTGGTTAGTTGCGTTGAGCATCTAAATTGTGGCCACATAGTACTGTCGTTCAGCAAATACAATGGAACTATTCTGCCCATACTGAGATGTGGAGTGGGCCATGTGGCTTCTGCGAATGTCTGCCTGTGAAGATCCGGCGTTATCAACACCTCAGGGATGTCTCTTGGACATTATGAGTATGCAATAGTCTGCTGCGTGGGCTGATATTTTGTCCCTAACAAACAAGGCTTAGGTCCGTGTATAATGTAATTGCATTGAGTTGGTAAGAACCATGATTTGATAATTGTGAGCTAACTCATTTGCGACGCCTTGTGGTCATACCTGAGCATTATGGCCAGGTATATGGGGGTATGCTCATGATGTGTCCATTTTGACAAAGGAGATGTATTTGTTGAGGAGGGCCATGGGTGTAGAGTGACCAGGTTTGGTTGTCAGGCAGTGTCATGTTGTGTTTGGCCCTTCAATGATGCTATATATGTATGTGGGTGGCCATATCAGCACACTTGGGTAGGATGTTGTTAAGTGCCTAGGACATGTATAGGGAAGGAGGTGGTGAGTATTGGGGATGTGTGATGAAGCATTCTTATTGTGATGTGTTTTTTTCCTCACATTTGCAGGGGTTGGTAGGTGCCACCATCATGGACCCTGATGGAGATGCTATCGTGGCTCTTGCCTTGGTGGAAGAGGAATTGTGGCTGGAGGATAGATATGAGAGGTTGCGGGCTCACAGACCACGGCGATTGTGGGCTCGTGATTGGCTTCTGCAATGGGAAACCCGGAGCCACTTGTGGCTGGTCTGTGAGCTGGAGGATCGGAGTCCGCATGATTTCAGGAACTATCTCCATATGTTCGAGGACTCTTTCATATTCCTGTTGGAATGCATAAGGCCATTGATAGCCCGACAGGACACTTTAATGCGTCGAGCTGTGCCACCTGAGGAGCGTTTGGTTGTAACTTTGTGGTTCCTGGCAACAGGTCGTTCAAGGACAGACCTGCAATACACTCCATGTGTCCCTGCTGAGCCGCCTGATCCCCGAGACGTGTGAGGCCACCTGGAGTAGTCTGCTGCCATCCAACAAGCAGTTCCCAACAACCCCCGCTGAATGGATGGATGTTGCCAGAGGGTTTGAGGGCCGCTGGCAATTTCCTAACTGCGGAGGTGCATTGGATGGTAAGCACGTGAGGATCACAAAACCCCCCAACTCGGGGTCCTTGTATTATAATTACAAAGGATATTTTAGCGTGGCCGTCATGGCCCTGGTGGATGCTCTACGTGGATGTTGGAATGAACGGGCGTGTCACAGATGAGGGTGTGTTTGCACACTGCTCCTTGGCCCAAGACCTAAGGAGAGGTGCTCTGAACTTGCCCTCAAATGATGAGACAAGCCATCATCTCAACTTTGCGTTTGTGGGGGATGAAGCCTTCCCACTTCAGGCTCACCTACTACAGCCATATCCCCAGAGGACGGTTACTTCTGAGCAGTGCATTTTCAATTACTGGCTATCCCGGGCCCGCCGTGTGGTTGAAAATTCGTTCGGGATCATGGCCAATACATTCCGCATGTTTCATACGTCTTTTCATATGAAAGTGGAATCTATTGATGTGGTTGTGCTGGCCTGCTGTGTGCTGCATAAATTCCTGCATAGTTAGGATCGGTCACCATACACACCGGCAAGTTATGTGTATTCTGTGGACCCCACAACAGGGGAGGTCCGTCCAGGGGATTGGCGTGCTTCCGACCATGGTGTGGCGCCACTCCAACCGCTGAGCCATGGTCTGAGTGAGCAGGATGCCAGGAGCAGCAGAGACGCATACTGCTCCTACTCTAATGGCCCTGGGGTAGTGGCCTGGCAGCACAAGCAGGTGTAAGGTGGCTGGTGTTGTATGGCATCAACATGATGATGAGGGTGGAGTAACCAAGGTGGCTGCACCAGGAGGATTCTGTTTGTATTTGGGTGTTTAAACATTAGTATTAGTTTAGTTAGTTAGTTAGTTTTTTTGGTTCTGTACTGTAAAATGTTTGGGTTTGCCCGTTATTTCTCATCATGTTGTATTTATTTGTGTGATGTTTACAGTTGTGTTTTTTATGTTTTGTGTATGTTGTTCTACATAATTTTTTTGTGCACAAAAAGTCAAACTAAAAAAAACCCAAAAACTAACTACCTGTGTGTGTCGTTACTTTTGAAGCCAGGGCAGTTGCACATAGCTTTATACTGTGCACAGAGGTATGTGATACGTGAAATGGGATTGATGGGCCTGTGCAGCATTGTGTGGTAATGTCCAGTACACAACTCCAGCCCTTTGGCCCACACTGTATGCCGTAACTGTGTGTACATGTCCATTATGTTGGGTTTGGCCACATGGTAACGTGTCCACACACATGGAGAATGAAATGGTGTTTGTGGGGGATGTAGGTACACTTCACTACACACACGCAAACATGTGTACACACACATAGTTCAGTTCAGCCATGGCAGCTGTGCCATGGCGTGGACCAATGCAGGCACATATGTGCATAGTGTTGTTTGTATGTTACCGCCATCAGCTACAGATGCACACATAGCCATTGTGTAGTGTAGGCCACTGTCCTGCACAACACCGCTCCTGTGTGACGCTTTTGCACCTCGAAAGTGTGTCGCAAGTAGCCACTATTGACGACACGAGCGTGTATTAATCACAAACTCTGATAGACAATGGCGTCATGTATCAGCCAGCCTTCCAGAGCAGGCTGGCCAATCGTAGCGCTGTTGCATTGTCCAATGAAAGTGTTTGCACTGTGGCACGCCTATGTCCTCACCGCGCAGAACATGTACGCCACAATGCTTTTTGGATTGCGGTGTGTGAAGCGGTTTGGTTCCGCTGTGGGTGAGGCAAATTCCGGGGCGGCACATCGCCTTGGGTTGAGGGCAAAATTGTGGCGTGTAATTCTGCCATCGGCAATCTGAGGCGACCATGAAAAACATACACGCGCACGTATCGCCAGGCGAGATTTAGGTGTGTGTAGGTACCTTAATCCAAATAAACTACGAAATAATGGAATCAGATATTTATGATGCATCATCAAAAAGGACAGAAAGAACAAATAATGGTGGATAGTCTTTTCCTTTTTATATTCCACTGCAGAAGGAGTAAATATACATTAGGGCATGTGCACACTGAGTTTTTCAGAGTTGGCCAGCTCCAAAAAATGCTTAAAAATTCTCTCTAAAAAAATGTTCAACAGATTCGTCTTGTTCACTTTTATTGAAGTAAACTATGGCAGAAAAAAAGCACAATAGGGTCGTAACAGGTTTAAATGGGGTAAAAAGGAAGAAGGTGTTTCCTCATCTGGGGAGGTTGTGTGTGACACAATCACTGATGCATATGAAACAGGCTGCTGCAGATCCACGGGTGATGAACACCTAGTTAAACGGAACCTGTCACCAGGTTTTTGCCATCCCATCTGAGAGCAGCATAATGTAGAAACAGAGACCTAGAATCCAACGATGTGTCACTTACTGAGCTGCTTGTTGTCATTTTGATAAAACAAGTGTTTTCTCTGTTGCAGATTTAACAGTTAATGAATATGCCAGACTACCAGACTATAGATAATCTCCAGATGATTATGAGTCGGTCGACAGGGAGGGGGTACTCGGATACCGGGACAGATGGTCACTTTAATGGGGGATCACGGCTGGTTGGTTCCCAGTTCCGTGCCCTGGACCCTCAATGGTGGGGATGGTGGGGGATGATGATGATGGATGGGGGAATGGTAACGTGACACCACTTGTGGTGCCTGGTAACGTGGATACCAGTGCTACAGCCGGCCGCTGAGGTGATGGAGGTGCAGCTCAGAGTAGTACAGCTCCCCACAGATGGAGCTTTACCTCAGAGCAGTGGGGTGGATGAGGGGAGTAGTAGTGGTAGTTCTGCGGTGAACGCTGCAGGTTGCGGCGGGGAATCAGGCACACACATACAATAGTCTCTGTTTCGGTACCTCTTTACTGATGTCCGGTAACAGGTACGGTCCAGAAGAGTAAGGAGGTTCTCGGTGCAATTTGGGACTTTCACCTTGGAGAGTTGTGAGGCCTCCTCTGTCACTGTGTGCGGAGGTTGGGGTAAGCTCTGCCTGTAACTGAACTTGCCGCTCTTTCTCCCTTTCAAGGTACTACTCCTTAACCGACAATGAGGACTTTTTTGTGGGATCCCTATCCTCTGCTTAGGTCCCTGGTCCTGTATTTGGTCAGGTTTTAGTGTCTTCTGTACTCTATCTGTACTTTACCTCAGGGGGATTAGATCCTCCTGTTCTGTCCGGGCTTTTCCTGCTTCAATAAATTATTAGCAGTATTGGACTCCGGTGTCTGGGTGGGCTAAAGGGAAACAAGATCTGTTTCCTTCTTTCTTTTTACTACTTCCTCCACTGGCCTCCGACCCTCTCCCTAGGGTGCAGCACAACTGGATCAGTGTCCCCTGGTCCTGGGCCTGGCTTGATCCCAGCGACCAGTTCCTTCCAGTACCTTCCTCTTTGGCTGTATGACTGGAACTAACTGCTCTCTTCACTGCTCAGGGCAGACTAACTGACTCCTCCCCTCAGGCCTGGATCCTTATAGGGGAACTTGCTTAAGGCAGCAAGTAGAGCTCCCCCTCCAGGTCTGAGGTGGAAGGTGTTGTGTGCTGTGTGTACCAAGCTGTATGTCTCTCCTTGCACCGGTGGGTTTTGTGGCAATCCCCAGCAGGGGTGCCACAATTATACAGTGATTTTATCAAAACTACACTGAGCAGCCCTGTAAGTGACATATTGCAGGAATCAGGATCTCGGGTCCTATATTATGCTACTCCCAGATTAGATTGCAAAAACCTGCTGACAGGTTCCCTTTAAAGCTAATAGGAGAGACATGTGGTTTCTCTGTGCTGCCGTGAATAACCAGATGAAATGAGTCCAAACTATCTTAGGATAAATGTATGGTATATTTCTCTACGCATTTCAAGGCACACCTGCTTCTTTATCAGGATAAAACCATAGTCTATGCTTTTAGTCCAATCATGTATTCGTTTTTATTGTAAAACCACTTATACTGTTGCGCTTTACATGCTTAGTACTATGAGTGTATTATCCATATCAGGTTTTAAAAAACGCTGATGTGGAGACCATGTACAAGACTGAGGGACATTTAAACCAGGATGGGAAAATATATATAAGGAAGGGGGACATATATACAAGGATGGGGGACATATACACTGATTGTAAGATGGACACTGGCATAATAAGACAAACCCCATTTTACATTAAAAATAATTTTTTTCCTTCACCAAATTTGGGGGTGCGTCTTATAAACCGGTGTGTCTTATAAAGTGAAAAATACGGTACATCGCAACCACCAAGAAAAACTCAGTACGCGCATACAGTGAAAGCTTTACAAGGCATAAAATAGAGACATGGAAAATTATAATTTATCTTACAAAACCAGACACAAAAGTGGCTAAGTGGAAGGGAAAATAAAGTTTAATCAAGATCCTTCATTCAAGAAAAAATTGCTGTGTCCTTAAGAAGAAAAGCAGTCGCCTTCAGCGGTTAAATCGTTAATAATGATCACAACATCTACGGTCTTTCTAGTTCGGTCACATATTTTCATCTAAAATTTTTCCAGCATGGAAAATATAATTCAGTTAAAATATAGCTTCTTATATATTATTTTTGCCTCCAAGTGCTAGAAACTGAAAACGGCAATAATTAATCTTTCAACCAGCAAGGAAATTAAATTTGAAAACACAGCAAGAAAAAGAAGGAGTCCAGTAGGAGCCTCGTCGGCTTATTGTCCCCTCCAGTAAGAGACTGGTGACATTTTTCTTTCACACTTACCAACCACAAATTGCCAATTCGTTTAATGTTCTACTTAAAATGGGGCAACCCACAGACTGTATATTTGAACAACCCTGCTCTTGTCGCATACATGTTATTACACAGTGTGAGACAGGTTTAAGAAATCACAGCAATTGATTTTGTAAAATCTATGCTTTTGTGTAACTGGATTTGCTCAGCGTACAAGTCAACAAACACATGCATATCCCTCAAGGGAGAAAAGGAAGTATACAAATACATATAATAATCTAGCATGAAGGAGAATTGTGCGCAGAATGTAGTCAGAGAATTGAGCTTTCTCCACATTGAACACAGATTAAAGAATTTCAAGTAAAGACACCCATTATTATTCACAATCTACCAAACCCCCAGAGCCAAACATCCAAAAGCAATAATCTGTCTCATAAATTCCTTCTTTCATAAATGTTAAAATGTGACAATTTATTTAATGCTCCCCCGAGATTATTCTAAAGGACGATCTGTTGCCAGGTTTCATGATACAAACTACATTATAAAAAGATTTCTAAGGCCTGGTGAGATCAGAATGAATATATAATCCTTTCTGTAAATTTAATGTAATCCCACTCGCCTAGCTCCTCAGTGTCCCTCTTTCCTGTTGCTGCTATCTCACACTGCTCTGTACAAGCTGCAGCTATCAAACTGACTGGAGAAAAGATGTGGAATACAATTGGAATCACGAGTAATTACATTATATTGCTCAATGACTCATTTTAAAGTCCATTTAAAAAAAAAATGTGCCTAAGCACTATAAGGCAGGAGGTTGCTACCTACCTGCCTATTGTATTCGGCACCAATCTTTGTGAACATGAAGAGGTCACAGATGGCTCCTGATGGTGATTCTGCAGCTTCAACTGACCTCATGACAACAGAGCGGAGGCTTCTCATCGACTCTGCTATGTTGATGGGCGTCACTGTCAATGTCATTCTAATTGACAGCCAGCTCCCCCATTTTGGCAAGTCACTACTAGGATAATCCCTTCTGATTCCACATATTTCCCCCCAGGTAAAATAAAATAAAAACGTATATTCACCCTGGTGCCGATGCCATTTAAACGGTATCTGTATTCTCTTTCCTGGGGTTAACATAATGTTGGGATGTCGCACGAGTCCATGTTCAATCACCACCAGTTTCTGTTTCCCCTACAAATTAGTTAATCAACAGGAAGTGAGTGCTGTTCATTGCACCAATGTCCTAACAGAAGACAGCGGTGATTGGACGTGGGACTGTCATGACAACATCACAACATGGGAGCCCGAGGAAAGTGAGTATGGACACTGCTGCAACAGCACCAGCATGGGAGGTGAGTATAAGTTTTTTATATTTTACCTGGAGGACACTTGTGGAATCAGAAAGGGTTGCCCTTGTAGTGGCTTGTCAAACTGGGGAGCCAACTATCAATCAGCATGAAATTGGCAGTGACGCCTTTTAACAAAGCAAAGCGGATGAGAAGCCTCTACTCTGCTGTCATGATGTCAGAGGAAGCTGCAGAATCACCGGCAGGAGCCATCTGTGACAGCTCCATGTCGGCAAAGATCAGTGCTGAGCCCACAAGGCAGGTAGGTAGCAGATATCCGCCTATTAGTGTTTTTTTTTGTAAAGTCTCTGATATACCATTTAAGGTTAAAATTGGTTTAATGGCGTTAATGAATTGAGGCCTGTGTGCTCAACACTAAAGACAGCAACAAATATCAGCGATTCCAACTTGTGACAGAGGCAACATGTCTCCAGATACTGTTTAATTGAAGACATCTACTTCTTTGCCAGCTGACATTGAAGTTTTGACTGAATAGAACATTGTTCGGTAACTTCCATATTTTAAATTTGTTTTAAAGAAATTTCATTGACCTTCAAATTCTCCACATTGAAGAGGAAGCGCTAACTAAGCCGGAGTAGCAAATTACACACATATTTCAAATGCCTTTTAGCCTTATCTGAGGTGACTTGAAGCAAATATTAGAATTGCAAAAGCCTTTAATGGGCAAAAAAACTGATATACAGTATGTTTTCTTAAAATAAAGACTTGCATACAATTACCTTTATAGGCCGCTGATTACGATGGACTCGAGCGGACGGCTACATTTTCTTTGACACTGCAGATTTAAAGTACAATTGTAAAAAAGTTTTAAAAAATGACAAAATAAAAGCAACGCTTAGGAAGACATAAAGATAAACAAGAGCGGCTGCCATGATCACAATAAAGCAGGCATTGCTGAAATAACTGTTTCTTGCAGTCGCGAACAGCAATTACAGGCCATGCCAAATCAATAGAGAAAGGTTCAGAGACACAGGACGGCTTTACCGCTTGTTACATAACTCATCGCTTCTTTATTTTCTTTGAATGATAATTGTTCGCTTGCAGATACATGGGGGAGGGAAATCACAAAAATTAAAGAAGATGCAAAGTAATTTTTCCAAGGGCACTAATTATCCTGGTGAATATGAACTGATTTAAAAGCAACTTGTTTTCTCCATCTTTGTGCTGAGCGAAACGGAAAAATCAAGGGAAGAATTGGCATTTACACCTAGGTGGCAATCAAATTCCACAGCAAACTTTGTGCCACGTTCAATGAGTCGGGATTGCTAATACATGGCAGGAAGAAATGTCATCAAGCTAATCAATGTTGTTACTGGTAAGGCTGATCAGGTAGTCAAATAGCTGAAAGGTCTGCTCCCCGCTGTTGCGTGCATGGGCCATGTTCTGTCATTAAACATTTACTTGTGCTAGACATTCAATAAATTACCATTTAATCAAGCAAGTACAGAACCTGCAGATGTTTCCACAGGGTAAATTCAACCAGCTACTTCATCTTAAAAGGTGTTTCCTATTTTCTACATATCCAAGTTATTGTTGTATATTGCTATGGCCGGTTCCTTCTGGCTTTATTATATTTAGGTTTAACAAAAAAAATAGAAATTATTCCTGCACAAATCATTGGGAGACATTTATCTGACAACTAAATTCTAATGAACTGTGGGCTATGTTATTATAATATCCCTGGATGGAAAGCTATGGAATATTCACCCCAGTAGCTTATCCTTTTGTTGGATATATAACAGCTGCAGGCTTATACTGTTGCAGAGTTGAGCATACAGCAGATGGCGCTGTG
This sequence comes from Allobates femoralis, assembly GCA_033576535.1. Classification (NCBI taxonomy): domain Eukaryota; kingdom Metazoa; phylum Chordata; class Amphibia; order Anura; family Aromobatidae; genus Allobates; species Allobates femoralis. The sequence goes on along the minus strand of JARQOC010000001.1, from coordinate 551,192,477 downwards.
TCATCAGTTTTTTTAATGAGGGCGGGGCTGTGTCTCTGGGGTTGGCACTGCAGCCTTGCAGTGCTGGGGTCCTGGATTTAAATCCCACCAAGGACAACATCTACAAGGAGTTTGTATGTTCTCCCCGTATTTGTGTGGGTTTCCTCCCACACTCCAAAAACATACTGATAGGATATTTAGATTGTGAGCTACAATAGGGACAGTGTTGCTGATGTATGTAAAGTGCTATGGAATTAATATCCCTATATAAGTGAATAAATATTATATTATTATTAATACTGCACTGTAAGTCCTCTTTGCTTTACCTGTGTCCGTTCTTCACTGTAATCCTCAATGTTGTGATGATGGTTGTTGCAGTATATTTCCTGAGTAAAACAATTCTTCCACAATGTCTGAGTGTAAGACTCTTGAAACATAATTCTGCTCAAATATATTTGCTGTCTCTAGTTGGTTACTGCTGTTGCAACAGATTGGCTATACGCAACAAAAAGGATGTACAAGTCTGGTCTCTATACATATTTTCCTAGTCAAAATGATTTTACTCCTGAAACGTATGGTATGACGAATACGTCCTTGTAAAACAATAAAAATAATACCAATTTTATAGTAATCTGATGAGGCAGAGCTGAGATAGCAAGCTTTCAAGTCAAAAAGTTGACACACCCTAAATGTACTTCTGGGCTAATTTGAATGTGACTTCAAAGCTTAATTTCTCAGGCATGTCACATAGGACTACTACAAAACAGGTATCACTTTAGTTGTATTACTCAGCCCTATACAGCCATAACACCAACTTAATTAGTATCAAGTTACAAGCATAAAATGCAGAGAAGGGCAAAGGTTCGTAACAGCTCATTGGCCAACTCGTCTGTCTGTCGCAGACAGGATCTTCGGCGATGCGCCCGTTATGAAATGTAAGTGCCCATCTCTGCTCTGGAAAATTAATAAACTGTGACCGATGTTTTTCAATCTATCTAGGCCTGTCCGTGTTTTCATTACGGGACTGTGGGAGGGGGGAAGGCACTGTTTAGGACACGCGGGTCTCCACAGTCTGCTTATTATGGCTGTTCATTAGCAGATGCTGATAAGTAGATGACCTGCAGGTAGGGATGAGCGAGTAGTGAAATATTTGGATGCGCTATACTCATAACGAGTGGGTCCTAATACTCGGGTACTCATTACGAGTAGTGAGTCCAATGTAAGTCAATGGGAAATGCAAATACTTTGCAGTGTATTTATATACACTGCGAACGTGAAATAAAAGCTAATAAAAGGTGTTAAAAATAAAAAAATAACATACCTATCCGACGGCTGTCCCGTGACCCTGAAAAGAAGACATCCGCTGGCCTGCCAGGACCTTACTTCTGATGGCCAATCAGATCGCCGGCAGCAATCAGGTGGTGTGTGACGTCACACATCACCTTATCGCTATTGGCCATCTGATTGGCCATCAGACTTAAGGTCCTGGCAAGCCGTCAATAGGTTAGAACATCTTATGGCCAATCAGATGACCGGTAGCGATCAGGTGGTGTGTGACATAATCAGATGATCACTACCGGTCATCTGATTGACCATCAGACGTAAGGTCCTAGCAGGCCATCGATATTTTAGAACATCTGATGGCCTATCAGATGGCTGGTAGCAATCAGGTGGTGTGTGACATTGCTACCGGCCATCTGATTGGCCATCAGATGTAAGGTCCTGGAAGGCCAGCAGGATGTGTTTTTTTTTGGGTCCCGGGACAGCCGTCGGATAGGTGAGTTTGTTATTTTTTTATTTTTAACACTTTTATTAACTTTTATTTCACTTTTGCAGTGTATATAGATACTGTGAAAGTGAATGTACTACTCACTACTCCTAACGAGTAATCGCAAGGAAACTCGCAGAGTAGCGAGTTGCCAGAATACCGTACTATTCAGCAAGTAACAAATAGTTACGGTATACTCGCTCATCCCTACCTGCAGGTATGAAGAATACAAGAATAAAAGGTAGTGACCACAAGTGTGCACATTGCCGTGTTGTATCATAACAGCCTGGTTCTTCTGCACAAATCACAAATGTCTAATTATCCCAAAAAGTTGCCTTCGTATTGGGCATGTAATAGGTAGCAAAAATAATAATTAGTAGCATACAAATAAAAAAAATAAACTCTGTACGGAACATAAATGAGAAGCTTACTGATGTCTAATCAAGTGTAATGAGGACAAAATACTGTAGTTAATGCATACTTGTATACTAGTTCTAATCACATTTGTACATCATTCTTTAAAGTACAAAAGCATGTACTATTAAAGGTTTCCCATAGATCAAATTTAAAAACTTTAAGACACATTAATAAAACCTGTGAGATGTCACCGGTAGGCCCAGTTCACATCTTTGCTTAGCTGCGTTTGGCTACATTGCATTAGTGGTGCGTTAACGCAGTGCAAACGCAGTCAAATGCAAACAAACGCAAATTCTAACGCAAAGCATTAATGCACCTATTATATCCTATGTGTGAACGAATGCAAACTCAACCCCAAACGCAAGTGCAAATTGGGGTTGTGTTTGAACGCATGCGTTAGTTCAAGAGAATAGGAAAGATCGCCAGACACGTTTCTTGTGCACTTGCACTAACGCATACGTTCAAACGCAACCCCACTTTGCACTTGCGTTTGGGGTTGCGTTTGCATGCCTTCGCCCATAGGATATAATGGGTGCATTAATGCATTGTGTTAGATTTGCATTTATTTGCGTTTGACTGCGCTAACGCAATGCAGCCAAACACAGCCATTCGTAGACGTGAACTGGGTCGTGAGATCCATTAACTCCCCCATTGATTGCTAGACTTAAAGAGGATAGGTCATCATCAATTGGGTCAGTGAAAATCCAGCAACCCAGCACCCCCATTGATTATTTGCTATTACTTCCGGTTGGATGTGTACATTGAATAGAGCTGAATCATGTATTTCCATTCCATTTGCAGTAGTTCCTGCTGAGTACTCCACATCAGATCCTTTTCTCCAAATAGAAACTTTTATTTACTACCTGGCAACGGCAACATACAATGGAGCCATGGTGCTTATCTCTGTTTAATGTTTCCTTCCTCTCGGGTCTGATAACAGTTTATCGATAGCAGTGCGAGGTATCAGACCCCCACCAATCTGATTGCTGGCAACCTATCCTAAATGAGAGGTCATCAATTTTTGATGCCTGTACAAGCCATTTTAAGATTCTTGGAGCTGTACTGAGCCCTGTGATCTTCTATGCTATGTCGAATAGAAATTGTGTGTAAGAAACTGCACTAGATAGATAAATAACACTGCGGTCCACCGATCTACCTAGGCCACTCTGAAAGGTTAGATGGTTCATAAAATTACCTTAACCATAATCATCATTTTAATTTTTATTTCATAAATCAATATCCACATGAAAAATAAGCAACTTTGTAATATATTTTTATCAGACAAATCTGCTTTTTTCTCTGCTAGAATTGATCTGTCATTATCAAAATTCTCAATTTTGAGGTAAAATCTGTATTCAGAGAAGACTTTCCCACCACTTACATAGGAGATGGCAGCTATTACTGATGAGATTCTATATGGATAGTAGAGGGAAGAGGAGAAGGAGCTCTGCTATAGCTCCTCCCTCCTCCTGTCATCATAGACTCATCAATAACAGAGGCCATCTCCTTTCTCAGTAATGGGAAAGTCTTCTCTGAATACATATTTTACCTCAAAATTGAGAATTTTGATAATGACCGATCAACTCTAGCAGAGAAAAAAAGCAGATTTGTCTGATAAGATATATTACAAAGTTGCTTATTTTCATGTGGACTATTGATTTATGAAATAAAAATTAAAATGATGATTATGGTTTAAACTTTTTGAAGCATTTATCAGTTTGGGTAAATCTGGATGTCAGAAAGAGCCTAAAAGAAGCTTTCATATACTGTGAATTTTAGACTTCAAGTAGAGCCTAGGTACAGTAATCTTTTACTTAATGTTGCCAAACCTTTCCGTCCCCAAACAGCAGCTAAAAGGCAGACATCTGCCATATTGGACATTTTGGTTTATTTTGTTAGGATGCCGTCACACCTGGCAACGGCCCCGGCGATGTCAGCGGCGACTGGCGGGAGCGCGCACACTTTTGGCGACCCACCAGCATCGCCACCCCGCGTTTACAAGGGGAGACACCGCCGGCGATGGGCCGGCAAGCTGACAGGTGGCAACCCCAGCAGCAATGCAGTACAAAGGGAGCCTATGGCTCCCATCGCTTGTCAGCTCGCCGGCGGCCATTTACATTGGGCGAATATGGACTGATGTGAAACCAGGCGAGCACTCAGAGGCGCCGACATCGCCCCTTTACATTAGGCAACGCAGGGGCAATACTGGCGGCGATACGCCACGCCCCTGTGTTGTCTAATACATTGGCGGTGCTGTCCCAGGTGTGACAGCACCCTTAGGTGTAGATGTTGACACTACTAGACAGTTAAGTACTAGTCATTGTAGTCCAAAAACAGGTGACTACAATAGTCCAAAATATCATTACTAGTATAAAAAAGAATATAAGGTAGTAGAAGGGGGAAAGATTTGGCTTTGCTCCCAAGAGCTTTCTAGAACTTTTCTGATAAATGGCTCTTTAGCTCATCATTGGAGCCAAATTACAAAATAAGGCGGTAAGGTCTACCAATAATCTCCAATTTCGCCTTGTAATTTATCCTACTGTCATCAAAAATTGCAACAATCACAGATCAACCGTAAACAATAAGTCATACAAACTGTCTAAAATCTTTAGTGTATGGCCAGATTTATACCCCCATGTATCTAGAGGACATAGACCAAGGCGGTGAGTGTCAGAAACATCCAGCACCCACTTGAGAGGTCTACTTAGTGGGTAGAAATGATCCTATTGTCTTAACCTTTCTTATACTGGGGCACTGCAAAGACAGTATTATAAAAAAAAGACAGTCTTGTATCAGATTTTGTGTGCAATGAAAGAAAAGAGACAGGAAGCGCTCCCATAGAGGAGACCCAGTATGGTATTTTGGGGTGGTTTAGAGGGGTGTGCGGGGGACTCTCACCTGTGCCGGTGGTGCCGCCTCCACACAACCTCATGAGAGCTTCCACGGGGTTCTCCTGGTGCCCGCACTGATCGACGCTGCTCCTCTGCTTCCGCGTCACGTGGGGTGGAAATCAGATGATTCGCGAGTCACAGGGCTCCTACGTCACCGCAGGTCCTATGGATCCACACGGTCCTCTGTTGGGGATTTCTCCGCAAACCGCAGCTCCGGCAAACAAACACCCGGAGGGTGAGAGAGTTTGGCAATAAAGAAAGGGTTACTCAGTAGGAGCGCTGATTCACTTAGGAGATGGGTGGAAATCTGGTCTAAACAACTTTAATACCACAAAGTATTTCCACAACAGATAGTTGTCTTCCTCAGGTGGAAATCCCTGGAAATCTACCTGAGGAAGACAACTATCCATTGTGGAAACGCGTTGTGGTATTAAAGTTGTTTAGACCAGATTTCCACCCATCTCCTAAGTGAATCTGCGCTCCTACTGAGTAACCTTTTTTATTGTATCAGATTTTTACAATACATTATAAAAATACCACAACTTAAAAGGCATGACCGCTCTTGAATAAATGAGTACATTTCCAGGAACGCGAGTACAACCCGGTAGTCATTATATGTTTTGTTTTTTTTCTAAATTAAACAAGAAAATATTTTTGCATTCAGAACCAAATGTGAGAGAGCAAAAGTCAAGGTTCTTCTTGTTCATTTTATTGTGGCTCTCTTGGAATTCAATCCCTTGGATACCAATTACTTACCGACAAACATGCACTGGGTAGACAGCAATTAATTACAATGCCATGGGCAATCAGGTTTAGGACAAAACCAAAGGAAAAAAAATCTCAAGATTGCCAGCAGATCTAAATGTTAATTAGTACTGCCACCTCTGGATAAAGATGCTTCTTTAATCACAAGTATAGTCCATTGAAATTTAAAGCATTATTATCGGAACTAGGAATACTTCTGTTGGAAGCCTTTTATAACCAATATATATCGTACTCGAATTCAGCAAAGCTCAGTATTTTTGACTTGTGTTTTTACCAGTATTTTCAACTAATGCCACATAAATATAAAAATTAATAGTTTTAACTTTACCAACTACATGCTCCTTCAATATTGAAATTAAATCCACTTCTTTAAACCACTAGCACACGAAGAGTATTTGTTTTTTTTACCTTACTTATTGTAAGCCAAATCCAAGAATGGAACAATTAGAGGAAAACTATAAACATGTCCCCACTTATGTATTCATCACCCACTGCTGGTTTTGGCTACAAATACCGAGATAAAAAACTCACCAAATACTCACCGTGTGCACGAGGCTTAAAACATTTTTTAGCAAAGGTAAATGGTCTTGTGCAATTCCACAACACTGAACATTACGGTATTGCCAAGCAATGTAACCAGTACATGACCACCGAAGCTCCTTGCTGGTGCGGAGTTTGGTGGCCCATATTGATGATGGACATCAAGCCCCTTCTTCCCTTCACTACTAGGTTAAGACTCAACAACCAGAGGTGGCATCTGGCTAGTTCACCCTAACTGGTTATTATAATAACACCCAATGTGCAGAATAAAGGAGAAGCAGAATGCCCAGCCTAATCCAACTCTTTGTGGTTCACAACCATAAAAGGTGAGCACTATATCGCTTCCCTGCTAATTCTTCCTCTCCCAGGGTAAGACCATATTGCGTTTTTTTCTTCCACAGTCTATTGCTAAGAAGTACATAATGACATCATTGCCAAGCTTATGTTGTTCTGATGGAGATCTGCCCTTGATCTGACCTTGTGTTATTATGGAGCTTATCTATTTCACAATTTTGTAATATATTTTTTGGTTTTATATGTCCTATATGTGCTAAACAAAGCCAAATACAGTCAAGCAACATATACTCATAGGTCATAGATGACAATGCAGGATCGATCTATACAATGTGACCAGCACTATGACACACTATTGTCATTCGAGCCACTAAGACCTTAGTTACAGTGTAAAATAAGATCCATCAAAGACATGTACGTTGTCTAATCGGTGGCCTTAGAGTGGATGCCAAGCTAAATTATACTGAACATGTATAACCAAGAGTAGAAAGATTTTTCATACTGTAAAATACGGTATATTCAGCACTGTGTGCGAAGAGGTTACGAAGGACGCCTCAATGGCCATTGCCTTTGGTCAGTCTTGGCATAGTAGGTACTAACTCGATGATGAGCCAAAGAGACATTAAGCAGCATGACATTGAAAGGAATAGATCCCGATGAAATGTTGATGATATCAAGTGGTCAATTTTTACTGTACCACAATGTAACCTTTATAAAATACCTAATAGAAGTTAAATATCACATCTGCTGTACAAGCCAATTTAATTGGATTAGAAATGCATGTAGATAGAATTTTTATCATACTACGCTTATTTAATTAGTAGCTAGATTTTGGTAGAAATGACCTCAAATCATTGTAATTTTCTCTAATTAATTACTTTCATATTTGTACTGGGGCAAGGAACGAGATACCTAATAAATAATTGAGTTTACCTTGTATTAAATGGACATTATAGCCAGTGACTAGCTTAAAGCTTTCTTCTTGAATGTCAAGGGCAGGTTCTCCTATGCATCATCATAAGCTGTAATTATATCTGTTCATGTGGTGAAGATGTAATCTCTATTAATGAGACTTATCAGACCTTTTACTGCTGGAATTCTGCCACATGGCCAGCAATCCTGTGTCCGTCATAGCCTATGAATTGAATTTGGGCACCATACTATTGTGTTGTATTTACAACACTGCTCTGGACATTTGGCCTCCATTCAACCATCATCAGTTAATGCATTAAAAATAATTATGTGTAGAGATATTTTTTTTCTTTGAAGAATCGAGAAAGTTGATTATCGATCCGAAAAACATGTGAACATGCTTAAAGGGGAACTCCGAGGAGAAAAAAAATGTATGGTCCCTGCACTCCTATACTATAATGCAGACCTGCCTGTTATAGTTGTGTATTGTTTAGAACTCATATAAATCACTTATTTACTAACTGTTCCTTACCCATCACCCCTCCTTTATGGGACAATACATCATGTCTGATTGAGGAGCTCTTCCCCTCAATCTCAGTAAGTTCAGCTCATCTGACAACAGACGCTTCCACATTCAATCACGTGGGCGTGACATTATAAAAGGTCCTATACCTACCCGGTAACTATATATCTACTTCATGTTTTTTGGATTGATAATCAACTTTCTCGATTCTTCAAAGAAAAAGAAATCTACACACAATTATTTTTAATGCATTAACTGATGATGGTTGAACAGAGGCCAAAAGTCCAGAGAAGTGTTGTAAATACAACAGAATAGTACGGTGCTCAAATTCAATTCATAGGCTATGACGGACACAGGATTGCTGGCCATATGGCAGAATTCCAGCAGTAAAAGGTCTGATAAGTCTCAATAATATAGTGACCACACCTCCTCTCTGCAGGTCTCCATAGGACCTTATGTGATATCATGCCCATGTGATTAAATGAAGAAGTGTGCGTTATCAGATGCACAGATGCTGACTGCAGAGGAGGGGGGAGCTGCACAATCAGGCGTGATGCACTGCTGGATACTTCCTGTTTCCTGTAGCAGCCTTAACTCCTTAGTTGCTGGATGATCTTAGAACACCAGTGCAGTTTCTACTTGTCACATAAATTAACTGCTTATAATGGAGACGTTTTTCGTGCATTTTAAATTTATCATAGTGGTTCATGGGGTTTGATAAATATGGTATCATTAAACTGTCTAGTCTAAGTTTAAGCCAACTAGTTTGGCAAACTGGAGTATATTTATCAACCTAAGTGCACAAGAACGTTGGCATAATTAGCTCCAAAACCTCTTTTTTGAAGACCTGCACCACATTTATGATGTGTTTTAACACACTTTTATTGACATCTCCAACTAGTGGATATGGCTTACAGGAAGAAAGGTGTAGCATAATGGGCGATACTTTGTCATACCAGCCTGATGAAGGGACCTAAGATGTCTCGAAAGCTCACCTTGTAACATCAATTATTTTATTTTTGTTAGCCATTAAAAGGTATCACAACTACAAAATTATTATCTTGTTTCTCCCAGTGAGAGTAATCAACATTTTATATATGTATTAAAATTGGTGTGCACTAACTTACTGTTGCATAGTTTGTGTGTTAAAATGCAAGAAACAAATTCTCCCAAGAAAACCTTGGATAATAACGGCTTATTGGCATGTCTGGGATGCAGTGTACAGTACAAGTTGTGGTCTTAGTGGCTAATAAGTAGATAAGAAGCCAATTTCATTATCAGTAGGCCAATATTGTATTAAAAAAATTCACTCCGATTCATCCCTGCGGCCACAATATTATGTGAATTATTCAATATTTATACATTGCATAAAACAGAATCTAAGAAATTACTAATGTAAGGTCGAATCAATTTCATGTTATTAATTTTAAAGGTAAAGTGGTGTTTGCAACTATGAAGACTTGTAAGTGAAATAGATAAGTTGCCTAGGGGTGTTGTAAATGTATTTCTAAGCTTTATTTTCCAGTTATTATAAGATACAGAGCAGAACTCCAGCAAGCAGGTTAAGAAGCTTATATGTTATGTAGACAGATAATTTAAAATGTTAAAACAAAACTGCACCAAAACAAATAGAATAATTATGTCCCAATGTGTTACTTTATTCTATTGTTTTGCCCAAATTTCATGCGATATTAGGTAGCGATGAGCGAATACTGAGGTATTCGGATTAGGGATGTACTAGCCGAATACTTTTTACTATTCGGGTATTCAACTTGAATACTGAGACTAATGCAATTCAATTAGTCAACGGCTCCAGCCACTGTCCGTGCTCTCTCCCCCTTGTGCTTCCTTCTCCTCTCTGTCCTCTCTCCTTTGACCTATCTCTCCTCTGTGTGCTGTCTCCTTCCCTTATGTGATTTCTCCTTTGAGCTGCTTCCCCCTGTGAGCTCTTGCCCGTGTGTGCTACCTCTCTCCCCTGAGTGCTTTCTTCTCCACTTGTGTGCTCTCTCCTTTTAACTAAAGGTGCTCTCGGGTAAAAAATACATCAAGAAATTCTAACCCTGGCACATTTCAAGGAGAAGAGGAAGTCAGAAAACATGTCTTAATCTTTTTTTTTTAGAGTTTTTTTATAGTGATGCAAGAGATGTTCACATTCCACAGATCCAACATTTCAGCTTAAACATAAGCCTTTGTCACACTTGTGAGTAATCTTGGAGAAGAGAAGGTTTGAGGCTCGTAAAGAAGCCTATGGTCAACAATTCACACAGTTCTAGTGCCAGATTGTCATAGGAGAAATGATGTAATCACAATGTTGTCTCAATCATGGTAAATCGAGACAAGATTAGGTAGAGGTTAATGGAGGTGTGTGGACATAGCAGATAGGTCGATGTCACATATGTTTGAACGGAGCACACACCGTCATCTTTTGTGTACTGTTCTATGTTAAAAAGAATGCGTCCTGTGCAACAAAACAGGACTCTAAAGATGACGGTGTGTGCTCTGTTCAAACATATTAGACATCGACCTATCTGCTATGTTCACACACATCTATAAGGCTAGGGTCACACTTGCATCATGACCCTAGCCTGGCGCATCCATGAAAAACTTAATGGCAGGCATAGCACATAGCGTTAACAGCGGGTAACGCTATGCACCACCTGCCTGTGCATTGCCATGGTGACGTGCAGCTTACCGCACCCGCCGGCTCCACTGAGCAGACCCAGATATGCACTTTTGCAGAGCGCACAGGAAAATGCTGCAAGTGCTCTGTAAAAGTGCATAGGGTCATGACTAGTGATGGGCGAATCCTAAATTACTCGGAATCGCTTGACTCTAGCGAGTCCGAGCCCGGGACTCGCTACTCGTTGCGAGTCTAGCGAGTCCAATGTTAATGAATGGGGAAGCGAGTAATAGCTAGTAGTGTGCGATTTACAAATCACAGATGTGTCTCGGAAGCTTCAGCCTGAAGCAATCCTAGTTTTGCCATTGATTTGCATTGGACTCGTTTACTGTGCAAGTAATCGCTGGGAAACTCGCACAGATAAGAGTCCTGTCTGCTCTGTGTGCTGGCTGCCGCAGCTCCAGGGTCCTAGAGCCCGCCTGCTGCCTGATGTAGCAGAGCTGAGATTGTTCTCAGTCTGCTCATTCCCTGTGCATAGACATCTATATCTATGCACAGGGGATGTAGCAGAGAGGACATCGTGTTTTGGACTGCGTCGGACGGAAGAGGATTTTTTTAATTAAAGATGGAGTCCCTAATGGCTTTTTTTTTTATTTCTAATAAAAAATTTTCTCTGTGTTGTGTTTTTTTTAAAACAATTGAACAGAAATTCATGGCGGTCATGTCTAATATTGGCGTGACCGCCATAAATTTCGGGCTTAGGGCCAGCTGATAATACAAAGCTGGCCCTAACCTCTTTATTACCCAGCATGCCACCGCCACCAGGGCCGCTGGAAGAGCGGGGTTCAGCGCCAGAGGATGGCGCTTCAATGAACGCGCCATCTTCTGGGGCGGCTGCGGGCTGCAATTTGCAGTGGGGGGTGCCCAGAAAGCTTGGGCATCCCTGCGCTGCGGATTCCAGCCCCCAGCTGCTTAGCTGTACCTGGCTAGACATAGAAATTGCGCGGAGCCCCACGCATTTTTTTTTAATTATTTCATGAAATTCATGAAATAATAAAAAAAAAGGGCTCCCCTATATTCTTGTGTCTGGCCAGGTACAAATAGGCACCTGGGGGTTGGGGGCAGCCCGTCGCTGCCTGCTGGATCCGGCTGGTTCCAGAAACACGGCGAAGCCCATGTAATTTTTTTTCTGAAAAATCAATAAAACAATCCTAAAAAAGGGACTGCATCTTTATTAACCCCTCGCCCATGGTCCAGGGGTTAATAAAGATGCAGTCCCTTTTATTTACATTGTTTTATGGATTTGTCAGAAAAAAATTTCACGTGGGCTTTGCCGTATTTCTGGAACCAGCTGGATCCAGCAGGCAGCGACGTGCTGCCCCCAACCCCCAGGTGCCTATTTGTACCTGGCCGGACACAAGAATATAGGGGAGCCCTTCTTTTTTATTATTTCATGAATTTCATGAAATAATAAAAAAAAATGCGTGGGGCTCCGCGCAATTTCTATGTCTAGCCAGGTACAGCTAAGCTGCTGGGGGCTGGAATCCGCAGCGCAGGGATGCCCAAGCTTTCTGGGCACCCCCGCTGCAAATTGCAGCCCGCAGCCGCCCCAGAAGATGGCGCGTTCATTGAAGCGCCATCCTCTGGCGCTGAACCCCGCTCTTCCAGTGGCCCTGGTGGCAGTGGCACGCTGGGTAATAAAGGGGTTAATACCAGCTTTGTTATACAAGCTGGTATTAAGCCCGAGATTCTTAATGTCAGGCCACGTTTGACCCGGCCACTAAGAATCTCCAATAAAGGGTTAAAAAAACACAACACAGAGAAAAATTTTTATTTGAAATAAAAAAAAAAAGCCATTAGGGACTCCATCTTTAATTAAAAAAATCCTCTTCTGTCCGACGCAGTCCAAAACGCGATGTCCTCTCTGCTACATCCCCTGTGCATCATTATAGATGTCTATGCACAGGGAATGAGCAGACTGAGAACAATCTCAGCACTGCTACATCATCTCTGTGAGCAGGCGGGCTCTAGGACCCTGGAGCTGCGGCAGCCTGCACAGAGAAGACAGCTGGACTCGGCTCGCAAAGTAACAGCAGTTACTTTGCGAGTTTCCCTGCTATCACTGGCACAGTAGCCGAGTCTAATGCAAGACAATGGCAAGCCTAGTTTTGTCAGCGTTTGCCATTGATTTGCATTGGACTCGTGCGAGTAAACGCTGGGAAACTCGCAGAGTACCGAGTCCTGCGAGTCCCTTACTACTCGCCGAATAACGAGTCCTAGCGAGTAGATTCGCCCATCCCTAGTCATGACGCAAGTGTGACCCTAGCCTTAAGCTGTAGCTAATCTTCTCTAGATTTACCCCGATTGACACAATATTGTGATTACATCATGAACGTCTTATTACAATCTGGCACTAGAACCGTGTGAATTGTTGACCATAGGCTTCTTTACCAGCCTTCACCCCTTCTTTTCTTTTCTCCAAGATTACTCACAAGTGCATTTCGCTGACAAAGGCTTATGTTTAAGCTGAAACGTTGGATCTGTGGAATGTGAACATCTCTCGCATCTCAATAAAAGACTCTAAAAAAAAGACATTTTTTCTGACTTCCTCTTTTACTTGAAGTGTGCCAGGCTTAGAATTTCTTGCGGTTTTGTACACTAACACATGTTCCTGTGTATTTCCTGTCTCTGACACATCGTTCCCCAAGTTGACCAGTGCCGGCAGATCAAGAGAACGCTTGTATCTCCCTTAATGGTATCCCTAGAAAAGGCAGTTTTTTTCACAATGGACTTTTACTGATTATGGTTGACGTTACCGGTAGAAAACATTCTGAAATTATTCTTCTTGGCATGATTTTCTTACATGAAAAAAACTGGCATTTAGTAAGGGACTGTAGACTTTTATATCCATTGTATGTTATGATTGGAGGGGTGTTCCCTTTAATTCCCTTTAATTATGGAACATGCTAAAACACTGTGTGGTTGATTTCTTTCCCAACCTTGAAATCTTTGAAAACTGTTTGTATTAGTCAAATATGGTTAGTCATAATAATTTAATATACTGACTGCAATTACTGTAAATGCTCCATTTCATCTTTATGTATGGAAAATCTGAGTCATACTACAGCTGGGAATATAAGTGGGCACAGTCTTGAAAATCCTTATTCACACATTGCAGAAAAAATCTTCAAGGATTATTATATCTCATGCAGAAAGACAGCAGATTGCAAGCAACAATCATAATATTCACCTCCATTTCTGTCTCAAATTCTTTAGCTGTATGTGAGGTGTTGGTGGGGTTAAGGGGTGGAGGGAAACCCTTTCAAAAGCTTCAAAATCAGGGATCATTATCCCTTACTTTTCTGCTTGCAAGCTTGCATCCCCAGAATATGTGCCATTTTATTTACATTTGATGAAGGGATAGCCTTTCACTGTCATCATTTTAACCTTTTAATGACCAAGTCACTTGGTAAGTTAAAGACTGAACCTCATTTATCAAATCTGACCAGCATCATTTTATAAGGCAATAACTCTTGAACGTTTCCACCTATAACAGTGATTCTGAGAATGTATTTTTGTGACATGTTGTACTTCATGTTAGCCCAGCTTCACACCACGGTTTGGAGCTGTCAGGTTGTGTCATGTGTTTTGCAGGATGCACCGGACACAACCTGACAGCCCCGGACATGCCCATGGATCCTGTTTTGTGCCGGATCAATTTGTGCGCATCTGTGCCGCTCTCCAGTGCTGAAATTTCAGCAGCGTGGGTGCAGGAGAGCTGCCTGCAGTCCTGAAATTTCAGCTGTGGAGCTATCCAGGTGCTAATCTTCAGCGCCGGCTCTGAGATGGTGCTCTGTCCATGGTGCTGAACAAGTGCGGCTGCATTGAAGAGCCAGAGCTCTTCAGTACCTGGCATCTGGGAACTGGCACATTTTCTGCCGGCGCAATCCGGGGCCCATAGACGCCCATGTTATCGACGCCAGATTGCCTCGGATCCGGGAGGATCCAGTTTTGTTCGTCTTTGGCACCGTACACAAAGCATGATGCAGACTCCGATTTTATGTCCGGTGCCAAAAGCCACAAAACTGGATGGCAAATAACAGCCATCCGGCACCATAGGGATACATGGGGGGCAAAAACAGATCCGGGTCTGTCTGGTTCACACTGGACAGACCCGGAACCGAAAAACCGTGGTGTGAAGCAGAGGCTGGCTGGCAAATTTTGGCTTGGGGGGCAATCACACAGCCGTGGCCCATGAGCATTGAGCTTCAAGGGCAGAGCAGCCTCCCAGATCAACATTACAAATGGCCAGGCAGCCCCAAAACTGCTGCTTGACCACTGGCCCGGGGGGTATTTATCCCCCTGCCCCCAGGGCCAGCCAGCCCCTGGTGTGAAGCCGGCCTTAGTGGTAAAATATGGTCGATATTATTTGTGTTCATTTAAAAAAATGTAGAACATTTGGCAAAAAATTGAAAAAGGTCACAATTTTTCAACTTTTACAAACTACACCTCTTAAAGGGAAACTGTCACCTGGTTTTTGCCATCCCATCTGAGAGCAGCATAATGTAGAGACAGAGACCCTGATTTCAGTAATGTGTCATTTACTGAGCTGCTTGCTGTGATTTTGATAAAATTACTGTTTTCTCTGTTGCAGATGTAGCAGTCTGTGAATATACCAGTCCACTTGGCAGCAGGCCAACTAGACTGCTAATGATAATCTCCAGCTGATTAAACATTGATTTTATCAAAACTACACTGAGCAGCCCAGTAAATGACACATCGCTGGAATCAGGATCTCGTGTCCTATATTATGCTATTCTCAGATTAGGTTGCAAAAACCTGGTGACAGGTTCCCTTTAATGAAATCATCTAGCAAGAATTTTGATACCACCTATGTTTCACAAAATGTTATACCATTGGGTGATGAAGAAAAAATTATTCAGTTTTTACCACAAAAATGTTATTTTTTACAAGTGGTAATAGCTAAAAATGACCACATAATTGTTACACAATTTCTCATGAACGTGATAATACACCACATATGACTGTACTGTACCATTTGGCCATATGGCGAGACATGGAAGGGAAGGAGCACTATTTGACTTTTGGAGCTTAGAGTTTCCTAGAATAATTTAAAGGGAACCTGTCACCAGGTTTTTCCATCCCTTCTGAGAGCAGCATAATGTAGAAATAGAGACCCTGATTCCAGCAATGTGTCATTTACTGAGCTGCTTGCTGTCATTTTGATAAAATGTGTGTTTTCTCTGTTGCAGATTTAGCAGTCTGTGAATATGCCAGTCTACTTGGCAGCAGGCCAAGGAGACTGCTAATGATAATCTCCAGCTGATTAAACAGTGATTTTATCAAAACTACACTGAGCAGCCCAGTAAGTAACACATCGCTGGAATCAGGATCTTGGACCTATATTATGCTATTCTCAGATGAGGTTGCAAAAACCTGGTGACAGGTTTCCTTTAAGGATGCCACACACAGGGCTCCTAAAAGCCAGATAAGCAGAAATCTTCTTAAAGTGACCCTAATTTGTAAATTACACCTTCTGGGAATTTCAACTTCATAGGTGTTTTCCAGAAACATGAAGTGAAAATGAAAATCTGCCACTGTAGTGCCCACACATTGTGCCCAGCTTGAGCTTCTGGAGGCCTGTACTGGTAAATTAGGTTGACTGTACTTGCTACAGAAAAGCCAAACATCTGATGTTAACTGTGGTTTAGGCACACTGTGGGACACAGACAGGAGGTGAGCATTTGTATTTGGGAGCGCAGATTTCACTAAATTCCTTTTGGGGGGGGGGGGGTCAGAAGCCCCAGCACATTTCCAGAGCCTTTGTGTTACCAGTAATTTGAAAACCCCCATATTTCTGTTAACAGTTAACAAACCTGAGTGGGGACTTATTTCATGTGGGTTGAGTAGAAACTTTGATAGGTGGCATTTTGGAGTTCCAAACATTTTGCACAGTTCTCCTGTGCTCTATGTTGAGTACATACATCAGGTTTTCCATCTAAGTCTTAAATCAAACCAGCAAACAGTGAAAAATACATAAAAAGGAAGCCCAAAACATACCTTTTAATCATTAATAATTAAAAACCAGTATGGCTCATATTGGAAAAATGTCCACAATCAGGACCATATAAAAATTAAACAGATTATGAAATATCAAAGAATTTGCCACAAAGATCAAACGGACAGACACTCTGTATCTCAAAAAGTTGCCTATTCAGTTCCTAGATAGAAAAAACACCTAATATCACAGATTTATAGTGACTCAATTGCTGGAACAACACTAGAACTGGCGGTTAATGCACAGTAATTCATCCAAAAATATGTTACCTTGTCACTACAAGAGGCATTAGATGTCAAACACAGATACGTAAATGAACAACAAAATATCTGTGTAATACACTGGTCAGGAATAGATATGCGCTGAAGTAAAGAAATTGGACTATCTCATCCATCCGATGGAAGTCCACCAGTCCTCTCCAAAATCCCGAGTCTTCACAATCAAAGTGGTGCTTTCAATCATAGCAGCAATATCCCTAATCCAGGAGGCAGGAATAAATAATAATAGTCTGCCAGTATTATTACTTACTCCGGCCTACTGGGTTATAGGTGCAGTTACTATGATTGAAAGCACTCGGGATTTTGGTGAGGACTGGTGAACATCCATCGGATGGATGAGATCAGGGGCGTAACTACAATAGGTGCAGGGTTGCGATCGCACCCAGGCCCTGCAGCCTAGGGGGGCCCCAAAAGTCCCTTTGGCCTATAGAAGAAGACTAATACTATTAAAGATTTCCAATAATTGGGGGCCCGTTGGAGCTTTCGCATCGGGGCCCTTAGCCTGAAGTTACACCACTGGATGAGATAGTCCAATCTCTCTATTGTGGTGCATTATTCATTAAAGATAATTAATCTAAATTATTTATTTTACCTTTAGTACCTTAAAAGAAAGTATTATATTGCAACTTATGAAACAAATGCCTCTTCTATATAATATTATTGTTATTATTTGTTTTTATAGCGCCATATATATGAGAATATTACAGTAACATTTATTAAGGAGCGTCAGTAAGTGGTGGTCAAACAATCTGCATTATGGCAACACACCATTATTAATCATCATGGGTGATTTCCGCATCCTAGTCTATTAGGTTGGGATTTATGCCTGGGATTAGTCTTTATTAACTGTTGTAAGAGCAGAACATGTCTCTGTCCAATATCAAGTTTTTTCCTGCAAATATCGTCAAGATTAATACAAAGTTTATTGTCTTTTTGATGATGTAAAAAGATAAATCTCTCTCCAGACCAGATAAAACTAGAGAATTATTTATAATGACCGGAGGATTTATGTTGTTTTATGCAGTTATCATGGAATTATTCCTCTTGTGATATAATGTATATATCAGATCCATGACTCCCTCACTACTTCCCGTCTAAGTACAGTAAAACATCAGGCCTTTTATATGTGCAGTTATGGTTTTCTTATTTTATGTTATCACCTATTTCACTCACAATCAAAATATATTGTTTCAGCCCCCACATCGCTTTCTACGCCATCGGAGGGCAAATTCCATATGGTTGGTCTCAGGTTATTAAATAAATCAAGTCAATTTTTTTTTAAATTGATTATTACATAGTATACTGTTATAAAAAGTAAAGTACACCCTTTTACGTATCAGAAAGAATAAAAAAAAATAACATCTTAGGGTACTTTCACATCAGCGGTTTTTGCCGTTCGCGGCAGATGCGGTGAAAAAAACGCATCTGCCGCGATTACCGCATAACCGCTGCACTTGCGGCAGAGTTGCGGCAAGCCCCATGCAATGTCTATGCGGGCTTGCAGCAGGTGCGGCAGGTGCGGTTTCGGCACTTGGGGCATGTGCGGCTGCAAAAAAAAAAACGCGTTTTTTTTGCGGCCGCACCTGCCGCAAGTGCCGATACTGCACTTGCCGCACCTGCCGCAAGCCCGCATAGACATTGTATAGGGCTTGCCGCTACTGTGCCGCAAGTGCAGCCGTTATGCGGTAATCGCGGCAGATGCGTTTTTTCCACCGCATCTGCCGCGATCGGCAAAAACCGCTGATGTGAAAGCAGCTTTATCTGGTTCTTGGCAGCAATAACTTGTTCTGCACTTTGACTAGGCAGTAGATACACCTTGATTGTTCATTTTTAGCCATTTTGATGTACCGTAGATTGTTCTGTTTTCTGGGGGGAATATTCTCCTGTTATACAACCCAATTTTGGCCACATTTCAGCCTGTGGATATGTGGAACCGCAGTTAACCTTAGAATACTTTGGTACACAGAGGATTTCATAATCAAGTCATATGCAAGGTGCCCAGGATCTGTGGCTGCAAAACATGCCTGAATCATCAACCATCCACCACCATGCTTGACAATTGATATGAGCTGTTTGTGCTGATTTGAATGTATATTTGTTTTTCTCCAAACCTGGTGCAGGGCCAAACTTTGGTCTCATAAGATGTAACTCAACAGTGCTGTCATGTTTATTTTAGAAATAAGAGGCTTTCTCCCTACAACTCTCTTAAAGAGAACCTGTCACTCCCCTGGTGCTTTCCAAAGTGAAAGCACCACTGAATGCAGCAAGTATACTGCATTCAGGGAATGTGTGTACCATGTCTCTAACCCCCCACTTAACATGAAAAAAACACTTTGGAAAGTTGAGAGAGTTAAGGGGTATGATGGGTCTTATCTGGTTATGCTGCCCTCGAAGCTGGCACGGTCCTCCCCACCTCCTGCCTTCATGAAAGAATAAAGTTACGTTAAAACCAAGCACACTATTGTTTTTCTTATGAAATTCTCAATAAGTTTGATGTGTCACATGACCCTCTTCCCATTGAAAAAAATAAAGTTGGATCCAAAATGGCCGTCATGGTCACTACTCATCTCGAAACGTTTTCCCCCTCCCACATACTAATATGCCACAAACAGAAAGTTGATATCACCAACGATTTCCGTTTTATTTAAGTGTATCCATATAAATGGCCCACCCTGTATACTGTATATCAACCCCACACATGGGTAAGAAAAGATTTGTATGTTGGGAACACACTGTATGTACCTAATTTTCTGTAGATGCCTACACTTCTTACTAAATCAGGTGCATTTTATGCCTGTATGCTTTTTTATTTACAGAGGGTGAAATAAGTATTGAACACATCACCAATTTTCTAAGTAAATATAACTGTAAAGGTGATATTGACATAAATTTCTCACCAGATGTCAGTAACAAACCATCCATAAGTAAAGTTAAGTTATGTGTGATAATGAGAAATTACACAGGGAAAAAGTATTAAACACTTGCAGAAAGAGAGATGCAAAAAGCCATGGAAAGTTATGACACCAGCTGAAATCTATCAGTAATTGAAAAGCAATCCTGCCACTTAGTGAAGCATAATAAAAGCCAGTACAAAGGATGGCCAATAAATAGGTGTCTCATCTCCAAGGTGCCACACAAGAAACATTTCATGACAAGTAAAACCAGTGAACTGTCTCAAGACCTTTGCAAGTTTATTGTTGCAAAACATACTGATTAATGGCATTGGTTATAGCATATATAAACCACTGAAGACTCCAGTGAGCATTGTTGGGAGACATAGTTAAGAAATGAACATAATTGTAGCGCCAGCATCCTTTCATTCTCCCGGCAGTGCACTTGGGGCACAATCGTGTGCACATCCTGCCTCTTAAAGGAGCAGTGTGCACACTCTGTAAGTGTCCCCTGCCAATGGTTGGAGGATACTATTTACATAAATTACCCTCCCCTTTGGTGAGGTGCCCAAGGAACATGTTAGATCTGTTTGTCTGCATGGTTGGTAGTTGTCAGGTCCCTGACTAACTATACTAATATCCTGTGTCTGCTACCTCTATCTGTGTTCCAGAAGATATCCTGTGTAACCGCCATCCTGTGTACCCGCTATACCTGCAAGTAACTGCCATACTCACCATTACATGAGAGTACCTGCTGTATCTGCCTAAACATTCTGGTACCAGCCTTAATGCCAGTATCAGTCTGTCTGCCAGCACCTGCCTGTCTGCCAGAATCAGTCCTACCTACCTGTACCAGCCTATTTGCCTACATCTCAACCCAAACCTGCTTAGTGACCCCTGGGGTTATTGCTACTGTACAGAGAGTTCTTCTGGAGTGATGCATGGCAGTTACCTGCAGCAGCAAACCTATCCTCACCATTGAATGCCCCTAAAAAACGGTAGTTACTTAGCTATGCCTATCCAGGGTTAGCCCGGTCCCCTGGTGCAGTGGGTCCACACTCATCAGCGTGACAATCATTTCACCAAAAACTGTCCACGACCAGGTGCTCCCCACAAGATTTCAGACAGAGGAGTGAAAGAAATTATCAGAAGAGTTGTCCAAGAGCCAAAGATCACCGATAGAGAACTACATAAAGACCTGCAATCAGCAGGAACAATTGTTTAAAAAGGAAGCAATACGTAATGCACTCAACCACCATAATCTGTATGCACGCTCACCAGACAAGACTCCATTGCTGAACAATAAGCATATTCAAGTGCATTTAAAGTTTGATAAAAAAACATTAAGCCAAGCCTGCGAAATACAAGGAGAATATAGTCTGGTCAATAGAGACCAAAATTGAACACTTTGAAAACCACAATATACGCCATGTCTGTGGGCCAAAAGTCACTGCATAACACCCCAAAAATACCAACAATGAAGTTTGGATGTGGGAACTTCATGGTGTCAAGCTTTTTTCAGCATACAGCACTTGCAAACTCATATAATGAAAGGAAGGATGAATGGACAAATCTACCTAGACATTTTTAATAAAAATCTGTTGTCATCTACCTGAATGATGAAGATGAAACGAGGGTGGACATTTCAGGAAGACAGTGATGCAAAACGCACAGCCAATACTCTCAATTGGTTTTAGAGAAAGGAAAATAAAGCTGCTAGAATGGCCCAGCCAATCAGCCGATCCAATAGAAAATTCAAGGAAGAAACTAAGTTCCGAGTTCATGGAAGGAGCCCAAGGGAACGTCGCAATTTTAAGAGTGTGTGGAAGATAGTCCAAAATCACCCCTGAGCAATGCATGCAAGTAGTTCCTCCATACAAGAGGTGTCTTGAAACTGTCATCATCAACAAAAGGTTTCTGTACAAAATATTAAATACATTTCAGTAAGCATGTTCAATACTTTTTCCATGTGTCATTTCTCATATGACTTAATTTACAGACCTCTCCAGGAGTGGACCCACTAGGCCAAGGCACCAATCTTGACCTGGAGGAGTGAAGCTAAGTGGCTACCGAGGAAAAATTATGCTTATGCTGGTAGGTAGTCACCAGCTGCAACTCCAGGGGTCTCGGTACCATGACAGCTGCTCTAGAGGTAGAGCTCTAATGGACAGGCACAGTCTTGAGTAGGTGCAGCCAAGACAGTTGGATGCAAGCCAGTGCAGGCTCTGGGTATAGTAACAGGACTGGTACAGATGGTACAGCTGCAAGATTGAAGCAGAAGGTGCAGCAGCAGGACTGGTGCAGAAGGTTGTGGCAGATAGTGGGACCAGAAGGTACTTCTAAGTCAGCAGAACTAGGATAAGACACTGGTTAGGCAAGGCACAGACACAGGAATATAGCAAGGGGACCTGACAACTAGCAGCATGTCTCTAAAGCATAGACCACGTTGCTCAGACACCTTCCATCAGAGAAAGATGCCTTATATACTTTGTGCTTCTCAGCATATTTGGGAAGCATTTCCAGGTTGGGAACGCTGGCCTTTTAAGAAGTGAGAGCGAACCACACGCATAGCCTAAGCATGCTCCCTGGGAGACCAGTGCACCGTGCGAACACCCTGGGAGCAGGAAGCAGTAGACATGGTCAGGCTAACGTCGCAGGGGTAAGTACATCGCTGCGCTTGTCTCCATCCAGTGGAAGTGCCGTGCTATGGCGGATGTACAACTCTATAGTTTGATGTCTTTGCTTTTGTGGATTGAATGGGTGGGTACCAACATGTGGTGAGAATTTCATGTCAAATACATGTTTATAAATATATTTACTTAGAAAATTGGTGATGTGTTCAATACTTATTTAAATCGCTGTATTTTTTTTAAAACTCATAACTATGCCAGTCATTATAAATCTCGCCCGTTGTGCATAGAAGACACTCCTGAGTATCCAGTGTGTTTTATAGAATCCACATGACTACACTATTGGCCAGTTTTAAGGGTTTTTCTACAGCGTACAATTTCATAAACTTACTGCACCTCAACCTATTCATTTTGTGAATTAATACTGAGAGAAGTACCTGTTCCATTACAATCATTTGTAGAAAAGGGCTTTTTGTTCTATATGTCAAAATATAATTCCAAGAGCCAAGCGGGGACATAAGAGAAGTAAGGCCTCAACTTTCTAACTTAATTATAGCGACAGAACTGTCAGAGGTGGTACCAGGAATGTGCCAATTACAGGTCTGCTCACCGTTAACACATGATAAGTATAATGACATGAGTATCTAAACTGGCAGTCTAGTCCTACAACCATCTTTTGTTCCACAGGCTAATGTCTGTCCCAATAAGTTGCTGATTATCAGTTATTATCAGTTATTATATAGTCATAATTAACCATTTTAATTTAGAGTTATACACAGCAGCAGAACTAAGCTTCAATGTTTTTTCCCATATTTCAGATTTTTAGTTTAAGTAAATTTCTAATAATACCATTTCTAAAATTAAAAATTTACAAAAGACAATAATGATTCCTTAAGTACTTGGTACTTTCATTTTTTTTGTTCTACTGATAAGAATTTCACTTTTAAAGAAATATCCAGTATAATTGTTCTGCTGGTATGTCTAATGGGCAAGTCTGATGATTTCATGATTTGAGAAATGCACCATGCGTTTAAAAGGCAATAAAACATGTAAGGTTGCCTGTAAATGAATAGTCAAACTGGCATTGTGCACACCAGTCATAATGAATGGGGCTGCTGGATTAAGATGTACCTAATTTATTAAGAAGCTCAAACCACTTAATAAATTACTCATCTTACAGATGCTATTTGCCTCTACCAGAAATGTATTTGAGACTATCTACTAAACTTCATGTCCTCTGCTTTACCAACTCTTATTCTGGGAGACTTCAACATCCCCATAAACAACCCTATCTCCATCTCAGCTCCTATCTCTAACCACCTCTCTTGGCCTCTCACAGCTCTCAACCTCTAGAATGGAAAAGAAAGCATGTATATGAAACCGGGATCAGGGAAGTTCAAAACTCTCAAGAATGAGTAATCAAAAGTTCATTTATTGTACATTACAAAAAACAGCAAAAAATCCAACAGACATTTAAGAACAATTAAAAAGGTGGGAGCAACCACCTAAATATACAATGGTCCTATAATAATACAATCATATAGTCACTCATTAGAAAAACAAGAGTGACAAAAAATGATAATAGTAGAATGAAGATCGGACCATTGTATATTTAGGTGGTTGCTCCCACCTTTTTAATTGTTCTTAAATGTCTGTTGGATTTTTTGCTGTTTTTTGTAATGTACAATAAATGAACTTTTGATTACTCATTCTTGAGTTTTGAACTTCCCTGATCCCGGTTTCATATACATGCTTTCTTTTCCATTCTATTGATTATTGCTTCTCAAGCATGTAACTGGTGGATCATCTGATTGTGCCCCGGACTTATACTCTTTACAGCTCTCAACCTCTAAGACACACAAAGATCGTAACACCCTTGACCTGATCTTTGTCTTGCTCTATTCAACATCCTCCTTGTATAACTCACCTCTCCCTCTCTCTGACCACAACATTCTCTCCTTCACACTCACAAATCCTCACCAAGCCCAGCACACACGTACCTATGATATATTCAGAAATCTACAGGTTATTAACCCTCAAACACTCACAGACTCTCTACACTTATCACTATCCCCAATCTCCTCCTCCTGTCCGGATCTGGCTGTGAATCACTACAATGACACTCTCAGAAACACCCTGCACCAAGTAGCGCTGCTCACATTCAGAACCTCCAAAAACAGAATAAAATAGCCCTGGTTCACTTCACAAACTCGATTCCTCCAGTGATGCTCTAAGAGTGCCGAATGCTTATAAAGGAAAACTCGCACACCAGAAAACTTCATTTACTATACATTTATGCTAAGAACCTACAACTCTGCCCTTCATATCAGCAAACAGACCTACTTCACCACCCTGATATTCTCACTATCCAACAACCCAAAAATACTCTTTGACACCTTTCACTCTCTCCTCAAGTGCAGGCCCCTATCCCTGACCTCTTAGCTAATGATCTGGCTTCTTACTTCACAGAAAAAATAGAAAACATCCAACAGGAAATCAGCTTCTGGCCCCCAAGCTCCGCTACTCCCATTCCCCCCACATCTCCTCTGGCTCAATCTCCACATTTGACCCAGTCACAGAAGGAGTCTCCAGGCTCCTTTCTTCCTCTCACCCCCCTACATGCACTACTGAACCCATTCCCTCAAACCTACTCCAGTCTCTCTCTTTGGTGGTCACCACTCACCTAACCAAAATCTTCAATCTCTCCCTCTCTTTTTGCATTTTCCACTCCTCCTTCAAACACTCTATAATCAATCCATTATTAAAGAAAACTTCTCTGGACCCATCCTGCACAAATAGCTACAGACCTGTCTCCAATCTCCCCTTCATCTCTAAACTCTTAGAGTGCCTAGTCTACTATCATCTCACCCGTTTCCTCTCCCATCACTATCTTCTAGATCCGTTCTAGTCTAGTTTCTGCCCCCTCCTCTCTACAGAGACTGCCCTCATCAAAGTGACCAATAACCTTCTGACAGCAAAACGTAATGGTGACCACTCTCTGTTTATTTTTCTTGATCTCTCTGCAGCTTTTGACACTGTCAATCACCATCTCCTTCTTGCTATGCTGCACCCCATCGGCATATAGGACACCACTCTCTCCTGGTTCTCTTCCTGTCTCTCTAACCGCTCTTACAGTGCATCATTTGCTTGCTCCACTTCTTCTCCTCTTCCTCTCACTATTGGAGTCCCTCAGGGATCAGTCATTGACCCTCGTCTTTTCTCTCTCTACATGGCCCAGATTGGACAGACCATCAGCAGATTTGGCTTTCAGTGCCATTTTTATGCTATGCACTTCTTCCCGCTGTACTAAAGAACACCAATTACTGTGTAACTGTGGTTTCCAACATCATGTCTGCTCTCTATCTAAAACTCAATCTTTCCAAAAATGAACTTCTTCTGCTCCAGCCTTCCACTAAACTCCATAAATCTGACATCTCCATCTCTGGGTGTTATGCTTGACACTGATCTTTCCTTCATGCCACATATACAATCTCTGGAAACCAGAAGGCAGAGATTGATCCAGCGATGGGGAAAAACAGCAGCACATAGAGGAAAGATATATAAAACATAACTTTTTTGAAAATCCATAAAAAAAAATATATAAAACTAATGCACAGTTTGCATAAGTCAGACCAGTACATAGGATGGTTAAGAGCTAAAATGGAAGCCTTGATCATAATCTGACAATGTCTTGCCTGTTCTTGCCGCTTGCACCTGAAGAACATCCTTAGAATCCACCCCTTTCTCACCATGGACACAACAAAAACCCTCACCATGGCCCTGATCCACTCCCACCTTGATTACTGTAATTCTTTATTAATTGGCCTCCCCCTCACAAGGCTTTTCCCTCTCCAGTACATCCTTAATGCAGCTGCCATGGTAACCTATCTGGCTAATTGTTACTCAGATGCTTCTGCACTGTGCCTGTCATTGCACTGGCCGCCAATACACTATAGGATCCATTTCAAATTGCTTGTTCTCACAAACATAGCTCTACACATTGCAGCACCTTCTTATCTCTCTATCCTCATCGCTGTCTATCACCCCACACATTCTCTTTATTTTAGAAGCCTTAGAATTCTGCTCCAGATAAGAGCTAATGGGGGAGAGACAAATGGAATAGATCCGGGGCAGATCTATGTGTATTAGTCTTTTCAATAAATAGTTACTGTCGTTGAAATATTGCTCACCTTTTTACATGATGTATATCGTATTTCTTAATAGATTGCTGGACTGCAGGCTTGCTGCTCACTCCTCCGGAGATTCCAAAGACTAAGGGTGTGTCTCTGATCAGTCAAATAGAAAGGTAATGAAAACCGGTTTCAAATTGGAGCGGCGCTTCCATACTCATCCAGGGTTTTCTTTTTAAAAAAATATTTTCTTTTATTTCATTTGGATTGTAAAAAATTAAAAAACGATACAGTATTGTACAACGCGTTTCGACCTAGATTCAAGTCTTCCTTAGGTACATTTAATAATAACATGATTTTATTTATTATTTTAGAAGCGGCTTTATTTTGGAAGACTCATTTCTGCAAAAGTCCGAACCTCCCACTCCTGGCTCCAAGACTGCTTCACAGCTGCACTAATTCTCTGGAAATCTGTACCCCATGAAATTAGTTCTATCCACAACTTACTTAGTTTCAGGTGCTCCCTAAAATCACATCTTTTTAGGGCAGCCTATCATACTCCCTAGTCAAAGTCCTTTAGCATAGCCTATTTGCTCCACCAGCCTAAAAAACATTATAAATAATGGTTGGTGGACCTTTATGCAGCTATCATCTATTCCCCATTTCCTCAAGTTGGCAGGACCATCCTTGTAAATAAGAACCAGTAATTTCTATCACCCCCACTTCATTGTAGATTGTAAGCTCTTATGAGCAGGGCTGTCATTATTTTGCTTTAATTATTGTATTTTCTGATAACTGTTACTTATGAATGTTTGGATATGAATCTCTGAATTGAATAGCGCTGCAGAATATGTTGGCACTATATAAAGATTATTATTATTGCTATTATTATTATTATTATTAATAATATTAATAAACTGGTGTAACTGTTCGTCATTTTGATGGGTGGGCTTAATCACCTCCCATCCCAACAATACTCTGCCCATTTCAGAAGAGCTGGCCAGGATTGGCGTGAATACTTTTAAAGTCGCTAAATTTTTCAACATTTTGAAAGTCTTGTACCATGAACATTTTCATGAATATGAATCGAGGCCAAAGTGATTGATTTACCATGTAGAATAACAGCTTGGAATAAAACATATGTGATATTACCATGGAATGGGGTTTTGTAATGCAGGTTTTGACTGCGCAGATCAGGCCTGAACATTTAACTGTTAACTTAGAATAAGATGGGTATTTCCCATGATGCAATCTCTCTACTGAAAAAAAAAGCAAGGACCTGGCACTGTATGGCCTCTTTATTCTAAAAATCAACTGGTATAAGACCCTTAATAATGTGACATCAGACTGACGTGCATCCACCAGACGAAATTAATATAAAACCCAGTGTGACCACCATGTGAAATGCTTCTGAAGGCTATTATAAATACATAACATGTCCATGCATACCTTTAATTGCATCTTAAACTATCGTTGGACATATCATTAAGAGAGTTGAACAGATCTGGAAAACTGACCCTTATAATAAGTAATTGGTTCTAGCGTGAGCCTGAAAAGAGGCTTTTAAAGCTCGATTTACCAAAGTTTTAATGCCAGAATTCTACTTTCCTTATAAAAAATATAGAAAAAAAAAAAGTACAATACAAAATAATATTGTGGTACCGTGTTAGCCAGAGAAATCGATGTAAATACTTAAGTCCCCAAAAAAAGGTTGAGAAAAGTATTCTAGGAGTGATACCTTTATTAGCTAACAAGAAAAATTCTATTTGTAAGTTTTCAGAGCTCAAGGCTCCTTCATCAGACAATACTACAAATGAGTTACTGAGACATTTAAATACAAAATACAGCAGGAATAAGAAAATGGAGGTGTGCTAAGGAAATTAAAATTAAGTCTTTGCTAGAAAGAAAAGAAAAAACAATTAATTGGTTTAAAAAACTGCAAAGTTGCATGACTACAAAAATATTGCGACTTTTGGCGTTCTCATCCCATTTTCCCGGACGGGGATGAGGCTACCACCTTTCCTATAATTCATGACCAGTTACAACAATCACTACAAATCGTACTTCAGCAAGACCTCCAGTAAGATTTGTGGCAAGGTGTACATGGAGGTGCGCGCCTTCCGTCAGACACTCCTGACTCATTAAAGGACCACTCCAGTAGTTTTATTTTTCAGCGCTGTGCCTTAAATCAAAGTCACTTACCCCCACTTTTTTAATCACTCTCCTTTGTTTTAACTTTTTTTAGCGTTGCTCTGGTCCTATCAGGCCATCTTGTGATTGCAAGTTCTCACTAACCAACGCTCAAACCATGACTATGAGGGCGAGAACGAGAGCCGAATGAGGCTCTCGTAAACTTGTATTGAAGAGTGACCTCAGGCTTGCTCCATGAAACTGTGAGCCCTCGTGGACAGGGTCCCTGCCCCTCCTGTACCTGTACGTCCTGATCGCCTAGATTTAGTGTACTTGTTCTTGTCTCCCTCAACCTCATGTAAAGCGCCATGGAACCTAATGGCGCTATATAAATAAATAATAATAATAATAATAATAATAATGAAACTCTGGCACCAATAACAGACAAAGAAACTGAAGGATGGGTATAAGCCTAGGGGCTGGGGACTTGATTTAATGACCATTTTAGTGCTCAACCAATGAAAAACACTGGTGTGGTGCTTTAAGATTAGGAGCTTCACACTCCACTTTACCCCCTCATCAAGATCGGCATGAAGATTGCCGGACTTGATTAATCAGGGATGTAGTGTTATGGCCGCTTTACACGTCCCGATATCGTCCCGATATTGGATACAACGGCACGGGAGTTTGCACATTTTTGGCAGTAATCCAAGATCGCATAGGAGCTGTCACACAGGGAGATATCGGCAGGCAACACAACTGCGATGTATACGCCCCCTTGTATGAGCGACCCAGGGAATGACCATTTAACATGGGAGAGAATAGGGGAAGTTGTACTCCACATCGTTGTTGGGCTGTCACACAGCACGATCCTGCCAGATCGTCCATCCAATATCGGCCAGTTGGAGAGCCTGCTCAATTCCCCAACAATATCATTTTGGCATTGTTCTTGCATCGAATTGCACATTTACACCACACAACGCACGAACGATATCGCCGCCAAAGCACGAACCACGTGACTTTTTATCGAAGTTGGACGACGATATCGGGACGTGTAAAGTGGCCATAATTGTTTCTAAGACCAGGGTCAGACAGACATATAACTCGGACAAGGATGACATAGCAGAACACGAACTAGCCACTGCTCTCCTGACCCTAGCGTAACAGCTTAATGTATTACTATGCAGCTGTCACACTTGGGACAGGGGAGCCTCTCGTGTAGAGCTGGTCTGATCCTCACACTGTGGGATGGATCTCTCTTAGAATTTGGATTCTATCATTTAAAGTGATGTCAAATGTGCTTTCATTTCATTTCTAGAACATCAGGAAGGTTGTGTTCTTCAAACCTGGTTTCAATAGGAGAAACTATGAAGCACATTATCTCGATTTTTTTTCTTGTAGGACCTAGGCCTCAATATTTATCACACTTTATATCTTAACTTCCTAACCTAGTTACCAACGAGACAGCCTCAGGTTATGGAACAGATCTACTCAGGAGTCTGCTGTCAGAATTACATGCTAGGAACAATGCTGCTTTGACAGTTATCTAAGGTCGCAGTCTTTCAGGGTATATAATTTCACTTCTTAAGTAGATTTCAGAGGTTTCCAGGTATTTCTGTGCTTAATTGTCATATGGTTACTGAAACTATTTTTCTTTCAATTAACATTTTACCATAAAACATTACTGCTTTCTAAATTAAGACAGTACATATTCTCAGAGCCAGCAGTTCCCACAGATTTTTTTGCCACAAAAAAAAGCACTCAAAGAAAAGGTGCTCTATAATTGAGTGTCAGAACAAAAAAGAAAATCTAACAGTTAGTAAATGACATGTTATATATTCAGAGTCAATCCTAACTGGGAAATAATTGAAAATGTTCTTTTTTCCCTTTACAGAGCTTTTTTCATACTAATTTAATTTGTTCCAGCATAACCTGAATACTTGAATTAAAACCCAATAAATGGTAAAAATCCCAACAGCTACATAATGTATTTTTTTTTCTGGCTTCTTCACATATTCTAAACATGTACAAAGGGATTGTCCACTACCTGTACAACCCTATTTTAAATAAAGTACACCTTGTAAAATAAAAATAGTAAATACCTATCACACTGGCTCCATTCCTGTGATGCCAGTGTTTGGTCTCCCAGAGCTCACTTGACATTGGTTGTAGGGCTCACATGACAATCAGTGGCCACTATTGGTCTGCTGAGCTCTCACCACATCTGCTTGTCCAAATTTCATCCAACAGAAATGAGTGCAGAGCAGGCCAATAGCATCCACTCATTGGCGACAGGCCTCATGTTGCATAACAATGTCATGTGACCCTGAGGAGAACCAATGCTGACAACACTAGTGCAAGGCTGATAGGTGAGTATATGTTATTTTTATTTTACAAGGAGAACTTATTTTAAAAATGGGTTGTCCAGGTAGTGGACAACCCCATACATTGTTCTTCTTCTGAATTTAACAACCAAAAATGTCAATGGTTCAATTGAACTGCACTTACAGGACCATAAAGTCCACTGGTGATATATGCAAGTCTTAACAAGGACCCTCAGTTTGTCTTACTATATATACTCAAGTATAAGCCAACCCAAGTATAAGCCGAGGCCCCTAATTTTACTACCAAAGGTTGGGGAAACTTATTGACTCGAGTATAAGCCTATGGTGGGAAATGCAGCAGCCCCTCATGCTGGTATATAGCGTCCCCATCACTGGTATATAGCATCCTCCATCACTGGTATACAGCACCCAATCACTGGTATACAGAACCCCATCACTGTTATATAACACCATCAATGGTGTATAGAACCCCATCACTGGTATATAGCTCTCCCATCACTGGTATAAAGCCCCTCATCACTGGTATATAGCCCATTATCACTGTTTAGTAGCTCCTCATTACTGAAAATGTCCCCATCATTGATATATGGCCCCCATCATTGTATATAGTCCCCATCACTGGCACATGACCCCATCATTGTATATAGTGCCCCCATCATTGTATATAGCCCCCAACACTGGTATAGCACCCCCTTCGCTTGTATATAGGCCCTATTACTGGAATACAGGCCCCATCACTGGTATATGGGCCCCCTTTGCTGGTATATGGGCCCCATCACTGGTATATGGGTCCCATTTGGAGGTATATGGGGCCCGTCATTGGTATATTGGCCCCCTTTGGTAGATGGGCCCCCTTTGCAGGTATATAGGGGCCTATCGCTAGTATATGTGCCCTATGCTGCCGCATATAAAATATTATAACTCATATCACCCTACGACCATTGTGTGCAGTCTCAGCGGCGTCCGTGATGTTCTCCTTCCACTCTTCCTGCTTCTAATCATGTGACCGTCGCAGCAGCGATGACGTCACTGATGTGCCGGTCACATGATTACAAACAGCTGACGGAGAACATCACGGACGCCACGAAGACTGAACACAATGGTTGGAGGTGAGATGAGTTATAATATTTTATATGCAGCAGCATAGGGCACATATACTGGAATGGGGGGGACACAGTCTAATGTAATATGCACCGCTCCCCCGCTACTAATGGACAGGGGGATGCAGTGCATATTAGATTAATGAGTGGGGTCACGTGACCACCCGCTCTCTCTGTAGCCTCCCCCAGCCTTCTCCAGCTCCTGGTCACCGCCCCCTCCTCACTGGCCTTCAACGCTAACTCGAGTATAAGCCGGGGGCGCATTTTTCAGCAAAAAATTGTGCTGAAAAACCCGGCTTATACTCGAGTATATACGGTAAATTCTAAAAAAATATTATGACTGTCAAAAATGACTTGATGCCTGGAAGCAAATTATATAAGTAAAAACGAACAGACCGTTTAAACTGAGTTCACCCAAGTTTAGTTTTAGGTATAGAGTGCCTTGACAAAGTATTCATACCCAGTGTGGCATTTAGCCCAAAAAGTTCTACTTTGGTCTCAACTAATCAAAACACTTTCTTCAACATGCTTTGTCTCCCACTTGGCTTTCTGCAAACTGAAAACAAAACACCTTATAGCTTGTGCACTCATAGTAACTCACATGGGAAACTAGGGTGTATTTAAAAAGAAACACGCCTGACCCAACCACGTCCTGTACAGTCTAAGGTTCCCAGCTGCACAGTCCCAGTGGCCCCTGTGCAGGCTGAAATAAACCAAACCACAGGACTAGGAAATAACAACTCAGAAATGGCTTCCTAATTGGCCACCTACTATTTCTTGTACTCCATAGGAACTGGGAGAAAGAGAAAGAACACTATAACCCTGAATCAGGAAGGCATGCAAAGATATAATGGATCCCTGAGTGAGACAGCATAATACCACAAAAACAAAATGACAAGTAATACTGCAAGAAAAAAAATCCTCCAACCTCCTAGCTAAAAAGCAAAAAGAAGTAGGACAGATAAAAGATTCAGCAGAGATAAATAACTTAGCTGATCTTTATCTGACTGACAGAAATCCAAAAGCAGTATGGCTGTAACTCCAAGTTGTGGTTAGGGAAACAGGGAGGGAATGGCAGCTCACCGGTATATTAGTAGCCTCTATATCGTCCGGAAGGGATCTTGCAGGGAAAGCGCCCTGGAACTGGGTCATCAGAAAATGATACCTACCTGTTGGATTGAAGTTTGCACTTAATAAATAAATTCTGCATCGGAATATCTTGCTGGATTTTGTTGTTTATTTTCTAACTCCAAGTTGAATCCAAAAAATAATGACACCAACAGCAAAGACCAGCCATGGGAAAGTTTAAATATCTGCACCCAAAAGGTGATAGGGCAGACTAAAAAAAAACCTAAAGGAAACACCTGTTGCCCGAAGTGGAATAGAACAAGGACAACAGATAGTAAGAACCCATGGTGGCTCAGAGGAAAAAGAAGCAAATCACACAACACAGGCTTGCTGGTTCTAATCCTGAGGCATGATAGCTTACTTTCAAAAATAGCTTTCTTCTTGCCACTCTTCCATAAAGGCTAAATGTGTGAAGTATACGACTAGTTGTGCTGAGAAAATATTCTGTTACTTGAGCTGTGGATCTCTTCAGCTCCTCCAGATCGACCACAGGCCTTTTGGATGCTTCTCTAATAAGTCCTTCCCTTGCTTGAGAAGTCAATTAAGGTGGACGGCCATGTCTTGGTATGCTTGCAGTTGAGCAAAACTCCTTCCATTTATGAATGAATTAGTGTGTTCCTTGGTTTTCATGATGCTGTTTGATTTCTAATGTTCTCAAACAAACCTCTGAGGCCTTCACTGAACAGCTGTAGCTATACTGAGAATAAATTACATGTAGGTGGACTGAATTTGCTAATGAGGGGACTTCTGGAGGCCATTAGCTATTCAGGATTTTATTTAAAGTTATCAGACTACAGGGGGCCTATTAATAATTATAATAATGCACGTTACAATTGTCAGATTTATATTTTTAAAATATTTACTGTAGAAAACCATGCATAATTTTCTTTACTTTTCACAAATACTTGCTGCTCAATTAAATAGATTTAAGTTTGTGGGTGTAATGTGAAAAAATGTGGAAAAGTTCACGGGGTATGAATACTTCTTCAGTGCAACATAAAAGTTACTTTCAAAAGGTACTTCTGTTTCAGAAATGGGACAGACGTTTATTGGTCCTTTAAAGATCAGCGTTATCATGAGTTCGGCTGCCTGCCATCTAAAGCTGCCTGAGGAGATGAAGGTACACCCAGTATTTCATGTCTCATTACTGAAGCCTGTGTCTCCTAATACTTTCCAGGGACATGTTGTGCCCCCTCCCCAACCTGTAGTGGTAGATGGGCAGGAGCAATTCTTGGTGGAAGAAATCATTGATTCAAGTATCCACAGAAATCAATTCCAGTACCTTATAACAGTGTTTCCCAACTCCAGTCCTCAAGGCACACCAACAGGTCATGTTTTCAGGATTTCCTTAGGATTGCACAGGTGTTAGTTTAATCACTTGCACAGGGAATAATTCCATCATCTGTCTAATGATAAGGAAATCCTGAAAACATGACCTGTTGGTGTGCCTTGAGGACTGGAGTTGGGAAACATTGCCTTAAAAGATAGCAGGGATATCTACCTGAAGAAGACTTTTGGTAACCTGTGGCCAACATCTGTGTTCTGTAGAAGATTACTCAGTTCCATCAAAGATACCCTGGTCCAGGGTCATCCTGAGGCCACTTCTAGGGGGGGAGTAATGTCAGGGCTCTGGATCTTCTTTTACCTTTTGTGCATTATAGATCTTTTCCAAAATGGCATCTGCTGCTTCGCTTCTATTCATGTGAACCTCCTTCCCTTAACTTTATAAACCCTAGTTCACTCTTTAGCCAGTGCTTGTGTATTCCGCATTGAATCCCTGGCTGTTTGCTTCTCAAGATTGCTCCTCATCCAGAAGGTCCGGTTCAGCTCTTTCCTGCAACCTCTCCTGACCTCAGTGATTCACATGCACCTTGCTGCTTGTGTTTTCTCAGTGTCTGCCTCAGGCTACCAGCCCTGGTCATGTAAGCCTTGTCTGCTTTTAGCAGCTTATTGTTATTAAGTGTGCATCAGCAGTGTTCTGACTGTTTGGAACTTTTAAGACTCATAGCTCTGCACTAGGGATGGGCGAATCTACTCGCTAGGACTCGTTACTCGGCGAGTAGTAACAGACTCGCAGGACTCGGTACTCTGCGAGTTTCCCAGCGATTACTCGCACAGCAACGAGTCCAATGCAAATCAATGGCAATCCTAGTTTTGTCAGAGACTCTGACAAAACTAGGATTGCCATTGACTTGCATTGATCTCATTACTGTGCAAGTAATCGCAGGGAAACTCGCAAAGTAACTGCTGTTACTTTGCGAGCTGAGTCTGGCTGTCTGCTCTGTGCAGGCTGCCGCAGCTCCAGGGTCCTAGAGCCCGCCTGCTCACAGAGATGATGTAGCAGAGCTGCGATTGTTCTCAGTCTGCTCATTCCCTGTGCATAGACATCTATATCTATGCACAGGGGATGTAGCAGAGAGGACATCGCGTTTTGGACTACGTCGGACGGAAGAGGATTTTTTTAATTAAAGATGGAGTCCCTAATGGCTTTTTTTTTTTATTTCTAATAAAAAAATTTCTCTGTGTTGTGTTTTTTTAACCCTTTATTGGAGATTCTTAGTGGCCGGGTCAAACGTGGCCTGACATTAAGAATCTCGGGCTTAAGACCAGCTTGTATAACAAAGCTGGTATTAACCCCTTTATTACCCAGCGTGCCACCGCCACCAGGGCCGCTGGAAGAGCGGGGTTCAGCGGCAGAGGATGGCGCTTCAATGAACGCGCCATCTTCTGGGGCGGCTGCGGGTTGCAATTTGCAGCGGGGGGTGCCCAGAAAGCTTGGGCATCCCTGCGCTGCGGATTCCAGCCCCCAGCTGCTTAGCTGTACCTGGCTAGACATAGAAATTGCGCGGAGCCCCACGCATTTTTTTATTATTTCATGAACTTCATGAAATAATTAAAAAAAAGGGCTCCCCTATCTTCTTGTGTCCGGCCAGGTACAAATAGGCACCTGGGGGTTGGGGGCAGCCCGTCGCTGCCTGCTGGATCCGGCTGGTTCCAGAAATACGGCGAAGCCCACGTGAAATTTTTTTCTGACAAATCCATAAAACAATGTAAATAAAAGGGACTGCATCTTTATTAACCCCTGGACCATGGGCGAGGGGTTAGTAAAGATGCAGTCCCTTTTTTAGGATTGTTTTATTGATTTTTCAGAAAAAAAATTACATGGGCTTCGCCGTATTTCTGGAACCAGCCGGATCCAGCAGGCAGCGACGGGCTGCCCCCAACCCCCAGGTGCCTATTTGTACCTGGCCAGACACAAGAATATAGGGGAGCCCTTTTTTTTTTATTTCATGAATTTCATGAAATAATAAAAAAAAAAATGCGTGGGACTCCGCGCAATTTCTATGTCTAGCCAGGTACAGCTAACCAGCTGGGGGCTGGAATCCACAGTGCAGGGATGCCCAAGCTTTCTGGGCACCCCCCGCTGCAAATTGCAGCCAGCAGCCGCCCCAGAAGATGGAGCGTTCATTGAAGCGCCATCCTCTGGTGCTGAATCCCGCTCTTCCAGCGGCCCTGGTGGTGGTGGCACGCTGGGTAATAAAGAGGTTAGGGCCAGCTTTGTATTATCAGCTGGCCCTAAGCCCGAAATTTATGGCGGTCACGCCAATATTAGACATGACCGCCATGAATTTCTATTAAATTGTTTTAAAAAAAACACAACACAGAGAAAATTTTTTATTAGAAATAAAAAAAAAAGCCATTAGGGACTCCATCTTTAATTAAAAAAATCCTCTTCCATCCGACGTAGTCCAAAACGCGATGTCCTCTCTGCTACATCCCTTTGCATAGATATAGATGTCTATGCACAGGGAGTGAGCAGACTGAGAACAATCTCAGCTCTGCTACATCAGGCAGCAGGCGGGCTCTAGGACCCTGGAGCTGCGGCAGCCAGCACAGAGCAGACAGCCTGACTCCTTACTGTGTGAGTTTCCCAGCGATTACTTGCACAGTAAACGAGTCCAATGCAAGTCAATGGCAATCCTAGTTTTGTCAGAGTCTCTGACAAAACTAGGATTGCTTCAGGCTGAAGCTTCCGAGACACATCTGTGATTTGTAAATCGCACACTACTCGCTATTACTCGCTTCCCCATTCATTAACACATTGGACTCGCTAGACTCGCAACGAGTAGCGAGTCCCGGGCTCGGACTCGCTAGAGTCAAGCGATTCCGAGTAATTTAGGACTCGCCCATCACTACTCTGCACTGGTTTCAGGAGTCAATTTCAGAGACTTACCTGACCCAGGCCTCCTGGGTGTGTACTGTGTTTTCTACTAAACTGCATCTTCCAGTGAATGCTGCTTCCAATAAACTTTCCTTGCCGGCATAATTGTAGATTAACTATTTTTAGTGACTTTTCTGTTTATTGTGTGTTTGATGAACTTTGCTCACTTGCTGCAGTTCACGTTTGTTTTCATTCACTTGTGTAAAATACAAACCTTCTCCCCATACCTTGTTCAGTTCAATGATTTCCCTCAAGCCAAGAGATTCCTGAGTATTCCATTATAATAATCACACACAGATAGGTATCAGTTTATCAATCGGCTGTCATATTGTGGCGCTGGTCAGTACATGTAAACGGACCTTTAGGAAAGATGGCAGGTTGTATAAATCTTTTGTCCCAGTAGGGCGGCTAGTCTGCAGCAACTTATCTCACAGCAACACAATTAACAGTAAGGCTGCTTTCACATTATGATTTTTTTCCTGTCCGTGGGATCCTACTTTTTGTAGGATCCCACGGACAGGAAAGGACACCACATGGAGTGACCTATTCTGTGTCCGGGTCTGTGATTATCACGGAACCGGACACAGAAAGCGCTGTACAAAGTAATTTCACTTCCGCAATGTATATATACATTGCGGAAGTGAAATTTAAGTAAAATCAAGTGTTAAAAATAAAAAAAATCAATCCTCACCTGTCCAGCGATCCAGCGCCATCAGCATATAGCTCCGGTTGCTGAAAGGACCTGGCTGGACGGGGCTACCCGCTCAGCATCATCGGTCACATGACAGGTTACCGCGGTAACCGGTCATGTGACTGTGGCGTCAGGCCAGGTTTGTACATCCAGAGATGCTGACGGCGCTGGATCGCTGGACAGGTGAGGATCGATTTTTTTTATTTTTAACACTTAGTTTTACTTAAATTTCAATTCCGCAATGTATATATATATATGTATACATATATATGTATATATATATATATATATATATATATATATATATACATATATATGTATATTGTATCTCCAGTATTAGCTGGAGAGGAGCAGTTGTAGTGTACTGAGCATACTCAGTACTCTAAAATCGGGTCCGAGAAAGCATCAGCTGATTTCTCTGACCATGCTCCATAGGCCCCCATGTTATGGGCCATGGATCATGTTGGATCTGATTCGGTCCTATTTGATCCGCTGTGCCCAAAATCGGAGCAGTCTCCGATTTTGGGTACAGCAAAAAATCGGGCCAAAACGGATCTGACAAAAATCGGATGCCACTAAGGGCAAATCCGATCCGATCCGTGCCCGTAGGCTAACATGGGGGCCAAATCAGATCCGTGGCTGTCCATTTTACAATGGACAGCCTCGGATCCCAAAAAATCATAATGTGAAAGCAGCCTAAGGAGAAAGGTCGTACAAAGACTGGCCCCTACATTACATATATATATATATATATATATATATATACTTAGCTGACTGCATGGACAAGTTGTGGGAATCTGAATTATCTGCTCTGTAAAAAAAAATACATTATTTTTCTATTTGCAGGCAAAACTGCTACAGAGGGAATAGCAGCTTGTAGGTAAAGTACGACTTTCATGATAGATTCCATTTGATTTCACTTAGCATTAATATTTAAGACACAATGTGAATTGCATAAGGAAGCATTCCCTAGTTTATTCTTATTGACATGTTTCCTCTACTGGGTGCTCACAAACACTAAAGGAATTGACAATGAAATACATATACCAGGTATCATCGCAACGCAAGAAGATATTAAAACCATGTTGCACAGGTAAGAATGCCTTATGGGGACCTTCAAGGTTGCTTGTTTTTACATTGTGACATTTTATTATCGCTCTTTGTAATTTTTGAAGACAAAACATATTTTGTTTTATTACATATTTCTAAATAATATTTGAAGCAGCTCTGGAAGCTATGCAAACAGAATAATAGCAAGAAAAGAAAAAGTACTCATGAGTATATTGGAATTATGGACAAATATCTCTCGACACCAATAGTCTTTCAACTAATATTCACTCTCTGTAATTACATATGATGGTAGAAAGCAAAAATATGGTTCAATGCTCATCTTGTTATATTTAGATGAAGACTGCTAAAGCAGCGTTTCTCAGAAGACATATATGAGGAGACTGTTGTTAAAGGGAATATGTCACCCGGTTTTTGCCACCTTATCTTAGAAAAGCATGACATAGCAGTAGAGACCCTAATTCCAGTGGTGTGTCACTTACTGGGCTGATGGGTGTAGTTCTGATAAAATCACTGTTTTATCAGCAGGATATTATCACTAGAGGACTATGAAACCTGATGTCATGTAGTCAAACCACTTCCCCACCAATGATTGGTATCTTTCAGCCTATGCATATTGTTCACAAAAACTGGCAATCAGTCATGTGGGCAGGGTTTTGCAAAGCTCAACATTCAGAATTGGTAAATCTGCAGCAGATAAAACAGGGATTTTATCAAAACCACAGCAAGCAGCCCAGTAAGTGACATAGCCGATTAGGGTTTATGTCCCTATATCATGCTGTTCTCAGAAGGTGGAACAAAATCCTGGTGACAGATTTCCATGTAAAGCTAGCTTCACACCATGGTTTTTGGCTGTCAGGTTGTGTCCGGTGTTTTGCAGGATACACCGGACACAACCTGACAGCCCTGAACAAGCAGAACTGGAGCATGCTTTTTGACAGTTTTAGTCCTGCCACTGTCCAGTGCTGAAATTTCAGCACTGCGGCTGCAGAAGAGCTGGCCGCGGTGCTGAAATTTCAAGCGGCGAGCTCTGCAGGTGCTGAAATTCAGTGGCGATTGCTTTTAACAGCTGCTGCTCTTTCAGTACCCGGTGTCCAGGAACCAGTCCAATTTTATGTCGGATTCGTACCCCATAGACTCCCATGCTATGGGCGCCGGATCCAGGAGGATCCGGGAGGATCCAGTTTTGTGCGATTTTTGCCCCGGACCCAAAAAATGCTGCAAGCTCTGATTTTGTGTCCGGGGCAAAAAACGAAAACAGCCGGATCCTTTCGGACAGACACAAAACCGGATGCAAATAACTGCCATCCGGCCCCACCCGGCACCATTGGGATACAATAGGGGCATAATCGGATCCGGGGCTATCTGGCTCACACTGGACAGCCCAGGACCGAAAAACCATGGTGTGAAGCCGGGCTACTAAGAGGGTTCATCTAGAAACCAGTCTGTCTCCACTGACTCGAAGTTGACTTGGCATACTACTGACATCCGAAAATGAGAACACCAGTCACTAATTTGAATTTGCATATCTAAAATATAAGTGTAATTCACAAAACCCGTTGAATAAGATGGTCTAGCTGCCTTCATCACCCAAAACAAGTCACCAGTGTTTAGTCACTAAGACAATTTCCATACTCTTTAAGCGCAGAAGTTATTAAATTCTTTATAATTTGGAAATATTATTTAGCGAAGCATTCCCACAAAACTTTTTTATTGCCTAAACCTGTGTAACTGTGTAAGTAGTGTAGTATATAATATAATCACTGACCACCATCTTCCTTGGTTGCCAGTGCTGCTCCGGTCCTATGTTGGGTCATGTGAATTCTATTCTGGCCTGCCACTTCATACAGGAGTTTGTAGGTCAGCAGAAAGTCACTTTTAGGCCGGAATCATACTATACATGATGCATGCAAGATACTCGCATGAGTCTCGCATGATTCTCCCTGACCAGCCACCGTCTGTCTGGAGAGGAGTGTGTCATTGCATAGAAACAAATGCAGCTAGCACGCTTCAGACCTAAGAGGCGGAGGCCGTTCTGGGTAAGTCATGCAAGACTCAAGCGAGTATCTTGC
The DNA here is from genome assembly GCA_033576535.1 of Allobates femoralis. NCBI lineage: Eukaryota > Metazoa > Chordata > Amphibia > Anura > Aromobatidae > Allobates > Allobates femoralis. The sequence continues at coordinate 551,151,004 of JARQOC010000001.1, read as the reverse complement.
ATGCATCTTTCATAGTGTGTCTCCAGCCTTACTATGTAAGTCTATGGTGCCTCTATCATTCAGATATCACTATCTTTCAAAGAGCATCATGACCATATAAACAGTTTGTGGGATAATACTTCTGGCAGATTTCTTTAAAGGGAATCTTTCATTGAGATCATCCTTCCTAAGCTGTCTATATAGGCATGTACCGGTAGGTCATAGAAAGTTGACTACTATGACACCTTGATATCCATGATCCGATGTCGCATTCCAGAGAAATCCTTGTTTTTCTAAATATGTAAATGAGCTGTTAAGATCTATGGGCCGGACACAGATCTCCCTGAGAATCTGCCTGCAGGGTTTATTTTAAATGAAAGGGGGCGTTATCAATGTGAGACATGTAGATCAGGAGAGCAGACTGTCAGTCATTACATGTCATTAACAGCTAGTTTACATATAAGAAAAATGTGGATTTCTCTGGAATAAGACATTGGATCGTGCATATCAAAGTATCATTTTATTCAGCTTTTTATGACCTACAGGCCCCTATAGATAGCTCAGTAGGGTTGATCCAATTGACAAACTTTCTTTAAATAAAGCTTTCTCTGGATTATCAAGGACTTCAGAGCATCTGTGGTTCTCTGAGTCGGTTAAGAAGTGATCAACAGATTCATTGGGAAGGTTGGTGACTCCTTGAAAAATGAAACGTATGCCGGAGTCTGGGGGCTCATCACTGAATCTCTGATATAAGATATACCAGTATATGTTTCTTATGTCTAATTTCGAAGTGCATATTCTCTATTATTATATCATGCACTTTATTAGAGTTTGCTTAAATATATATTGAATTTATTCACCACTATTTATTACCCTCCTCCCAAATACATTTATACCTATATCTTTGTATCTGTATTTACTCCCCACTATTTTAGTCATATCTGGTTTTATATGTTCCAATAAAACAATTTATTTTATCCTATATATTGTCTTTGGTGATTATTTACCCTCCTTAGGCTATGTTCACACATGGCGTTTTTGCTACGTTTTTTACTGCAGCCTGATTGTCACAACCTGATGTTTTGATATTACACAAGGGTTTCTTTTCCGTACAAAAGCTGCATTTTTTACCGCTAAGTTTTCTAGTTTTGGTTTACAATTAAAAATAGCGATTTTCAAGCTGTCACATTCCAAAACCGAGACAAAAATGCAGCAAAGAATTGACAGGCTCATTCTTTGAGAAAAGCAGCAAACACCATGCAGGTTTCACTTTCTAGCAAGGAATAAAACCAATGTGTGTGCACAACTTTTCCTGAATCACATAGGTTTAGCTGGGAATGAAAAACATAGGTATCGGATTAGCATGGATTTGCATAAAGCCTAGGTAAAATTGCACAAAAAATGCACCAAAAGCAGCAGGAAAAATGCCCTGTGTGAACATAGCCTTAGAGTATAGCTATAGCTTTTTTGATTTTAAAAGCTATAGCTTTTTTGATCAAGAGTAATATTCCTTATTACTTTACGTATCATTATGGTGTTTTTTGGTGTATTATGAGATCCTAAAGGATAGGATTTCTATTCTATAAATAATTCCTAATTGAGTAGACTTATGCCAAATGCTTGTTAAATTGTTTTTTGGGGTTGTCAGTTGCCTATTAATGATGAGCGAGTAGTTCGGTATTCGGATTCAGATAATTGGGTATAACCGAATACTTTTTACTATTCGGATATTTGTCCAAATACTGAACATAATGCAAGTCATTGGGGAACTCGGATATTTGTCTTGAAGATTCCCTACACAAATATCTGAGCTCGCCATTGACTTGCATTATGTTCAGTATTCAGGATTGTGAGGTATACTGGCAATGCAGGTGGTCAGTATTACGGCACAGATGGAGATCTGTTGCAATGTGAAACCAGATAGTTTGCCTGTGACTTCTAGTACCAGGAATCTTACTTTATTTTAAAGGGTTGGATTCATGGGATGTTCAGTAAGTGAAGAGTGGGACTGAACACCCGCATACCTCCTCCATGGGTATGCCACATCTGATATAACCACAAAGCATTCATTGATCTCAGGGAGATCAGTCCAAGAAAACACTGCAGGCAGCTGGCTAAAGCGCTCAACACAGTGAATTCCTAGATGCATTGCCCCCTGGGAATTATGAATATGCAAATAGAGTCTGTGGAGCCTCGGTTAGGAGTCTCAAACACAGGACTAGCCAGATATCCCTGCAGGGAAGGACCCAGCCAAGGGGTGGCTCCTTGCGGAGAACACCATACCCACCATATTAAGTGGCCCTTTCAGTCAATATCCAGTCTACTAGGCATTGCTCCCACCTAGCCAGAATCCTACTCCACACTGATGAGGGGCAATACCCTGAAACAGTTGTCTGTGGATGGATACCTGGCCTTGTTATTCCTTTGTCATATCTTTAAGCTCGTAAAGAGCTGGATATTGACTGAAAGGGCCACTTAATGTGGTGGTTATGGCATTCTCCGCAAGGAGCCACCCCATTATCCCAGACTCTATTTACATCTGATATAATGTGACTCCTACATGATCACATGACTGTGATGTAAGCAAGGTCCTTCACCCTTCCTGTTTGGTTCACATGCCAGTAGACAAACCTCTCTGAGAGTGGAGCTGGCAAGGGCTCCTAGAAGTCTAGGAGTAATTGAGGCACTGAAGATTTGGACTCAGGACAGGTGCTGATATGGAGCGAGTCCAAGGACCTGGTGGGTGATCCCTGTGTGCCACCTCCTGGATGGCAAGACTTGCAGGAACTACTCTGAATTCCTGCTAAACTGCAAGAGCAGGTAAACCCAGAGTGGGATAATTTTTTGCTGACTGAGGTCAGGTGATAACTGGGTGTAGCCATATCCGCTGAAGGGAAGTACTATATGTTATATTGTCTTCATGTGGACTGATGCTGTGGTTATCAGCTACATAACCAGAGTAGTGGTTTATGACTTATAATAAACCAATTAATTATCTATTATAGGAAACTATGAATGTGTGCTTGAATTGCACAGTTATGAGTGTCCCTTAACACATTTAGCAAGCGCTACTTTACAGGACGCATACCAGAATAGTAAAAAGTATTTGGTCAGACTTATCCAAATACGAATACCAGACTACTCGCTCATTACTATTACAGTGCCTTGTGAAAGTATTTGGCCCCCTTGAACTTTTCAACCTTTTGCCACATTTGAAGCTTCAAACATAAAGATATAAATTCTAATTTTTTGTGAAGAATCAACAATCAGTGGGACACAATCGTGAAGTGGAACCATTTTTTTTTTATATTTTAAATCTTTTGCTGCGATTACAGCTGCAAGTCACTTGGGGTATGTCTCTATTCGTTTTGCACATCAAGAGACTGAAATTCTTACCCATTCTCCCTTGCAAAACAGCTGGAGCTCAGTGAGGTTGGATGGAGAGAATTTGTGAACAGCAGTTTTCAGCTCTTTCCACAGATTCTCGATTGGATTCAGGTCTGGACTGTGACTTGACCATTCTTACACCTGGATACATTTATTTTTGAACCATTCCATTGTAGAGTTTGATTTATGTTTGGGATCATTGTCTTGTTGGAAGATACATCTCCGTCCCAGTCTCAGGTCTTTTGCAGACTCCAACAGGTTTTCTTCCAGAATGGTTCTGTATTTGGCTCCATCCATCCTACCATCAATTTTAACCATCTTCCCTGTCCCTGCTGAAGAAAAGCAGGCCCAAACCATGATGCTGCCACCACCATGTTTGACAGTGGGGATGGTGTTTTGTGGGTGATGAGCTGTGTTGCTTTTACGCCAAACATATCATTTTGCATTGTGGCCAAAAAGTTTGATTTTGGTTTCATCTGACCAGAGCACCTTATTCCACATGTTTGGTGTCTCCCAGGTGGCTTGTGGCAAACGTCAAACGAGACTTTTTATAGATATCTTTGAGAAATGGCTTTCTTCTTGCCACTCTTCCATAAAGGCCAGATATTGCATTGTACAACTGACTGTTGTCCTATGGATAGACTCTCCCACCTCAGCTGTAGATCTCTGCAGTTTATCCAGAGTGATCATGGGCCTTTTGGCTGCATCTCTGATCAGTCTTCTCCTTGTTCGAGATGAATGTTTAGAGGGACGGCCGGGTCTTGGTAGATTTGCAGTGGTCTGATACTCCTTCCATTTCAATATGATCGCTTGCACAGTGCTCCTTGAGATGTTTAAAGGGATCCTGTCACCCCCAAAACACCTGTAAACCTATTAAAAGCTGTCCCTAGAGCATATTAACACTATCCCTACACTCTTTTTACCTCCTAAATGCAGTAGGTGACATTGAATAAAAACGTTTTATAAGTACCTGATTAGTGATGATAATGAGTGACTATCTATTCATAGTCACTCATCCAGGCTGCCCCTCTGCTTCATATCACGCCTATTCAGGCGTGATCGTCAGCCTAGATTCAAATTGCCGCCTCCCTGCCGTGCCCTGTCTCGTCCGACGCTGCAGTGTGGCTGGTGACGCGATCCGCGTCATTCCCGGCGCCTGGTGACGTATTTAGACCGGCGCCGCGCTGTTAGCTTCAAAATGCGCACTGCGCATGCGCATTGGGCATGCGCAGTGCGCATTTTGAAGCTAACAGCGCGGCGCCGGTCTAAATACGTCACCAGGCGCCGGGAATGACGCGGATCGCGTCACCAGCCACACTGCAGCGTCGGACGAGACAGGGCACGGCAGGGAGGCGGCAATTTGAATCTAGGCTGACGATCACGCCTGAATAGGCGTGATATGAAGCAGAGGGGCAGTCTTGATGAGTGACTATGAATAGATAGTCACTCATTATCATCACTAATCAGGTACTTATAAAACGTTTTTATTCAATGTCACTTACTGCATTTAGGAGGTAAAAAGAGTGTAGGGATAGTGTTAATATGCTCTAGGGACAGCTTTTAATAGGTTTACAGGTGTTTTGGGGGTGACAGGATCCCTTTAAAACTTGGGAAATATTTTTGTATCCAAATCCAGCTTAATCTTCACCAAGATAGTATCTCAGACCTGCCTGGTGTGTTCCTTGGTCTTCATGATGCTCTCTGTACTTGAAACAGAACCCTGAGACTATCACAGAGCAGATGCATTTATACGGAGACTTGATTACAACCAGGTGGATTCTATTTATCATTACCAGTCATTTAGGACAACATTGGATCATTCAGAGATCCTCACATCTTCTGGAGTGAGTTCACTGCACTAAAAGTAAAGGGGTTGAATAATATTGCACGCCCCACTTTTCAGTTTTTTATTTGTTAATAAAGTTTAAAATATCCAATAAATTTTGTTACACTTCATGATTGTGTCCCACTTGTTGTTGATTCTTCACAAATACATTTGAATTTATATCTATGTTTAAAGCCTGATGGGGCAAAAGGTTGAAAAGTTCAAGGGGGCCAAATACTTTCACAAGGCACTGTACCTATTTAAACTATCTTTCATGTGCCCTCTCTTCTATGCTCAGTTATTTGTCTTCCTGCTTGGGCTTTTCCTCTTTATTAGTGTTCCACCATCATTACTTGTGTTGGAACTTCCTTTTTCTGAACAAACATGCTCAAATTAAAAGTCTCCGACTCTGTTCTGCCTGTGTAAAGTTTGTATGCAGTTTGACAAAATGAAAAACAGACACAAGGAACAGATCCACTCCTTGTTATCCTTATCTGTTGCTACAGAAGGATTACACTTGACAACAGGCAGTAGACAGCAAGTTAGACAAAAGGAAAATAAGTTTTCACTTTGAATTTAGATATTTATTTTAAGACAATATAATTTTTTAATAAACTGATTGACAATTTGGCATATTATCTATCAAACAGGATCAAACTTTCAGAAAGTACAGTTACCAAATAATCTTTTTAGGAGTTCAGTGAACCATTCCAATAGAGAGCTGTATGAAGCGAGGTTGATCATAGCTGGAGGATCACAGGTAAAGACATTCATTTTAATCATTAGTGGTCCATTATAGAACAGAAGAGTTCTTTTTTCCTTTGCTTGTGTGAAACATTTCTACAATTCTCACCATTTTCCTCCAGGTGAGCCCTCCGGCACCTTTGTGTTGCTGTTCCTTCATTAAGTGCATATTTATTTGTTGGCTCATAAACATTTCATTGACGAAACAGCTGATGTTTTTTATATTTTTACATCTGAGTAAATTGCTATTTGAAATGTATTTTAGAAAAATAACTTTAAATAATCTCCATGGCAATATCTGGATTTCAGCCATGGTGTCATGTGTATTGGATTTTCTATTTCGTCTTTTGGTTAAATTCAAAACACACAGATAGAAAGATAAGCGCCGATGTGTAATTCGGGAATCCTCAATTCTCTACCTGCATACAAAATTTAGAGATACGTGCCTTTCTAACATAGAATATAGCAGATGTATCCATATTGAAGCATTGATGCAATGAATGTATTTTACTAGAGGAAGTCTTGGAGGTAGAAGTCTTTGTCAATGAAGAAGACATAAAAAACAATTCTTAACACAAAATATGAAATAACACCCCCCTCCGCCAAAAAAGAGAAGAAAATGTATTATGGTGACCCATTGTACTTTTTTAAGGCTTTAATGCCTTCATGTGGATGATTTTTTAGTGGATTGCATATGAGCTTGTGATATGTTCTTTCAAGACTCTTGTATTTTGCTCTCTATATCTTCCCAGCAATGGAGTGTCATGGGTGTGTAAGGATGCATGGATGAGACTGTAGAGGCCACTTGCAGAAGGTCCCAGCATTTGGCAAACAGTCAAAATCCTAAGAAAATGTCTCTGTTGCTTTAAGAGGCCATCCCCTTTTAGTTAAAGCTGGAGGGCACTAGGACCCAGCTGATTCCTTACCTTGAGCTGCCTATATATTTCCCTTGACTCCCAGGATGCACTGCTGGTGATAGCTATTCAGGTGTTCCTGTTTGCATCCTAGCTCAAAGCAGTGTTTCCTGGAGTCTGTTTGTTTGCAGCTTGGATCTGCTCAAGCTAAGTGTATATCTTCCCTCTTTGTTTGTTTCCCTTGTGTGTTTCTCTAGTTGTTAGCTGAGCTTTGAGAATCAGGGTTGCAACTGTCTGGCTAGGGTAAGGTGGGTGCATCAGCACAGGGGTAATTATGAAAAGCAGCAAGGAAGAGAAAAAAAAGTGTACCCCTGTAGCGCTAAGCACGACCAGTATTAGGTATGCAAATGTGGTTTTATTTAATTATAAATTGTGATGGCAAAAAAGAGCCAGGGCAGACATAATAAAAACATTTAAAACAATACTGGTCCGGACCAGCCCTCCCTCTGTAAAAGGCACATGATTACAGAAAAATCAAGAAAATACAATATGACCATACCCATATTATAGCAGTGTAGCTCTACATCATAATCAAACAAATAGTACAATTGATACAATCATACTCAAGATGCAAAATTTATAAATCTTTGTGGTTAGTTATAGTATATATAACAACAGACATAAATCAGAGTAATCAGGTCATCAGTATAGGTGGAAATAACAATGCTTCAGAGAGGGGGTGTTATAGATATCCAGACTGGAGTTTACATATTATACACACAGTCAATTATGAAAAAACACAGTAGTTAGGAAAATTCACAGTTCTGTGATACACAAACACCCTGATTTAATCATGTGAGTTACCACGGTCATGAAGCATAAAAAACCCATAGAATGAAAAATGGTAAGAGGGAATAGAGTTACCACTGATGACCAGGTACAGTGCCTACAGAGGAGGGATGGCGGCCAGGCCCCACGCGTATCGCCGGGATGGCTTCGTCATGAGCTGGTGAGGTGATCAAGAGAAGGCTCTTTTGTATGGTAATGCCAGGTGAGGTGTGCAGGAATAGTTCCCGCAACATCCGGAGCTCCCATCCGTAATTACGTCATTGCACGTGACGTAGAGGGAGTGGGGCGAGGCTGCAGGTGGGCCGGGACAGCCGTCGCGTCATATCCGGTGACGCGGCGCCAACCAAGGAGGTAGTGAATGAAGTCCCTGGTTGGCGCCTACGTCATATCCGGGACGCGGCATCAAAGATAGAGGCGGAGCAATCAATCACGTCGCATAGGGTGATGCCGCGCCAACCAAGGGAATGATGATAATATCCCTGGTTGGCGCCCACGTCATATTCAGCGGCGAATGCAAAGATTTAGGAGGGCACGATATGGACCATATGATTCTTATGGTGACTGTATAACAAAGTTATGCTCATTATAAAGGGACAGGGGGATAAAAGCGTAGGGAGTAAGATAAATAGATAAGAATATTTATATTAGGAGCATATAGCAGGGTAGTCAGAAAAATATATAGAAATATATAGGAGGCCAGCACAACAGAGGACAATATCCAATGCATGAATAAAAATCAGCAGACTGATATAAACAGATTCACCCACCCCTTTAGATAAATGGTCAGATGCCAGGTAGAAAACTGCAGAGATACAGTCATAATCAGGAGAGTTTACCTATCATATTGATAATTAATTGAATTTACGTTTAAGAAAAATAGCGACATGAGCTACAGGGAGGGTCCAAGTGTAGCTTATATATAGTTGGAAAAGAGTATTTCATATCCGTAGGCAGGCCGCTAGAGGTTATCAAAAAGGGGTCTATCCTGATAATGGACTGGCATAGGTCTAGTAGACAAGAGGGGGGGGTGTGTTGGTTTTCTGTTTTAGGGAAAAAGTTCATGTAAAGCCGCATCCATAGTTTTCTGTGCAGTCCAATATAAGTGTATGGAACAAGAATGCGCCCACTAGATGGCAAAGCCCACAAGTGGGACACACCCGCTTCATACACTTGTATGGGAACATGCAACATGTTGGGAACAACACTACTCATGTTGTTGCTGGGAACATGCATACCTTATATTTGCGGTCCAATACTGGCTTAGAAACTGGTGAATGCTCACAGTGCACAGAACAGTCATTCTGGGCAGGGTTACGATGACTATAGGTAAACGGGAAACCGGGGCACCTGATCTGCCCCTCTAGTTGTTAGCTGGGCTGACTAGTGTTCACCCGCTCTGATCCCTGTGTAGTGGTAGTCCAGGGACAGTCAGGGAATAGTTATCCTGGTGGCGACAGTTGTGGAAACTATATAGGGACGTTAGGGAAGCCAGGTGTAGTTGTTCTAGGGGTCACCATTTCCCCTTTTTGCCCTCAGCATCAGGGAATCCTTTTCCCCCCTGTTGTCATCCAGCGCTGGGTGTCTCCCTACACCCAGCGTGACATGGAGTCAATTCCAACTTTTCATAATTTTCTGCTTAGCTCTATAGAAGATCTAGGCATTTGTCTGTTGTTTACGTTCTACTTTTCCATAGGCAGACTAGAGGTGGCCATGAATGGCAGACTAATAGGCCCATATCATGACAAAACAGATTCTTGTAAGTTTGTCTTGGTGCAAGCTGGTTCCGATGCACCTAGGTTTTAGAGGAGGAAAATAGTAAATAAAATTTGAAGCAAAAAATATGGTCATGACACACTGTTATTGAGGGACCTGCTGCTGACACTGTAATGGGGGTAATGTCCCCCAATTCTGAACTAATATCCCCCATCCTGGGCCCTTTCCAGGTTTATATGTCCCCAATTTATATGTTCCCCATCCTTGTTCCATCCTGGTAAATATGATCCCCATCATGATATATATACAGTATGTCCTCCATCCTGATATATATGTTCCCCAGCCTGGTACATATGGCCCCATCCTGGTAAACATGGCTCTCATCCTGGTCCCAACCTGGTATATATGGCTCTCATTCTGGTAGATATGGCCCCAACATGGTGTATTTGGCTCCCATCATGCCGCAGACTTTAATAAAAACAAAACGATTCTACTTACCTTCACACCAATCCCCCAGTGCTCGGTGTCCTCCTCTGATGTTGGTAACTGACTTCGGTGTGTAAGAGAAGTCAGCTGCTGGGATATTTGTGGGATATTTGTTGCTTATGCAGTCTGTCTTCAATAAAATGGCGTCGGGGAGCATGGGCAGACAGCAATTGCTGGCATGATTATATTTAGGATAGCTTCTACCAAACTGGTACTGGTAGTAGTGCACACGCAGTCGCATCTTAAAGTCTTAAAGTTCAGCTAATTGATCGCTTCCTTATACAGAGTATGAGGCCCAATGTATAGTATGAGCTTCCAAATAATCATCTTTTATGCAGCTTGAGCCCCCACAATGTCCCCTAATAGATACAATATGAGCCCCCAAATAGTCTCTTATGCATAAAATGAGCCTCCTTAAAAACAGTATGGGCCCTGACATAACCTCCTATGTAAACTATGAGCCCTACATATCCAGTATATAAACTAGTGCATCTCAATGAATTAGAATATCAGCAAAAAGTTAATTTATTTCATTAATTCAATACATATAGTGAAACACATATATTATATAGTCATTACTGTGGAGACCCGGGGTCAGTGGGTGCTCTTGTCCGCAGGCCCAGCCGCCTTTACAAAGACAACGTGGACCAGGGCTCATCCCCAACTGAACACCCGAGTTCCTTAACCGTGGGCGGAACACTACTCAGACAACACAGGGTGAGGGAATCACAATATTAAGGCTTTATTGGATCCCCAAACAGTTAACAGCATATAACACATAGCCAGCAAAGCACAAACTGTAACAGGCAACAGAGTCTCACCCTTCCGCTGGCTCACCGGGTATTAGAATATAGCACAGCAAAGTCTGTAGCCAGGTGACTGGATTGTCCCAACCTGCGTGGCCTCCTTATGCAATCTTTGTTATCCCAGCGAATCCAAACAATGGATGCTCAAGTCCTAGTAGAATTATAATCCAGGTTCTGATCCCCTTAGTTGGCACCGAAATGCCTAGGCCTGTGGTTATGGTTTGCCAATCGGACCCAAAGATCCTAGATTAGCTGCCTGTATGCAGTCTAGTGCAACTCTAGCCAGGACCGAAATCCCTAGATTGAGGGCACTAGACAGAATCTGACTCACCCTAGTTAATGAACAGTCCTCCTTATATACCCTCAGCCCTCATTGTAGGATATTGGGGACGTCACGATTGGTGGAATAAGACTGTATTCTTATTGGCTGGAGCTCAAGCCTCACATAAAACATCTCTAATAGTATTGCAGTCCTGGCAAGGGTGCCGCACACACTGATTGACATAGCCATACAATGGAATGTTAGTAGGATTAAGTTCTGTCAAGGGAGAGCCACATACAGATGGTTTACCTAGCACCTAGCAGGATACATTTACATAGTAATACAAAGGGCAGTTAGCATAATTAGGTTTTCTGAGCCTCTGTCCCTCTGACCTTCCTAAAGGTGGCTTCACACCAGGCAACGTTGCTAGCGACATCGCTGGAAAAGTGACGTCACAGCGATGTTGCTAGCGACGTCGCCCCGTGTGACAGCACGACGCGACCGCGAATTATCGCTGGTCGCAGGTTGACAGGTTTACGGGAAGAACTGTAAACCTGACAACCTGCGACCTGCGATTAGGCTGGATCGCGCCGTGTGACATCGCCAGAGCGATGTCAGCGGCGATCCAGCCTATACCGCAGCGTTGCTGCGGATCGCTCGCTGGGCTGAGCCCAGCCCAGCGAGTGATGTCACCGCCCGCATCGCTGCGGCATCGCCGGCCGCAGCGGTTCTGTGTGACAGCTGGCCAGCGATGTCGGAACCGAGCGGGCACCCGCGCATCGCTTCCGACATCGCTGGCCAGGTTGCCTAGTGTGACGGGACCTTAAGACAAAAAGTTGAGATGATTACATACACATCGTCAACATTTACCAACATCTTCAAGACTGGTTAAAACTATGAGTGTCCCATCACAAGGTAGGAATTAAATTACAATACAAAGAGGCAATATAATTACATTATATACGTCAACAATGGCTAGATTTTAAGAACTTAACCCATGAGTGGCATTTTCCAAGTTGCAACAAAGTTACATAAGAAATCATCATATGTTCTACATTGAAGGAGTCCATTTTGTCACAATTACAGTGATCTATTTCAAGTGTTTTTTTATGTTAATGTTGATGATTATGGCTTACAGTCAATTAAAACCCAATGGTCATTATCTCAGAAAATTAAAGTATCGAGGATGAAGGGTCTGAGAGATAAAATATTACCTAATAGGTTTCAGAGGCTTCACCTTGTGTGGTTGTGAGAGTCACAACCACTATGAAAGCATATCACGGCTGCTGCCGTCCCCAGCGTGGTGCATTTAGAGTAGAGAGGATGAAGGGTAAAAGACCTCGCTGCCATATTCCATGAAACTTTAAAGGATGAATATAATATTGATTTATTAGTCAATAAGCATTTCAGGGCTCCCTGGCCCCTTCCTCAGGACAAATCAATATCATATTGCCATGTTTCAGGGCGTTTCTGGGAGACTTGAAACGTGTTGACTAATCATTATTAGATTCACCCTTTGGCGTCTCGTGGAATTCGGCAGTGTGGTTTTTAACCCTCCATCCTCTCGAAGCTGTGATTAGGGGGTGCCTTTAAAAACATAGAATTTGGGAGCCTTGATGCTGTGTTACCGCCATGGTAACACGGCATCAGCGCTGCCAATACATCCTTATGGTGACATGGCCCCTAGTGCAGCTCAAACGCCGGCATTTGAGTGCCGGTGTTTGAAATCTCACGTTTTTTCCCAGAGCTTCAAATGACGCAGCAGAAAGCATTGTTTGACGCGCTAGGAGAAAGCGTGAGATTTCAAACACCGGCACTCAGATTTGTGCTTGAGCTACGCTAGGGGCCGCATCACCATAGGGAACCATTGGCAGCGTTAACACAGTGCTACCATGGCGGTAACACTGCGTTAAGGCTGCCAATACCTATTCTTTTAACAGAACCCCCCTATTAGCGCTAAGGTGACCCTAGTCTAAGGAGACATTTTGCTTGGGTCTTATTTCAGTACGGCCGCCAGAGACCCTTATAATGCTATTAAGCTTCAGATTAACCCTATGTCTGTAGGTTAATGGCGTTATCTGAACTGACAGGTTCCTTTTAGATGTTAGCAATGCCCCTGAATAAATATTTTTCTTCCTTTTTGCACATTTGATGAAAAGTTAAATGGTGCCATTAAATATACAACACGGGCAATGAAAAACAAGCCAAAATATGTCTCTGTTGATGTAAATTAAAAAGGTTAGCTCACAGAAGTCAGAATAAAAACATAAATACAAAGAATTTTAAACTGGCTCTAGCTATAAGATCTAAGGGATTATTCATGTGTTTCATAAAATAATTAATATAGGTTCACTAAATATGAAGACATGATTAATAAATGCCTCAACTCTAACTCTCTAATTTCAGTGGTGCCAAGAAATGTATCTTCCCCTAAAGCACAGATTGTGTTATTAATAAAGATACCACTATTTACTACAATCTAAACTTTCAGGATGATATCATAATCATTTGCCATTTTTGCTTTGAAGAAATGCAGGCAGTGATGCCGCAGAGGTCTACGATAAGTAATCTAAACAGCAGAGGACGGCAGGGAAAGCTCATTATAGTATCTGGCATCCACTACATTTTCTGTTCCTTATGGAAGAAAGATGTTTCACGATGAACGTCATTCTCATCTGTATCTGGCCATTAACGCCGGGCATGTGAAGTTGAAAGAGGGCACTGCTATTTAGAAACAATTACTCAGTCGTATCAGTTCTAAACAAGCAGTGACATTATATAGATGGTTCCATTACATCAAAAGCCCATTAATGGGACTTCAATGTAGAAACTATCCATAGGACGCCAGCTTCCGTAGCACATGTCCCCGGTAATGTTTTACATATACAATATTATCACTAAGATGGAATCATTGTATATGCATGAGAATTTAAACTTAGCAATCATACTCACTCTATCATTGACAAAAGACATGACATCTGCAATAACGGAAAAAACCCTTATTTTTCATGCTGTTCACTGTTTAATTTGAGATTACTTTGTGCAATGTCTTTAAAGAGAAACTTTACTTATACAAAACTCATTGGCCCTATTTCTTCAAGACACCAGTGGAGTGAGAGTGGTCCTGATTCATTAAAAGGCACACAAGTCTTAATGAATCAGGCGAAGGGAGAAGTGGGGTGAACATCCATGTGTCTCGCCACCAATCTTACTCTAGTCAGGGACTCCATGTTGCACAAATTAGAACTTTTCAAGCTTCTTATGCCATGTATCTGGGAATGCTTTAAGTAACTGCGCACTAAGTGTTATAGAGACATGTAAGAGGGTTTCCTCATGGAATTCTGGTGTCAAAGCCTCCACCAATCACTAAAAGGAAGGGAATGTTCCCCCTTGGCTGTTTTTAGCTCTCCGCGCTAGCAAAGATGGGTTCCTTGATGTCCATGTCTTTATCTAACACGTAAAGCCAAGGAGAAAAGATAACAGCCAGAGGGCTCAGCCCTCTACTGGATCCCTTACTCCTCTTTGCTTTCATAATAATTTAGGGATTAGCATCAGCACCCACTACCTTGTCCATTGTTATCACACAGAGTTGGGAGTGCTTAGAAAGGTACCTCACTTGCTGGTATCATATCAGGAGCCCTGTGTAAGTGTATACCATGTATCATAGTGCAATAAGTGGTGTGCCCTATTATTTAAGTGAACCCCATTGTGTAAGTGAGCTCTGAACCATCAGACCTATAACCCATTTCTAACTATGCTACTGGACTGAGGTGCATAACCAGACAAAAGAACAGATATATCCCCAGCGCTGTCAATGTAATAACTGAGAGGATAGTCTCTTTATTTTGCTGATTATTGGGGCTCTTTGATGAGAAATACACATTGATCATATATTAAAAGCAGCAACATAACTCCAATGGAGGTAGCTGTGACTGAAATGGACCCCTTAATATATACTGTAGGAGGATTTCTTATTTATCCCGACAATATTGTATTTTGGTTTACAAACTTGTAATATGCCACTCATGGGTTACACAAGATTTCTAGGAGCCTGCTAATATTTAAAGTGGGTAATGCAATTATCAACCTTATGATAAGCAACTCATTGTAAATACAAGTCTTGTAGATGTTTGGTGATGTTGATTTATGTAATGCAATTATCTCTCCTCTGTAGGGTCAGAGAAACTTAATCCTGTTAGAATGCCATTGTATAACGATGTGGATTGTTGACTCTATGTAAATGCTCCATTGTTTAAGGCAATGGATTGCTGACTTAATGTATCCTGCTAGGTGCTATGCCAATCAGTATGTGGCTCTCCCTTGACAGGACTGCAATACTAGTACAAATGTTTTAGGCTTGAGATTCAGTCAATGAGAAGACAGTTTTATTCCACCAATCGTGAAGTCCCCAATATCCTACAATGAGGGCTGAGGGTATATAAGGAGACCTGTTGATTAACAAGGGTGAGTTTTGGAGATTCTGTCTAGTGCCCTCAGTCTAGGGATTTCGGTCTCGGCTAGAGGCGCACTGGATTGGATACAGGCAGCTAATCTAGGATCTTCAAGTCCGATTGGACGGCCATAATCCCAGGCTTAGGCATTGCGGTGTCGACCGAGGGGATCAGAACCTGGATTATAAAACGACAAGGACTTCAGCATTGAATTATTGGATTCGATGATGACAAAGACTGCATAATGATGCAACCCAGGTTGGGACGATCCAGTCACCAGGCTACAAACTTTGCTGTACTATATTCTAATCCCTGGTGAGCTAGTGGAAGGGTGAGACTCTGTTGTCTGTTACATTTTGTGTTTTGCTGGTTATGTGTTATATGCTGTTAACTGTTTGGGGGAACCAATAAAGCCTTAATATTGTGGTTCCCTCACCCTGTATTGTCTGAGTAGTGTTCCGCCCATGGTTAAGGAGCTCGGCCGTTCAGTTCAGGGATGAGTCCTGGTCCAGGCTTTCTTGCTAAAGGCGGCTGGGCCACCGGACGAGAGCACCCACTGACCCCCGTGTCTCCACAGTAGCCCACTCAGCTCTGATATAGCTGTGAGTAGGAGGAACCTGGTGTCAAACATCCCTGCTCCTGCCCAATGCCCCTCATTTCTGAAAGCTTATTCCCAACTCTGGGGCCTGATTATTTTTTTTGCTTATAGGCCAGCCAAATCTTATGATCTTTCCGCTGCCCGTCAATGCGTTTTGACTCTTGGGCCCAAAAATTGGATATTTGCTATAAAACACCATGGTTTCTATGTATGTCCCTAGTTAAAAGTGTATTGTAAGGTCTCGGAAAACCATTCAAAGCGGTATTCCCATATCTAAGATCCTTTCCCAATATGTAATATGTGTAATAATAATACTAGTAAATACAATTAGAAATGTTGAATAGTTCTCCAGGTATAGCCATGTCACTTACCTCATGAGCAGGGCATTGTGGCTTAGGTATCCATGGTTACGACCACACGCACTTAACTTTCGCTATATACGTGGTCATAACCATGGATACCTAAGCTACATTTCCATGCACATAAGGTACATGATAGGTTAATTGGAGGTATTTGCTAACATTATTATTATATGTACTACATATTGGGATAGGATCTTGGAGATGGGAAGACCCATGTAACTTAAAGGGGAACTCTGGGGAGATAACAAAAAATTGTATTGTCCCTGCCCTCCTACATGATGAAGCAGAGCTGTCTACAACAGTTCTAGGATCTATATGTCCCTTATAATTCAATAAAATCATATCTGCTCCTCAGCACTCACCCTTCCCTTTGAGGACAGAGAAATTCAGCCTCATGCAGCAGCAGTGACAGGAGATGTGTAAGGTGAGTGGACCCTGCGGGCTCCAGAATCTTCTTACATTACTGCCCCCTCTTCTGTATTAACAGTGGGCATGGCAGAGGGTGTGACAGCCGACCCTGTGGTTACACTACAATCCATGTATCAGGCCAGGAATAGAGGCAGAGTGCTACATTGATTGATTCAGCACTGCCATGGTCTCCCCTCCCCCATAACAACTTGGTAGCTTTCTGTCACCTGAAACTTTAGCACTATGCATGGCTGAATTTTTCAGTCCCTGAAGGGAGGGTTGAGAGCTGAGGATCAGATATGATTTTATTGATTTATAAGCGATCTATAGATCTATAGATCCTAGAACTGCAGTGCCCAGCTCTGCTTTGTCATGTAGGAGGGCAGGGACAGTACAAATTTTTCTTTATCTCTCTGGAGTTCCCCTTTAAAGGTATCACACTTCAAAAACAAGGTGATCCAGATGTGTAAAATGATCAATTCAGCTCTACTTCATCTTTCATTGTGTGTAACCTACAGCCATAGGAGGTAGAATAGCTATATAATTAAGGATTGGAGGGGCTTTATATATCAGGTTTGTGTGTTAGATGACTTCAATGTCACACTTTGATCAATGACATGAGTCTCAATGTCACCAGCCCTGTATGTGGTAAATGTCACTGCAATGGGGGCGGTGAGCATGAAACCAAATTAACCCGATGTGAGAGCAATCCTGCAATTGTTTCTGGTCATGAGAATGACACAGAATTTATCTTTTCTTTTGACTGTTGATGTGATCATCCTATAAGTGAATCTATTTATGGGGCCTCCTGCACATTAAATGTAGAAACTCTGCATGTCCCCCTTTGACATTAGGCAGTAATCTGATTTTTTCCCCTACTATTATTTGCAGTTTTCTTAAGTTAGATAGAAAAATGTCAGAACGACTTGTGATGTCTGAATAGAACAATCCACATGTCATATATACAGTATTATTTATGGTACTAACTTTTCAATCTATACTACCCTTGATCACCAAAGAAAATATTACTAGGTAATTAATTAGGGTTTTTCTCACGATATTTCAAAACATGGCAGAGAGAAGAACATTATATAGAATAAAAAATTATTTAGGCTACATTCACACATAGCGATTTTTTTGCGCTTTTTTGCGCAGGCGCTTTTACCAGCGTTTTTTACCCACGCAAAAAAAAGAAGCAGTGCTGTTCAGACAGCACGCTTTTTTACGGGCCAGGGGAGGAGTGATGTAACAGAGGGGAGGAATAATCCTGCTTCCTCGTCCCCTCTGTGCCATGTGTGACCGACCCATTTGATTTCGCAGTGTATTAATATACACTGCGAAATCAAAATTAAACAAAGCCAGAGGTATGAAAAACAATAAAGATTTCATACTTACCCTCCGCTGGCTTGTTTGCGCCATCCGGAGCTGTGCTAATGCCATGTACTGATGGAAAAAGACCTGCCGTGATGTCAGAGGGGGCGTTCCCGGCGCTGATTGGCCGCTCGCGGTCATGTGATACATATAACATGACTGGAACGCCCTCTGACATCACCACAGGTCCTAGCAGGACCATTCCAGCGGCGGCTCCAGGCTCCCGGACACCGGCACATCTGTCGGAGAGGTAAGTATTTAATTCTTTTTTATGTTACACTAGCTGGGAGCCCGATGCACATGCATCGGGATTCTAGTACGTCGAGTCTCTGGCTCGCAATGGCCGCTGTGCGGGCACTGCGAGCCGACTTAGAACTGGTCGCAATGGCCGCTTCGCGGCCAATGCTTCGCGCGTATCCACATGACCACGCCGGCTCGCATTGCGAGTCGACTTAGAACTGCTCGAAATGGCCGCTTCGCGGCCAATGCTTCGCGCGTATCCACATGACCACGCCGGGGGCAAAAAAGCTATTCGCAATTATATAATAGATACATTTGTCTTTATTTAACTTTGATTTTGTAGTGTATATTAATACACTGCGAAATCAAATGGGCGGTCACAGGTGTCACACAGGGGAGGTGGAAGCAGGATTCTTTCTCCCCTCAGTGATGTCAGATGCAGCAGCGCCGCCCCTATGAGAAAAAGGGCCGGCGCTGCAGCGTAAAGAATTGACAGGGTCATTCTTTTTACACCCGCGCTTTCTCCCAGAAAGGCGCAGTGCGAAAATACGCGCTGTCTGAATGGCAAAGTGAATTTTACATTCACTTTGCTGTCAGACAATACGCACCTGCGCATTTTTGAAAAGCGCTCGTAAAACAGCGCTCAAAAATGCGCAGTGTGTGAACGTAGCCTTAATCTCATGTGACTCAGATACCCAAACATCCAGCAGTGGTTACCTGCGATCCATCATTTACATAACTGCTGCAGCCATTCACTTGCCTTGGGATGGTGTTTGCAGTAATTGTCTGCAGCGCTCAGGTTATTGATGGATGTGACATCATTGGTAACATTTTACAGAAACCACCAGTGGGGGAGGGGGATGAATATGTAAATGATGGTTATTTTGTGATTTAATGACATTCCCTACACTCGGTCACAAAAGGTAAAAATCACAGGTAACTAGTAGTTTAGGGCACAAACTGTATTAAAGGAAACCTGTCAGGTGGTTTATGCCCCCCAGCTATCATTGTCTGTATCTGCAGCTTCATAGTCCTATTCTAATCATCCCTGTCTGAGCTCAGAGTGTAATGTTATAGGTGAAAAAAAAGCATTTATACACTTACATTTCTTTATGTAATGAGGTAGTCAGTCCCCAGCTTGGAGGACGGGGACTGTTTGGCAGGTTAATAGTTAATATTTCAGCCTTGTGCTAGAACATGTTGGGAGACCTGATGTGATGTCACAACCATGTGACTACAATAGGCGGAGCTAAGTTCTCATAGAACATAATACATTTACTGGCTTAGCTCCGCCCACTATGGTCACATGATCATTACATCACACAGGTCCTTTAGCTATCCAAGTTAAAAGTGAGTTAACTATTATCCTGCCAGACAGTCCCCTCCTCCAAGGTGGGGACTGAAATGTAAGTGTATAAATGCTTTTCTTTCACCTTTCACATTACACTATGAGCTCAGACAGGGATGATTAGAATAGAATTATAAAGATGCAGCTACAGACAGTGATAGCTGGAGGGACATAAACCACCTGACAGGTTCCCTTTAAACTAGAGCTGGTATCACCGCACTCTGCTGTCTGTGATGCTACTATTATCAGAGGCACTCTGATGTCTATGATGCTGCTATTATCAGAGGCACTCTGCTGTCTATGATGCTGCTATTATCAGAGGCACTCTGCTGTCTATGATGCTGCTATTATCAGAGGCACTCTGCTGCCTATGATGCTGCTATTATCAGAGGCACTCTGCTGTCTGTGATGCTGCTATTATCAGAGGCACTCTGCGGTCTATGATGCTACTATTATCAGAGCACTCTGATGTCTATGATGCTGCTATTATCAGAGCACTCTGATGTCTATGATGCTGCTATTATCAGAGGCACTCTGCTGTCTATGATGCTGCTATTATCAGAGGCACTCTGCTGTCTATGATGCTGCTATTATCAGAGGCACTCTGCTGTCTATGATGCTGTTATTATCAGAGGCACTCTGCTGTCTATGATGCTGCTATTATCAGAGGCACTCTGCTGTCTATGATGCTACTATTATCAGAGCACTCTGATGTCTATGAT
Organism: Allobates femoralis; assembly: GCA_033576535.1. Classification (NCBI taxonomy): domain Eukaryota; kingdom Metazoa; phylum Chordata; class Amphibia; order Anura; family Aromobatidae; genus Allobates; species Allobates femoralis. Next base: position 551,130,599 of record JARQOC010000001.1, on the reverse strand, counting down.
GCTGCTATTATCAGAGCACTCTGATGTCTATGATGCTGCTATTATCAGAGCACTCTGATGTCTATGATGCTGCTATTATCAGAGGCACTCTGCTGTCTATGATGCTGCTATTATCAGAGGCACTATGATGTCTATGATACTGCTATTATCAGAGGCACTCTGATGTATATGATGCTGCTATTATCAGAGGCACTCTGCAGTCTATGATGCTGCTATTATCAGAGGCACTCTGCTGTCTATGATTTTGTTATTATTAGAGGCACTCTGTTGTCTTTGATGCTGCTATTATCAGAGGCACTCTGCTGTCTATGATGCTGTTGTTATTAGAGGCACTCTGCTGTCTATGATGCTGCTATTATCAGAGGCACTCTGATGTCTATGATACTGCTATTATCAGAGGCACTCTGATGTATATGATGCTGCTATTATCAGAGGCACTCTGCAGTCTATGATGCTGCTATTATCAGAGGCACTCTGCTGTCTATGATTTTGTTATTATTAGAGGCACTCTGTTGTCTTTGATGCTGCTATTATCAGAGGCACTCTGCTGTCTATGATGCTGTTGTTATTAGAGGCACTCTGCTGTCTATGATGCTGTTGTTATTAGAGGCACTCTGCTGTCTATGATGCTGCTATTATCAGAGGCACTCTGATGTCTATGATACTGCTATTATCAGAGGCACTCTGATGTATATGATGCTGCTATTATCAGAGGCACTCTGCAGTCTATGATGCTGCTATTATCAGAGGCACTCTGCTGTCTATGATTTTGTTATTATTAGAGGCACTCTGTTGTCTTTGATGCTGCTATTATCAGAGGCACTCTGCTGTCTATGATGCTGTTGTTATTAGAGGCACTCTGCTGTCTATGATGCTGCTATTATCAGAGGCACTCTGCTGTCTATGATGCTGCTATTATTAGAGGCAGTCATATGGAAGACTTATTTGCATAATTGAAAATTGCCAATATTTTAATGGAGAGTAAATATTCACCACTATTAGAAGTGCCAAAACAATGCAGATCAGACACAACCGGCTATTTCCATCTCTAGTGTTCGGCACCTAGACAGAGCTTTTTACATACAGGCTTTCTATGGCTGAGATGGGGAATAAACAATAATGAAATTTTTATACTCTTGTTCAAATTGTAGTGCCCTTATAATTACAAGCAGATCAGTGGGGGTTCAGACCCTCAGAAATTCAAGGATCACTCAAAACCCTTCATGAGAGGTGTGCAGCTCAGCAGACTGGAGCGCATGGCCAGAAGTACTGATTCCAAAGACAACATAGAAATCATATCGCCCATGTATATCTGCCTAGTATTATAAGAGCATTGAAATATGAAAAAAATACTTATGAAAAGTTTAATAAGACTAATAATAAAAAATGGAAAACATTCTGTTCATTATGGGTAAAGAAATACAACATGTTTTTCGTTTGAACACTGTGGTGCCCATTTTCTGCCCTTGATAGAGCACAGACTGGGACTATTACAGGTGATTTATTTCTACTTATATAATCTCATAATATTCTACAACTCTTTTTAGACATTATCTTCATTGTCCCATTGGTGCTCACAATCTATATTTGAAATCAGTATGTGTTTTGAGTGCGGAAGGAAACCGGAGAACCCAGAGGAAACCCAGGCAAATAGAACAATATACTCCTTGTAAATGTTGTCCTTGGTTGGATTTGAACCCAGGGCTCTAATACTACAGTGGAAGCCACTGAGCAAATATACTGTGCCCACCTAATACAGGGGAACATATGATTAATGCAAAGCAGTCTGTGGAGTGCTCAGGAAAGGCAGGCAGAGTGAATTGTTGATAAAACTTAGTTTTTTATTATTCTCCTTCACAGCCACAACGCGTTTCCACTGACACATCAGTCTTCCTCAGGTGGAATCACATTAACAAAAGGACCTGTGTGGTGTGAGGTGAAGGCCTGGAGCTACAGGACCTTTCCTATCTGAGCAGTCACGTGATCAGAGCTGGAGGGGCCGGAGGAGGCAGCTCACAGGCAGCAGCACCCGGAGGTTCCAGGGAGAGCGATTAAGCTCCACACTTCAAGTGATATACCGGGGCTGTGCAGGGCAGTGCACAGTCCTCCAAGGTGAGCAGCTTTTTTACTGGTTAGGGAAAGAAATTGTTTATATAGGTGTACCCATTGCGCATCCTTTTCTGTTTAATTACATATTAATACAGGGGAAGGCACAGTCAAGACAAGTGTCAAGACAATCGGCCTGAAAAGTCCCCCATGTAAATGTGGAGGGGAAACTAATTTATGATAGGAGTAAGATTCAGTCCATCATACTCTTCATTACCCTGAAATATGGTGAAGGATAGCCCTTAATAACAATAGATTGTTGATGGATCCTGTCAACACTGACTAGATCCGCTGACAATTTTCTGAGATTGCACATTTCTCATAAATCCTTTAGCGACTGTTGATAACATTTTTGGAATTGACTTTTATATATCATCAATGAATAGCACTCTTATTGCAGGGACATTCATATCTCTGATGAAAATGTAACGGTCTGTGGCTTCACATACCGACTATTATCTAACCAAGCCTACTGCACCTCTAATCACAGACTATAAAAGAGAAAATATTGTGAACACACATTCTTTCCGTTCTCGTTTTACTTAAGAAATTCTTTTTAAAAGACTTCTATTTTAGTGTTTTCACAGATACGTAACAAGGGTTTGTTCACAAAGCTATGTACAGTGAAAAGTCCTTGAAAAGTCTCTCGCCAGAGGCAGAATCTGGCCTGACAGACTGTAAAAATGAAAATACCTGCGCCAGTATTTCTTAACACCTTCAAAGTCAAACCTTCATCTTAATGCATCATTGTAAAAGTCTTTTCTTATTTATTGAGTCTGAAGACACATATGGGGTTTGATGAATTGAAATTCATTTGTAAAATATTATTATACCCAAAGGAGTTGTGCTATTAAAACTTAGAACAGCTTGCCTACCACGTTTCACCCAGATATAGGCTTCATCAGGTAGAAGAAACTAATGGTACCCAATGACAGCCAAGACGAATCTGAGGGAAACATGGTGGGGAGGCAATTTTAAGCTTGAAGAGTACGACGTCTTTGGTTACAACCTCAATTACAATTAAATAAATCATAGGGTAGTGTCTGTGTGAGGGGGTGGATTATAGCCGCTCCCTCCTTACACTGGATTCTGGTTACTGGACATTGAAGCATTGATATCTAGGCTAGAATGAACTGCTCATAGGTAGACTAAGTGATTGATACATAAATAGAGAACTTCTTCTAGTAGTCAGTTATACCATATAGACCTATCAGTCAGTTCTGTCTAAGACATACAGTAATGAGCACGGGCAGTCAAGTTATCGTTCATTTGAGCATGGAGAGAAATAGTTCTTGAACCTCTGGATTAGCAAGTTTTTACGTGACCCTTTTTGTATATTTATGGTCATAACAAAAGTAATGTTGTAATTGATTTGGCAATTTAGAGGGAATCTGTCATTAAAATCAACTCTCATTAGCCATCTATGTGGGCATGCAGGTCATAGAAAGTTGAACAAAACGTTTTCTTAATAGCTGTGATCCCATGTTATATTCCAGAGTAATCAACATTTTTCTTAATATGTCAAGTAACATTTAAGATCTGTTGGCCATACACAGATCTCTCTGCCTCCAGGCTTATTTTAAATGAGGAGTGAGACATGTAATGACTGACAGTCTGCTCTTCTGATCTACATAACTACTTGTCAATCATTGGCAGCAGGTGGGGACAGGTTGCCTGGAGATATGCCTTTATGAATAGTTTATCGTGGCTCATTTCCCAGCGACATAAGTTCAGTATGTTCTTCTCTGAAAACATCACAGCATTTCAGAGCCAAACATACAAGTCTGAAATCATATAGCGCAACATGCTGCCCACTGTCAGGCTCCTTTTAACTCATTTTTCAGCCAGCAATGTGCAGGGAAACAAAGACCAGCCATAGCGAAACAAGGCAAAAAAATTAATGAATCTTAATTGCAAAATTCATTTTCAGGTGCCGTCTCCTTGCCTGATCCCCAGATGAGTCAGCGGGTTACAAATGGAAAACACTGAAAAAGAACAAAGGCATTTTCAGAGGTGTCTCAAGTAAAACTAGGTCTTCTTCTATTCCTCAGTTCAAAAATGACTTATTGGTCAAAGCAGAAAGAAACGCGTTTCGAAACCTGTACCTGATCCGATTCTAGATACTTAGGAGTAATAGCCTCCATTAGGATATTACACAGTACCTTAGAACACTAGCAATACTTGTACAAAATGATGACTATGTGGCAGAAGGAAGATCTGCGCATTGTGCAAAAATGGACAGCTAGTCGATGGTGCTGCTAATCAATCTCTAATCCCTTCTTTATGATGAGTAACATGCACTTGTTTGTCGCCAGAGAAACAAATTTCCAGTTTTTTTTTAATAGTGTATGCTTACAGATTGCAGTAAAAAATTAGTGCAAATGGTTACCGTACTTTGTCAGAGACCTAAATCAAATATAATGTAAAGAGGACCCGTCACCAGGTCAAATGTGGCTATGATTGCTCTTACTTTATTTCTAATGTTCAACCCAAGCATTTTGTTCTTTCTTTTTATATTTTTTTGCATAGATGCCTTCCTATTTTGTGCTAACTTTTATGGTTCTTCCAAGTGGGTGGTACCCAAAAGATTCTCTAAGGCTTTGTACCGAAGGTGCGTTTTTTGCTACCTTGCAGCGATTATGTCACCTTTTGTCACAAACCTGCATGCCTATCCGTACCCAAGCAAAGTCTGTGAGAATTCTGAAATGTTGTTTTTGTTGCCCATGATGTTTTTGTTGTCCTGAAGTTTAGATGCAGTTTGTGGTCAATGCAAAAAAATGATCATGTCAATTGTTGGGGCATTTTAGCAGCATTTTTCAGCCCTCCCAGTTACTTACAAAAGTAAAAAAACATATGACCGAATCTGCACCAATAACGCTGCTAAAACGCAGTAAAATCACACCTAAAAAGCATGCGTTTTGTGGTGCGCTTTCTTGCCACAAGGGTGAAGTTTAGCAAAAAATGTCTGCACCCGAAAGGCAGCGTCACCATGTAGCCTTAGGCTCGGGTCACACATAAGCCCTTGGTCCGTTTTTGTCATCAGTTTTTGCATTTTTTTTTTTCTAAGTCCAAAAACTGATGCAAAAACAAATTATATGTAATAAATACCCTATCCGTTCTTGTCTAAACCCAAAAAACGTTCCCAGGAGGTTTTTTAAACCCAAAAACGTTGGTAGGAATGTTTTTGGGTGCAGTAAAAAGACGGATCCATTTTTTCTAACATGGGGCCCTATGAAAAAACGGATCCATTTTTTTAACATGGGGCCCTATGAAAAATCGGATACATTTTTTAGAGCATTATTTATGTAAAAAATGGCAAAGTCCCAAAAACGTTCAGGGGAACAGGAGGGACAAAAAGCAGCTTAGGAAAAATGGATTTGGCATGGAAAACACTTCCAAAAACGGATTGCTATGTGTAACCCTAGCCTTGTGAGTATCCTTACACTGCTCTGCAAAACTACCCAACGCCCAAGTGCCAAAGATCTAAAAAAGTAGCACTAAATAAAAAGGCCCATATCGGTGAAAACATATAGCGGGTTTATATAAAAAATGAATACGAGTGAAAAAATATAGCACTTTTGACCTGGATACGCATGCAAAAAATCCACTACACAAACACGATCTTTACTGATGCACAATGGCACTGCATAAATGCAACCTTATTTGTAGTCAATGGAACTGTTAAGATATGTGGATGTTTTCTTTTTCAGGAGGGTTCTGCCCAGAATACGCCTAAATAAGGCTAGGGTCAAGCTACCGTTATTCCCTGCGTTTTAGAGGTTCCATCTAAAATTATAATTATTCAGCATTAGCGCAGTGTTACCAGAAATACAACAGTGCGTTAACGATGTCAATTCATCCCTATTATGGCAGACAGAGCGCGCTCGCAGGTCAAACGCCGGCTTCTCTCACTGCCGGAGTGTCAAAACCTTGCGCTTTTTCCAAGCGCATCACATGAGCGTGCTTCCACGTCATGTGATGCGGTTGGAGAAAGCGTGAGAGTTCAAACTCCGGCATTTGCAATGCGCTCGGGGTTCCGTCTGCCATAGGGATGAATTGACAGCGTTAATGCAGTGTTACCTTTGCGGTAACACTGCGCTGATGCTGAAAAATTCTAAGTTTTAGACAGAAACCCACTGATACGCAGGGGTAAACGCTAGTTTGACCCTAGCCTAACCGCTATTTAAAATGAACACAGTGCACAGCAATGGCGAAACAACATTTCTGTGTACATTTGTCTTATGCCACTTATTTTACTCCTTCTATGTTTGGAAACAATGAAGCGATTAAAGAGAATTTGTCACCAGGATTTTACTACTCCATCTGACAGAAGCATAATGTAGATACAGAGATCCTGATTACAGCAATGTGTTACTTACTGGGCTGCATGCTGTCATTTTCATTAAATTGCTGTGCCCTTTGCTAAAGATGTGGAAGAGGGGGTTAGCGCCAGAGGATGGCGTTCAAAAGAAGCCCTCTTCCCCGGGGCGGTGCGGGGGCCCAAATTTTTAGCGGGGGGGCCCCGAAAGCTTGGGATCCCTGCGCTGCGGAATTTCCCGCCCCCAAACCCCCGCCCTTGGTGTACCTGGCCCAGACATAGGAAAATTTCGCGGAGCCCCACGCATTTTTTTTTTAAATTTTTTCATTTAAAATTTAGAGTCAGAGCTCGATCAGAATTCTCGAATTTTATGAAATAATTAAAAAAAAAGGGGTGGGGTCCGCGCAATTTCTATTTTTAGCCAAAATAAGCTAAGAGGGTGGGGGCTGGAATCCGCAGCGCAAAGGGGTGCCCAAGTTTTTTGGGGGACCCCCCGGGTGCAAATTGCAGCCCCCAGCCGCCCCCCAGAAGATGGGCGTTCATTGAAGCGCCATCCTCTGGGGCTGAAAACCCCCCTCTTCCAGCGGCCCCCTGGGGAGCGATGGCACGCTGGGTAATAAAGGGTTAGGGCCAGGTTTGTATTATCAGCTGGCCCTAAGCCCGAAATTTAAAGGCGGTCACGCCAAAATTAGACATGCCCCCCCATGAATTTCTATTAAATTGTTTTTTAAAAAAAAAAACAACACAAGGAAAATTTTTTATTAGAAATAAAAAAAAAAAGCCA